>OX578140.1:62453839-63653839 GCA_951213105.1 Amaurobius ferox
AGCACTGCTATCAAGTTCTGTTGCAGCACTTTTTGAACACATGTATCGACGTGTGGAGGAGCACCATCTTGCATCCATACAATGTCATTAACGGCATTTCGCTGCTGCAATTCTGGAATTACGTAATTCTGTAACATTGTTTTATACCGAGGACCTGTGATGGAGCACATTTGCATACCATTGGAAGTGACCTCTTCAAAGAAGTACGGACCGAGTACGAATGTGCTTGAGATGCTGCACCACACAGTCACTTTAGCTTCGTGTAAATGCACTGGTGACACATCGTGAGGATTTTCGTCAGTCCAGTGAACGCAGTTCTTGGAGTTTACGTTCCCAGTTAAGAAGAAATGTGCCTCATCCATCCATAATATCCGCAGCGACCACCCGTTTTCTTCATCATATCTGATGAGGAAAATTTTGCAAAGTCGACACGCTGTTGATCGTCTCCAGGTTTCAATACTTGGAGGGGCTGGAATAGGAATATCCGCAGGATACGGAAACATCCGCAGAACAGAGAGCAGAAGGTTGAGGACTGTGGTTTTTGGTGCATCCAAATTGCGGGCAACAATTCTTGCAGTACTCAATGGACCTGCAGTAATCGTATTATGCAGTTCCGCAACAACTTCAACAGGAACAGATGGTCGTCCGGATCGCGGTCTAGTCCGGATCGTCATCTAGTTTCTTCATTTTTTTACCAAATCACGTACAGTTCGTACGGAACATGGGCCTCGTCTCAGCTTATGATGTCGCCGATAAACTTGCACTGTTTCGGCAGCATTTTCCCCGTTCAAATAAAACAGCTTTATCAATTCACCTCGTTGTTTCTCTGTAAGTATCATCTTGTGGCACGTTCGAACACCTGATTGAAGAAACCATCTTACCACACTGCTTATTAAAGGTTTTCCACAAGCAAAGCTTTGCACATGGTGCTCTGTTATTGGTGCTTCAACTGTCTATCCCTGTGAATTATGCAAAGTGCGTCAATGAAACTCATTTCTGTGTTGTCATTGGTTCTTTACAATGCTCTTCTTTGCAAATGTTTTACGCCGCCAATTTTCATCATACGTGTATCGTTCACAAGCCATTTATGGTTTTTCAATGCGCTGATCAATTTGCGCAAGAAAAAAGTGGGTGTTGCCATTCGAAAATTTCGAAATTTTTTCACTGTAACCGTAACCGTGAGAGCTCTATTGTTTGAAATCACCATAATCTCGACAGCAGACCTTCAAATAACAATATCTAAAATTTCCTTTCGATTGGTTGAGATGATAGGCCGCTAGGGGTTCATATATCAGGGAAATTTTTTATGACCACCCTGTATTTTAAAATAGAGTGCGTACAGTCACGAAATTCTGTATGTGGCTGCATTCTGATAAAATTAGAATTAGTTAGATTGTTATATAATTAACGCGACTAGAACATGTGTGAAAGGGAGGGAGGGAGACACAGAGAGCGTTAGGGAGATTGTGTGTGTGTGTCAAAATATAGCATGATTAAAATATAGTATGGTCACTGCAGGAGAGGTTGACCTTGTTTCGAACTTCGAACGAGTAGAATTCAAGGGCGCTCATAAAACTTATTCCTGGGATGGCCAAACTCAAGTATGATAGGTAAATATTTACTAACTTGATACCTACATTTCTGATCTTGAACGTTCACGGGAGCTAAAGTGTCCCCTCGTGCTCCCCTATGGGCGCCCATAGAATATTTTCCAGAGAGCAAACTCATGAATGGGACATACAATATTGACAAGCTTGATATCTACATTTGTGGCTTTGAACGCCTCTATGGGCACCCGGGGCGGCGCCACCTTAGATGTGGTGTACGGATCTTAGCTCTGTAGATCTAGTCCTCCGTATCTGGGGGACATAATAATCCGAGAAACCGGCTGTCGAGGAACTGGCCGTCGTACCGGTGAGGCAGTTAGGCCTCTGACTCTTCCAGGTGGCTGTGATCTCACGGACTGTGTCTATTCATGACCTGAGCCTAGATAACATGTTTTTTAGAATCCAATAGGATAGCCGTTCTCCAATGCCACTCTAATCAAATATCGCTCTCAATCAATGCGTTTTTCATTGGTTGAATTTAATTTACTATATCTATTAAATTGATTATATATCGTATTTCTCAATATGTTAATATTTATATTGCTATTCCATGGTGTTATATATTTTATATCACATTTGTAACTTTTTCGTTTGTCGCAAAGCTTATAGCAAAATTGATCGTGTTGATTTCTATATAATGTTATATCCAAAAATACTGCTTCATCTTTACTACTCTTCACTGTTTCAATCAATTCAAGGTTTCTTGAGTAAAATCCAAAATCAAATGCAAAATCCAAAGATAAATTGGATCATGAAAGTGTTCTATGGGAATTAGGTATAATTTCTTCTTTACTTCTTTGAAAATCAAGGTCTATTCCTTCAAAGTACATACATTGGAGAAATGCTATGAGAACTGTTGCCATACCTGGAGTGTGCCGCGGCCTAGCAGCATGCTGCACCGGGGATTCAAGGGGTCACAATCCCCCCTTAGGCTTTTTTAACACATTGCCCGTTAGCCTTCCCATCCATTTTTTATTCCATTTGTATCCTATTTATATCCATTTGTATCCTATTTGTATCTTAGAATATATATATATATATATATATATATATATATATTCAAAAAGAAAAGAGGTATGGATGGAAACAATATACCAAAAGATGGCCGGGGGGAGTTGTGACCCCCTCACCCCGGTTAAGCATGCTTTGCGTCGCGACAACACTCCCGGAGAGCCGGTATATTGCAAAAAGGAATACGAATGTATCAAATTGTAAGATGTAAATATACATCATACACAAACAAATATAAGATATAAATGTCAAGATCCAGCCCTATCGAAATTCATCCACAGTAAATGTTTGAAATATGTTTAAAAAGTGTATGAATAATGTGTGAAACATGTTCACAAGTATAAATTATCAAAATTACATAGCTTCTACTTAAAGAAGACTTTAAATATTGACACATAATATAACAATAATAACAAAGTCTATTTCTAAAACCATATACCTTAATGACAAACAATAGCATATTACATGCATATGTACATCCAATATTGTGTCATACAAGACGATGCAAATTTTCCATAACGTATTATACATTATACCCTATTCAAGAGGTCCCATATCAGCTATCAGACGCTTTACCTGTGACAATCCAGTATGTATATTGCCATCAGTTTTATTTAAATATAAACGGTAACTATCGGTTACAGTTATTTTATAAAATTTGTATATAATGTCACTTAAAAAATTCCTGGTAATAAATTATGCGATTATCGTTTCCTACAAAACACCATCTCACAGGGTTTTCCCAGGAATTTTTTAAGTGACATTATCTACAAATTTTATAAAATAACTGTAACCGATAGTTTCCGTTTATATTTAAATAAAACTGATGGCAATATACATACTGGATTGTCACAGGTAAAGCGTCTGATAGCTGATATGGGACCTCTTGAATAGGGTATAATGTATAATACGTTATGGAAAATTTGCATCGTCTTGTATGACACAATATTGGATGTACATATGCATGTAATATGCTATTGTTTGTCATTAAGGTATATGGTTTTAGAAATAGACTTTGTTATTATTGTTATATTATGTGTCAATATTTAAAGTCTTCTTTAAGTAGAAGCTATGTAATTTTGATAATTTATACTTGTGAACATGTTTCACACATTATTCATACACTTTTTAAACATATTTCAAACATTTACTGTGGATGAATTTCGATAGGGCTGGATCTTGACATTTATATCTTATATTTGTTTGTGTATGATGTATATTTACATCTTACAATTTGATACATTCGTATTCCTTTTTGCAATATACCGGCTCTCCGGGAGTGTTGTCGCGACGCAAAGCATGCTTAACCGGGGTGAGGGGGTCACAACTCCCCCCGGCCATCTTTTGGTATATTGTTTCCATCCATACCTCTTTTCTTTTTGAAAATATTTTAATCCTCTTTTTAGTGCAGCTTTGCGCCTTTTAAGTGTGATTTCAGATGATTTTGTAATGTAGTATTTCACGGTGTTTTAATATTATATATATATATATATATATATATTCTAAGACTTTCTTGTTGACAAGCAGCCTATATTACAACAGTTCACGTTTAAAATATCAATCAGCAGTTTCCCAGGCAAAGGGTGGTTTCTAAAAGTGGGATAGAGTCAAGTTTTTAATCAGATTGTTGTTTGAAGTACACCCCACCCGCTACATTCATTTTAATAATTTTTTACATTAAAAAAAATAATGGATGCCCAGAACAAAGCGGTCAACGGTGGTTAACCACAAAAACCTGTTGAATATCTTCTACATAAAACTTCTACATAAATGTTTTCTTATAAGTTGAATGCGTGTTAATAAATTGCTTGATACGAGTTGAAGTCTGTTTGAAACATGAAACACTCATTTACATTTTCGACCCCGTCACAGTACTTCCTCTATACATTATTCTAGGTATACAGGGAAAGTAAAAATATACTCAACTTACCACTTGACGTTACACCCTTTGACATTACAAATAATACAAGGGAATTTGGAATTTATATTCTCCTACTTGGCTTTTATATGGCGCATATTCTCAATAAATCATATTCTTCGTTGGCTATTTTTTGTTGTTACACAATGAAGACATTTCACGCTTGTCAGGGTAAATAACTGGGAATACTTTTAACATTGCGGCAGTTAGAAATTTGCTGTACGAAACGGAAAAAGTCTAATGTGAGCAGCATATGACTATCGCTGCAAAACTGAAATTATTTTTATTTCCGATATTTACATTAACGTGAAATACGTTATAACAAATGACGCGAGAAATTACGACTAATAGAGAATGAATATCAGATTTACAGTTTTTAATTTATTGGTGTCCAAAACGTTTTGCCTTACTATTTAATTAGCTGAGTCCGAAAAAAATATAGAAAACAAGCAACATTTTGAGCATATAGCAAAAACATTTCTAAACTGTTTGTTGAATTGTCAAAACTGAAATATATAAAATGCTAATCCTGTTTGAGATGATCGATTGTGCTCATACATTTTAAATGCTTTCTCTATATTTATGGAATGAGATTTAATGAAATGTTAATGACTTACGTCCTTTTCAAAATCAAACATGCTAGTCGTGTTTATTATATGCAATACTAGTACGGATTACTCTGCGTTGCCCGTGTCATAAATAATCGCCCGCTACATAAATTATGCAATTATATATAACACTGTTTAATTATTAACCGCAAATAAAATAAAAATGCATGCTCTACGCAGCGTTGAAAATAATAAATAAATAAATAAAAATATAAAATATTTAAAAAAAAATTTCTTTGTCTATGGGTAAGTCGGTCGTGTTTCTAAAATTTCAAGTTACTACCTTCTGTAGATTTTGTTATGTAATTCATACCTCAGTCAGTTCGTCTCATTTAGATATATGATAAGAAAATGAAGTATCTATAATGATAAAGGAAAGTGTATCTGTCTATAAAGAATAATCTAAACTTGTTATGGACAAGAAATTTGGTATACATATACTTCAGAATCCGGAACGAAAGCCTTGATGATATGTTTTTCATTAGGATTACTTTTTTAGTTATTTTAAGACATAGAACCTCCCTGTTTATAGCTAATTTGTGCCATATCTTCTATAGCACGGCAGCAGATGGCGTCATCTAGGTAGAATATTTATTTACAACTCCTATAATAGGTGCAGCTTCTATTATGAGTACAATATTCATTGATGAAACTTGGCATTCAATTTAAAATTCCATTGAATTCATTTGCAGAATACTGATCGTATTGTTTCAGAAAACAAATTCAATTCGTTTGATGAAGAAATAATTTGCATCACGATCGTTTTCAGAATGAAAATTTCTTATATATTTTTCAGATTTCGGGTACCTAAGTATTTAGAAAATTCTATTTTATAAGTTTGATTAAGCTATATGTTTTAAGTCTTATGTAATACAATATTTGTATTACATATTCCACCCCAATAAATTTGGTATACATATACTTCAGAATCCGGAACGAAAGCCTTGATGATATGTTTTTCATTAGGATTACTTTTTTAGTTATTTTAAGACATAGAACCACCCTGTTTATAGCTAATTTGTGCCATATCTTCTATAGCACGGCAGCAGATGGCGTCATCTAGGTAGAATATTTATTTACAACTCCTATAATAGGTGCAGCTTCTATTATGAGTACAATATTCATTGATGAAACTTGGCATTCAATTTAAAATTCCATTGAATTCATTTGCAGAATACTGATCGTATTGTTTCAGAAAACAAATTCAATTCGTTTGATGAAGAAATAATTTGCATCACGATCGTTTTCAGAATGAAAAATTCTTATATATCTTTCAGATTTCGGGTACCAAAGTATTTAGAAAATTCTATTTTATAAGTTTGATTAAGCTATATATTTTAAGTCTTATGTAATACAATATTTGTATTACATATTCCACCCCAATTACAAATGCCAAGAAAAATAATGACCTGTCTAAATGCTGCAGAGGGAACCAATGACAACACAATCATACATAAACAGTGGTCACCTCCTTCTGCATCAACAACGAATGGTAGATGTGGTAGGAAACCAATGGGGGAAAGAGAAAAACGCCCCAATGCTGTGTTCCAAAAAGTTCAGACAACTTCAATTTTTCGAACGAGCTAACATGATGTCTCTTGGTTTTGTGCAAAAATATATCGAATGTGAGTGCTAAAATGGAATCGTGTTGCAGATATGAGATGTGCAACAGTTTCGTACAGCATAGAGATTGCACGAATAAGTACTGAATACAAAAGAGAAGAGGTAATTAGGTTTCAATTGTCACTAATTAGCACGGAAGGCACACTTTTATCGATTATTCTAATAATGAACAATCAGAGTTAGTAAGAGTCTCTGTTATATTAACGAGTTCTTATATTTTGAACTAAAAGAACTATTTTGAGTGTCGATTGCTTAAAAGAAACTGTTTAAAAAATGTATGTCAATTATATTATGTGTGTAAATATGTATTAATGAAATATTGTCAGTGTTATATATCTTATAATAATAGATTTATGAATAGTACCATTAATCAAGATATAATGGATATTTATAACTTAAAAGATTAAAATAAATTGATCAATTAAGTTAAGTGTATTTATTTATATTGTGTGTGTTGGTCTCTCCGGGTGAGAACCAGGAGTTTACATGTTCCACCCTTAGTGAAAGCATCATAGGTAAGTCCTAGTGTAGTAATTTTGATAAGGACAATTTTACCTTATTACATGATGCCGACACGTTCATTGGTGCCGTATGTGGTCAAGCTCGGAGAGAATTATGATTTTAATAAAAGAAAGTAATAATAAGTAAAAGACAAAATTGAATTTAATAATGAGCTTGAATTTAATATTTAATTTAATAATGAATTTAATAATGAGATGTTAATTCAGGATTAAGATAGGGATATGCATGAGAATGATAATTTTAAATATGTATTATATTATTGTGTATATATGTATGTACTAGCATAAATATTTAGTATATAGTAAGAAGTATATAACAGTGTATTAATTAAATCATGGCGCCGAAATAGAGTAAGCAAACAAATAAAAGAGCGAGGCAAGATTGTCCGATTAACGATAACATACAGCAGGAGGTAAATATAAATGACATAGTAAGAGATGATTCGGCTTTGACAAATAACACGGTTCGCGTACAAACAGCGACAAATCAAGCGCAGCAAAATTCCTCGTTGCCAATTATGCAAATGTTTCCATCATTTGATGGGCAGAAAGATAACAATGTGCATTTTTTTACAATGCAATTTAATGAAATAACAGAATTAACATCATGGTCGGAACAAGAAAAAATTATAATTGTAAAATTCAGATTGAAGGGAAAAGCACTACAATTTTTGGCAGAAAATATTGCTCCGCAAAAAGAAAAATCGTATGAAAAATTTATGGAATTGTTAAAAAACAAATTTGAAAGGAAACAAACCTTAGTGCAAACACATAACAATTTCAACAATCTAAAACATTTGCCAAAAATGACCATAAAGGAGCTAGCACAGGAAATTGAAAACCAAGCGATCATATTTTTAGAGGTGGAAAAAACTATTGACCAAAATGTAGAAAAAATTATAGAGAAAATAAAACTTACTAAATTTTTGCAAATGCTCAGAGAGGATTTACGAACGGAAGTAAAGAAAAATGAACCGCAAACCTTTAATGAAGCAGTTAGAATAGCTGAGGTAATAGAATCCGCATTAGAGGAAGAAAATGATTGTGTAAATACTATTGAAGTAGAAAATAAAATAATTGAGAATGCGGAGATAAACAATATCAAAACTGAAAATAATACAGAAAAGCCGCCACAGAAATGTTGTATAGCTTGCGGTCGTAACAACCATTGGATGGCCGAATGCTTTACGCTTCAAAAGGTACAAGACAATTTAAAAAGGGCGGTGACGAATGGAAACAACAGTCAGGAAACCGCCAATTACCAACAAAGACCTACAAATCAGAATAATTATGTACAATATAGTAGATCCAATTTTAGAAGAGGTAGTTACACAAATAACCGGGGAATACGACGTCGAACAGGAAATAACAATAGACAATTTCAAAGCAATAATAGGAGACAATATCAAAATAATAGGAGACAATATGAAACCAATAATAGTCAATATCAAAATAATGGATATTTAAACTAAGAAAGGGACCTCGAAATAAAAGACAGATAGAAAGTTATAGTGCATCAAATAAGGTTTCGAGATCCCATAAAATTTCAAACAAAATTAATAAGGAAGTGCAAAATTTAAAGGAACATTTACTAAATTCAACTTATGGACAGAGTGACGCACTGTCAATGATCAACATAAATTTAGAGAACATAAAAACATTTGCTGTCATAGACAAAGGCGCTAGTGTGAGTTTATTTTCTCAACAATTTTTTCAAAAAATTAAAAATAAAATCAAATTAACTATTTATCTAGACAAGTGAAAATCCAAACCATGACTAAAGAAAACATACAGTTCTCAAAATGTATAAGCTTCAGCTTCAAAATCAAAAACAAAAGATGTAAAAATTCATCTTTTATTACTAGACAACTAAACAACACCCCTGTGAAATAATTTTAGGATTTGATTTCCTCAGAAATCATCATGCCATAATTGACACAGATAAATTAACATTAAAATTTGTTAAAGAATCTATATCTATTCCATTTCAAAACAAAAATCAGAAAACATCACAGGAACCGGAAAATAAACTTACAAGAATGGAGCATATTCAATGCTTAAATGCAAGCTTAACACATAAAATTAAATTACTCCCCCAAGAAACAAAATCAATAAAATTAAAATTATGTGAAAACTACTTTGAAGATAGGGATGTAATGTTAAACATTAAAAATTCATTGAAAGATATATACGCGGAATATTCTTTACATTATGTAAATAACAGAAAAATTATTTCAACATTAATTACAAATAAACAGAAGAAAAGATTCAACTAAATAAAAACATGATTTTTGGAACTGTAACACCGTGAATTCCAAATTTGTGAAGAAAACATAATAATGATAAAATTTTACAGATCAACAACATAGAGAGTTTAAACGACCCACACAAAATGGATATTTCAGATTTACGAAAAGCGGAATTAACACAGCAAAATTTTAAATTAGATCATTTACATGACAATCAAAAACATATATTGCTTAAACTGCTTTTACAAAATTATGAGGTATTTTCAAAATCATATAAAACGCTGGGAATGACGGAGGAAATAGTACCTGAATGTAATTTAATACACCAATACCCAATACAATATTAATCCTATCCCATGCCAAAGATGTTAAAACCTGTACTCGAGAGTGAAATAAAACAATTGTGTGAAGCAGGGATAATTGAGAAGAGTACCAGTAATTATGCTTTCCCATGTTTACTAATTAAAAAGAAAACCAATAGTAATAACAGTAGCAGCAGTAAAGAACAAATATATCGTTTAGAAGTAGGCTATAGACTCCTAAATCAGATTACCGAATTACTGCCTATAAATATTGGTAAAATTAGCGACATTCTGCACAAAATCGCAGGCCACAAATTGCATAATGCCATTGATTTAAAATCTGTTTTTTTCAAATGAAAATCAAACCTGAATATAGTTTATTATTAACGTTCGTAACGAATGAAGGCTTATACAAACCTAGTAGAATGCCTTTTGGCGCAAAAAACTCATCTGCATATGTTTCGTTGTTAATGATGAAATGCATAGGAGACTAAAAGAACAGAAAATAGAAATTTATTTAAATGATATTGTAATTGCCGCAAATTCATTTGAGGAAATGTTGGATAGAATAAAATTGTATTTGCAAGATTATGTAAATTTGGCTTAACCGTAGATCCTTCAAAATTACAAATGTGTAAAGAAAAAATTACATTTTTAGGATTTAAGATAAGTAAGGAAGGCATAACACCTTCAGATGATAATGCACAAAAAATAACGAATTTCCCTGTGCCAACGTCAGTAAAAAAAGCAAAATCATTTTTAGGTTTATGTAATTACTTCAGACAGATCATACCAAATTTTTCTGAACTATGCAACCCATTAATTGAGTTAACAAAAAAAGATAAGAAATTCATATTGACGGAGAAATGCGAAGAAGCGTTTGTAAATTTACAAAATGCTATTTTGTCAAAACCGGCTGTCAGGGCAGCCGATATGTCAAAGCAAATTTTTTTCAACAGACTGTTCAAAAGAAGCCGCGTCGGGAATTTGCCTCAATCAGTGAATGGAAATTTACATCCGATAGAATATTATAGCAGGACACTTTCCGACAGTGAAAAGAAATATCCGAGCATGAAGCTAGAATTGCCAGGAATTCATGACGCTATAATACATTTCAAGGATTTTTTATATGGTATACGTACTTTACAATTTTTACAGATTCTAAAGCATTAACGCATTATATTCATTTAGAAAATCAAAATTCTGATTTAATCGCAAGATGGTTATTAAATTTACAACAATTTTCATTTAACATTAAGTATATTAAACGACAAGATAATCCCAGTGATTTTATGTCACGTCAAATTTTTTCTGAACAAACTAAGATTAACTTAATAAATAATGTTATTGCTAATAACAGCGCTATAACAATAGCCAAAATTTTAGAAGAATAAGCAAAAGATAGAGAGATAAAGAAAATTATTAACGGACTGAATGCAAAATCTAAACAGTCAAAATATGTAAATAAATACTATAGAGATGTAAATACGGGATTAATTATGAGAAAAACGGATAGATCTATCAGAAATCCTATGCAAAAGGACAGAATTCTAATACCGCACAGTCTGAAATTTGCAGTTATTGAGTTAGCTCATACACCGCATTTCGGAATAGAAAAGACCTATCAAATTCTTAATAGAAAATATTACTGGAAAGGGGCATACAATGATGTAAAGAATTTTTGCGCATCATGTGATGCATGTTTATGTTATAAAAATAAGGCTATAAGACCTATGGCATTACAACGTGTGCCACGCCCAAGTCAAGAAAATCATACAATCGCATTAGGCATTGTAGGCAAATTACCCAGAAGTAATGGTCAACACGAATACATAATTACTCTTATTGACCACTATTCTAGATTCCTGGAGCCTGTACCCGTGAGAAATATAAATACTGCGACCGTATTACAGGTCCTAACTAATTGGGTAGCAGTAAATGTAGTTCCAATGTGGTTATTAACAGATAATGCCAACCAATTCAAAAGCGAGGAATTTAAAAAATTCGCTGAGCAACATGGTATAAAACTAAAACATGGTATAACTAACTACATCAATATATAAACCAAGCTCAAATGCAATTTTAGAAAGAAGACACTTGTGCATAAAAATTTCTTTAGCTACAATGGCAAATCAAACCTTCAATTGGCATAAATTATTGCCATATGTAAAGTTATTTCATGATGCTACACCTAGCGCAAATATAGAACACAGTCCCGCTATCTTGTTTTTCACCAGAGATTTGAAATTACCCGGAGAAAATAATTTGGAAATAACAAATCCAGATGAAATCCCGATTTTAACTCAAACTGAATACGATAATGAGGTCAGTGAAGCACTTACGTTAGCGGAAAATATTAATAAATTTACGAAACAGAAACAAATACAAGCGCAGATTCGGCAGGAAAGGGTTTGTAAAAGAGTGAGAGAAAAAAAATTAAAAGGACAAATTGTGTATTTAAAGAATTTACGATCTGCCACAGCGTTACAAAAAAAATTTCAAGGACCATTTCGCATCGTAAGGGTGATACGTAATAATAATTACGCTATCACGCCTGTATACGACCCGAACAAAAATGGATAGTTGTTCAGGCGAATATATTATAAAAAGCAGAACCGCGTAAAAGGTATTTACAAAATAATCAAACACGGCGAACAGCTAACAGAAGTCAATCGCATGTAAACAAAGATTATGATAACGGCAAGAAGAATAAAAATAATGTGAGTCGTAGGAGATATAATTTGAGGAAACGCTAAAAATTCGTATTCGAATCGCGATGATGAATTTGTAAAAATATATACGATGTGATATAATGTGCGAAAACGCAAAAGATGTTAATTTAAAGTAGCGGTAATGAAGGTATTAAATGTATAAATATTAAAATGTAATAATTAAAAAAAATGCATATATTTGTAAATATGAGGATACAACAAAAAGAAAATGTATATAAGTAAACATTTATGTGAAACATAAGTCATAATATAACAAATAAATATAAAAAAAAAGATGTATAAGTGGTAAGTAATACATACAATATCCCTCAATGTTTTAAAATTAAATAAACTGATGTGTAAGAAAAGAGAGAGAGATAAATAAATTTGTCTTACTTGTAATATGTCTTGTTTGTAAACAAATAAGAGATAGGACTGTAGAGGGCATCGGAATGTTGGCAAGTCTTGTCCAGTGATAAGATGCTTGAGGAAAAGTTATACGCTTTTTTCTTCATGGTTCAAGTCTTAAAAAGATACGTACGGGAAAATTAATAAAAAGCAAAATAAGGTGAATGGAACATGGTAAAAGCAAGTACATGATATTCAAAATCATGAAATTATTCATTAATAGTTCATAAAAAGTCGATAAAATACAAGCAAAATCATAAATAAATAAATAAATAAAATTTTGAAGTCAAAATAAACAGTCACAGCTGATGTAAAAAATAATTAGTAAACAAATAAATATATATTGCATAAATAGTTTATACAGACCTTTTACGAAAAGACGCAATCTAAAAAACAAAATAAAAGTTAATCTCATAAATGAATTAATAAAGCTTGAATAAGTAAGATCAGTTTCCCATCCTTCACAGTCAGCGTAAGATGTCCATATTTGGGCATAGTACGGCGAAAGCTGGCTCCCTTCAAAATAAATATCCAGGTTAAAAATAAACATCAGGAGAAAAACTCCCCTGCATAGTACGCTAATAATACAAAAAATTATATTGTAAACGTACAAGCAATGCATCAAAATTTAAAATTATAATTGTAGGCAATTATAATTAGTTAAAAATACCGGCCGGTAAAATAAAATACATTAGGCAAAGGCTTTAATTTGTATGTAAAATGATAAATTTTAGCATTACTAAGAAATTATTGCATTAATTAAACACCACAGTAAATAAAAAGAAATAACCGATAAAATTAAATATGAAAGAATGATATTTAAATAAATAAATATGTAAAATAATGCTGAAACGGGAACATAAAATCAGTTAAATCAATAACATAACAATAAAGCATCTTATATTCATAATAATTTATATAAATAAATATATCACGCGTTGTTGCAGCAAAAAGATAAATAAATTCAAGGAAGTAAGAATACATGAAATTAATATCATAATTAGCCAACAATCAGATATGCGTTAAGGTCAGAAAAAAGGAAAAGTATATGTATATGTATATATATATATATATATATATATATATATATATATATATATATATATATATATATATATATATATATATATATATATATATATATATGTTAAATTAAATAGAATTAAAAACAAAATATGTAGAATAAATATAAATAATAATACAAAAAAACATGAAAGAAAAAATTGTAATTAAATTCCTCAAAGGATACAGTCGAACCTACCGCTTGAAAGTATAGCGTACGCAGTCAGTATCGGACAGTCCGAAAGCCCGCGCTTGAGAAGAGAGTATACCGCCAAAATTGAACGATAACGATGATAGCTTCAGAAACCAAGGGGAAAAGTAGCAATCTTATGTAATGTTACGCGCATCAGAAGGTCAAAGTGCAAAGGTATCCATGCATGACCGAATTCGCAGTTGCCATGGAAACGCGTTAGGGGAGGAGAGGTAAACTTCTTTTTGATCAAGCGAGATTTCTTTTTCTTTTCTCCCACTCTCTGTTTTGATTCACACGACAGGGCAGCAGGAGAACAGAACTTTATAGGGCGAATGCTCGTGTTTTCATATGCATGATATTTTGGAGTAGGGAAAATAGTATATATTTGATACTGAAAATGCCGCTAGATAAATATAATGTTCAGAATAGTCATGATTGATACACGCATAAAGTATATAACATGTTAATTGTATTACCAAATAAGAAATGTATACAGCCAGCTGAAGAATTGTTTGAAAAAGAGACGTCTGTAAAAAAAAATATATAAGAAAGTAAGGTAATGAATTGTATATAATATCAGAAGCAGTGAAAATGTGATATAAATGTAACTACAAGTAACAATATGATAGCAGAATTTGCATTCAAATTGTATTATAAACTGTATTAAGAAACGTACACACAATAGGGATATTTCAGTACCAAGTCTGTGAAAGTGATTTCACAGAACAATGACTATAATACAGAACATTATGCAGTGCTACAATAAATGTGGTTTCCAAGTCAATAGTGTGCCTTCCAGGTGACAATAATGTGTCTTCCGTGCTGGTGATATACTTCCAGGAGACAATAATGTGTCTTCCGTGCGGGTGATATACTTCCAGGTGACAATAATGTATCGTCCGCGCTGGTGATATACTTCCAATGTTGCAATACTGTGTTTTCTCTCTCTGTGTTATATCTATAACTTAAAAGATTAAAATAAATTGATCAATTAAGTTAAGTGTATTTATTTATATTTTGTGTGTTGGACTCTCCGGTTTGAGAACCAGGAGTTTACATGCTCCACCCTTAGTAAAGGCATCATAGGTAAGTCCAAGTGTAGTAATTTTGATAAGGACAATTTTACCTTATTACATCTTACTAACGCCAATAAAGAATGAAATTCAAGGCAAAACTTTCTGAAAGAAGGGAGTTATGGCACACACATGTCTTCTAACCGTAGTCAGAGGTTTCGGGCTGAAAGGAAAATCCCGATATCAAAATGGGGTGACTATATTTGTCGTATGGGAAAATAAAAACAAAAATTTATTTAAATGATAAGTATATAACGAGGATATGTAAACGTACTACATTTCCCAAATTAGCACAAATATAAGTTTTAAAAACTACGATATAAAAGTACACTGTAGCACTTTCAGATCCAAAACGAGCTATTTTTGAAGCAGAAAATGAAGAAAGTACGTATTGTCAAGAAGCGAGGAATTATATTACAAGTATTTATCACTTCAAAATATTCGGTAATCGGTAATAAACAAACCAGGAAGTAGTTACGGTTGAAACTCACCGTTGCCACTTTACAAAAATAATAATTTTTAAAAACAATAATTATTAAAATTGAAATATTGATTCATAAATACTGAAAGATGTTTGTTTACTTTATATGTGAAATTCGAAGGCCCATGATTTGTTTGTTTACAAACTTTAAATGCTTATAACTTCCTAAAAAGTCATAGATACCAGCGGATTTTTACACTTGGCGCAGTTAACTGTGTAGAATAATGTTATATATTAAAAAAATATATTTTTAGTCGATTTTTGCTCATTTTAACGTCCACCGTCCCCTTAAAAGAAACGTTCTAATATCAAAAGAAGGGTGACCATATTGGTCGTGTGAGGATATAAAAACAAAATTTTATTTAAATTATAAGTTTGTAACGAAGATATGGAAACATATAAAAATCAATTGTGCCAATGTAATGACGGTAGATGGTTTCTTGTTCATCGTGCACAGCATGTGTAGTCAGTATATCGGTACTTAGTTCAGCAGGCAATATTAGTAGAAGATATATTATTGTTTTATAAATCTCTTAATTTTTTATGTAAAGCTAATGGTAAAAAAAATCACAAACTAAAACTATACATTAAAATGGTTATTTTTTTTTCAAATAATTTCAAAGCTTAAATTTGCAAATTCGTTCTAGAAAAGAATATATTACATAATACGTTCTCCATAAAAAATATTGAATATGAAATCATTCAAACGATTTATTTAATGAAGTTATGATACGTAATTATACATTCTCACCTTAGTCTCAATGGAAAAATAAAAATTTGAATAAATGGTCTTAGAGGTTTTTTTTTTTTTTTTTTTTTTTTAAGTAATAAATTTAACGCTCACGCTTTTTCGTTCCACGTAGTATAAGAAATTCATTAATGAATTATTTGTGGTAAAAAGAGTTATTTATATATTACATTACCGCATTTTGAGAAAATAAGCACAATTTGTATAGCAGTTTAAAATGACGTATTTGAAATGCTTTATTTCGCCTTTTATGTATGTTCTTCAAAACCTACCTGAAAACAATCTAATTAAGATATTCATAAATGAATTGCCGGCGGAAAATAAAAGCTTTTAATTATAAATGTATAATAAAAATGAATTTATAATAATTTTCTTAACATTGACAATTGTCAATGTTAAGAAAATAAAAGGAATATTAACAGCTCTTTAAAATGACACATTAGAGGTGATGTAATGTTTTATCATGTTTCTTGTCGTCTTTTATAGATGCAACACGAAAACAAACTATGTAGGTAGAAAAAACTATGGGAGGTAGAAAATATTTGATGTAGTGATTTTCATTTTTTCAAGTAATGTAAAATTTCTGTAAAACTTATTTATAGTTTATATTAGAAAATGTATTTTTACTTTCTTAAAAATATTATTCACACTTATATAATGTCTTAATTAGTTATCAATCCAATGTGCAGTTACTGATAATTCATAACAGACGATTTTAATAATACTGCCAGTCACTCAAAAAAAATAAATTTTGTTACAGAGAACTAGTTGAAAATTAAAAGAAATCGAGGGAAATGCTTTGGAATATACAAATACGACAAGATATTAAAAATTTACGCTTCGCTGAAACATTCAAAAGCTAGAAATATAATTCAAATGAGAAATCACGAGAAATAAGTGAATTCCTAAAAGAAAATATCAAATTTAGTATTAAATAAAAAATAACAATAGGAGGAATAACAGGAATTATAAATTAGCTAATTAAAATAAATTCAAATTACTAAAATTTAAAACGAACTAACTTCAATTTGAAATAAAATAAATATGTAATAGAATACTTTTGAAATAGAAGAATATTTAAAGCACAGTCATTTGGGAAAAAAAACAGATAACTAAAATAAAGAAAACGTTACATTAAAAAAATAAATAAGCTTCTTGAGCCAGGTTAGATAAACAAATAAAATTATCAAATAATCAAATATTAGCGGCAATTCAACATATAATATACACATGACAGCTACATATTCTTAAATGAGACGACTTGGTGTGGCGTTGTGCTGCGAAGCGGGCTGTTTCATCAAATGAATGAATAATAATCATAATTGAAGTTTCTGAAAACATTAGGTATTCAAATTACAACCTGTCATGTGTAATATTTCCAGTATGTATAATCCAAAACACGATTTTGATGATATGTAAGTTGGAACATATTAAATAACAAAGATTAAATTAAGTAAAATAGAACAATGAAAATCTGTACTAAACAAATAAGTCAAGAAATGGATTTAAATTAAAACGAAGTATTTAACAAAATATCTGAGAAAATAACACTAAAATAAAAATACTTTTCATTCTTTCTAAAATGCCAGGGTCACAAATGCTGTTTAAATTTTGTAACTAGGATTTGTATAATAATACGAAATCGATTTAATTAAAATTATGGTTATAAACGAATCCCGCAGCAAAATTCAGTATTTTGATTGATTTCCTTAATTGTAATTGCATAGGAAAATATTAAAGAATCATATTTTTATCAGGAAACACAACAATCCTTTAGGAAAGTTTTCAGTTTTCACAGTTAAAAATTACTTTCATCAATCATTTTAAATCTCCAGGATGATGTAAATTATAACAATTTCAGACTTACAAGTAACACCGAAATTGTAGCTATTTTTAATGGGTTAACGTATATGGGATAAATTGAAATGCGAATCTTAAATAATAAGAGGCAATGTCTGTGTGTCTGTCTGTGTACCTGTCTGAGTTATACACTATAGGCTCAGCGACCGCGCATCGCAGAGCTACGAAACTTGGCAATCAGAGACCAGGGTAATGGGAAGGTAACACGTGAAAACTGATTTTTAAAATTTGAATTATGCTTTATTCTTATTTAATGTTTTATGCGATTTCCACCATTTTTTTTCTTTTTTTCCCTTTTTCTCCACTATCTAGACGTTGTAGAAAAAAACAAATCAGACGACCAGAAACAGCAGACAATTACAAGTAAAAATATATCAATTTCAAATCTCAGGGATAAATTCTAATATTTTTAAAATATTTTAAAACAAAAGTCGATTTAGGCAAAAAACACAAACTTTCGTATTTAAATCCTCGCGTAGGGAAATGTACCGACAATATCGACTAATAATTTACAATTTTAGTAAGTTCAAAGATCAGGCACTCTTACAAGTCCAATCTGGTCAAGAAATAATAAAAAGTAGCCTCAGAATCCGGATTTTAAGGAAGGCATGATTTTCAATTTTTCGTCGAAATGGCGAAAGTAGTTCGATCTTTCACCCACATGCACACGCAGACACATGGTGTTGCTGTGGTTCCGGTTTTTGGCCTAGTGACAATTCAAAAACGACTTAGTGTTTGATGGTATCTGGCTGATATATTTGGACCATGCTCTTGATAACCATGCGAATATACTGATGAGGATATTCGCAAATATTCTGATGAGGATATTCGCAAATATTCCGATGAGGATATTCGCATGGGTATTAAATTATATTCGCAAATGTCATCAGTGATTGCGTTTTATACGGTTTTTGGCCTAGGGACAATTAGAAACCGAATTAGTGTTTGCTTTTTATAAGGTTTTTGGCTCATTATGCTGGATTGAATTGTGGCGATGTATTGTTTCATCAGGTGGTGGTTGAGACCACAATGAAAAACTTAAACACTGAAAAAAATAAAAAAATAAATAAATTAAAAAATAAGTTATGGATATTGTCGCGGTGCATTTATGCATGGGATGGTGGTGGGGACAATCTTTAAAAAACCTTTTTTTCGCTGAGCAGCATTGTTATTTCTTAAATACTAAATTCACATTCAACATCATCAGTCTCAAAAATACTTTCATGTCATTTGCGATGCAATACTAAGAAGACAGACAAATGAATACAATTTCATTTATATAAAACAAAAAATAGAGGAGCATACCTCTATAAAAACATAGGAACAGCTGATCATGGCTGTGAGTACACATCAAAGGGATCCCTTTCCTAGGGTTACAGGTACAGAAATCCTCAGAATCTCAGAGTTCACAAACATTAGAATAAATTCACTTTACAAATCAATTTTCAAGACCTCCCCCCTGAACATTATTTTTCATCTTAAAATGTCATTATTAGTTTTAAAGTCATTAAACTAAAACAAACTTTGTTAACTCCACGAGGTTATGGCCCCAGCGAGTTTGCCACGGTCAGAAATTTCAAGGATATCGAACAGGCTGGTCATAGAAGGCGGCTAGTAGTAAATAAAGGTATATTTATTTATAAACAATCAGTTATGTTATTGTTCATTTTAATTATCTACCAGAGATTTAAAAAGTAAATAAATATATTTTACGTAATTTTTTTAATTGGTAAAAGCATTGAGTTGAGTGGTTTCACACTGAAAAACTTTTCTCTTCAAAATATTTACAAAGTAACCACCGTAAACGTAGACTGAAAGTGTCTGAGAGTTTCACATGTGTCCCAGGTATTATGGTGTTGATATAGAAAAAATTTACTTAAATTAAACCAAGGTGTTACTTGTCATTTCCAAACCACAGTTATCTACCTTCTGAGTCGAAATAATCGGCCAGGTGCAAACATTTGTAAGTCACAATAATTAAATAATTGTTTCACTTAATTCCAATTTAAAATCGTAATTTTATAAGATTATTTATACTTTCTAATTTGAACTTTATGGTAAAAGCACAAGTCCCTAGTAGTATCCTCTGCAAAATTATTGTTTAATTATTACTTGTTTCTCGTTCATTTTTTTCTAAGATGATGATTGTTCACTTTACGGTAATTTTTAAGCTATATTACAAATGGGTACTTGTATTTATAGTTTCTTGGTGGTTACGTATATTACAGGTGGTTATTTTATATTGACGAATACGACTTTAGCTTCAAAAGCAGTTAATATTTTTCTTCGATTCATTACAGTACATATAGAGATTTATTTATTTTTCTAAAACACAAGATTTGTAATTGTAAATTTACTTGAACTTATAAAATTTCAACAAGTTTTCGCATATATAATATAGCATTAGAATCGGTCAATATGTTTATTATATACTTGGTGTTGTAAATATGCTCAGCATTGGAAAAATTTTAAATTAAAAATAATATCTCTCTAAGCATAGTGATTTTAGATTTTTTTTAAATTTAAGATCGTAAAATTACAATATACGGTCAAAAAGGGTATCAATCAGTTTCGAAGAGAACTCTTCTTTGATATAATCAAGAATTTGAACCTCACTCATTCAAGCAAGTTCGCTTTTTGCAATAGACTACAGAACAATCTGCTGAACGAAATTGCAGGAATGAAATGGCCATCACAGCTAGAAGAAATGAGAAAATGTAAAATTAAGGTAGAAAACGAGTTGCAGTTTTAGAACGACTAAAAACATCTGATTAGTGAGTAAATCTACTAAAATAGTCACAAAATTGACACGAGACGTTTAAACTAGTTAAAAAAATACAACCAGGAAATAAAATAGAAAATGACGGCAAATATTTAAATACGCAGGAATAAGAAATATAAACAAATATGAAGGACATAAATGGATTCGTAAACTGGACAAACTAACTTAGACAAATTTCATTGAGGAAAATAACTGAAAATTCGGAAACAGGAAGTTAAATTAAAGAAAAAAATGAAGGAAGAAGACCGAAATTTTAAATTATACCAGTGATTTTCAAGCGGAAGAGAAGTTCGACGATTATAGTTGACTGAGAAACAATAAAGAAACATACAAAAAAATCCAATTCACAAATTGAATTATTCATAAAAATGAATTTGATTCCAAAAGTTAAATAAATCTCAATAACCATAAAAATATTTTTTTTTATTTTATAGGCATGATTTTATTCACACCAAAACAAAATTTCAAACTGTAGCACACGAATACATAATTTAGACAAATATAATGTTAACCATATGTTTACCGTGATAAAAGTGATAGGTTTACAAAATTTAAAACGCTAATATGTACTTTATATTTCCTTATTTATAAAGCAATGTACATTCCGCTTTATAATCAAGTGGATATCGGAATACTGTGATAAGCAGACTTATCACAGTATCATCATCATAACAGCTCCCCCTATTCCATAACATTTCTCCTCGTTTTAATTTTATCATCATAAAACTTTATGGCAAATTGGCCCAGAAACCTATTTTACAGGTGAAACAATATTTCATATCTAAACACTGTTTTTTCCTTTTCTCAGCGTTTATAGACACTTTAAATTAAACTAATTTAATTATAACATTATTTTTTAATATTGGATTAGAAATAGGGTCAGTAGACCATTTCGGTATTTGAGGAGTAATCTTATTTCTTGTTGTTACAAATGGAGTTAAAAACCGTTTTAAAAAATTGAATTCTGAAATGTAATAGAACTTCGGCTGTCGTAACGATAATAAATAAAAATACCACAATAATAGCGGTTGTACATCAATAAAGTATAATAAGAAAATTTAGTATATTTATTTCTGCGGATGTTGGCATAAAAATAGATTTTGTGTAACTAATCTGCCTTGAGTTGTATCTGTAAGTATAATGGAGCAAAAAATTCAAATATTTTTAATTTATTAAGAACAAAATTATAATATTTTTGATTTTTATCATTACTTGTATGCTAAACTAAAGAAAAATGCGTATACATCATCTCCATAATATATTCATGTAGTTTTCCAATGCATATGCTTATATTTTCATATATTCATTCCATATATACATTTATAAATTCATATGTTCATTATAAAATATATCCTTTATTATTATATTTACTAATTTAAAAACAAAAGATTCCTCTAATTCTTGATTTTACCCCCAAATCAAATCAACACATGATTAATGCAAAAGTTATTACCTATTAAAAATTTTCATGACAGTACATTGAATTAGAATGATTAAAATTTTTGACATATTGTGGACACAATTTTCTTAATACGCTTAGACACATACCATGCTTAATAGTTTATTCATGTTCTTGCTTTCTCAACACCAGTAAAATCATCAAAATTCTAATTCAATTTATTTTGCTTCAATACTTTGCAATACATATACTATGTAGTGTAGCGGAAATTAAATCACATTTTTCTCACTGATTTCAAATTCCTGTTTTAAATTCATTTGAGACATTGGAAACGGAAATTAAGGTAAAATTGTTTAGGGAATGGGACTCAATTTGGAATTTCAGAAAAAAAAAATCACTCATATGAAACACTTTGAATGCAGATGAATTTGATTTAGATTCTAGAAAATCGACGGATCTCAATTACTGCATTACTGAAAGAATTAAAAGACTTTGTAAAAACTATTTGATATTTGTTTCAAGTATTATGTAGTATATGCATGAGGATAACCCATCCGATTTGATTGACGCATTTGCATTTTATCACAATTCCATAAAATGCTAAAACGAATACCATATGTTACTCAATATTTAAGATGTAAACTTCTAAATAAAATTAAACATGATCTTACAGTTAATTCTTGAAAACAACGAAAGTTTTAACAGTATGTCCATTTAGAACAAAAACAAAAATTCTGACGTTATGACTTCCCAGTACATATTCCCCTTTCTTCAAGAAACAAGTAGCAATCGACAAGACGCCAGTCATGACGTCAGAAATCTAAAACTTATTTCCCATTCGCATTTCATGAAATTAGTCAAATTTGGAAATCGCATCTTTTAAAGACCCACATAAACATTCATAGGAAATAGAGAAATATTTTTTAACTGGAGATAAAAAAATACCTCTTCATGTTCAAATGGAGATATTTAAAAATTCGCTGTCATGTATTCGAATCTGACATGACCTACCTCTGTATCGAATTTCGTAGCTATAGTTTGCTAAAACGTTTTGTTATGCAAACTAATAGACATGTAAAAGAATAAAAACACAAGCTGACATGTTATTTTATTATGTTTTTGACAATATCACATTAAAGAAAATTTGCACGTGTTTAATAATCTGAAACAAACATTATTAAATGTTTTTGTACCAAAACTGCAATTTGGAGGATGGGAGCTGTGAAATCTAAAAAAATTCTAGCAGGGAACTAAACCGATGATTTCCAGCAAGCCAGAAAACGTTCTGTCTATTGACTTGCTGAAACGTTGCTATTTTCTTCTATAGTTGAATTGAACATTTAACTGTATTCAGTCAGATTTTATATCGAAGTGATACCTCAGATATGACCTGCTTGAATCACATGCTATTTACCATATGCATGAACAGTAAAAATCACTTCCATTAATAATAATTTTTTATAAAAATCATAAATTGGAATTCTTGAGATCTCAGAGGATATTCCGAAAACAAAAATATAGGGTAATGTTTTCAGGAGTAATTGTAAAGAACACATTTAACCGATATAGGCAAATTCTTTGAAACGAAGAGCAACATAAAATATTATTTTGAAATTGTGCTTATAAATAAAAAAATACAACTATTTCGAGTAGTCTACTCATCAAAGGAGACTGTGTCTATTTTCTGTTCATCGAATATTTTGTATGAATTTTCATTTCTGTAGTTATTAGTTATAAATCAGGCTGGTAGGATTTCAAAGTTGTTCTAAAAAGCTCAGTGCTGTGTCTGCTAGAATATATGGCAGATTGATTTGATGACAAATGTAATTACAGAGAAGGGAGAAATGTAAGTTTTCCCCCATAAGAGAGAGTAGTCGAAAACAAGCTTGATAAATATTGGGATGCGTTACTTTTAACATTTCCTTCAAAGAGTCAATAAAACTACAATGTTTATGTACTAGCTTCAAGTCTACATCCCACATTTTCCTACGGCTCAAAATATCATTTTACTATTAAAGAAAACATAGGAGATAAAGGTGCGACAGCAGAACATACATCGTTGTGTACATCAATCGGAAAATGATTCACAAGAAATTCAAAGCATGGCTTTAGCATTTTATGCTTCTTAAACTTGTTCCCAATACATTTATGCAGTGTCTAATTTCTTTGTAGACTTCTGACTTTTATGTCGTTCGGTACTACGGGAAACCTTCCATCCCCTTTCCCTGGATCTAAAAGAGTCAATATAAAATTTTAGGGAAAATTGCACTAAAACTTCATGTTGACATATACTATAGTTCCTGTATATATATATATATATATATATATATATATATATATATATATATATATATATATATATATATATATATATATATATATATATATATATATATATATATATATATATATATATATATATATATATATATATATATATATACAAAAAATCATCAACTTTTAATATATGTTCAACTACAAAGATACTCTGTCGTGAATCTTTTAAATTAATATTTATCGCTTTAAAATAAGTTAATGAATGTTCTACGCAAGAAAAGTTTGCGAACATTTTTTTACACTTTCCAACATGGTAGAAAAGTGATTATGACTCATGTTCATTATGTCTGTCTGTCTGTCCGTTCACGAGATAACTGCCATAAAAATGAATTTATCAAACTGAAATTTTAGTTCAGACGGTCTGTGGAACATATGGGCATGTAAATGATTAATATCACCCAATTAGTTTTGGATTGAACGTAGGTTGAAAAAGTGAAATATATTAAACCCTATAGGACTTAATTTTCTAAACATTTTTTAAGCAAAGTTAAAATTCACAAATTGCTTTGAAAATTTTAGAAATATATAAATTATCCCATGAAATATATAAAAAAATTGTGTAAATACTTTGTGTAAAAAATATTTACACAAAAAATAATTGTGTAAACTCTTAATTACACTATGTTTGAGTTTAAAGGATCATCAAACTTTGATTATTTCTACAACGAAGCCTTCTTTTAACATATGCAGAATGTAAACAAACCAAGGTGTAAGATGTTTAAGAAATGTTGAATTTTTTAACGCAAAATTATTTAGCTCTGGAGTCTGGAATATAAGTGGTATGAATGAAATATTCATTGATTTTACACATAGAAGCAGACGATATTATAGCATTGCCTTTTTCGGTGAACTTCTATGCATGGAGTTAGAAAGTACTTTTACCTCCATTATTTTAAACTTTTAATTAAAATAAATTATATTGTACAACTGTGATAATTTAAAATATATCAGAGACAAATGTATCGCAGTCTAGAGATGTTTATATAAAATTGCATTGCAGTTGGAAAGTGTTTTATAATCAATGCTTAATGCTTTATTGATATTTCTTGTTTTAAAATGTCCTATTTCTTACAAAATATTAAGTAACGCTATTAATTTCTAAATTGATTTTTAAATTGAACATGGGAGAAAATGAAAACAAGTTGAGGTCAAAGCTATGGGGCAATTGCTCCCACTTTGGAACTTGAATAGAAAATGAATGGGGTCAAATCTGATTCAGATTCATAAAAAGAGAAAATTCTCAATTTTAAGCTTTAAAGAAAATACCAAAATTTCGATGAATTATAGATTTGTGACAAGTGTTTTTTATTCAAACTTTATATAGACATTATTTTTTAAGTTTATCACAAACAGGAAACATACACTCTCAAAAAATAAATTCACAATATTCATTAATATATATTTTATTGTTTGAAAACGCGATCAATGTCTAAAATATCTGGCTAAATCAAGAATTGACACTGATATTTCAGATATTAAACGCGAAATTATGATTCTGGTAATTTGTGCAAAATAAACTATAATTCTGTAAAGTCCACTTTAAGTTATTATTAACATGTTTGGCACTTACGAAATATAAGACAAATTATGATGTACGACTTTATAAAGAAAGATCCATCATGCGTAAATGATTGATTATGAAACACTTTCCAACTTCAATGCAATTTTATTTAGACATCTCTAAAATGCCACACTTCCTTCAGTAATATTTTTTAAATTATCACAATACTACATTAATGTATTATATTTGAAAACTTAAAACTGCATCGAAAAAAATGAACTTCATTCACACGACGACATTGAAATATAAATTGCCTGGCTTAAACGTCTCCAAAATGCGATACATTCCTCGGAACATTTTTAAAATTATCATAATACTACAATAATTTATTATATTTGAAAACTTCATCCAACACAAATGAACTTTATTCAAATGACGTCATCGAAATATAAAACGCCTCTCTATAAAAGCAGCACTTCATTCATTAACATTTTACTAATCCTTTTATTCATTACAATACTATAATAATTCATTTTATTTAAAAACTAGAAACCATGGAGATACAAGTAATTCAACTCTATGCTTAAAATTTCATCGAAAAAATCGCGCCCAATATCTACTATCTGTGTAAAACCAATCAATGTTTCTTTCATATCAGCTATATTGCAGACTCCATGAGCTAAATAATTTTGCGTTAAAGAAATGCAGCAATTCTTATACAAATCATTCTACATTTTTTGGTGTTTACATTTTCCATAAGTGGAAATTAGGCTTCGTTGTAGAAATAATCAGAGTTTGATAATCATTTAAACTCAAATATATTGTAATTGCGTTGTGTCAGTACGTAGATGCACAGAATTTAAATAAAAATAAAGCGGTTTTAGGACGGATACAACACTAAATATGAGTTATAAGGAATTTTAAAAATCGCGATTTTGACACAAGATGGATGTCATAATTTATTTTGAAGTGGGTCACGTGATCTCTCAATATAATGGTCCCATGATCGCTTCATATAAAAGATGTAATTATTGTTTTAATTTTTATTTAAAAAACTACTGAATATATTTTGCTAAATTTTTTTATATATTTTATGGGATAATTTGTATATTTGCTAAAACTTTCAAAGCAATTTGTGAATTTTAAATCCGCTTAAAAAATGTCTGAAAAAATAGGTCCCATAGGGTTCAGTGCATTTCGTTTTTACTACCCTGGTTCAAGCCAAAACTAATTGAGTGATATTATTCATTTATATTCCCATAGGTTCCACAGATCTTCTGAACAACATACTAAAATCCCATTGTGTTAAAGTCACTTTACGGCAGTTATCGTGCTAAAGGACAGACAGGCAGACAGAATCAACAAAGTCATAAACCCTTTTAAACTTTGTTGTTAAGTGTTAAAAAGCATATAAGATAAACATAAATACCTATCTGAAAAATCCCAAAAATCCATATATTTTCAACTCAGTACATCTGTGAAAGATCTTTGATTCCAACACAACGTAATAGAAGTGTTATTTACTTTGTCCTAAAAAATAAAGTACTGCATTTACTGGTAAGAAGTAAATATCCAGAAATTGCATTTCGACAAATGGGGAATTACTTTGTTCTGTATCGGAAAAACTGGAGTTAACAATCACAACAGAATCAATGATAATAGTATAAATCTGTCTTGGATGTTTCTATTGTATTTTAATTCGAACACAAAATTATCCATATTAAATGCTTTGTATATAATGTAACTTTGAAACAAAATGAGGATAAATTAATTATTTTGCTGAGTTAAAGTTAATTATTAAACAAGTTATGATTTCTGAAATGAATTGCCAAGAAATCTTGTAGATATTCACTGTCCATTATGTTGCCTCATAAATTAAACCCACTTCAGTTCTCTCCTGCTGCAAAGAGAACGTGATGAATACTTAAACTCCACTTTAAGAAAAATTCCTTAGAGAGGAAGACAATATAATTAAAATTAACATATTTATTATTCACAATTTTATTTTACAAATTAATATAATTATAATTAAGTAACATGAGCCATAAGGATTTTATGTGATGCCAAACCGTAAGTTATTATACAATTTTGTTCAGTCTTAATTTAACTAAAATGACTTCATCACAGCAGTAACTGATAAACATATACATTCCCCCACACCATTGCTACTATTCTTATTATTTGACTGCAGAAAATTGTAGGACCAATGGCTATCCTATTCTCACGACAATGTTTATCACACTATTAGATTTCTGTGCTTATACAGTAATTCTATGTCACCACCACATTTCTGTGTATCCTCTCATCAGCTCCCCTCCTTTGCATCTGTCCATCTCCTCGTCTTTCTTATTTGACAAAATTTTGGCTAGCTTCAAAAGTTCCCCCAATTTCATTTAGGGCAAATGACAGCCATGGATGACCAGTCTTTCAAGTCTGGTAAACCCATAATGTATGGCTGGAATCTACTTGCCAAGGATTTTCATCTGGGCAGCTGTTCCACCTGGCACTCATTAAATCATTATTACAATGTTTAATAATGTCCCTTTGTGTCGTCTGAGCAGCGACATTATTGTATTCTTATTCGACTATTGAGTTGTTGACTAGAATGGGACAAATAGCACATCGCACACATATGGTGAATGTCTATATTTAAAATTTGTTCAATTTATGGCATCATAGGCATCTATTAATTTTACTTCTGGATTTTGTTTGACATTCATGCTGACATTCTACGTGCATGGATTTTCGGCATAATAATTAGTGGCAAGGGTATTTGTTACAGCAGATCTCACATATATTTCTAATTTGATTACTTCTATAAGTTGTGCTGTGGAAAGGTAACTTTAAACTACAAGATAAGTTTTACAAGTCTTTAACTCCATTGGCTACCTTTCAAAATGAAGAGCCCGCATATGCATGAAGCACCCCAAAATGAAAGGTATTTTGAGCTTTGAAATTAATCTAAATGGCTTTTTTTTAATCCAAAAATGCATATAAGGAAATGCAAATTAAGATTTTGTAACAAAAACACAAGCAAAAAAAACACACACTAAATTCTATAATTGGAAACAATCATTGTCCGATGAGTTTTCTCACCAATTGGCAGGATATATATTCTACACGTTTCGACTGAAATTAAAAGAAAATTAAAGCGCAGTTAGAATCCTGGTCTACCGAATCCCAATTGCCCGTCAACCAGATTGACCGACATAGTCCTTATTTTTATATTTTTAAATTAAACTATTAATTTCTTCTATGAATAATTAAATATGCTTGCTTTTAAATATTACAAATATTTTAAATATTGTTGGATGTACATATATGATAATAACTGATTAGCTTAAAGGTGAGAAATATTACTGTATGATGCCGTATTGATTTTAATGAATTGTGTGAGATACATCGTACGTGATTAAGAAATAGACAGATCCTGCTTTCTTTGACCATGTGTAAATACAATTACTTTATTATTTTTCAAAGTATATAGTGATTATCTACTCTTGTTCAATTTAGCATCGCTACAAAACTGCCTTGCAAAGCCGCATTTCAAAAATTACTCATCAAAAATTGCTGCATCAGCTTACACCTAAACGCAAAACGTCGGTGTATTAATACCAAAGTGCTGCATCTAGAATCTTTGTAGTCTCAGTATGTGTAATTTTGGTATTATTTGTCTCATTGCTCTTCTACAACACCGGGTCTTCTCATTGCTCTTATTTGTCTGAGCTCTTCTACAACACCGGGTCATTTTTACAACGCAATCACTATTTCCGCAAAGGTTTCTTCTTCTCATCAGCGTTAACGAAAAACAAATCCTTAACATCGGGCATCCCGTGAAGTCACTTGAGCATGTTCAATAACACAAAAGTTTCTCCTAATTCTTGATTTTGACCCTCAAATCTAATCAAAACATGATTAACGCAAAAAGTATTACCTATTAAAATTTTATGACAGTACATTGAATTAGAATGTTCAATAGTTTATTCATGTTCTTCCTTTCTCAACACCAGTAAACCCATCAAAATTCTAAATCGGTTTAATTTGTTTCAATACTTTGCAATATATATATACTATGTAGTGTAGAGGAAGTTAAATCACATTTTTCTCACTGATTTCAAATTCCTGTTTTAAATTCATTTGAGAAAATGGAAACGGAAATTAAGGTCACAGTGTTTAGGGGAATGGGACTCAATTTGGAATTTCAGAAAAAAAAATCACTCATATGAAACACTTTGCAGATAAATTTGATTTAGATTCTAGCAATTCGACGAATCTCAATTTTAAGCATTCCTGAAGGAATTAAAGGACTTTGTAAAATAAATTTGATATTTGTTTAAAGAATTCTGTAGTATTTGTGAGAGGATAACCCATCCGATTTAAATGACGATTTTGCATTTTTTCCTAATCCCATAAAATGCTCGAACGAATACCATATGTTGCTCAATATTTAAGATGTAAACTTCTAAATAAAATTAAACAAGCACTTACAGAGAATTCTAGAAAACAACGAAAGTTTTAACAATATGTCCATTTAGAACAAAAACTAAAATTCATTTTTTGACGTTATGACTTCCCAGTACATATTCCCCCTTCAAGAAACACGTAGCAATCGACAAGACGCCAGTCATATCGCCAGAAATCCAAAACTTATTTCTCATTCGCATAAAGAAGTTGGAAGTCGCAACTTTTATAGGCCCACTTAAAAATTCATAAGATATAAGAGAAATGTTTTTTAACTAGAAAGAATATATATATATCTCCATACTCAAGTGGAGATTTTAAAAAATTCGCTGTCATATATTGGAACCAGACATGACCTACCTCTGTATCGAATTTCGTAGCTGTGGATTGCTAAAACTTTTTGTTATGAAACCAACATACATATAAAATAATAAAAACACAAGATGATATGTTCTTTTATTATGTTAAATATTGCACATATACTTTAAAACATATACAATTGTAGCATCGACAAAGATATTTTCTGTTGAAATCTTATTGCGAGAAATTTATGACAAGATCGCATTAAAGAAGATTTACCCGTGTTTAATAATCTGAAACAAACATTATTAAATGTTTTAATGTTTTTGTACCAAAAATGCACTTTAGTGGATGGTATCTGTGTAATCTAAAAAAAAATTCTAGCCGTGATCCAAACCGATAATTTCAAGCAGGCCAGAAAACTCTCTGTCTATTGACTTGCTGAAACGTTGCTATTTACTTCTATAGTTGAATGATCATTTAATAGTATTCAGTCAGATTTTATATTGAAGTGATACCTCAGATATGACCTGCTTGAATCACATGCTATTTACACATGATATTTGACATATGCGTGAAGAGAAAAAATTACTTCCATTAATAACAATTTTTTTATGAAAATCATAAATTGGAATTCTTGAGATCCCAGGGGATATTCTGAAAATAAAAATGTAGGAGTATGTTACTCGGGGGTAATTATAAAGAACACATTTAAACGAAATAGGCAGGTTCTTTGATACGAAGAGCTTCGTAAAATATTATTTTGAAATTGTGCTTATAAATAATAAAAAGTAAAACTACATATATTACTATTACTCATCAAAGCAGACTGTGTTTAATTTCTGCTCATCGAAGATTTTGTATAAATTTTCATTTCTGCAGTTATTATTTATAAATCTGTCTGGTAGGATTTCAAAGCTGTTCTAAAAAGCTCAATGTTGTACCTGCTATAATATATAGCAGATTGATTTGAAAATAAATGTAATTTCAGAGAAAAGAGGAATGTAAGTTGTCCCCATAAGATAGAGTAGCCCAAAACAAGTATGATAAATATTGGGACACGTTACTTCTAACATTTTCTTCAAATAGTCAATAAAACTGCATTTCTTATGTACTAGCTTCAAATCTACATCCCACATTTTCTACGGCTGCAAATATAATTTTACTATTAAAAAACATTCGAGATAAAGGTGCGACAGCAGAACATCCATCGTTGAGTATGTCAATTGGAAAATGATTCACAAGAAATTCAAAGCATGGCTTTAACATTTTATGCTTCCTAAATTTGTTCTCAAAACATTTGTATATATATATATATATAAATTATATAATTGCATCCTCCCATACATAATCAAATTCTAAAATTTTACAAAATTTCTATGTGAAATAGCCTTTGCATAATCGCTTAGCGAATCAAATGATACGAAAACTTAGAAATAACAGAAATAGTCATTTCAATGAAATGGTATTTGAACCAATATTTTGTCATAAAGCACTCTTAGATATTAAATCGGTTGTAAATACTAGTAAATACTATATAAGACAAGGAAAATTATAACATTTCCTAACCGAAAAACAAACTATTGGCAAACTTTGGTCTGAAGATAACTAAAACAATTGATTCTTGCTAATAGGAAAATTCAGAGGCTCGGCTAATCGTCCTAGAATCATTATCTCCTTTAATTAACCAAGAAATCCATAGGGTCTCTTCGTAGACATGACTCCTACACAAAAGTCCAATACGGGTTTAATTAAAATTTGCATTGATCGTACATAAATGTGTCATTACTTAAAAGAATAAACAGGCAATTAAATTATTGCAATTCTTAATCATTTAGCGTACAGAATGCGCAGGGAGATGTAGCTATTATTCATTCTTTTAGTTGTGTTAGACAGAAAACTAATTTTTATATGACTTTCATAAATCTAACCGATAAACTGTTTTTACTGAAATTGCGTTTTGTTGGAGAGCAAGGAATAAAGACTTCCAATGTTTAAAAGAGTAAGCTCCGCTCAAAACAGTAAATATCCTAGAAATTGCTAAGAGAGATACTGGATTTTTTACAATAGGCATTATTCGTTAATCCCTTACTCAATTTCAATATCCTTTGAGTTAAATGTTTTGGTCTCATTACGACCATGCATTGATAAAAAAGTATTATAAAATAAGAGTTCCCACTAAGTTATTGATCCTAAATTCGGAAAAGTTCAATTTAAAAGGAACGATATTTTTAAGTAACTAGCCAAAATGTTCAAAGTCCTGTTGTAGAGTAAAGGTTTGATAAGTACTATCATAAGTATCTGGCCTGTTGTACACGATATCAAGAGTTGAAAAATGCCATATATGTTCTCTGGTTTCAATTGCGTTTTAAATTCTAACAAAAATTTAAAGAATTATTTTATTCAAAAAGTTTTCAAATCCTCAAATCTTTGAAATCAAAAGATTTCAAGATTTTTACATATTCGTGTTTTTAACATTTTACAACATAGTTGAAAAGTATTTATGACTTTGTTCATTCTGTCCGTCTGTTTGTCTGTCTATCTGTCCGTTAGCACGATAACTGCCGTAAAATTGACTTTATCAAAATCAAATTTTAGTATGTTTTTCAAACAGTCTGCGGTACCTATGGGAATATAAATAAATAATATCACCCAATTATTTTTGAATTGAACCCTGGTTGAAAAAATGAAATACATTAAACCCTATGGTACCTAATTTTTCAAATATATTTAAGCGGATTTAAAATTCACAACTTGCTTCGAAAGTTTTAAGGAATATTCAAATTATCCCATAAATATATAGAAAAAATTCAGCACAATATATTCAGTAGTGTTTTAAATAAAAATTAAAATAATTATTACACCTTTTATACGAAGAGATCACGTGACCATTATATGAAGAGTTCACGTGACCCACTTCAAAATAAAATATGGCATCCATCAAAAATCAAAATCGTGATTTTCAAAGTTCTTTTTAATTCATATTTAGTATTTAATTCGTCCGAAAACCGCTTTATTTTTGCTTAAATTCTGTTCATCTACATACTTAAGCAACGCAATTACAATATATTTGAGTTTAAATGATTATCAAACTTTGATTATTTCTACAACGAAGCATAATTTTCACTTATGGAAAATGTAAACACCGAAAAATGTAGAATGAGTTATATAAGAATTGCTGCATTTCTTTATTGCAAAATTATTTAGCTCATGAAGTCTGCAATATAGTTGATATGAGTGAAACATTCATTGATTTTACACAGAGAACAAGACTGCTTTTTCGATGAAGTTTTAAGCATAGAGTTAATTTACTTGTACCTGCTTGGTTTTAAATAAAATAAATTATTATAGTATTGTGATGAATGAAATGATTGGTAAAATGTTTATGAATGAAATGCTGATTTTATACAGAAAGCCAGGCATGTTATTTTTTCTATGACGTCATTTGAATGAATGTCAGTTCTTTTCGATGAAGTTTCAAATATAATAAATTATTGTAGTATTATGATAATTCTAAAAATATTACCGAGGAATGTATCGCATTTCAGAGATGTTTAAACCAGGCAATTTTTATTCCAATGACGTCATTAGAATGAAGATCATTTTTTTCGATGAAGTTTTAAGTTTTCAAACATAATAAATTAATGTAGTATTGTGATAATTTAAAAATATTATCGAGGAATGATCGCATTTTAGATGTTTATATAAAATTGTATTGAAGTAGGAAAGTGTTTCATAATCAATGTTATATGCATGATCGATATTTCTTGTTAAATCTTGTTGTGTTCTTTAGGCACCTTATCACTTAAAACTAGTGTAAAAAAGTCTAAATCGTGAAACCATAGTATGAAGGCACAGTTTATAATACTATTACATGGATTTATTTTCTTATGTCGATTATCATCATTGAAGTTATTTCACTGTTTTACTTATCTTCCTTCATCACTGTTTTACTTTACTTCCTTCAATCCACTAATCTATCAATTACCTTAAGATTTCATAGGCCGATATATTTATCAAATCGTTAGTTGTCAGAAATATTAAATATAACGTTAATGCTATGAAATTATGTAAAACAAGTTTTAATGAAAAGTGACACACAGAAATAATAAATTAATAAGTATTTTTTGTCATTTGAGCAAGTTTTATTTATTTTTATAATCACAAATCCTGCCTAGAATGGGTATTCCCCAAAAATTGGAAGATGCTGCCATTTCAGACATGGACCAGTTTTGCGCATATTGCTCATTAACATAGAATAGTCCATATCTTGGATCAATATCTGCAATGTCAAAAATCTGTGAAAATAATTACTAGCAAGTTTCGTGCTACCATTGCAGCCGTTGGCTGAAGAGTATATGCTGAAGAGTGAACAATAAGCGCGAAACCAGACCACCTGCAATGCCAGCGCATGCCGTAGTGTTATTTGTTACATGAAGTATGCGTTGACAATAATTGTCTTAATCGAAAATTGGTACATTTAGTTGAGGTCGATAATATACGTATGCAATTTTTCAGCCTTATTGGAGAGTTCAGGAGAGTCTGCTAATGTTTTATATCCATTTTATTTTCTCTACTCATATAAGATAAATCAAAAATCCATATGTATTAGATTCAGTATAATGGTCAATACTATATATACATAAATACCAATTATTTTGTAGGATCTTATGACATTTTATATCCTATTTTTCCACTCCTGAGTGGTAAATCGAAAACTCATTGGACTTTTCCCTCTGGTTTATAATATAAGTGTGCAATGTGTCAATGTACTATATCTTTGGAGGGGAATTCTGGAGGATCTTGAATGACTTGTCGGCCAATTTTGGGCTTCATTTTGTCTAATTTTGGGGTGATTGAAAAGTGAGTGACATTAGGTTCTAAATATAGACAACACTATAAGTGTGCAAAAATTCAAACTTCAAGATCGCTGATAGAATTTTTGTTGGCTAAGAAAATATTTCTGACAAAAATCTCTTGCCATTGTCTCCAGGGCTTGTGAAAATCTGTCTGCATTAGATTTAGCGCCATGGTCGATACTGTCTATCTATATGAAAAAAATAGCTGACGCCGCAATTGCCAGAAACGTAGACCAAAGGTGTTCTTCCACCACATATTATACCCGCCCAAACCATGGTACCATTCAGAGAAGTGTTTGTGGCGATTGATAGGAAAAGCTTCCTGGTGGTGTTGCTGATAGCTTCGCCATACGCAAATACTGCCATCTGGCATGCCAAAACAGAATCGTGATTCATCCGTGAACAAAATATTTCGTCATTCCGTCGACCAACTGTGTCTCATTTGATACCACTGGAGGCAACGTAACCGGTGAAGACGTTGAAAGGGTATGTATCGTAAAGGTCGTTTATCTCGGGAGTACTGCGTCATGCAAACTGTTTCAAATAGTTTGCGTCGAAACCACGTTAACTGTAGTGTGGGATAAATGTTGTGGCAACACGGTTGCTGTGGTAAACGGCTACCTCGCAATGCTTCTCAGAATCATATGAACTCTACGTGGTGTGATACACATGGAAGCTCCACTACCTGATCTTCGTGCCGTTTCGTTGTCTCTCACGAACAGTAACGCATATCGTTGAACTGCGCTCACATCATGATCCAATATTTCATCGATCCTTCGAAGGCCCAATCCACCCTCGCGTGAAACAAAGGTTTGTCGTCGTTCCGTTGAAGACAATTGTAGGTATGCGGTACGTCGACTTACTCCTGGCATACTGTGATGGTTTTTACAACCTGAAACCAATGACTCTGCGACTTAGCTGTGATATCGCTTCTGTCTGACATGACGCTATTATTCTGTTCTGCAAGGTGTTACGTCACTATGTGTAATGAATCTGTGATCATTTTGCCTTGATGTTCCCATTGTCTGATTTACATAAAGCTACATATACAACTTTATGTAAATCAGGCAATATATATATTCAATTTAATTAAAAAACCTTTAATTGTGCAAATGATTTCATTTTGAAGTACAACTTCTTGAGTGGACGCTTTCCCTTTTGCATTCTAATTAGCAATGTTTTTTTTTTATTTCTGGAAGCAATAGTTTTACTGCAATCATGCGCTCAAGCATCATATATAAAAAGAACATTATATATATATATATATATATATATATATATATATATACTACATATATATACTATATTTGATAGTCATGCTATTATGATACGTTTTTCAACATGTTTTTGATGAAACGTAAATTGTATTATCGTGATAATAGAAGTTTTCTGGATAATCGGGCAAGCATTTATTATTTACTTCAAGGAGCAAGTATATGACATATTATACGAGAAAGCAGTTAGATATCTACAGTGCGCGAAAAAAGTATAAGGACAAGAGAAAAGTCGCCAAATCTAGAAATCTTTTAGACGGAAATATATGCAAATTTCTTAAGTAAAAATATTGATAAAATTAAGTTATTTTTCATGTAAATTAGTAAAATTTTCTAAAAATAAATATGTATAAATTTACTTTATAAATTTTAAACCCATGTGATCGTGGAAAAAAATATAAGGACAACTATTTTTTTATCTAAAATTATAGTAAAATTTGCATATTTGAAAGCAGAAAATGACCATTTCAAATATAAAGACTGGGTTTCTAAACAAAATTCACACTTGCCTCATTTCTTCAAGATTTTTGTACGACGCCATAAGGAACTCATCTGTCTGACCTTGAAAAAGGGGAAATTCTTGCTTTAAATATATATGGATTGAGTTGGTATGAAATTTCGAAAAAAATTTAAAGATCTAAAACTGTAGTTTATAATTTTCTAAAAGAACCTGCAATGTATGGGATGAAAAATCTAACTGGAAGACCAGAAATTCTAACGCATCGACAGAAAAGAATGGTTATCAGAAGAGCTTGCGAGATAAAAGAAACTGCGAAGGAAGTTAGACGAAATTTTGACTTACCATGTTCCACACAGATAGTTCAAAATGTTTTGAATAAACATCCGAATATTTTGTATGGAAAGTTAATGTCAAGTCCGCTTCTTACAAAAGGAACACAAGGAAGGAAGACAGGAATTTAAAAAAAAGCATTTATTTCACTCTAAAATTGATTAATGTAATATTTTCGGACGAAAAGAAGTTCAATCTTGATGGACCAGATGATTTTCGTTATTTTTGGTATAATCTGTGTAAAACCAAAGAAGTTTTTTCCAAACGTCAATACGGTGGGGGCACAGTAATGATTTGGGGCGCTTTTGCAGCAAAAAGGAACCATGTCTATCGTCTTTATCAACTACAAAATAAACTCTAATAAATATATTGATATGTTAGGCGAACGTTTGTTATCTGAGATCTCACTAATTACTTCAGGAGACTATATTTTCCAACAGGATAACGCTGCCATACACATTTCTAAGAGTGCAAAACTCTGGTTTGACGCTAATTCAGTAAATTTACATGATTGTCCGTCGAGGAGTCCCGATCTCAATCCAATAGAAAATTTATGGGGCCTTCTAGTCCGAGAAGTTTATAAAAATGGCACACAATATCAGTGAAAACAGGATTTTGTGTTAGCCATCAAACAAGCTTGTAATAACATTTCCATAGACACTTTAAAATAACTTTCAGCATCGATGACCTCTTGGCTTATGCAAGTAATTGAAAAAAAATGTTGTTTTCTTGATTATTAAGAGAAATATTAAGTAATTTAGAACGTGTCCTTATACTTTTTTTCTATATTTTCTTTAGTGATAATCTTTGAAAGGTAAACTTTTGAAAGTTTCATTTTTGTTGTTTTATGTGTTATAAATGTTATTGTATAATTTCTTATTAGAGGTTAGAAATATCAGAAATTCATTTCGATAAAGTGAAAATAAAGTACATTTTCATTCAATTATCCGTTATCCTTATACTGTTTTTGCGCACTGTATGAGTATCGGACTCGTCCATAGGAAAGAGTTATACGGAAAGTCTGAAATATTGAGTATTTTTAATTTTGTATTTAAATGACGGTAAATATAGCCAATAGGTCTTGTATCCAATTTTCTAAAAGTAACAATTTTGTCTTGGATTTCAAACATTTGTTTATTATGGTGCCTGAATGGAAGGACACGAAGGTGCTTGAGTAAAGTGACTGTGAGAAAAGTGTTATTCACATTTCCTATAGGGTTCTGGGAGTTTGAGTTATTAACTTTTAGTAATAGGACTTTAGCCCATTTGGAATTGAATATATTCATTTTAGAGTATTAAATAACCACTAGTGAAGTAATTTCAAATATAAGTATTTTAAATTATTTGTTGTGGTTGATTTTAAAGTATTCAATAACCACTAGTTAATAATTTCAAATATTAGTATTTTAGTAGTTATAAATTTTATATTAAGTTTCATAAACTGTTTTAGGAGTAAAGTTGAATATTAGGTTCACGGTGATTGTTAGTTGACCTTTAGGTTCACGGTGTTATAAAACTGCCAAATAGACTACAAGTATTGTTCGCCGTTTTGGCCACCATAAATTTGTACATGAAAGTGTCTCATCAAATGTGAGATCTATTTCTGGTCTCACACCTACTTTATAGTACGCATCTAGATTCGGATTCTCTTCAACTAAATACATGTTAAAGTGAAAATTAAAAGCAAAATAAATTCGAGGTATCTGTACATAAATAACAATCAGGATCTAAGATAAACAGCAGAATAACATTACAGCAGTCAGATAAGCAAAACAAATATTTTGAGAAGATTGAACGTTTTTCTTGAACTGTAAATGTATGCGTTCTATGAAATAGTTATAATATTTTTATTTTAAAATCTATAGATAATTACATACATCAAGCAGTATATATCCAAATATATGCTACAAATATAAGTAAACTTTATCATAGAAAATACAGGTGTGTTAAAATATAGTAATGAAAATTGTGATCAATAAAAAAAGTCATTTAAAATATTTCGCAATAACTACAATGTAAAGATCCATTTAATAATTCTTATTGAAACTCAAAGATGTATATACACTTGCCAAATTATAATTAAAAATGCATCGATTAACCATTTTAAAATTAAATCTTCTGCGCCTAATTAAACCCTCTAAAATCACGGAACAATTAAGATATCCTTTAAACATAATTGGCTTTCATTAAAGATAATGACTGGCTTTAAATTATATTTCTCCTATCCTAATGTTAAACTAATGTCAATAATCAAGTTTTATAATATCGGTTTATATAATAGTGTAATGGTTATGAAATTAGCTTTTGCTTTAATTAGATTTTAGAAAGATTCCATGGATTTTATACATTGTTATTCACCCATAAGTGTATCTCAACTGTAAATTTCATAAATATTTCTATTATATGATTCAATTTTGGCCTTTAATACTATTATGAATTTCTTTTATTTGAAAGATAGACTTGCTGAAATCTTTAGCTATAAAATGACTATTTACAGTTTCTGTTATTTTCATTTCCCATCAGAGAAATTTGCGTAAAACTCATTTGTGAGTAATCTGGATGCAAATATTGTATCATGTATATGCTTAATATTTTGATCATGCTTAATATCAAGCATCATGCTTAATATTTTGATTTGAGTTATAATTAATGAAATATATATAAATATAGATACTTTTGAATTGCCAATGTTGGCAAATATTCAATGGGTGGAGCCAACTTTCATTTTCTCTGTGTTTGGTTGCAGCAATTATTCGATTTTGTAAGAACACCATGCTCACTTTACTTTCAGTTTGGAGCTGGCTAGTAACTCCAAATAAAATTATTTAAATACCAGATACATCAGCAATACACCCTTCAAATTACTCCTTAATCGATATTTGAGCACTCTTAAATGCCATCTTTTCAATATGCTATACGTGAAAATTTTCGGCTTAAACAGTTCATGAACGACTTTAGAGATTATCAATGTCGATATCTCAAATTTAAGAATTTATATCTCAATAACTTTAGTATAAAAATAATTACAACATTCAATCACTTTAATCAGCACAATAATCAAGCACTTTAATCAGAACAATTGTCAAACATCAATAATCAAACACTTTTAGATACTATCGACCTCTATTTCATTACAAATACGTATACAAAATTACCATTTATTTATGAACGGCCATTTTGCAAGTTGCCATCTTTTTCTGTTCTTTTGTGTAGATGCGATATTTCATGAAAAACTAGAATGAATAAGAAATCGATGCGGATATTACAGCCGGTAAATCCAGGAACCCTTTTTAACACTTTACAGCAAAGTTGAAAAGTGTTTATGACTTTGTTCATTCTGTGCGTCTATCTGTCTGTCTGTTAGTACGATAAATACCGTAAAAATGACTTAATCAAAATTAAATTTTAGAATGTTGTTCAGACGGTCTGTAAGACCTATGGGAATATAAATGAATAATATCACCCAATTAGTTTCGGATTGAAGCCGGATTGAAAAAATGAAATGCATTGAGCCCTATGGAACCTAATTTTTCAAACATTTTTTAAGCGGATTTAAAATTCACAAATTAGTTCGAAAATTTAAGGTAATATTCAAATTGTTCTATAAAAAATATAAAAAAAAAATTCAGTGAAATATAAGTAGAAGAGAAATAAGAGTTGTACCCCCGCAGGCGCAAGCGCGCAATATTGCGCCTGGAGGAGGAGGGTCCCTCTTTGGGAGGAGGGTCCCTCTTTGGGAGGATGCCTCTTTTGGGAGAATGCCTCTTTGGGAGGATGCCTCTTTGGAGTGGACCCTCCTTGGAGGGTCTTGAGACCCCCAGGAGGATCCCTCTTTTGAGAGGAAGATCCTCTCAGAGGGTCTTGAGACCCCCAGGAGGATCCCTCTCACTGCCCCCCTCCCCTCTTTTGGAAGTTTGGTGATGCCTCTCTTGAGAGGAAGCCTCTTTCCTAGTATTGCGAAAGAGGGCAATTGTGAAGTCTTTCACGGAGTGAGTTTCACTCGGAGTCTTGAGAGGGAGTGTCACAATCGCTGACTGACCTTTGACCTGAAGAAGTGGTTTCAAGGGATGACGCAATCGCTGACTGACCCTTGACCTGAGGAAGTGGTTTCAAGGGATGTCGCAATCGATGACTGAGCATCACACAATCTGGAAATGACGTGTCGCGATTGATAACCTTAGAAGTGACCTTTGACAAGAGCTCTGACCACACGTCCTCCCTCTCTGCTGTCTGGAAATAAAGTGAAAGATCTTATCAACGTGACGTAGTTAAAGCGCCCTCTGGCGAATTTTGATGAAGTGCTGCCATCTATCGGCATTTTTTTTCCCAAAAGAATTTAATGTTTCACTGGTCAGGAGCTGGATTCGATCTTGGGTCCAGCCGATTAGAAGCCGCGCGTCTTACCGCTGTGCCAAAGCACCCGTGCTTTATAGGCACTTAACTTCGAAGTGTACCTTATCAGTGGAAGTTAGATTATTTTTCAAAGTTCATTCGAATCGCTCGGTGAATAGCGATGCACTTTATAAAGGGTGCGTTTTAAAACAGAATGCTACGGAGTGAATAAAAATCTGTGTATTATAACATTATGATTTTTTTTTTAAATAAATGTATACACAAACTTTAAAAACACGAATGTAATAATTAGCTAAAATTGTGTTCAGTGGACACGAAACTTGTATTCAGTGAATAGGATTCGACCATTCTGAGTGTTGTGTATCTAAAAACAAATGTATACACAAACTTTAAAAACACGAATGTAATAATTAGCTAAAATTGTGTTCAGTGGACATGAAACTTGTATTCAGTGAATAGGATTCGACCATTCTGAGTGTTGTGTATCTAAAAACAAATGTATACACAAACTTTAAAAACACGAATGTAATAATTAGCTAAAATTGTATTCAGTGGATTTTTTTTTTTAAATAAATCAATACGATTTTTATAATAATAACGAAATGATTTCGAATGTTTAAAAACAAATTGATTACGGATGAACACACAAATTGTGTTCAATGAATACGATTCGACCATTTTAAGTGTTGTGTATCTAAAAACAAATGTATACACAAACTTTAAAAACATGAATGTAATACATAGCTGAAATTATGTTTTGTGAACAGGATTCGACCATTCTAAGTGTGTGTGTGTGATTTTTGAAAAATAAATCTAAAAGTATATAAAAATAATAATGAAAATTAGAACTCACAGAACGACCTCTTCACTACCCGCTGGGCAAACTCCAAATGAGTGAGACACTCTCATTACGCTATTAAAAATTAGGTCTTCTCATCACCAGTATAAGGTGTTGCCACCTATTTTTTCTAATAATATATTTTTAATAGTTGGATACTTCAACGGTCTGATTTGCTACACGTAATCTAAAACACATCACTTTAATGATATTGTACATCGAATATGATTTGGCCATTTTAAAAATGGTGGATGTAATTGAAATATCGAAGTTTAGAATTTAACAAACTAACGAATTTTCACCCCCAAAAATTTTAGCATTCAGTTTAAATAAAACCCAATGAATATGATATCACCATTTTAACATTGTAATTTTTACTACCATTATAGAACTTAGAAGTGAGTGTACATTATTTTTCCCTGACACAAACACTTTTAAAATATATTGCAAGTTTGACTTAAAACCTTTTTTAAAAATAAATCTAACTATCAATACGATTTTTATAATAATAACGAAATGATTTCAAATGTTTAAAAATATAATAGATTATGGATTTCCAATGAACATACAAAAATTGTGTTCAGTGGACACACAAAAATTGTGTTCAGTGGACACACAAATTGTGTTACATGAATAGCATTCAACCCTTTGTGTGTTGTGTATCTAAAAATTAATGTATTACTACATTGTACTTAGGCATTTTCAAAAATGGTGCGACAAGCTACTCACAATCTGAAAAGAAAGTTTCCACTAGAAAATACATCTTATTTCGAACTGTTACATATATACTAATATTTAATCACTAATATTTAATTAAATGGAGTTTAACTGTATTAAATAATACACATAATTAGTTAAAATTGCAATGACGACCCAAAGATTGAGAATATATGTAAATAAAACACATCAGAGAAGTAGATATGAATTATGTTCAAAAATAAAACTATTCAAATTCTAGCCATTTCTAGAACCCCCATCGAATGTTCCAGCTTCACTCGGTTTTGTCCGAGTTTCACTCGGAGTCTTGAGAGGGAGTGTCACAATCGCTGACTGACCTTTGACCTGAGGAAGTGGTTTCAAGGGATGACGCAATCGCTGACAGACCCTTGACCTGAGGAAGTGGTTTCAAGGGATGTCGCAATCGATGACTGAGCATCACACAATCTGGAAATGACGTGTCGCGATTGATAACCTTAGAAGTGACCTTTGACAAGAGCTCTGACCACACGTCCTCCCTCTCTGCTGTCTGGAAATAAAGTGAAAGATCTTATCAACGTGACGTAGTTAAAGCGCCCTCTGGCGAATTTTGATGAAGTGCTGCCATCTATCGGCATTTTTTTTCCCAAAAGAATTTAATGTTTCACTGGTCAGGAGCTGGATTCGATCTTGGGTCTAGCCGATTAGAAGCCGCGCGTCTTACCATCGTGCCAAAGCACCCGTGCTTTATAGGCAGTTAACTTCGAAGTGTACCTTATCAGCAGAAGTTAGATTATTTTTCAAAGTTCATTCGAATCGCTCGGTGAATAGCGATGCACTTTATAAAGGGTGCGTTTTAAAACAGAATGCTACGGACTGAATATAAAATTGATGATTTTATATTGCGATTTTTAGCATGTGATTTTTAAAACAAATTGAATATGGATTTCCAGTGGACACACAAATTGCGTTCAGTGGACACAAAAATTGTATTCAGTGGATTCTACGATTTTTTTAAATGAATTGAATACACGCAAGTATAGTTACGCATTTACAAAATGGTGTTAAGTGAATAGCATTCGACCCTTTTAAGTGTTGTGTATCTAAAAACAAATGTATACACAAACTTTAAAAACATGAATGTAATACTTAGCTAAGTGATTTTTAGCAATATGGATTTTTTTTTTCTTTTAAATAAATCTAACAGCATATAGCAATGTGATTTTTTTTTTTAAAATAACGAAATGATTTCGAATGTTTAAAAACAAATTTATGCACAATATATTTACTAAGTTTTAAAATAGCGCATTATACTTAGCTAAAATTGTATTAAGTGATTTATAGCAATGAGATTTTTTAAAAATAAATCTAACAACGTATATGACTATTATAATAACGAAATGATTTCGAATGTTTAAAAACAAATTTAAACACACTATACTTAACTAAAATTGTGTTAAATGAACAAGATTCAACCCTCTTGTACACATAAAAACAAATTTATACACAATATATTTACTAAGTTTTAAAATAGCGCATTATACTTAATTAAAATTATGTGAACAGGATTCGACCCTCTTATGTGTTGCGTATCTAAAAACAAATGTATACACAAACTTTAAAATAGCGCATTTAGTTAAAATGAAGTGAACAAGATTTCACCATTCTAAGTGTGTGTGTGTGTGTGACTTTTAAAAAAATAAATCTAACAACGTATATGACTATTAATAATAACGAAATGATTTCACTCGTATAATAACGAAATGATTTCAAAGGTTTAAAAACATAATAGATTTCCAATGAACACACAAAAATTGTGTTCAGTGGACACACAAATTGTGTTCAATGAATAGCATTCAACCCTTTGTGTGTTGTGTATCTAAAAATTAATGTATTACTACATTGTACTTAGACATTTTCAAAAATGGTGCGACAAGCTACTCACAATCTGAAAAGAAAGTTTCCATTAGAAAATATATGTTATTAAGAACTGTTACATATTATATAAGAGAAGAGTGTTAGAAAAAGTGGGAAAATGTTAGTAGAAGCAGGGAAAGTTTGTACACTTCCGACAGCCCCATGAGGTGGTGTACTCTGTCGTTTCACTCTTTCGGGCAGTGTTCTCCACCAGCGTGAAATAATTTTAATTAATTAAATTACATAATAAAAATGAATGTAGCAATTAATTTTAAGTAAGTAATTTATTATTTTAGAATAAATGAAATTAAAGAAAAAAAAAATGATTATGACAATTAATTTTAAGGAATGATTATTTAATATTTTAGAATAAATGCTTTAGAAAAGGAAATGAATATAACAATTAATTTTAAGGAATGAGTTATTATTTTAGAACGAATGAAATTAAAAAAAAAAATTTAGAAAATTATAATAAGAATTAATTTTAAGTTAAATATTATTAGTTTAGATTACTTCACACTGGCAGACCTATTTTCCCATTAAAAATGAATAGAGTTCATTCAAAATTTGTAGAGTAAAATTCAAAGTTCTTTCGAGGAAAGTAAAATTCTTGAAAACAGTCTATATGAACATCTTGAAAGGGTCATGTGTGAAAAATCTTCAAAAGTTCTTGTGTTTAAAATCTTGAAAGGATCTTGTCTTGTGTTAAAAATCTTCAAAAGTTCTCACGAGGGAAGAACAGGAAAATACACTGTGTGAAAAATCTTCAAAAGTTCTTGTGTTAAAAATCTTGAAAGGATCTTGTGTTAAAAAGCTTGAAAAATTCTCATATTCAAAATAGTAAAAAGTTCTTGTCTTCAAATTCTTGAAAAGGTCTATTGCAGTAAACATGGAAAAATCTTTATGTGTTAAAAATCTTGGTAAAAATTTGTGATAAAATATCTTGAAAAATACTCATATTCAAAATAGTAAAAAGTTCATGTCTTCAAATTCTTGAAAAGGTCTATTGCAGTAAACATGGAAAAATCTTTATGTGTTAAAAATCTTGGTAAAAATTTGTGATAAAATATCTTGAAAAATTCTCATATTCAAAATAGTAAAAAGTTCTTGTCTTCAAATTCTTGAAAAGGTCTATTGCAGTAAACATGGAAAAATCTTCATGTGTTAAAAATATTGGTAAAAATCTTGAAAAATTCATATATTCAAAATAGTAAAAATTCTTAAATTGTGATAAAAAATCTTGAAAAATTCATATATTCAAAATAGTAAAAAGGTCTCGTAATCGTGAAAAGTTCTTGTATTGTGAAAAGGTCTTGAATCTTGAAAGGATCTTGTATCGTGAAAAGTTGTTGAATAAAAACGTGAAAAAGTCTTTAATCGTGGAAAGTTCTTGAATCTTGAAAAAGGACTTGTTTTAAAAAATCGTGGAAAGTTCTTGTGTTAAAAAAAGTGAAAAGTTGTTGAATGAAAACGGGAAAAAGTCGCGGAAAGTTCTTGAATAGAAATGTAAAAACCTTGGAATGGTCTTGAATGTTGAAAAAAAGAATGGAGTGGCTATTCCTTGGATATCTTCCAGTGTCCATGTGCATACGTGTGAATGCCATCTTCCAATACGTAGCGTTTGTCATCGTATGGGGAGAGTGCCACCTTACTTTGTTTAAGTGTATACAAACGATGACATTCACTCCCTATACGATGTTGAAAAGATTTTGTGCATTGTACATCTTTTAAACATTTTACATAATGTTGATGTTTTACATGCTTCTTTACAAATGTTTTGGAAACACCTTTAGCCGTCTTCTTTTCCCCCTGTGTGGAGAGGAGAGAATACATTTTGGACCTGAGCCCCACAAACTCAAGTCCAGGTGTTCCATTCAACTCGTCCTTAAAACACCCTATCCTCTTTTTGTTTGACACATTGTGGGCGGAATGATCTGTCGGATAATTCGATGTGTCAAAGAGGTGGGCGCTTTCTTCTATGTCTTTGTAAAAATCCCGACACTCGACCTCATAAGTGAGAGAGTCGGTGTCAGTAAACAAAAGTGTTGCATTTGATCCATATTTATTCTTTACATATCCATAATGGAATCTGTACATGAGGAGTTTACTAAGCTCCAGAATGGCGAAACCGACGTATATGGGCCTATTCAGCAAGATGTTATTGTACAGTCTCTCGACCCCTACCAAATCTTCATTAAAAATTTTGAAAGATTTAAATGTAGGTGCCGCCATAAGTTTCTCCCCACGTTTCTCGTCCTTCACAAGATCAATCTTCACCCGGTTTCTTAAATTCTCCATGCATTTCCCATACACGGCATTATTCATTAACTTAAAAAAATCTTTTTCGAAGCCTGATTGGGCCCTTTTGCGATGTTCGGTGTTGAAGTCGACGTAGGGCTTCAACCAGGCTCGTTGTTTAAATTTTAAAATTTTATGGGTGGTTTTTAATTTAAGTCCCAATTCCAGATAATACTTTAAATTTTGAAAATGTACTATGTAGTTTTTTTTATTGTTAAGATTAGGGGTTAACTTTTCCTGACTCTGGAACCGAGACATCTTAAGGGATTTCATAACTTCTACCGTGTATGGAGAAATCATATCTTCACAGATCTTCAGCTTTTCCGGGGCTAGTGGATAATCATTATGAAGGTCGTGTAATTCAGATGGGTAATCCAAATCCACCTCTAATATGTACCCATCTGTTCCATCGCTGGGGAGACTCATAATCCATTCTTGACTTACTATGGATGGTGACACCCACTCAAAATTCCCATAAGGCAGGGGCTGAGACATGGCCCACCCGTACAAGTTGTTGGCGTCTAAATACATCAAATACCGGGTGGGCTCTGTATGATCATACTCGGCCATGTATGGGTTGTTTGCCCGCGCCCATCGTTTGGTGATGACAGATATTCCCCCTCGAATCCCCCTTTCAACGAAAAGATGCATATCAATGTCGGTCAGGAGGTCCAAGGGTTGTTCTACCATCTTCAGGGAGGCCTGCCACGCCAGCCCCGGTGCAGTCATCAGGTGAGCGCAATCTAGACCATAGTATGTCATACACAGTTTTCTGAAATGCTCAAATACGTCGGCCAGCAGGACATCCGTTTTGACGTATAAATCGTGATACTCCCCAAGATTCTTCAGATTGAATGTCCTCCATACACTCTGAGCATGTTTGTACTCCTTCTCACATATGTCTTCATCTGTCAGTGTACTGTAAAAGGCCGAAGGTGGAGGTAGCATCTGGTCTTCAAATTTTCCATACGAGTCCATGTACTCGTATGGGTACACCCCCTTACGTAGCAGCAGATCTGTATTGAGTGGTATAGCTGTTGACGTAATTGTGAATTTGTCCTTGGGTAGATTGGCTACCAATTTTTCCAAGGAGGTGTTTAAAAATTGAAGACTGTCAATAAAATGCAGCCTCACACCCTCGCCTTTCTTCTGAAGGGTAAACGAAATGTACTTCTCCATGTTTACTGCAATGGGTGTAATTTCATAATCTTTTAATTTGCCAAGCCCCGACATCAGGTGGTGACCATCATAATTTTTCAAGTTGTGGAACACTACCGGAATAGTAGTAGGGAGACGAAATCTTAGATTGCACGCCACATGGAGTGCTCCTCGATATGCACCACTCACATGGTCGTGGTCTCTACATTTCCCTACATACTTCACCCCATCATGTTTGAAGGGCTTCTTGCATAAATAGCACTCTATGCTCTGATTGAATGCAATTGCCTCACTCCTGGTGAGCTTCATTGGTCTGTTGGCCTTGATCTTGGGGATCAATTAATCCTTCTCTCGCAAGACATCTTCTATAAAGTTAATGACTGCTTCAGTGCCTCGGTATACCTTGGGGTCTTTGAGGCACTTACCCTGAGGATCGATCACTACGTAAGCATATCCACAGGGTTCGTGAACAGCCATCTTCTCTGTAAAGGCATTCTCACGAGAGGGTTCACTACTGTTTAGCTTCACCAGAAGCGCTTCGAAATCTGCATACAATACAAACGGTACGGGATGCTGGTAGTGCTCCATATTAAACTTTAAAAGACTCTTGTCAGGACTTGGCATCGAAACCCGTTGAGGAGCATGCTCTTTACAAAATGGTGTATGCTTCTGAAGAAGATCTTCCCTGCAGAATCTATGGAGGCACCGGTAGCATAAAAAGGTCTTTCCATTATATGCTGATACATCCCCGAGAAGGCGTGAAAAATTGCGTATAAGGCAATAATGTTGTTGGACCCCGTCGCTGATTAAAAGTAAATTAACAACGTCGGAATCCTCCCGCTCAGATATTTGGAGGGGGAAAACTTCCCCCTTTTCATATCCGAACACATTAATGCGACAATCATTCAGCCTCTCGAGAATCGGGATCTTACACACTGCCACTGGACACTCCACGTTTCCCAGATTCACCTCCCCTTCAAATGGCAAGTAGTGACTCACGCGATTGGCATGGTTAGAATAGTCTAAATTCTTCCAATGTGCGATGAGACACCACACGAAACACTTTTGGTCTTCGTTCTGTATGTTTAGAACTGCCTTCTTTGCCATTATTTTGGGAGGTAGCGGAATGAAGCTGGACGGACGCAAGGGACGATAGGACCCGATATAGACATCCATATTCAATACTCGATCCAAGGTCCATCCGGATCCGAGCTGGTGAAAGTCTTCCACAGAATTCAAAATTTTTTGAATGCCTTGTTTCACATGCTCCTCAACGTTGAACACTTGTAAGGATATTGCGCACCTTGTGCGAAAATGCGGTGTAGCAAACTCCTCCTCCCCATCAGAATTGATTCGGCTCATCCTGACATTTAGAACGGCATACCATTTAATTTGGCGCTTATTCAACTCTGCCAGGATAAGATTTACCATGTGCGGCTTCAGTTCTTCCAGGGATAGTAGTAAATCGTGGCAATTTTCTTCGGAGGGTACCAATGTTTCTGTTAAGAAAACCCCCAAAGCTCTATTACTACGTTTCACACGCTTCCTAGAAGCGGAAGCCACATCACTGATCTTGCGTTTCAATCCAACAGGGGCAGGAGTTTTATGTATAATTCGCACATGCTGTGCTAGGTCCCCCTTTCTCGTAAAGGTGGTCTCACAAAGGGAACAGGGATATGTCTTTATCTGTGTGTGTATTTTCCTGTGTGTGTTTAAATTATCTTCCCTCGTGAACGTTTTATTGCAAATGTTACATTGGAGTGATTTAGAATTGCTATGTGTTTTGGTATGACGATTTAAATCACTTTTTCTTAAAAATAACTTCTCACATATGTCACATGGAAAAGCTCTTTCTCCACTGTGAGTCTTGATGTGCTGAACCAAATTATGTTTCGCAGTGAAGACTTTGTGGCAGGTTGGACACATCTGAAAAACAGACAAAAGTCCAACATTAGCGTCTGCTTCAAACATCTAACTAACTAAACGCAATCTAAAAATGACGTAGATATTGAATCAGCTGTTTATTTTTAAAATTCTGAAATGCGAAATATATACGATACAATCTTATACTCCCAGAAACAGCCGATTTTCCCTATCTCCACCAAAAGATGAAATAAAATAACTTACGTGAACTCCACTAGGTCCGGCCTCTCCTACCACAGCAGGCATTGCATTGGCTTCCACAATGGGTGCTGCCACAGGCAATGCAGCAGGCAATACACCAGCTTCCACAACTGGTGTAATAGAAGCTTCCACAACTGGTGTAATAGAAGCTTCCACAGTCATATCCTAAATATTAAAAACACAGAACATGTAAAAGAGTGAAATGTGTATGAAGCTAATTTTTGTGTTGTACATTTTAAAAGTTCTTGTGTTATGAATGATAAAAGAATTTATTGTGATATGAATTTTTAAAAATGTATCTTTATTTTTAATTCGAAAACATTTTGAACTCACTTTTGAAACAACCATCATTGTGGTAAATTCGTTTGTCGATATTTTAATAGAGAGGAGCAAATTAAAAGGACGTCTTTCCTAGCGCAAGTCTCGAGTCAAAGTGAGCTCCACGTAGCATGTATAGTGGGCGGAAACCTTATCTGGTTTGTCACGTGATTCCATACGTGGAATCTTGTGATTCGCTAACAAGATGTCACGTGATTCCATACGTGGAACCCTGTGATTCGCTAACAAGATGTCACGTGATACATCACATGATACGATAAGAAATATCATGTGATGTGTCACGTGATACGATAAGGAATATCATGTGACATGATGCGATAAGAAATATCATGTGATTTACAGATATGATGTGTCATGTGATACGATAAGAAATATCACGTGACATGTTACGATAAGGGATATTATTTAGATAAGAGCTCATTCATTCAACGTTTGTTCTCCTAGAAGGTTGTCGTTGCTTATTTTTAAAAATGTCTATCTTTTTTAAACGCGAGAAGTTGAATGTAGAATATGTTCGCGAATTTTATTCGGTAAATGTAGCCGATTCAATTTTTCAAGAGTTGAAAAGTCTGCCCTTTCAACAATCACAAGGGGTGGTGCATGGTCATCCATACCAACCAGCTCAAAAAGTATATGCATTTGGAGACGCTGGAAACAGTTCTGAGGGATGGACACCTCTCTTATCGGAGATAAAATCACGTGTGGAAGAACATATGGGATACAGCTACAATTTTGTGTTAGTAAACCACTATGTGGATGGACATGCTAAAATAGGACAACACAAGGACAATGAATCCTCCCTATGCTCTAAAACACCTATAGCGACTCTCAGTTTCGGTGCTACGAGATCTATCATTTTCGAAAGAAAAGGACAATCACCTCTAAGTATTCCACTCCAACACGGATCGCTTTATGCGATGCAATCACCAACCAACAAATTCTATTCTCATGGAATTGCTGCGGAACCCGAAGTCTCAGAAGCTAGAATAAGTCTAACATTTAGAAAAATTCTACCTAAAACGCCTGTACAGAAACGCAAGTGCGAGTTTCCAATGTATGTCCCGCCTGCAGCGCTTTCGCCTATACCTGAAATCGATTGGAGCCATATGCATACTCCATCTATACCTGCTACAGATTCGCAAAGTGATTTGGTGTCGTCGGCTCTGAACTATGCTACTTCTCAAAATGGATCGGTTTCGATAGAATTATCCTCATCTGAAAAGTTCCGTTACCATTTGGGCTGTAACATTTACGTTACCGTGCAACATTTTCGAGGAAATGTGAAAGTACACTTTCGTGTCTACAGGATGAATGCTTCTGATGTTATCGTGCCTACCCCTCATGGAGTAACACTCACGCCTAATACGTGGAGTGTATTTTTAAAACGCATTTCAAATATGGACAGTGAAAATTCATCTTTCACAATTAATAACGAACTCTTAGTTTGTGTGTGTGAAAGCAATCTATATTTACAACAATTACCACCTTGCACTGGACAGTTCAAAAAGAAATTAATCTTATTAAATCAGGATAATTTTCATACTCTTCAGTACATTAGTCAAGATGTTACTAATTGTGTTTTGGATCAGTTACTGACAAATATCCTACCCAATTGTATTGTGAAGTATCAAAAACCTGTCGAAGCACTACCGACTTTGCCACCCTATGAATTAAAACACACTTTAATGCAGTGTGTACATAAAAATTTATGTGGAGAGTTGTATAAATTATATCAACGCGAAACATGCAAAAGTCATGGGTGTACCGATTTGAAACACAAGTGCTGCACGCTATCCACTCATATGCAATTTGTGGATTATGAACTAGTCGATCACGAACTTTTAATGATAAACATTCAAGAAATTGCGCGAGAGTTTTGTGAAACAAATGAAAACAATGTTTCACCTGAATTTTTTAAAAGTCTCACCGTAAAGGACTATTATACAGCGATGATTTCGCTGTTCCATATGTGAAATACAAGTTAGTAGAATATTACTTTTGTAAAAATCTATGTACTATTTAGCTTTCATTAAAAATGTTTTTTCTTTAAACGTTGCTTCATTCTTAGTTTTATTTTAAGTTATGTGTTAAACTCATTATTTATTTAAATTTAAAAGTGTTATTAAAACCACATACTAAAATGTTGATATAAAAAAATTATAGTTGAAAGATATAATTTTTGGAAGCCCACACAAATCTATCACTAAAAAAAAAAAATGATTCCACTCCGATGGAAATAACGTTATATTTTTCAAAGTACAATTAAACTGAATGGTTCAATATGTGAAACATTAGAAAATATGTGTGGGTCCTATTAAATGTTTTAATAAAGTCAGCGGTGGCTTCGCTCAGATGGAGCGTGAATGTTTATATTTTTCATGGTTTAATTCAATTGTTGTGTTTAATTTCAAACTGTATTGAGCAGTATTTTCACAAAATGCGTAAAATTAAAACAAATACATTTTTCAATTAAAAAATTATTAAAATAACTCACCTGATTTATATCGTCTCTGGTCGTGGGCTCACAAATTAAATGCATCTCCTCAACTGGGATGCCGAAGTCGAACTGAAAATCCATAAAAAAAAATAATTAATATAAAATTCAAGTGCTAATCGTTAAGTCATATATAATAAATCATAAAATAATGAAAATCAAAATTTTACTTACTTCAAATGCACGGGAGGAAGACATCGTAAATAATCTCGTTATCGTATTTAATTCAAAAAGCAAAAGCACTGGCTGAAAAAAGAGCAGTTGACCATAGCTCGATAAGGACCGCATTTTATACCCTATTCCGAGGGGACCTTTGCTTTGTGCTAAACAAACAGCGTCCTCCGAAAAGTCAAAAGCACATGATTTCCGATAAGCTGGAACATTCGATGGGGTTCTAGAAATGGCTAGAATTTGAATAGTTTTATTTTCGAACATAATTCATATCTACTTCTCTGATGTGTTTTATTTACATATATTCTCAATCTTTGGGTCGTCATTGCAATTTTAACTAATTATGTGTATTATTTAATACAGTTAAACTCCATTTAATTAAATATTAGTGATTAAATATTAGTATATATGTAACAGTTCGAAATAAGATATATTTTCTAGTGGAAACTTTCTTTTCAGATTGTGAGTGTGGGAGCTGGGTCAGTACAAAACAGCACCTACTGACTCCACCACCCACAACTTCGTGATCTTAATTTCAAAATGCCAAAGAGACATAAATTTAACAAATATATTCTCAAAAATGTATCAGCAAAAACACCAGGTTCAAGATTTAAAGGAGTTCCCAGTTTAGGGGAATTAAATAACCCTAAATGAAGCACAGTGAGTAAAGTAAATATACAGACACAAATAAATAGGCTCTTTTTCACACAACTTAAATATTGATTTATTTTAGATTTTTCGAAGAATTCAATATGTGTATTTTAACTTTCAAATAATAAATAAACTTCAGAGCTTCACTTATATTAAACATATTCAAGAAACCAATTGCTCTGGCAAAAATATATAGCATTCAAATAATTATATTATTCATAATCACATGATCTTAAATCATTTCTAATTTAACTTTAAATATTTCAACAAGAGCCATTTTAATTATTGAATTTAATTTCATCATGCCAATACCGCTTCGGAAACATTGTTCCGGAAAAGAAAATTTACCTTGATACAAGTTTACAAAAATTTGTAGCTCAGATTCGCCTCAAGATATCACGGGTCTTGAGCCGGGGATTCAAAAGTTCACAGGGCGAATTACCAACGTAAATTCCCAAATCTTTAGAAACCGAACTTCCGAATACAATGCCTCGAATTGAAACATAGCCGCCAGTCTACATCTCAAATTCCAGAGTCGTCGTCGGAATAATTCCTGGAATAAAAAAAAAATATAATTTAGAATAGATTTGCATCAGGATTATTAATGAAAGGTTCCAGGCTCCTCTTCTTCAGCTCCAGATGAACGGCAAGCCATTTTGGCCAAAAGCCTTTGTTTCAAGTCTTTCGACAAATTTTCCCAGCGTCTTCCATCCTCGGGATCTCCAGCTCGAAGAGCGCGAAACATGGGTCCTCTGAGCCCACGCAAGTTCTCCTACGCAAAAAATGCGCCTCTTCCTGATTGGACAGCGCGCTCACATAGCAACTACACAGCCAACACGTCACGCTCCACGGCCAGACACTAAGTCCAGACATTCCAACGCTTTCTCGACGAAATGCGCTTTTTAATGTAATTTCAATGGAAACAAGTGTTAGTAAAACACTGTACTGGCACGAACGGAGAGAAGGATGTTTCTCTTTCAGAAAATACAAAAAGGCTCATGGCGCAGAATTGCGACATGACAGCTCTCCCCTTCTGGGAGGCAAAAATTTTCAGAACATAGTGAGGAAAATTTTTCTCTCACACAAAACACAAAAACACAAAAATTTACAAGGAGTTTTAGGAACCTGTAAGTGTAAAATAATTTAAACCAAAATTTTGGGCGAGAAAACGTGGGCCCCAACGTTTCTCAAGACAACGGCACTGCAGATCTGAATGACCGGCCAAGCCATTCATCACCACAGGAAAAGACCAAAAGAAAACCGAAAGGATGACAAGGCGTCACCACATCTTAAAGGAACCTTTACAAAAATTTACATAAAATTACACTAAATCAGAAGAAAAATTTGTCAAGGCAATTTGCCTGACAACACACTATCTCAATCACCCACATTGAGATCAACCAGGTGATATGAAAAATAAAATATGATATGATATGAATTTACAAAACTTAACAATATAAACAATTCAAAAATTCAACATTTGTCACTTTCAAACACACAAGTGACACAAAAATTATTCTTAATTTTCATCAAAAGTTTAAATATTTTGAAAATTAATTTCTAAATTAAATTTGTCATATTCAGGTAATGAGATTCTTCACTCATTCAAAAATGTCTCACTCTTTGAGAACAAGGTCACTTTCAATATTTACATTTTCCAATTTCAATATTTAATTTCAAAACTTTCATTAAAATCTTACTTTCACATTAAATTACTTTCAAATTCAACATATTAACTTTAAATTACATTTACTTTCCAATTTTTCATCATTTCAACTTTTCGACAATTATTCAACATATTCAATATCAACTTTAATTCAACTTATTTTTTGTCATCAAGACAATTCAGAATTTTCTCATTCTGACTCAACTTTCATAAATTACTTTAAATTATTCATTTATATTTACATTATTTAATTTATCTTAAAATTTCAATTTACTTTAGTTTTAACAAAATCTCTGAAATAACTCAACAAGTGACAACTTCATGTCACACAAGAAAAATTTACATTTATATACATTTGTCTACTGAGAGAGAGAGAAGGAAAAAAATTTCTCCTGAAATTCACGTCAGTTATGTAAAAGAGCAGGAACACATCTAAAGAGCAAACTCGGCGGGGACTAACGAGTTGCCAACACATAAAACGGGGGTGTAGAAAAAAGAAAAAAAATACTCGCGTGCAGGAAGCGATTGCAGCAGAAACAGGACGCCAGGACACGCCTCAGAAGCAACGGATATCATCAAAATTTTTGGGCAGCTTGCGCTGATCCCATCATCATCATCTTCTTCATCATCATCATCCTCATAGCTTCACCAGTTTCCCACCTGGCCAATCACAACCCTCCTAGGTAGGCTCGGAGCAAGTTGTCGTCCAGGACTCCAGTCCTGCCACAAAAGTTCGGACAATTAATTTGCTAAGCTGCATCTTCATCTGTGATCCAATGTAAAAATGTCCATGTTTGCGTCCACCAGCCAGCTTTCAGAAAAAGGGGTTGCAGCATAAAAATATGATGTCTAACTGAAATTTGTGTAGATGCTTGAAAACTGCTGGTCCAAAAAAAAACAACAATGTGAAATGGAATTTCAAGAGAACAGAATTTCAACAAAACATCAGCCAAAAATTTCACCTCTCTCAGCAACAAAGTTTCAAAAACATTTTTCAAAAGAGATCATTTACTTTTGATCTTCAAAAAAAATTTCATTAAATTTTCAAAAATTTTCAAATTCAAACTTTTCATTTTCACTTTCAAATTACTTAATTTATTTCAATTACTTAAATTTTTTATATTTACTTTATATTAATTTCACCTTTAATTTCAATTTTATTTTAATAATCATTTACTTTCCATTATTTAATTTTCCAAAAATCAAAAATTTTCCTCCTTTTACTTAGGGGAACAATTAAATTACCAACACCATTTTAATTATTTTCATTAATGAACTAAAACAAGTGATCAAACATTTTTTTACATTAAAACACATCAATATAATCAAAGTCAATCAAGACAGGACTCTCGAAAAAATTTTAAAGTCCAAGGAGAGTCAGTTAACAAAATTACTTATTATTTAAATTATAATATAAACATTCATAAATTATAGTTCACAAAATCAATTACTTATTTACTTTTTTTTTTTTTACTTAATGCAAGATTTCCAATAAATTTTTAAAATCACAACAATTTTTTCATAAATTCTATTTTAAAAGACAATATTGAAATATAAAACTTAAACAAGTATAAACTTTAACTTAAAATGAAATCTTTTCTTGCAAAATTTAATTTCTGTAAAATTGTGAACTCAACCAAAATTTAATATTGTGAAAATCTTTGACTCCTAAAATTATAGGGTGTACGTGTATTTCTGTTTGTCATGTAATACTGATTTTGGTGTGGTGTATAACTATTTCTATAATTGTTATTGTAAATGATTCTTCCATTTCCTCTATTATCAAAGTTATTTGAATTATTTCTCTGAACATATTGTTGTCTTTGATTTGTACGACAATTTGATCTAGTATGAACAGCATTTTCGTTTACCCTTTTATTTGGCAAATTAAATCTTACTCGTTTCACAGTTTTTTTGTTTTGAGATTTATCTCCAGATCTTGTCAAACAAGATTTTAGTTTCACAGAGTCTTTCTTAGCGGTGATCACTGGCGTAAGTTTATTTGGCTTAGAGTTCAATTTTTGACTTTCATGAGTTTGTTTTGAAAATTTCTGCAATTCCTCTCTTCTTGGAGGTAAAAGAGTCAGTCTGTTCACATGAACCAGTTGTTCATTTTTGGGATTCATTACATGTCTGATGAGGAAATTTACTGCAGATGTTTGTTTTATCACTTTAAAAGGACCTCTGTTAAAAGAGCTCAGTTTTCTTGACTGGCCTTGAGGTAAAAAGGGAGTGTAAAGATACACTAAATCACCAACTTTTATATTGGGCATCTTTGCTTTCTTATGCTGTTGTAAAATTTGTGAATTTTCAGCTTTTTCTAAGTTACTTTTTACTACATCATATGTTCTTTTAAGTCGGAATCTCATGTCTTCTCCATAATCATATGTTGATTCATATGTCGGAGGTTTAAATCCAGCGATCAAAGTATTTGGAACTGTTAAATCTCTACCATAGAGTAAATAAGCAGGCGATTCACCCGTAGAAGCATGTATGGCATTTCTATGTGCTAATAAAGCAAAATGTATCAGATTGTCCCAATTATCTTTATCGTTATATGCAATATTTTTCAAGGATCTGATCAAAGTACCATTTAATCTTTCAACACAACCCTCTACAGATGGCATGTAGGCAGTAGTAGTATTCTTTATTATTCCTAATTTCTTATAAAAGCATCTTGCTGTTCTAGAAACAAAATTCGTCCCTTGATCCGAGACGATGAATTTGGGTATACCATGCTGAGCCATGTAGTGCTCTAAGCAACTTAAAATGTCTTCAGTTTTAATTGAAGCTAAGGGATATGCTTCAGGCCATCTTGTAAAATAGTCAGTTATGACCAATATGAATTTATTTCCAGATCTTGATATAGGTAATGGTCCGACACAATCCATGGCGATACGCTCAAATGGGTATGTGGACTTCGAAAATCTTTGTATGGGTGCTTTGTTATTTCTAAAGCCACGATTTACCACACAAATTTCGCATGATGCAACATAATTGTGGGTTTGGGAATACATTCCCTGCCAAAAATATTTTCTACTTACAGAAGCTAAAGTTCTTCTAAATCCACAATGTGCGTAAGTAGGACAGTCATGATGTAACCATAAAATTTCAGACACAAGTTCCTGCGGAACAACAACTCTTTCTTGTTCTTGATGTCTACGCTTTGGGTGTTTGTGAGTACACCACAGGATATCATCTTTTCTAAAAAATACTAAAGTTTGTGGGTAAGGTTTTATGTTTTTATCTAAGAGATCTATAATTTTATTGCACCTTGGGTCAGATTTTTGAGCATTCTTAATTCTTATGAGCGGGGTGGGACAAGTAAATATTTGTTCCAATTGACCAATTTGTATGTTATTTTCATTTTGCATTTCACTTTCATTATTATTAACAGCACAAATTTCATTTTCTTCATTTGTATTTGCTGGATTCAAATTGATTTCTGATTCTCTTCTATTGCTACTATTAGTATTGTTTACGTAACTTTGATTTTCATTATTGAAACCTGGAAAATTCTGATTTGCATTCTGAAAATTTTGATTAACATTGTTTATCACTTTGTATTGTGATACATATCTCTGTGGAACATTGTCAATAGTATTTGTACATTCATCTACATTTCTTGACATATAATCAGCAACTACATTTGCTTTTCCTGGTTTATGTACTATTTGATAATCAAACTGTGATAAAGATGCAATCCATCTAGCCAATCTAGATGTAGGATCTTTTAATTTAAATACGAATGTTAGTGACTTCTGGTCACAAAAAATTGTAAAAGGTTTTCCAATTAAATAGTGTTTATAATAGTTTGTAGCCCAAACAACAGCTAATGCTTCTCTTTCGACAACACTGTATTTACATTCTGCTTCGCTAAGCTTTCTGCTTGCGTAAGATATTGGATGCAAAATTTTATTCTCATCTTCTTGAGACAAATAGCTACCTAAAGAGTGATTTGATGCGTCTGTATGTAAAATAAATGGTTTCCTAAAATCTGGAAGGGTCAAAATAGGTTTTGATAGAAGTTTTCCTTTTAAAATTTCAAAAGATTTTTGAGCTTCATTAGTCCAAATAAATTTCTTTTTGCTTTCATTATTCTTAGTTTTCAGTAATTCTGTTAATGGCAAGGTCAGTTCTGCATAGTCTTTTATGAATTTTCTATAGAATCCAGTGAGTCCAAGAAATTGTCTCACATTCTTAATTGATTTAGGAATTTTGAATTTCTCTACAACTTCCAAATTATGAGTATCAGGTTGTACTTTTCCATTTGATACCAAAAATCCAAGATACTTAATTGTTTTTCTGAAAAAATGGCATTTACTTGGTTTCAATTTAAGACCATGTTTACTTAATCTTACAAAAATTTCTTCTAGTTTTTTCAAATGTTCTTCGAATGTTCTTGAAGCAACTATAATGTCATCAATATAAATTCCAGATATGCCAGCCAGCACCAGAGACATCAGTCTCTGAAAGGATGCAGGCGCATTCTTAAGACCAAATGGGGTTCTGGTCCATTCAAAGTGGCCATCAGGTGTTGAAAAGGAAGTCTTCGGGTAATCATCAGGATGTAAACACAATTGGTAAAATCCACTGGTTAGATCCAGGGTAGAAAAATACAAGGCTCCAGACAAGTTATCGATTAATTCCGATATATTTGGAATCGGATAGTTTTCTACAATCGTGATCTTATTGAGCTTTCGAAAATCCGCTACCAAACGGTAACTTCCATCAGGTTTCTTAACAAAAAGCACTGGAGTATTGTAAGGTGATGTGCTTGGTTGAATGATTTTGGCATCAAGCAATTCATTCACCTGGCGCGAAAGTTCTTTCTGTAAATTATGTGGAATGCGGTATGGCTTTTGCCTAACAGGTATGTTAGTTTCAAGATTAATTTCGTGCAAAATAGTGTCACATCCAGACAATTCTTTCATATTTTTAGCAAAAACATGTTTATATTTACTTAGTAATTTCAAAAGCAAATTTCTTTGTGCAATATTCATATGTTTCAAATCAAAATCTCCTCCCCATGCATCAAATGTTTCATTTTCTTCAATACAGTTTTCAATGTCAACTCTATTATTTATGTCAATATCAGATTCATGGATGTTTTCGAAAGTTCCCAATTTCATTCCTTTGTTTATATAAACAACTTTTTCAGATGGATTTGCAACTTTTGCATACAAAAAGTCATTTTCAGGAATTTTGTGGATACTTCTGGCTACGAAAATTTTGTTTGCAGAAAATTCTTTATTATTGATAGGTTCAAGTAAAATTGTCGTGTCTTTTTCAATTTTGTAATTTCTTTTTAATTTAATAAAAGTTTCCGAAAATGGTTTTAGAACACATTTGTTGAAAGCTTTGGCAATCCCTATTGCCTGATTTTGTTGTGAACTTCCTTCATCATGTTTATCACAATCTGTCTGAAATATTTCATTGTTACAGGTATTGTCTTTTGTCAAAAATCTGTCTGTATGTACATTGTCATTCATTTGTCTTTCATGTAAATCATTTTCACATTCATAACTTGACCTATCATTTCCATTTGCATCAAAATTTCTAAAATCAACGTCTCTAAATTCATTATGAAAATTGTTTTGTTCAAATAAATATCCATTATTACATCTATAATCTACATCATGTGTAAAATTGTAATTTCTTCTGTCAAAATCATGGCTTATTGCATAACTCTCGATTGGTTTAAATTGTACATCATCAGAAATCACAGTAAAACTTTGTGATTCGGTAAATTCAGTAAAGGGAATACTACAGTACAAAAAATTCACACGTTTATGTCTATAAGTAATTGTCATTTGTTTTTCATGTAAAAATGTACTTCCTAAAATCATGTTGTACCTTCCTGGGGCAGGTGTATTTAAAATGCAGCATTCAATCACATCTCTTTCATTTCCAATGATCATGGGAAAAGAAGCTTTTCTCTCAACCAAAATATTTTGACTTCCAATTCCTCTCAGAATAGTGGATGTATGCTTTAATTGTACTTTTCTCGGATTGATTTTGTGTAAAGCATCACTATAGATAATGTTTATAGAACTTCCAGTGTCGATTAAGGCATTTAGTGTAACATCTTCAACAAAAACTTGGATAATAGGAAAATTGTTTTGGCAAGGAGTCTCGCTTTCAGTCATAAAACTAACTTCGGAATTTCGTCTATTAACTAGTGGAGATTGGAAATTTTGTCTTCTGAAATTCTGTCTTCCAAATTGTCTTCCATTACCAAATCTATTATTAAAATATCTGTTATTTCTTCTATATCCAAAATTATTGAAGTTTTGTGATTTATAATTATCAAAGGAATTTCTAAAATTTGAAAAATATCTTCTTTGGACATTTGGATTTCTATATGAACTGTTACGAAAAGGTCTAAAAATATGAGAGTTTTTCCTTGGAGAATAATTTTGATATGGACTTTTAACATACCACTCTTCTTCCTGTGAGGCAACTGGAATTCTTCTTTGACTGAAACGGTTTCTATTTTCAGATCTCCTGGATGGTGTAGAAGTTCTGAAAGATGTTGATGGTTTATGTTTCTTCTTTACTGGAATATCTTCCCAATCTTCCTCTTCCAATTCATTTTCATTGTATCTGCTTGTAGAGGGCGTATCCAGGAAAGAATCCTCGAAACTGGAATTGCTCTTTTCCAGATCTTCTCTTATTTCATTCAGTCTTTTCTTCCTTTTTTCTGAATTTTCACTAAATTTTCTTCTTAATTTCTCAAATTCTTTCTTCTTTAAGTTTAATTCTTTCTTCAGTTCTTCAATTTCTTGTTTAGGGTCATTTTCAGTTCTTACAGTATTTACGTCCTCTGTCATTTCTTCCAGCTCTTCATTTTGCACCTCTTCTTCCAAAATTGCAATGTCTTTAGCAGCTTCAAATGACTGTGGGTTTGCAGATAACACAGCTTTTCGAATAAGGATCTTTAATCCTTTCTTAAATGAGTTGAGCAAAATTGCAGCTCTCAGGGAATCTTCGTTGTCAGACACAGCATCTTGTGGAAAAGCAACATATGATTCTGCCTCTATTCGATTTGCATAATCACGAACACTCTCGTTTGGCATTTGTTTACAGTTGACCAGGGAAGCGACATTTTTGGCAATATTTTCTTTTTTCATAAAATTGTCCTTGAGTGTATTCACTAATTCTGAAAAATTCGTACTTTGGTTTAATTTAGGAATTGATTTTATCAGTCTTTCTGCCCTACCAGACAATTTCAGCTTCAAAACGAAAATTTTATCTTTGTTTGACCAGTCTGCATGGTCAGCGACAAGCGAGAATTTCTCCAAAAATTCGTGAAAAGATTCATTTGCATTGCCAGCAAAACTTGGAATGGATCCAAGGAACTGTGATCCACTTCCAATTTTCATTTTGTTAGAGTCTCTGACAGCGGAAGCCGATCTGCCAGCATTTGGAGAAAGTCGTGGTGGAGACACCGAAGGGATACGGTGGTTGGACACTCTTGGTTGAGCAGAGGAGTCTCTACTCCTGCTTGCTCTCGTATTTCTAGATTTAGGCATTTTAGCACAACGTTTTTCACCAGAAAATTTCAAATTTATCACGAAGCACAGTTTATTGTGGAAAATTGATTTCACTTTCGCTTAAATCACTTATTTATGTGATCAACAAGAGGATCTGACTTGATCCATTGAGTAACACAGTTCTTGTGAAGAACAAGTCAGAAACACAATATTTGTGAAATTGCCAGAACTTTTGCAACCAGCAAAATAATTTGTATGTGAAGATAATGTCAGAAAACAATCACTGAATTTCTGTGTGATAATGCAGCACCTAGTCAAGTGATAGTAGGAAAAACAACAATATTGTATGTGAATGTGCCAACAACTCTGATTTTTATAAACTATCAGTAAGACCAAAACACTGATGATTGTGGCTGCCAAAATGATATCTGTATGTGACAATTGCCAGTAATTCTGATATACAATCAGTGTATGTGAATCTGCCAGACCAAGTTTGTATTGATAATACAGTGTCGAGTCAAGTTAGTGTTGGATGAACAATCACCACTCTCAACGTAGGTGAGTAACCAATTGTATGTGAAAGATGTCAGGAAAAAAAATTTTCCTTTTCTTTTATATATTTGCATTAGCACAACAACAAGAGACAAATATGTGTGCACTTATGTCAATGTATGTGTTCTCAAAATTTTTAAATTTACTTTTATCACATAAAAGTTTGTGTGCATGACATATGAATTTGAGAATATATATGCAACAAATATTTTTCAATTACACATATAATCAGGTGCATATGGGCTTCTGTGCTTTTGCACTTTTTACTATATGACACATAAACAAAAATTTTCATGCCCATTAAACTCAATATTTTGCACCACAAAAGAATTTTTCAACTTACTTCGACATATAGTACTGCAATATATAATCACAATAAAAAAAATTTGCACTCTTTCATAAATTTATACCTCACTCACTGTAATACTCTGGGAAAGGGATACGGCACCAATTTGTGGGAGCTGGGTCAGTACAAAACAGCACCTACTGACTCCACCACCCACAACTTCGTGATCTTAATTTCAAAATGCCAAAGAGACATAAATTTAACAAATATATTCTCAAAAATGTATCAGCAAAAACACCAGGTTCAAGATTTAAAGGAGTTCCCAGTTTAGGGGAATTAAATAACCCTAAATGAAGCACAGTGAGTAAAGTAAATATACAGACACAAATAAATAGGCTCTTTTTCACACAACTTAAATATTGATTTATTTTAGATTTTTCGAAGAATTCAATATGTGTATTTTAACTTTCAAATAATAAATAAACTTCAGAGCTTCACTTATATTAAACATATTCAAGAAACCAATTGCTCTGGCAAAAATATATAGCATTCAAATAATTATATTATTCATAATCACATGATCTTAAATCATTTCTAATTTAACTTTAAATATTTCAACAAGAGCCATTTTAATTATTGAATTTAATTTCATCATGCCAATACCGCTTCGGAAACATTGTTCCGGAAAAGAAAATTTACCTTGATACAAGTTTACAAAAATTTGTAGCTCAGATTCGCCTCAAGATATCACGGGTCTTGAGCCGGGGATTCAAAAGTTCACAGGGCGAATTACCAACGTAAATTCCCAAATCTTTAGAAACCGAACTTCCGAATACAATGCCTCGAATTGAAACATAGCCGCCAGTCTACATCTCAAATTCCAGAGTCGTCGTCGGAATAATTCCTGGAATAAAAAAAAAATATAATTTAGAATAGATTTGCATCAGGATTATTAATGAAAGGTTCCAGGCTCCTCTTCTTCAGCTCCAGATGAACGGCAAGCCATTTTGGCCAAAAGCCTTTGTTTCAAGTCTTTCGACAAATTTTCCCAGCGTCTTCCATCCTCGGGATCTCCAGCTCGAAGAGCGCGAAACATGGGTCCTCTGAGCCCACGCAAGTTCTCCTACGCAAAAAATGCGCCTCTTCCTGATTGGACAGCGCGCTCACATAGCAACTACACAGCCAACACGTCACGCTCCACGGCCAGACACTAAGTCCAGACATTCCAACGCTTTCTCGACGAAATGCGCTTTTTAATGTAATTTCAATGGAAACAAGTGTTAGTAAAACACTGTACTGGCACGAACGGAGAGAAGGATGTTTCTCTTTCAGAAAATACAAAAAGGCTCATGGCGCAGAATTGCGACATGACATGAGTAGCTTGTCGCACCATTTTTGAAAATGCCTAAGTACAATGTAGTAATACATTAATTTTTAGATACACAACACACAAAGGGTTGAATGCTATTCATGTAACACAATTTGTGTGTCCACTGAACACAATTTTTGTGTGTCCACTGAACACAATTTTTGTATGTTCATTGGAAATCCATAATCTATTATATTTTTAAACATTTGAAATCATTTCGTTATTATTATAAAAATCGTATTGATAGTTAGATTTATTTTTAAAAAAGGTTTTAAGTCAAACTTGCAATAGATTTTAAAAGTGTTTGTGTCAGGGAAAAATAATGTACACTCACTTCTAAGTTCTATAATGGTAGTAAAAATTACAATGTTAAAATGGTGATATCATATTCATTGGGTTTTATTTAAACTGAATGCTAAAATTTTTGGGGGTGAAAATTCGTTAGTTTGTTAAATTCTAAACTTCGATATTTCAATTACATCCACCATTTTTAAAATGGCCAAATCATATTCGATGTACAATATCATTAAAGTGATGTGTTTTAGATTACGTGTAGCAAATCAGACCATTGAAGTATCCAACTATTAAAAATATATTATTAGAAAAAATAGGTGGCAACACCTTATACTGGTGATGATAAGACCTAATTTTTAATAGCGTAATGAGAGTGTCTCACTCATTTGGAGTTTGCCCAGCGGGTAGTGAAGAGGTCGTTCTGTGAGTTCTAATTTTCATTATTATTTTTATATACTTTTAGATTTATTTTTCAAAAATCACACACACACACTTAGAATGGTCGAATCCTGTTCACAAAACATAATTTCAGCTATGTATTACATTCATGTTTTTAAAGTGTGTGTATACATTTGTTTTTAGATACACAACACTTAAAATGGTCGAATCGTATTCATTGAACACAATTTGTGTGTTCATCCGTAATCAATTTGTTTTTAAACATTCGAAATCATTTCGTTATTATTATAAAAATCGTATTGATTTATTTAAAAAAAAAATCCACTGAATACAATTTTAGCTAATTATTACATTCGTGTTTTTAAAGTTTGTGTATACATTTGTTTTTAGATACACAACACTCAGAATGGTCGAATCCTATTCACTGAATACAAGTTTCATGTCCACTGAACACAATTTTAGCTAATTATTACATTCGTGTTTTTAAAGTTTGTGTATACATTTGTTTTTAGATACACAACACTCAGAATGGTCGAATCCTATTCACTGAATACAAGTTTCGTGTCCACTGAACACAATTTTAGCTAATTATTACATTCGTGTTTTTAAAGTTTGTGTATACATTTGTTTAAAAAAAAATCATAATGTTATAATACACAGATTTATATTCACTCCGTAGCATTCTGTTTTAAAACGCACCCTTTATAAAGTGCATCGCTATTCACCGAGCGATTCGAATAAACTTTGAAAAATAATCTAACTTCCACTGATAAGGTACACTTCGAAGTTAACTGCCTATAAAGCACGGGTGCTTTGGCACAGCGGTAAGACGCGCGGCTTCTAATCGGCTGGACCCAAGATCGAATCCAGCTCCTGACCAGTGAAACATTAAATTCTTTTGGGAAAAAAAATGCCGATAGATGGCAGCACTTCATCAAAATTCGCCAGAGGGCGCTTTAACTACGTCACGTTGATAAGATCTTTCACTTTATTTCCAGACAGCAGAGAGGGAGGACGTGTGGTCAGAGCTCTTGTCAAAGGTCACTTCTAAGGTTATCAATCGCGACACGTCATTTCCAGATTGTGTGATGCTCAGTCATCGATTGCGACATCCCTTGAAACCACTTCCTCAGGTCAAGGGTCAGTCAGCGATTGCGTCATCCCTTGAAACCACTTCTTCAGGTCAAAGGTCAGTCAGCGATTGTGACACTCCCTCTCAAGACTCCGAGTGAAACTCACTCCGTGAAAGACTTCACAATTGCCCTCTTTCGCAATACTAGGAAAGAGGCTTCCTCTCAAGAGAGGCATCACCAAACTTCCAAAAGAGGGGAGGGGGGCAGTGAGAGGGATCCTCCTGGGGGTCTCAAGACCCTCTGAGAGGATCTTCCTCTCAAAAGAGGGATCCTCCTGGGGGTCTCAAGACCCTCCAAGGAGGGTCCACTCCAAAGAGGCATCCTCCCAAAGAGGCATTCTCCCAAAAGAGGCATCCTCCCAAAGAGGGACCCTCCTCCCAAAGAGGGACCCTCCTCCTCCAGGCGCAATATTGCGCGCTTGCGCCTGCGGGGGTACAACTCTTATTTCTCTTCTACTAATATATTCAGTAGTTTTTTCAATAAAAATTAAAATAATAATAACACCTCTTATATGAAGCGATCACGTGACCACGATATGAAAAAATCACGTGACCCACTTCAAAAACATATATGGCATCCATCTTGTCTCAAAATCGTGATTTTTAAAGTTCTTTTTAATTCATATAGAGTGTTGTATCCGTCTTAAAACCACTTTATTTTCGCTTAAATTCTTTGCATCTACATACTGAAACAACGCAATTACAATATATTTGAGTTTAAATGCTCATCCAAATTTGATTATTTCTTCAACGAAGCCTATTTTTCACTTATGTAAAATGTAAACAGAAAAATATGTAGAATGAGTTGTATTACAATTGTTAATTCCTTTAACACAAAATAATTTAGTTCATAGAGTCTGCGTAGCTGATATGAATGAAATATTCATTGATTTTACAAACAGAAGGACGATTTTTTTCGATGAAGTTTTACGCATAGAGTTTAATTACTTGTAGCTCCATGGTCTTAAACAAAATGTTTAAATAAAATAAATTATTATAGTATTGTGATGAATGACATGAATGTGAAATTATTTATGAATGAAATGCTGCTTTTGTAGAGAGAGCCAGGCTTGTTATTTTTTCTATGACGTCATTTGAATGAATTTCAGTTGTTTTCGATGAAGTTTTCAAATATAATAAATAATCGTAGTATTATGATAATTCTAAAGTTATTACCGAGGAATATATCACATTTAGAGATGTTTAAACCAGGGAATTTATATTTTAATGCCGTCATTTGAATGAAGTTCATTTTTTTCGATGAAGGTTTACGTTTTCAAATATAATAAATTAATGTAGTATTGTGATAAGTTTTAAATATTACTTAGAAATGTATTGCATTTTAGAGATGTTTAAATAAAATTGCGTTGAAGTTGGAAAGTGTTTCATAATCAATGCTTTAAGTACGATTGATCTTTCTTGTTAATTTGAAACGCGATAGAACTTATTGTCAATATGTTCTACATCCCAATTCCAATACTGTGCAATTATTTAACTAATATTAAATATTTTTATTGCATGTAAATTTGGGTCAACAATTTTTTAGAAAACGTTACTTCGTAACGTTTTTTGAACAATTTCCAATAGTAGCATTTTTTAGGCCTATTGACATTTAGACCTTCTGTAAGTAACCCCATTCTTATTAATAAAGTCCTACTTAATCCTATTTCCTCATTTTCGCTATACACTAATATGACATATTAGAAAATAAACGTTAAATTAATTCGATGCCAAAAATATTCTGTTTCATATTTCTCATTAGATTCTTAATAAGTGTATTTAAACTTGAAATATATTTACACATATTCAAAAGGAAATTAATCACAGTAACTTCAGTAACGACGTTCTGTATAAGATGCCACTTGGTGCTGCTGAAATGTTAAATAATTATACCTTAGTTGCAAATTCTATTTTCTTAAATTTAAATAAATCTATTTTTCACAAAACTAGTGTTTTTTGTTGAAAGAAAATTGCAGACGAACTACGTTAATTATGTACTAAACCTGGCATGGACTAACGCCTCTAATTTTATGAATGAATTGGTGGTGAGAAAAATAAATCTTAAGCATCGAGTGGAGTGTCATTTTTTATCAAGCACTTTTTCTGGGAAATATACTAGGAAAGTAAATATTCTGTCAGTTACATTTTACACTATCATTTTTCACTTGCACCGGATGCATTTTATTTTGCTATGTCACAAAATACATGGATTGTTCGAAATGGAAAGAAGATAATAGAGTAATGTTAGAAATAAAGGCAAGGACGTTTAATAAGTTTTTAAATGGAAACATGTTTTACGTTACTTAAGATTTAAGACAGGCAGTGGTACACAAAAATTGCATCATCCACATATTTCCATGGCTTCGATGGTGAAAAATAAAAGTAATATATTGAAAGTGATATTTAAAGTGATTACTCTTGAAACACTTACTTTGAAGGGGAGAATATACAATAGTGATGCTCAAACATAATTTATTTAGGAACGCCTAAGTGTTGTTGTTGAGACCCAGACGATCTGACCTACCAGAAAGGTGTAATGTAACCGTTTGGACGGCCGGAAAGTGCCACCCAATTTAGACCGCAATCCAGGGGGGAGGCATCCACAGGAACCGTGCCCTCCTTCCCCTACTACCAACCTCTCAGATGGGGAACGTCTAAGTGTGCAATATTCCAAAGTAATGAGGAATATGCGACGTTATTTTGTAATTAAAAATATAATAAGAAAGATAAATAAGTTACATTACTTTTGCTCAGTATTTAACAATAAAGAGAATTTTATAATTAAAAACATGTTTTGTTAAATATTCGAGATGACATGGAGTAATGTCTGCAGGCCTATAATAATTACTAGAGAACGATGACACTCGCAATTTTCATTTAAAGGCCAATGCACTAAAAACTGGATGCAACAATCGTGTTTGTTACACTATACTGATTATTTAATTTGAAAGTACTGAATTTTTCGGGTTGATGCAATTCTTTGGAATACCACTGAATCTCAAGAGGATTGGTATATTGATTCGTTGTTATTCATTTGAAACATGTTGCTGAAATATACAAATATTAAGGTAGTTATTATATTCCTTTTCAAAACTACTAATTAAACTTGAACATTAAATAACAGAACGTTTTATGACAGAAGACTATATGATTATATTAGCATTATTTTATATTAATTAGCAGACATTCTTTATTGTTGAATATTTAGTAAAAGTAATTATTTCACATATCGTAATTTTAATTATTAAATACTTATTTCACATATCATAATTATTTCTTATCATAATTTTAACTAAACATAATGCCACATATTTCTTATTATATTAGAAAATAACACACTTAAGATGTTTCTAAGTAAATAAGGTTTGAGCATTACTGTTGCATATCCTCCTCTTCAATGTAAATGTTTCAGCATTAAACACTTTAAGTATCACTTTTAAAATGCTACTCTCATTTGCCAGCATCGCAGCAACGACAATTTTGTCTGAGACAATTTTTGAGTGCCACTACTTAATTTTATGTCAGTGTCAGTGTAAAAAATGTAAAACATGTTTCCATTTAAAAACTTATTAAATGCTCTTGCATTTGTTTCTAACATTATATTTTATATTCTTTCCATTTCGAACAATAAAGGTAGTTTTTGACATAACAAAATAAAAATTGCTTCCGATATAATTGAAAAATGATAGTGTAAAATGTAACTGACAGAATATTAACTTTCCGAGTATATTTGCCAGAAAAAGTAGTTGATAAACAATGACACTCCACTCGATGCTTAAGATTTCTTTTTCTCATCATCAATCCATTCATAAAATTAGAGGCGTTAACCCATGTCAGTTTTAGTACATAATTAACGTAGTTCTTTCGCAAATTTTCTATCGATAAAAAACTAGTTTTGTGAAAAATAGATTTATTTAGATCTAAGAAAATGGAATTAGCAACCAAGGTATAATTATTTAACATGTCAGCAGCACCAAGTGGAATCTTGTACAGAATGTCGTTACGGAAGTCACAGTGATTAATTCCTTTTTGAATATGTGTAAATATATTTCACGTTTAAATATATTTATTAAGAAACTAATGAGAAATATAAAACAGATTATCTTTTGGAGTCGAATTACTTTAACATTTATTTTGTAATATTCCATATTAACATACAAAGAAAGGGTGAATTTTCATAAGCGTCTAATTTGTCATTTTCTCAAAATATGAATTCATTTCTCTGACGAGATCCATATTTATAAAATAGATCAATTTTGGAGAATGTCCATATATGGAAAACAATGGAAGTGTTCTAGCCAAGCTCTTTGCTACATAGAAGATCCTTTGCTACATAGAAGAAATGGTGTTTCGACCGAGAAGAAAAACGAGTTCTCTTAAGACAACCATCGCCAGAAAGTTTCGAATAAGAGAACAAAAGTCGGAGCGTTAATGTTAAAAGTAATGCAAATTTAATGTAAATAAAATGTCCGATATCGTTCGAAATAACTGAAGAATTGGTGTGAAATTTGGTTTTATTATTGCAAGTGGTATACACAAAATGCTATTTGATGTTTAGAGAGATTGAGCGAAGAATAGATATAGTATATTTTAAATACTTTTATTTTACTTGATCTGGTGTGTGTTCAAACATTTGAGGCAAAAAATAATCAGATTCCATTCATCACAATAACATAAAATTAAGTATGATGATTTCTTTTGTGGTACATTTCAGTTCTCTTGATTTGGAAGCATATCGGACAAGTCCGTAATGGATTCGCCATAGAAATGGACCGGAGGATTATATAATACACTCACAGACACACACACACACACACACACACACATATATATATATATATATATATATATATATATATATATATATATATACATACATACACACACACATATATATATATAGATATATATATACATAAACATATGTTATACACATGTAATACAATTTGTTTAAATATTAAATAAATAATAAGAATATAAATATTCGAAATGTTGGCGCAAAGCTACTGAACTCAATCGAATACTAATATATAGCAATCAAATTGGAAAATGGAATACAAAACAAATTGAAGAGTAAAGTACCACATATTGGCTTGGTGGTTGTGACCCTCACTCCCGGGTAAAGCAATATTTTACCCCGCGGCAATACTCCCGGCAACACCCCCAAATGTAAAAAATACTATTAAACAAGACATAGATGAATTTGTATAAATTGGCAGTGAAATATAGAATGCTGAAAGAGGTTTTTAGAGAATGGAAATCTCATTCAATTCAAATTATTATACATAGATTCCGTTCCCGGCCACACAAATCGTTATTGTATGCCTTCGGGTCAGTCGTGTGGTCTGGGTTTTTACATAGATTCCATTCAGATACGGCTAGGATAAGTTACACTTCAAGAAATAAAAAGGAAATTACTAAATTACAGAATAGTTACGTTATAACTTATGTGGACAAAGTTACTACTAATTATGCGTTTACATGTAAAAATTATATATCTTAAATTAATACATCAATATTACGAAAGTAAAAATATGTACTGTAAATTAAATCAATCAACACAATAAATAAAAAATCGTATAACAGTACTTTATAAAAAAGCAGGATACACAATAAGATAAAATTTCCTTATTTAGCTTTAATACCTAAATTACATAAGAATCCTATAAAATTCAGACCGATCAATATTGGCTACAATACCTATCTAATAATTGCAAGCAAAAATTACATAATTTATTAAAAATATTTCTAATAAAACTAAAAATACAAGGAGCATATTTTATGTCAAATAGTTAGTTACGAAATTATAAAAACTTTGCAACATATAACAAACAAAATGTATTTAAAAGGTTATGATTTTAGTGATCTATACAATAATATTAACATTAACAATCTATATAAAATAACTTTAAACTTATATCATCAATATGATCTACAAATGTATACCCCTTTAGAGAGATATACGGCTTTGGTGCAATTAATCCTGCATGAAACAGTATTATATAACGGTCATTCCTACTATCAACAAAATTATGGTATACCAATATGCGGTAAATGCTAATCAATTTTAACTGATATTTATCTTAATATGAAACAAACACACGCATACTAAAGGAATTATTATATTTCCGTTACGTTGATAACATTTTAGAAGGTTTTAAAAGCCCAAATTTCCTACCAGATTTCAGTTTTTGCCCAGATAAATTCAAATTAATAGAAACTGCACACAATTAGGATAATAATTCAAACTTTATGGATTTATGTATTGATAAAAAAACAACAATACCAACTTTAGATTATACGATAAAAAAAAAAAAGATTTTAATTTTGATAGTAATTAAATAGCTTCATCGAGTTCAAGCCTACACAAAAGTGTTCAGAAACATCATCTTAAATTACTTAATAAGAAATCAAAACTTAAATTCAAAATCAATAGACAGGGATAATAATATCAGGATTTATTTTGCAGAAGCAATAAAACAAGGATATTCTCTAAGAATTTTATGTAAAGTTGTTACTAGTTTTTGACATAATCATAACTAAAATTAAATACAATTACTTGAAAAAAACAGTAATTCGAAAGCAAACCAAAGTTAATAACACCTCGTTTAGCTTATTTAGTTCTCGTAAGTTATGTGTTTAAATAGTACTAGTTATTAAGCAGTTTAATATAGTGTCTAATTGTAGTATATATTTCTTATTGTGAGTAAGGTTTATATTTCTTATTATGAGGTTTTGTATTTTGAAGTTAATTTTACCATTTTACATTATTAATGGGTAATGTACCAGCTCTCGGGAGTGCTGTCGCGGCGTAAATCATTGCTTTACCTGGTAGTGGGGGGTGGCAACCCCCAGTCAATTTGTTACTTTACTCTTCAATTGCTATTGCAGTCCAATATATATATATATATATATATATATATATATATATATATATATATATATAAATAATTCATTTTCTAATAAAAACAATTACTTATGAAAAAATTGGTGGATCATGCTGATATTTGATAGCGTTTAAAATCAGTAGAGTACCAGCGTCACAGCTATTAATAATCCTTCCTGATCATATTCGGAACGCTTCATCAATTCGTGAAGCATTGCTACTACAGGTTCAGACACTCCCCATACACACACACCTCACATACAACCATACACTACAACATACACCCATGCACTACAAGATACACCTATAAATTACAACATACACTACACAGCATACACCTATACACTATATCATATACCCATACACTGCATCATACACCCGTTCTCTACAACATACACACTCATATACATACTCCTACCGTCCAAACAGTTATCTTACACCTTTCTCGTAGGTCGGATGATTTTGGTCTCAACAACTCATATACATATACAAGAACATCACCTCAAAAACGTTCAATTATAGAGTTCAGAGACATATTCTTCTGTTGAATACTCGAATTCAAATTTTGGAAATCTTTGCAATACTTTCCTATACATTATACTATGTATGTAGAGAAAGTAATACATTTATTAGTTTTTAAACGGTATGAAACAGATGGTGCTCGTTTTAAGAATAGAGACACATTTTAGGCATCGATTGAAATTCTTTAAAACACCAATTCCAATAAAAACATATGCTATTATTATTCGAAAAGACAGGAATAATCCATTTATTGATTGCAATTACCTACCTCCCAGACTCATTATATAAAATTTATAATTCTTCAATATTCTGTTTAGATGAATTTATTACTTCGATATGTTTTAAGCGCATATATTCGTGTGTTCAGTTTGGCATTTTCAAATATCTAGTTTTCCCTACACATTGTTTTCCCTACCTATTAAACAATTTGTAAGTTGTAGAGAAACAATAACTCATATTACAGCTTTCTTTCAATTCGATATAACCAAAAATCAGTAGGTGTTTTGCAGTTTCACATTTATAATAGAGAATCAAATTCCATGAAAATATTTAAGTTTTATAGATATATGTTTTACCTCACTCACAATAGAAAGGTTAAACTTTAATTATATTGAAAGAGTGTTATAGAAACACATAATATATGCTATTTCTTTATTTCTGTAGTCTTCAATCGTTGATTAATTGAAAATTTAAAGTAAAAAACTTCAGCAATCGGCGTATCTCTGGAATCTGAGCTTTGCAATAATTGAAGAAATTTGAACAGTTATTTCTCCGAACTTAATAGATAAGAATTTAAACAATATTGACTTGTTTTGTCGGAAATATGATTCCAAAAAGCAGGAGTACAAAAATTTCATTATTTTAATATTTGAACATAATATTCGTCAAATCTAAAATGTTTTATCTGTTTTATCCTCACTTAACATACTTTGACTTGAAATTGTTTCTAAATTATAAACTATAAGTATAAACAGTAAGACAAAAATATTGTGTAGAAAATCTAGATTTTTACATTAATAATATGTATTTATAAAGATAGTATCTTAAAAGATAGTATTTTAAAGATAGTATATGTATTCATAAAGATAGTAAGAAAATTTTAAGTTTGATTTAAAGTTAAAATTTTCGAAGAATCGTCAAGTTCAAGAATATTAAAGTCATCTGTTCTTCAAGATTTGAATGATTATGCCTCGAAAACTAAACGCGCTACCTATAAACTTATATGCCATTTAGGAATTTCAGATTTACTGTTAAAATTAATAAAATAAAATAGCATATTAGCGTCGGTTTCATTTGCGCATACATGAAAATTTAGTATAAGTGAAATCTCTTTATGGAATCATCACCAATCTCATGGGGAACCTTGGAGGTTGTCACCCATTAAAAGCAACACAGGATTTTGAAACACATATTTCTTAAAATCTGATGTGGGTCGAACATGCTTTCTCTCATACGCATTGATAAATTATTTTGGTACATTTAAAAATAAATACTTTTACTCTCTCTTATTTACACCCACGTTTAAAGAATGTATACAAAAAAATTCAATTGTTGTGCTTTATGTGAATTTAGTTAAGTAAATCCCTTATTTTAATTCAGAAGAAAAGTGTAAAAAAATATCATATTCGGCCATGTTTAATATCAGTAGAGTTCCAGGACATGACTTTCTTTACACGACGAGGAAAATTATTTTGATACATTTAAAACAATTTCACTCTTATTTATGCCCATGTTAAAAAATATATGCAACAGAAATCAAATACTAAGCTTTAAGTGACTCTGATTAAATAAATTACTTACTTTAATGCGTATATAAACGTAAAGAAAATTATCATATTCGGCCTCATTTAAAATCAGTAGAGTTGCAGAACATGACATTCTTCATACGGCGTGGAAAATTATTTTGATACATTTAAAACAATTATATTCATTCTTATTTATACCAATGTTAAAGAATGTATGCAGCAGAAATCAAATACTGAGCTTTAAGTGACTTTAATTAAATACATTACTTGCTTTAATGTATATGAAAACGTAAAGAAAATTATCATATTCGGCCACATTTAAAATTGGTAGAGTTCCAATCCTCACGGATTGTAATAATTGTTCAAAATTTTATCTCATTCTTCCGATATTGTGTGCACTAACCCTCACAGCAAAGATCGTAACATGTATCACAGTGATGTTGTAGTCACGTGACACTTGGGTCACAATGTGACATCATATTTGTGACTTCTATGCGACGTTACGTATTACTAACTTTGTAACTTCGTTGTGACTGTATTCTGTGACGTTTCCTCAATGTAATTAACACGTAACAATGTGACGACATGACAATGGCAATTACAATGTGACGTCACAAACAAGTTAATATGCGATTTCACAAACGACCATGGAAATGACCAAAATGACTTCGCTGTGACCTCAATATGACATTGCGAGAGATACTGCGATGTCTTGTGACGTCCTAAAGTCACAGTGTGACGTAAATCTTACGTCATTGTGAAGAAAATGCTGTTAGGGAACTTACAGACATACATATGTAACACATGCACACATACACGCAGACACCATATCAAAATCGGCCGACTCGAGTTCAAAGATACTAGGAAACATACAAATCTGTCAACAATCGATTCAACATTGTGAACTCCCAATACTTTAGCTATACATACTATGTAATGATATACTATGTATAACGGAAAAGTTATATTTATTTAATTCGCAAAAGTTTGAGGTTATGGGAAAGTTAATTTCATCAAATTTATTTTAAGTGGATTATCACTTACGACGCAGAATTCAAATTACATACAACTAAAATCAATGTGACACATACCGCTTTATTATTTACTTCTTAAAATAAAACTCTACTCAGAAGAACATAATGTAATTTACTTAATGCAATTTATCTGTAACATGATAACTCAGTAATGAGCAGTAGTGACAACATCGAAAACAAAGTTACGTATTCAATTTAAAATGGCATAAAACAGATGGTGCTCATTTTGAGAAAAGGACACAATTTACGCATCGATTGGTTAACTGACAACACCCATTCCAATAAAAACTCACGCTATTACTGTTGCAAAAGACAGAACTGCAGAATTTATTGATTGCAAATACTGTTCTTCAACAATCATTATTAAATTTAAAATTCTTTAATCTTCTAGTTCGATAAATCAATTACTTCAATATGTTTGTTTGAAACGTATGTATGCAGGTTTTTTTTTTGTATTTGAAACATATTGTATCTTGGACTTATCTTTGCATGCACTACTTTTATGCGCTACCATGTTACTTGTTTATGCACAATTACAAAGTACATCTAATTTATAATTACTGTACAGTAGTAATTTGAAGAAATTGATAGTAATAAGGTGGAGTAAAATAGTACAAATATATAATTTTGATTCACATTTGAGCATCCATGAATATGAATCCAGTACGCATTTGAACACTATTTTCAGATTTAGTATTTGCTATCAAAGAAAAGGCTCAGACAAGTTACGCCAGTTTCGACAGTCTTAGTCCGGAAAGTTTAGGACCCCAATAAATACATGTCACCCAAATTACGAGAGTGACTTGAGGATAAACAATGCTTACGGACAGGGCTTACAATGATTTTCATTAGATCAAGCGCAAGAAATCACGCGACACTGCAACAGAACACTTAAAATTTAAGCCAATAAAAATAAGAGGGCTTTAGAACGGTCTTGTCCTTACCCGAGGACAAAAGGTGCTGCTGCTAGTAAGGTAATATCAATTAAAGAGTAAGATCACTGTAGCAGAGAGGTTAGAGCAATGTGACAGAGAAGTAGAATCAGTACGACAGAGAGTATGTCAGAGTATTCCAGATCATATCGCAGAGGTGTCAGTATAAGTACGCAAATAAGTGCAATTTGTGATTTTTAAACAAAAAGTTCAATGCTACGCGATGACGAATAACTCCAGAAGGTATTTATATAGAATAAGTCGAATACATAATTCGTTTAGATATGATTTAAATACAATAATCCGGTCTCACACGGTAGCCTCCCCTCTTTGAGTACTTAGGTATTAAATATATTTGGAAAGATGTTATGTAAGTTGATTACTGCTCATAATTGGTGTTGTTAATAAATGTTAATTTTTAAAGATCGGTATTTAATGAGTAACATATTTATTTACAGATATGGTAAGTGGGCTCGTACTGAAGGTACTTAAGGGGTTATTGCGTCCAGCTTATATCTTTATTTACTCAAGACAGGAAACGAATGAAATATTAACTATCTAGTTAAATCTATAGTATTGAGTCTGTAGTGGGGCAATGCTACGGTACGGTGATGTAGCTTAATGTGGAAACGCCGAAAGATCATCTTGATACATATTCTGAAAGGGGGCTCTTATTACAGGGACGGTAATAGAAATAACTTTATTTTTTTTATCATTCATGCACTTACGTGATGTTATATTTGTATTGTTCATCAAAACAATACAATTGTAATATTTTGATAAACAATACATTTATAACATCACGTAATAAAGCGTAACGTTAGAATTGTATATAGAATGTAAATCCGAGATTGTATACTACATGTAATTTCGATGATCTCGCTCCGTTAGGTTCTGGTGCATATTTGATATTAAAAGTGTGCTTATGTTAAATCACCTACGTCGCCAGGGAGCTTCTGGAAAGTCTGATATATATTTTAGAAAAACAACAACCCTGCACTCCCTGCGGGAGGGATCGAAACATTATCTACGTTAAGTTCTGTCCGATGGTCGGTACTATAATCGTTCTAAGATTAAGGGGATTTCTAGACGTTCTAAAAATACTTTTAGAGACCCTCGTTTTCTCTGCCCCTAAGAGGGTTCAGAGGAAACGGTATAAGTTTTTAAATTATACACACTCCATCGAAAATCCGACTCTGATAGATTCTGTACCGTAGTCGACCTATAAGTCCGTTCGCCACGGCTATAAGTTAATTCTCCACGCCCATGGGAGTAAATTTCAACGCCCATTTGAAAAATCTGAATCGTCTATATTCTACATTATAATAGATAACTTAATTGTGCAAAATACAACCGTCAAGGTCAGGAACTTTGGAGATAAAAACATGTTAGATACGTTAGACATTTATAGTGATGATACAAATTCCTTTATATCGTCACAGAATTATCCAAACTTCATTAACACGGATTTTCTCTAGATTCCCCTACATCATTTTACATATGTACGAAGTTTACTTATATCAAGAAATAATTTTTTTACAAAAAGAAAAACCTATGCTGTCTTAACACTTATGTTTCTATATTGATTCTAACACAAACATAACATAAATTACTTTCTTTTATAGGATAATATACGAGTTTTATTGCTATAATAAATATAAAAACAAACAAGTTAAAGAGCCTTAATCCGCATTGAGACATTTTATGGCCTTAGAGCAGATAGCTTTGTAAAAATAACTTCTTCAATAGAGGTACTATCAGAACGTAAATAGAACAATAAGAGCTCCAACGTTGAGAAAAGAACACGTTTAGTTTTACTGCTAAGGGTTTAGACTTGCTTTGTATAAAAGTATAAAAAAAAATTCTAGCATCGTACGCTTTATTGTTTGCAGATTATAGAGGTTTTTGTTTTAAGTCCATTTATTATGTTTTATTATTATTTCACTTTTTAAGTCTAACTTGTGAAAAAGAAATAAGTACAGATAAACAGGGGAAATTTGTTCTGTAGAGATACAATATATTTTTACTCTGTTTAACTATTATCATTTTATTTTTATAAATATATATAAGTGACTTAAATTCATAAATAAGAAACACATATGTATTAAGAAATACATATTTACCCGATACAGCAACCCAATCATCTATAGCCGGGAAGAGGATAGATGACAGATTCTCGTCCCAGTCTCGTGGGAGCAGAGTTCCCCAAAACACATTAAAAAGCAACTTAATGTGTTTTGGGGAAGATGCAGCGATGTACTGTCAGAGATGTACTCTATGAGGCAGAGATGTACTGTCGTCCAAGTCTCGTACCAGTGTAGCCAGCGTCTCATTCCAGTGTACCAGCGTCTCCTTCCAGCTTATATAATGTCTCCTTTTAGCCTATCCAGCGTCTCCTTCCAGCTTATCTAATGTCTCCTTTCAGCCTATCCAGCGTCTCTTTCCAGCCTATCCAGTGTCTTCTTCCAGCGTAGTCGCCATGTTTGCTGGGAAACAAAACAATGCGTGACCCACCAGGCAGAGGAAGTTACTTATTCACTTAAATGCAAATTTCTACCTGGGGTAGCAATATAAAAATGTAGAGCAGCGTGGCAAAACTGCTAGTTTTCTTCCAGAGAGCTGTTCACCCCGAGACACGTCCCAGCGTATGTATATATTTGTTGCTTAACAATATTGTTATTTACTACTTTATTTTTTTTGTGATTTTTTTAAGTATACGCATGCGAATTAATTTTTTGATTCCGCTCACGATAGGGCTTCTTTATAAAGTAATCGGTAGACTTTTCTCCTCATGCTTGCATTGGTACTGCAAAGAATTTTTAGCCACGCCTCCTCTCTCCTGCAAAAAAGATCTTTTTTATTTTTTATTTATTTATTTATTTGTTTTCCACGTTTGCAGAGAGCATCCCTGATTTGATTTGAAAACGAGAAATGATTTGGCGGCGGTTTAAAGAGTGGATTCTATAAATGTATTGTTTAAGTAGCGGACGCTTATTTAATACCCGGGAATTGCCAGATGATTCGTTTTAATATACTCCAATAAAGCTATGCATGCATTAGTCTGTGAAACACTGCTTGATCTCCACGATACTTAATTTTTGAAAATATGATGGATATGTAATATAAGCAACGTTAGTACTTATTATTTTATCCGGTGAAATATTAAGCTAAATAAACTTGTAGTCATTTTTCTATTATTTTGAACTAAATATTTTCTTCAATGGTAGTACGTTTTTAATTTTGCATAGATTTCTTTGAAATGTAAGTATATTATTTCCCGTGCTTATTTGTCATGAGTTAAGTTTCAAATTGAAAATATGGTAAACAAACAGTATATTGGTAAAATGTACACTGAAATAATAACCAGTTCGTAATTTTTACCAGAAATTAGAATGTACTGCGAAAAAGAAAATAATAACCAAAGAAGTAAAGTGCAGATATGAAAATAGAATATGGAAATACAATTTTATAGGATGCTTAGATGAATCGAGAGTAATAAAAGTGAAAATAGAAAAAAAAATTGTAGTGGCTGTAGTCCAATGGAGAAGAAATGGTTTCGTTTGATTAATATTTTTTGTTCAGGGGGTTCCTTTAGATAATTAAAATAGATACTTTATAGTAATATTATAAAATTATAACGACTATATTTTAAAAATAAAGAATACGTCTAAAATTCATCTGCTTATAGGACTTTCAAAGGACTATACATTAAGTCTTATATCCCATAGCTATCTCCATTAATTAATGGTGTACAACAAGCATTATAGACTTGAAAAACGATTTATGTTTAATCTTCTTAATTTTTCCAAATCATTCCTCAAAAATCATAATATATTTGTACATACAAAATACTTATCTAGAAACTACATTTTCCATGTTCACTGAAATGTTCAATAGATCATGAGATAATGTTTCCCATGAAATACAAATTAGTTTTAAAAATGCACACAAGGAAATTATTTAGCGCTACCAATAGTAAAACCGTGTTAAATACATATATACTCAGTTTATAATAAACAAGAAAGATCAATCATGGTTAAAGCATTGATTATGAAACACTTTCCAACTTCAATGCAATTTTATTTAAACATGTCTAAAATGCAAGATATTCATCGGTAATATTTTAAAACTTATCACAATACTACATTAATTTATTATATTTGAAAACTTAAAACTTCATCGAAAAAAATGAACTTCATTCAAATGACGACATTGAAATATAAATTGCCTGGTTTAAACATCTCTAAAATATGATAAATTCATCGGTAATAATTTTGGAATTATCATAATATTACGATAATTTATTATATTTGAAAACATCATCGAAAACAACTGAAATTCATTCAAATGACGTCATAGAAAAAATAACACGCCTGGCTCTCTCTACAAACACAGCATTTCATTCATAAATAATTTCCCATTCATGTCATTCATCACAATACTCTTATAATTTATTTTATTTAAAAATTAAGACCATAGAGCTACATTAAACTCTATGCGTAAAACTTCATCGAAAAAAATCGTCCTTCTCTTTGTAAAATCAATGAATATTTCATTCATATCAGCTATGCAGACTCCATGAACAAAATGATTTTGTGTCAAAGAAATACAGCAATTCTAATACAACTCATTCTACATATTTTGCTGTTTACATTTTACGTAGGTGAAAAATAGGCTTCGTTGTAGAAATAATCAAATTTGGATGAGCACTTAAACTCAAATATATTGTAATTGCGTTGTTTCAGTATGTAGATGCACAGAATTTATGCAAAAATCAAGTGGTTTTCAGACGGATACAACACTCAATATGAATTAAAAAGAACTTTAAAAATCACGATTTTGAGACAAGATGGATGCCATATATCATTTTGAAGCGGGTCACGTGATCTTTTCATGTCATGGTCACGTGATCGCTTCTTATAAGAGGTGTACAGAATATATTTCGTTAATTTTTTTTATATTATTAATAGAGCAGTTTGAAAATTACCTAAAATTTTCGAAGCAATTTGTGAATTTTAAATCCGCTTAAAAATGTTTGAAAAATTAGGTCCCATAGGGCTCAATGTATTTCATTTTTTCAACCCGAGTTCAATCCAAAACTAATTGGGTGATATTATTCATTTATATTCCCATAGGTCCTACAGACCGTCTGAACAACATACTAAACTTTCATTTTGATTAAATCCCTTTTACGGCAGTTATCGTGCTAACGCACAGACAGACAGACAGAATGAACAAAGTCATAAACACTTTTCAACTTTGTTGTAAAGTGTTAAAAATTCAAATGGAAAATATTCTGAGACGATTTTTTTAACTATCACTAGAGCAGCAATAAACAAGAAAGATCAATCATGCATAAGCATTGATTATGAAACACTTTCCAACTCAAATGTAATTTCATTTAAAAATTTCTAAAATGTGATTCATTCAGTGGTAATATCTTTTACATTATCACAGTACTACAGTAATTTATTATACTTAAATATTTAAAACTGTATCGAAATATAAATCATCTGATTCTTTATGCAAAATCAATGAATATTTCATTCATATAACTTGTATTCCAGACTCCAGAGCTAAATAATTTTGTGTGAAAAAAATTCAGCAATTCTTATGTAATTCATCTTACAATCGCTTGAGATATTTGCATTCTGCATATGTTAAAATTAGGCTTCCTTGAAGAAATAATAAAAGTTTAGGGATCATTTAAAATCACAACTATTGTAATTGCATAGGCACGGAATTTAGATACACAGATAATATATATGTGTATGTGTATGTACTCAAAGTATTGGAATCGTGCCGAAGATCGGAACTCGAATTTTCAAAGGATCTACACGTTTTGGGACTTCTAGAACACGAAAAAACTACTTTTAGGAAGACGTCTGTGTGTGTAAGTGTGTATCTGTGTATGTTTCTGTGTGTCTGTGTGGATATTACATCCACTCTAATTGAAAAACTAATGGACCGAATTTCATACAATTTGGTAGGTATGTTTTTTGTGGGAAATCCTGATGTTCATTAGATTATAGTACGATTCGTAATAAAAGAATCTGCCTTCTTTGCGAAATGGCCGCAGAAATTGCCTTTATCCACTCTAGCTAAAAACTAATGAACCAAATTTAACAAAATTTGGAGTATAATATTTCAATAACCTACAAGTGATTTATATACCAAATTTAACAAAATTTTGTATATAAATCATTTGTAGGTTATTCTACTACGATTCGGGAAAAAGGAACGGGCTATTTTTGCGAAATGGCCAGCAAAAATCGTTATATATAAAAATAAAAGACTACGTGTGCTCAATTATATCAATTAAATTCCTATTTTATATGTGATTTTTGACAACAAAAAGAATAAGACTAACCCCATTACTCTAGGACTAACCGTTCTTGAGATATTCTAGTTTTTTCGAGTTTTCGCTACGCCACCTTTGACAATAAGTCCAGCTATCAAATGAGAACCAAATTTAAGTTTAACGTGTAAATTATTGTCATTTAAAATACTTATGTTGTGCAGATAAACTCAAATTATCATTGAAAAAATAAAGAGAACGAAGATGAGTCTGCAGAGAAAGACATGTGCTGTCCACATCAGAATTTTTAACAATATTACACCAATGATTTATAGAAGTGAACGGGGATTATTTTCAGGCCATTTCGAAAAAAATGTATGATCTATATTTAAAGATCCATCAAATTTTTGTCGAATAAAATGTTCAACAAATTTAAGCTGTGTACCAAATTTTAACTCTCTAGGACGTAGGAAAGTGCATTTAAAATGCCATCAATTAAATTTATCATGAAGAGTTATATAAAATTAAAAAAAAATGAAAAATTGTTATCTACCAAATTTATTTTAAAATATGAAGCCACTCCCATATGCAATACGTTTAAACAAATGGAGAGATAATTATTATATAATATCTCTCTCTTTTCTTTCTGGAAGATATCCCAAAGTCAGAATTTAATTGAATTTGTTTTTTTCCCTATATTAAATAATTTTTTTAATTAAAAAACTACTTAACATATTTTACTGAATTTTTTTTTATATATTCTATGGGATAATGTGAATATTTCCTAAAAATTTCGAAGCAATTTGTGAATTTTAAATTTACTTAAAAAATGTTTGAAAAATTGGGTCCCATAGGGTTCAATGTATTTCACTTTTTCAACCCGGGTTCAATAAAAAACTAATTGGGTGATATTCTTTATTTATATTCCCATAGGTCCTACAGACCGTCTGAACAACATACTAAAATTTCATTTTGATAAACTCATTTTTACGGCAGTTATCGTGCTAACGGACAGACAGACAAACAGACAGACAGACAGACAGACAGAATGAACAAAGTCATAAACACTTTTCAACTTTGTTGTAAAGTGTTAAAAAATGATAAAAATTAAAAAAAGCAATGTGCAAGCACACGTGCGTAAACATAAGTTTCCACAAATTGGTAAACACCCTTCAGATGAATATGTACAATACATCTAAGGCAATTTTATTGCAAAGTTTATTGATTTTTAAAAATAGCAATCATATATTTGATTATACCCCATATGAAATACTGGTGGCGTCAAAATTCATTTCTGAGAGAGGGAACGTTTTTTATCGATTTTGTTAACTTCAGTGACAATTCCACCTCTGGTAACTTTATAAAACATATTTTCCACACATGGTTATTTCATATTTTGAAAATTTTCTAACTACGTTTTGTTAAGTTTTAACCACTAAAACTGTCTGCAGTAGGTATTAAATATTAACACTTTAATTGCAAGTACTGTGCATTTGGCTTTACATCATATAACGTTTTTACATTATTAAATGTATTAGAAAAAAATAATCCTCTGTGAAGCACTAATGCATTTATACTACTCATAATGGAAAAATCTCTGTAACATTTACTCAGAAATCCGCCTTTCTTCTCACATGGGAAAAATATAGCTAAATTTGAAAGGTGTGAATAAATTACTATAGAAGTTTTATACATAATTTTCAAAAAATGCGTTCCGCTACATGGGAATTGCAAATCCATTTATGGTTTCGTTCTATCTAATCCTACTCGGCTGTAAACTGTCGATACTCTCAGGTCTCCACTAAATACAATCTGAATCATGTATTTACAATCCTAAACTTTATGTTCATTGTTTTGACTCACTATTCATACTGGCGTAACACATTTACTAACAATATATACGTTGTCACAGGTCACAAATATACATGTGCAAAACTTCTGTTGATTGGTGTCCCTCCTATTATAGCCCTAGTAACTTCTATATCAGTGTTAAAAAGTACAAGGGGGTTGTTAAAATCATCCTCCGATATTTGTCCTAGGAGAAACCTGGCGATCTCAGCAACTTTTGATGCCAAATATGGCACACTTGATGCAGATAAGTAAATATTAAAGAATGGCAATGCATGACTTGATACGTACAATAATAAATAAATCGAGCTTGCTATCACATTTATGTTTTTGTGACCTTCAAGAAAGTTAGATAAAAATAACATTTCCCCAGAAAACATTAGAAAATTGCAGAAGAGTAATGTAGACAATTCGCTGTTCGCTCTTACAATTATTTTCTTGATAGCCCTTTATAGTTGATAGTTCTTTAACAATTTCGGCAAAAACGGAGAAATTTCTGTAGTCATTGAGCACATGACTTGTTTAAAAAAAAAAGAGAGACGAAAACAAAAAGTAGCGTAAAATATGCAAAACATATGAGTAGGCATGTCAGTAATGAATACATTGAAACAATACTACACACAATGAATAATTTGCTTATATGTGATTGATCAAACTTGGCATTAAAACAAAATTGAGGTCATAAGCTGAACTTTTTTTTTGATAAATAAAACTGCAGAAAAATGAAGTGAAAGACAAAATATTATCAAAATAATTACTGTAAGTTCCAGTTCCTTACTTTTCATCATTTTATATTTAAATATTTCCTTCTTGAAGCTTAAAAGCCTTAGTTTTTTGCATACTAGATATCTAAAAATGAAGCATATTATTGCGATGAAAACTGAGCACACGAAATATGTAGACCTTCAGTCTTTGGATGGTACAACAAGTGATAGACTGATCGTAACTTGACCAGCGAAAGAATATTAACACTCAAGATGCAGTTACTCAACTTTGGTATTACTTTCTTATAGAGTGTACGAGGAATCTCTAATGAAAACCTAAGGCAGAAGATTAAATATCATTCGAAAATGGGGCTCAATGGTTGCAGAATAAAGGGAATATTTTATGAAATTGTTATAACTTAAGATCCAGATATGAAGCACTGAATATTTAATGCAAACACTTTTGGGTAGTTTTATATTTTTCAGATATTATTACTTGTTCTGAGCATGCTGTACAAAATAAGTCGTTTGTACAAAAATGAGTCGTCATACTGTACAAGATTGTGTTTCTAAAATTCGTAGTGAATTAGTATTTCAACAACTTTTTTCTGTTCTACTGTTGAACGTTTTTGTTGTACGTTTTCTTTTCTGATTCTGAGCGTATGGATTCTGTTATACAAATGTAAAGGATAAGTTTACGTTTGTATAACAAAATTATACAACGTAATTATTATCATTTATTATTTGTTATGTATTTCTATGTTGCTATTACTATTGCGACTGCTAGCGATTTTGATTATATAAGGCATCATTCAATATCATTATCTAAAACGAATATACATTTTACTTATTAAATGTGAGTTTTTACCATCATTGCATCAACTAAATTACTCAAAACGGAATTTATATACACTGGGTAACAGTGAAAATGAGACACCAAGTAGGAGTGCGTAGACATGTAAGCAAATTGCTGGGTAGACGCAGCTCATAGAGTTATGTAAATGATGCGAAATGCGAAGATGTCCCGCGCATGTTGAGTGAGATATAAGGGAAGGAACCTGCAGAATAGGCAATAGTCGCGCCGCTCTGTCTGCCAGGGAAATCATTTTGCAATTTCTTTTGTCTCAGGGGAAAAGTGTAGTAGCAGATAACGCCAGACCGCCGCGAACCGAGGTAATTCCAGCAGACACACAATTTCACGAGGGGTATGGTGATCGGACTCAGACGGCAGGTTGGTCCATACGTCAAATTTCATCGGACAGCTAACTGCACGCGATCACGGTGCACCGGCTGTGACGAAGATGGTTGGAGCAAGAGAATGTGGCACGTTCAAGGGGTGCAGATATTGCCAGATCGACGTCAGCACGCGTAGACTGACGCATCAACCATTAAGCATTGGCGGTCACGCAGGCCAATTCCGTCGCCCTTTTGCAGCATGTGCAGGACACCCTTAATGTTCCCATATAAACCAGGACCATTATCTGCCGATTGGTCGCCATGTACCTGCACTCATGGCGACCGTTAAGAAGACTGCCATTAACCCAGCAGCACAGATACCTCCGTTTGCAATAGTGTCGGGATACACCCACGTTTATGGCGGGATGGCACAGGGTCGTGTTCTCAGACGAGTCACTCTTCTGTTTTAGCAATGACAGTCGTCGTTTACGAGTCTGGCACCGAAGTAGTAACAGGTCTGATCCGGCCGCATATGTCGAACGCCACACCGCACGACAACGCAACATCATGTTTTGGAGCGCCTTCACCCACGATAGCAGGTCACCTCTGGTCCGTACTGAAGGCATGACGTGCTACGGCTGGTGACACTATCCTTCCTTTAGGGGGGTTCCCAAAGCCATTTACCAGCAGGATATCGTCCAACCACACACGGCAGGCATCCGCCAACATGCTGAGCAAGGTACATAAGTAATTCACTGGCCACCAGTCTCCCCTCACCTCTCACCAATCGAAGACGTCTGGGGTTTAACTGGACGTCGCTTGCGTGCGCGCTTCCACCGCCGATTTTGAAAGACGAACTCTGGCAAATGGTTGACAGGGAATGGGCATCGATCCCTCAGGACACCATCCGCACGCTTCTTGACTGTGTACCTAGACGTGTTACTGCCTGCATCGCCACCCGCGTTGGTTATGCAGTCTACTGATCATACGGTGTTATCGCTCAGTGTATAGGTGTATCATGTTGCAATAAACATCACTTATTGTTCGTTGCTATCGCTCACTGTTTGTCGATTTTTATCACTTTCTGCCCACTCCTTCTTGATTTCTCATTTTCAGCCCCTTTTTTGCTTCATGGTCTATATACTTCGGGATGTTTCATAGATTTCATCGGAAGGAGGAGTGCTTCGGGAAGACAGAGGCACCGGGAGTGTTTCTAGAGTAAAAGTACTTTAACCGGGAACGGGGGGGGGTCACTATCCCCCCCGGCCTTTTTCCTGTCGTTCCTGTAAACACTCTCCTTTCTTTTCCCCCTTTCCTTTGTACCTCCCCCCCCCTTTTTCAATTTGATGATGTATTTACTTTTATATACCTGCTAAACATGAAAGAGCGGCAATGCGCCTTAATGTTATGAAGTGTTATGATTGTGTTTTTTTATATCTTATTTTTAGATATTTTTCTAATATATTTGGATTGGAAATAGTGCTGCATTGCGCCTACTCCTTTTCTGATTTTTTCTTATCATTTATTATTATTTTTTGTTGCTCAATTTATTTTAATATTTTACTTAATAGATATCTATTGTATCTGGAGTAACTATGCTATAATTAAATCAATTATTAAAAGACACATAATACTAACAATATTACATTAATATATATATATATTTACACACATAATAACTTTGACTTAAATTTCTTAAAAACAGTTTCCTTTAAACAATCGATAAAGAATAGTTCTTATAGTTCAATATTACGAACTCGTTCATATGGTCTACTCATACGAACTGGTAGTCAATTAATTTAATAATTGTTAAAGGTGTGCCTTCCGTGCTAATAGTGACAATTGAAAGTTGGTTACCTTTTCTCTTTGTGTTACGTGCATATTCGTGCTATTTCAATGATGTAGGAACACCGTTACACATCTAACTGTACTCGCTACCATTTTGTTGCTCACATTCTATATACACTTTTCACAAACCCAAGAAAACATGATGCTGACTCGTTCGAAAGTTTTTAAGTCGACTAAAAAACCTCAGGTGCGTCTAGGACGCTGTCGCAAAAATTGCATCTCCTGGAAAGTTCTAGAACATTCTCTCAAACCTTTTTCTTTTCACATTGTAGTGTCGTTGTTGATTCGTTGAAGTGAAGAAGGGGATGCGCTGCTTATTTATGTTTGTATTGCCATTGGCTCCCTCCGCAGCATTTAAATAGCTCATTAGCTAGGTTGGCATCCGCAATTGGAATTGGAAAATGGCTAGGTTGGCATTTGTAATTGGGTGGAAACATGTAATACAAATATTGTGTTACAGGGTTCTTCTCGGACGGCTGCCATTGGCAGTGGTCTTCGGTATGTTGTTTAGATTTTGAAAATGCTCACGTGATGTGAACTTCATATACCTCTTCGGTATGATGACATCTTGTGATGAATTTCTATTTCAAGGGAAATGAATCGTTATCGTATTTTAAAATATATTGCATGACTTAAGTAACCTTTTTAAGTAATGACGTATCTGAAATCTATGTTTTCTTATGATATTTTAACTTACATGTTTTTATATGTCTTATCATACCTGACTTGAAACTCATAAAGTTTCATATTTTTAGATGTTCCCTCGTTATTTAAAATAACTATATTCTCAAATAAATATAATTGGATGTAATATAGTTGTAACTTTGGTACATCCTCAAAAAAAAACTTAAAAATTATGAAATAACATTTTCTGCTCTTTGAACATGTAATGTGGTTTATAATCATATGAAGATTGCGTATCCTAAAGATGTAACATGGAATCAGATGAGATGTTGTATTGCTTTATGAAGAAATTTTAAGTTTTTCGATCTTACTTGTCAAATCATACTCCTCAACATGAGTTTAAACTGTTGATTTTAAAATATGATGCTGAACAAATACAGAATTTAGCGACTGGCAATATTGTAACAAGTTTGCATGTGCCCGGTACCACTGTGATACAAGGTGATAGTGGGATCGAAATCAAACTACCTTGGTATATGAACACGATTAAGGCATATTTTAAACCCGTGCAGAGTGGAAGAGCAGAGAATAAAAAAAGCGTAATTAATGAAGATAGATGCAATAAAGCTGCGAACGATCCATATTTCCCTATATTGAACGATTCAAAAGATCATTTACATTTTATGCGTAACATGAAGCAATATAGATTCAAGAAATGCACGTCTCGGCGCTGCAAATTATGTCCCATTGGAAATAAGGTACAAATCCAGAGTACAAACCCTGGACACAAAACATTTTGTAAAGTGTATCAATGCATATATTGTATTACTTGTTTGACCTGTAACATGAGTTATATTGGACAAACCGGCAATCCCCTTAACATACGTATAAACTTGCACCGAAGTCAGATCAAGCGAGTATGTGAAAATTCTTCTGGTATTAACAATTTTGAGTTGCAACATTTTTCAAAACATGATTTTGAAAGGATATCTATTTCCATCCTAGACATTGTTCCTGATATTAAAGAACGCTTATGGTGGGAAAACACACATATAAAGCAATTTAGCACGCTTTTCCCATTTGGATTGAATACCATTACTTTTGATAATATTCATAATATGGAGTTCTATACTAAACTGAATAATGCTCCAATAGAATATACTAATAATAGAAAAACTACACGTTGGCAACGAGGAGGAAGGGGTAAAAATAAAAATAAAAATAACCATACAGCAAGAAATTATAAGAAAACTTTGATGAATTTGAACACCTTTATCGAAGAAATTAAAAAGTACACTCAAGTTAGAACGGCATGAATCAAAAACAGAATTTACGGTATAAGGAAAGTTCATATACAACGTCTATGGAGGGAATGGAAAGATCGTCCTATAATCCCAAATCCAAATTGTTATACAGCGTGTGCCAATATTGCAGTATTTTATAATTTTCTAAAATTACGTGCACTAATATTGAAAGTCAATTTGAACGAAAGCCCTATTGTATCAAATAAAAGGGAATTTATGATTACAACCTTTTTCAATAAAACCTATAATGTTATACCATTTAAATCTATTTTAAAACATTGTGATGAATTATTGCCTATACGCAATATTAATATCAATATTACTTACAGATATCTTAAAACTAACGGCAAAAAATATTTCAACTATAATAATATTGGCAAAAATTTAAACCATTTCTCTGACTTGAAGTGTAACTGTGTTGAAGAGTTAAACACTTATAAAGAAATTGATGCCACGCACGGACACGTAATAACAGGAAAATTGGAAATGTATAATAATGATGACATCAAATTGCTGTTAAAACAGGGAACTAAATTCCGTGATCAAAAGCATTTAGGAAGTGCCTTTGCTTTTGCAAAAGACGTGGATGATTTCATATACAAAATGGCGGTGAAATACAGCCACCCCATTCAAACTTTCCACAAATGGAGATGCGAAGTTATAAAAGGATTCGAAAGGCATTATCATCCAGATTCCTATAACACCTTTCATAACAACAAAGTCCCAGAGATGGAGTCCTTGAGAGATAGATTTGCAATCACTTACATGGATAAAGTGCCATCGAATTACGTATTTGTCTGCAAAAAATACTATGTAGACACTTTACGCAAATGTTACGAAAATGAAAGTATGTATGAAGAGATCAATACCACCGATAAAGCCATGGAAAACCGAATCACAGCACTTTATAAACGTATAGGACATGATATGAAATCTGTAAGATTTCCTTATCTTGTACTAATCCCAAAAATGCATAAAAGTCCGATCAAATTTAGACCTGTGACAGTTGGATGCGGATCGTACCTTACTATAGCTAATATTAAGTTACTTTCTATCCTGACTCCATTACTAAAAGAAATCAAAAAGGAAGGGACCTGTATGGTGTCAAATTCTTTTGAACTTATTGACAAATTAAGCAGAATAAAGGATAAAATGTTTTTCAGATGCTTTGATTTTAAAGACCTTTTTAATCATGTAAATTTAAAAGATTTATCCGAAATTTTAATGGAGCTTCATGAGCATCACAATCTCCACTCTACCATCTCCCTCTACCAATATAAAATGCTGATAAATATTGTTTTGTTTGAAAACATACTGCACAACGGTATAGGTTTTTATCGTCAGGTGCAAGGCATCCCAATGGGGGGGGGGGGGGGTTGCTCTTCGGTACTTGCAGATATTTACCTGAACAAGTATGAACAAGGCACATATTTAGTCAATGAAATGCCATACTACCGCTTTGTTGACGATGTGATTATTGGATATAAAAATCAGCAAGATCATTTTGAGTTTGGGTTTTACCCTAAGTGCCTGGAACTTTTGGAAACTAAATATACAAATCCAGGAACTGTTGATTTTCTGGATATCAGTATTTACTACAATGAGAAAAACAAGATATGTTTTAAAGTTTATGACAAGAGGGATAACTTTGATTTCAACATTAATTACATTATAGATTGGAAATCTAATTTGAGCAGTGGTATTTTCAGGAATGTTATAATAAATCATCTAAATCGATATAGACGTCTCAACACTGAAAAAGAAGAACAGCAACACAGCGTCAATAAATTACTCAGGGAAGCAGCAAAAAGCAATTACCCACATCGTTATCTAAGGCACTATGTAGACTTGATATTTGACAGAAAGACAAACAATTTTATTTGATGATAGCAGGTCGGTGAGATAAGGTTGTGCGGCATGGCTTGTGGACTTCAGGAATTCTGTTGAGTAATTAGGTTAGGTTTATTCCAATCTTAAGCCCCTTTTTTGCTTCATGGTCTATATACTTCGGGATGTTTCATAGATTTCATCGGACGGAGGAGTGCTTCGGGAAGACAGAGGCACCGGGAGTGTTTCTAGAGTAAAAGTACTTTAACCGGGAACGGGGGGTCTATATCCAATACTATGAAATATAAAGCTCAAGGAAAACTTTCTATATCAGGAATCCATATCAAGTATCATCTAAGCTCTTTCTGTAGCCGATACTGACAAATAGATGTTACAAAGAAAATGTAAATTTTTAAATCGAAAGTGACATATCAAGGACCAAAGCTGAGAATATTTATTGAGTTATCCCATTACTTACAAATTTGAATGCTGAATCCATATCAGTCATTATTTAAGCCCTTTATAGCCAATCCTTAGAAAGACTTTTCAACAGAGAATTTTGAACCGAAAGTGGAGAAAAGCCGAAAGTGAAAAACATTAGTGAGCTCTCTTACCTACATCAAAAATGCATATTGGTTATATTCTAAACTCTAGTTATAGCCAATCTTGAGATTACATGCTTCAATGAAAATATAATTTTGAGCCGGAAATGCAAAAATAAACGGAAGTGGAAATTCTTTATGAACCCTCACATCGTTCGAAATTTAATGCTGAAACTATATCAATCAGCAACTAAGTTACGTTCATATTAGATCCTGCAAAATTCATGCATTGAAATTTGCTTAGTAAGAACATAGAAAAAAATACAAACATATAAAACAAATTTGATTGCTATCGCAAAACCAATTTAAAGAATCATCAACAGGAGAATTGTCACAACATTTGAAATTTATTTTCCGTTTCCATTTCTATTCATTGTCAAAATCATTCAAATTATATTCGAATTCAGGTATTCTTCAAACACGAACTTTAATTGAAAGTGCTTGTGCTATTTGAAGTGACAAAGCGTGTTACGGATACTCCTGGTAAAGGACTTTCAATTTGAAAAGCATTTGATGCAGTATTTGTGTTGTAATAAGATTACTCGAATTTTTCAAGTGTCAAATTCATTCAATGTGAAATTAAAACAAATAATGTGGTACGTTCGGGGTGTACTTTATTTGAAAATTGTTTATTCATAAGGCTGTTAATCATAAGCTTAAATATGTATAATGTAGAAGGACGTTTAGAATTAAAAAAAAATAAATACACTAGATAATTCTAAATAATATTATATAATAAAAGAAGACAGGCGTTTATCTGTCAGTCTATGTGTATGTGTGTGTGTATGTGTGTGTGTGTGTCTTTTGTAGCGGGAGATCTAAGCTCTGGACAGCCGTGCATTTCGATACGGGGTAGATAAACTCTCGGTACGAAAAGCCTTCAGCAAGATTTCTTTTTTAAATTTAAATTATATTTTTAGTTATTTTATACTGAAGAACGATTTTTTGCAATTTTCACTCAAATTGGTACATTGGTGATCGAAAATCGTATTATCACAGCGTTTCTATCTTAACATCATGGACTGTTAATTCATATTTCTTTATTTATGTTTAAATTAGAGATGTGGATTTTCCGGAAAATTTTGAAATTATTTTCTATATTACATTTTAGCTGGAATCATATGTTCAGTGACTTTTAAAATTATTTATTTTTATATTACAGCTATAATCAAGCATATATAATATAACATGGCTAAAAAGGGGTTTAAATCCGGAAATACATAAAAAAAATTCTATGCATGAAAATTTCTTATATCTCTATATTGTAGTTGGCAGTTACAAGTTGTTATTTTCCTTAAATATGCTTATAAGAACTAAATAATTCTATTATATCTATAATACTGTTTTTTTATCTTCAAAATTCCAATTTTAAAGCATTATACAAAAATAATGATAAGGCATGCAAAGGGCATGAGAAATAATTTAAAATTGTTAAACCTTATCAGGGCCATAACTAATGTACTGCTTAGTATTATAATAAGTATATTATGAAATATAATATTAAAAATCTGATTATAATTCAAAAATACATCAAATATTATATTGCATTTCTTTCAATACCTACTGATCATTCGAGGGAAACATTCTACCAATAACAAAAATACATTACGAGTTTATTATATGCATAAAAATAAATTATTAAATATATCAACATATTATTCGACAAAAGTAAATTAATAAAAATTCTTGTAATTAAACACTTTTAAAAATAAATTATTTTATATAATATTGGAAATTATTTTTAAAATACCTGCTTGTAAGTGAATGAGTATCATGAGAAAACAGAGACAATTTGAAAGATGAGTTAGGCAGGAATTATTGCTATTGAAGCATTTCTCAGAGGAACTTGTGGAAACATTCAAATTTTTAAATATTTTGATAAATTTTGAAGAAATTAATACTGGAAGAACAGACTTCTTAAAACTTTATATGTTTTTTTTCTGAAAATGGGTAACATGCCACTTGCAGCCTTTTGGTGCTCACCTATTCTTTTTAAAATAAAGCACACATGCACACATTTGCTTTAAACACAAACATTTTATGAGGTTTTTGTTTATCCGAAAAATAGTTTGGAAAGAATATTACAGTCTATTTACAAATTAATTTTAAAAAAGTGGAAAACTTTCCGAAAAGTTTCTTATTTCCGGAAAATTTTCTGATCCATATTTATTATCACAACTCTATAGATCGGCATAAATATGGGTGTACATATTCGCTTCTAACAAAATATGTTTTAAATACTCTATTTTCTGATTTTCTGTTGATTTTCAAGCAGAGGCTTAAATATCGAAAATTTTAGCTTTGTACATTCTCCGCTTTGCGGTTGACATCACAAACTGGGTAGTCACAACAGAGGGCAATGCATTTTTGGTGTGCATACGTAGCGGATACTTTTGTGATCAACTGCATGTGCGTGAAAACTAAAGAACTTTTTCCCGTGCGATTTGCACAATAGTTAATTGTATCTTATCTCTGATATAAAAAAATTACTGTGAAGAGACTACAACAAATTGAATGATACATTCCATTAATCACAACTTTAACGGACATGACGAATTTTCTAGTACCGTGTATATATATATATATATATATATATATATATATATATATATATATATATATATATATATATATATATATATATATATATATATATATGTATATATCAAAGAAAAAGTAAAAATATGTAAAGGGGGATGTCAGATATATTACATAAAAATGGCAGAGAGGGATGGCGACCTCTCATTCCCGTTTAAAGCACTTTTATGTCTAGACAACGCTCACGGAACCAATGCAATATAATGACAGGTCCCCGATATATGTGCAAAATCGAAGGCTCTAGAACGAAGACAGAAATGGAATATCGAGAGGCAGAACGTAGAAAGTCAATATGACAACCAAACAATCCGGAATGTACAAGACTACTTCCTTAAGTAAACCATTTTAACGCATGCGTACAACGTTATACACTGTTATGATGTCATATTACCCATGTCTTGTCTAAATGAGTATTCTTCTTTTTTAAAAAAGGAATTATAATGATGTTTAAGAAAATTTATCGGATAATATTTTTTATATGCTTCTTGCATGATTCTTCTGTTACTTATGATACAATAATTTTTGAAAATATTATTGTTGAGATTTCCTCTGAGGTGTCGTGTGATGATATCATGCAAGAAGCATATAAAAATATTACCCGATAAATTTTCTTAAACATCATTATAATTCCTTTTTTAAAACAGAATACTCATTTATACAAGACATAGCTAATATGACATCATAACAGTGTAAAACGTTGTACGCATGCGTTAAAATGGTTTACTTAAGGAAGTAGTCTTGTACATTCCGGATTGTTTGGTTGTCAGATTGACTTTCTACGTTCTGCCTCTCGATATTCCATTTCTGTCTTCGCTCTAGAGCCTTCGATTTTGCACATATATCGGGGACCTGTCATTATATTGCATTGGTTCCGTGAGCGTTGTCTAGACATAAAAGTGTGTTAAACGGGAATAAAGGCTCGCCATCCCTCTCTGCCATTTTTATGTAATATATCTGACATCCCCCTTTACATATTTTTACTTTTTCTTTGATATTTCTTGCTTCGGATTATAGAGCTGCAATGCGCCTTATCCTAGGTAGAATCCTGGTAATCTGAAGTATAATTGTATACTTAATTTGACATTTCGTTTTGAATATATATATATATATATATATATATATACAGTAGTTTATGCATAGTACAGTAGTTTGTACATATGTACATACAGTAGTTTGTACATATGTACATACAGTAGTTTATGCATAATTTACGATTGAAATCTTTAATTTTATATATATATATATATATATATATATATATATATATATATATATATATATATATATATATATATATATATATATATATATATATGTGTGTGTGTGTGTGTGTGTGTATGCTTCGTATTTTGTACATAGTTTGAAAAGAGTTGCAAGTCGAAATAATTCTACTTATTAATGCATATATGCTCAACGGTATCATCACACCAGCATTTTCTACGTAAATAAAACTTTCAAATTTGATATGTTTATTATTTTTTAGATTATTCTACGCATCTGATATTTTCTACGTATCTTACTTTTTCACTAATCACTTCTCAACCTTTTTGTATTTTCTCCTCTTATTTTCCATATCGATTTCAGTAAACCCCCACCCTTCTAAAAACATGCTCCCAAAAAGCCAAATACTCCTTTTAAGAACCCTTTCCAAATAAGCTTAAAAAGCAATACATAAGTGATTTTCAGGTAAGCACATGCCTTCCACTCTCCCCTCAGATATTTCACGCGCCCCTTGTGGGGTGCGCCCTACAGGCTGACTTAAGGACATGCCTTAAGCAAAATGAAACTAAAGAAATATGAAACTACAGAAACAAATGATCCATGAAAGAGAAAATTTTCAATATCAAAAATTTCTTGAAGACATTTGTAAAATGACAGATTCCGATATTGATTGTTGCCAATAGTCATTTTTACAATTTGGGCATATCCTGTTTGAATCCATATTCATCCTTGTTAAGCCATACAGCATTTGCATGTGGTGTATGGTGATTTTTAAAATTTTCTAATTCTGATATAATTGTTTTGTTTTCGTATTACATAAAATAACGTCTGTGAAAACAAAAAAACCCTCTTACATTCATCAATTGAAATAAAGATACCTAATGTCATTGTATTAAATCAGTTAGTAGTAGAACTAACGCAGTTAGAGTTAGTCGTAGAACTAACGCAGTTATAGTTAGTCTTAGAACTAAAGCAGTCATACTCTTTGTCAGGCACACACAAACCGGCATCATTGAAAAAATGTTATTCTAAAAATTCTATTCTGGAACAAAAACAGTACGTTAATTAGCATTTAGATAAATACATCTTTTGGGTACCGCAGTTTTTCAATGAATGTAAGAAATAAAATTATACTTTCTGAGATACTTTAAAGCCGCCGACATTGGAAAAGTTTTACGTCGTGGGATACAACACGAAAAAGGATGTTCCAGAGAATGTTGCAAACTAAGATAAATTTACTCTATAGAGAATCTTGATACCCTGCATGGTAATGGCAGAAAAAATACTTTAACGATCCGGGCGAGTCAATAGGAAGGGTTTTTGATGCGTTTCATGTTCGCAGGGATAAAATAATAACATTTTTGCCCTTTCGTTGATAAATTGTCGGTAAATTGCTAATATAATTCAGAACAGTAATTTTGTTTATTCCGAACTAATTTAAACTTTACTTTTGATTAATTTAGCTTTAGAGGACGGTCAAAGACTGTATTGTAATGGATTTGTTATCGAATGGAGCAAAGATGAAAAATGAATACGTTTAAAAGAAGACCAGATGTGGCCATACTGAACAGGTACGGAATTCATGAATTTCTGATATTCAAGGTTAATCATTTAAGGACATCATTTCAGAGTACTGTGAGCAGTGGATTTTACTGTTATATATGTGTGTTTTTTCAGAAGCCCAACTAATCATTTGGATTGATTTAATTTTTTTTTTTACATTTTCTGCTTGTCTTGCTAGGAACGTCTGTTATGGTTTGCCTGTATATGACTATGTACAGTAGTATCGACCTGAATACGCTACCAGTACGGGTAAGTTGCGTATTAAAATAATTATGAAAAATCTAAATTATGAAGTTTTTTATAGTACTCTCATATATGCGCGAGCGTGATCTCTCACTTATTTTTAATAACATCCATTTTAAACGAAAGCGACAATTTCGTTCTTTTCGCCATTTTAAAACGTAACCATCTAACCAAAACTTCAAAGATGGGTCTTTCGTTAGCGATCAATGCCACGTGGTACGTGCCGTACTAACCTCTCTAATTGGCTGCGACTTTTACTGACGTCAATCACAAGACCCCCCCTCCCATAAGTACACCCCTGTGTATAAGGTAGATGAATGAATGTGTTCCTAGAATTTGAAGAATAGGGGAAGGGCGAGGGGATGTATTCATTAAAGCAGAACAAAAAGGGTAAAATTCTTGCGATAAGCAACAACACCTGACTACGTAAGGAACCTACTTTTTGAACTGATAATTTTTTTGGGGGGACGCGCATAAGTAAGAGGTGCTTTTTATGTGCAGCGCATAAATAAATAAGACTTATCATTGTTTTCCTATATCTCTGGCCGGGACTGCGGAAAAAACGCGCATAAAAGAGGGCGCGTATTAGTGAGAGATCACTGCATTAAAAAACTTCCAAATTATTAATGGAATATATTTAAATTACGACACTTCAAGCGCGTATTTGCATCCTGATTTCAGCGTACGTTTTGGGATATACGAGTTTTATCATATGTATTTTTTATGAATTTTGTGATGACGGGATTACAGATTTTTACATAAATATGCAGCTGTGAGCTAAAGGTGAATTTTATAATATAAACATCAAAAAAATCTGATGTCTGCAACACATAACTTTCCTTATATAATACAATGAATTTACTACTTTTACAGTTAAAAAAATGTTATTCTTATAGTAGATACTTATATTCTTTCCAAGATATTGAATTTTCTTCAATTAGTCGTCATTTTCATTGATTTAGCAGCATTTTTATCCATTTGGCGAGATTTTTGTTAATTTGGCAACAATTAAAAATGTCTCCAAGTTGGCGACATTCTGCCAAATTTGTCGTCAAAATCTCACCAAGCGTTATGGGTGGAAGAATAAGTTATTCTTGCAGCTGTCATGTCGCAATTCTGCGCCATGAGCCTTTCTTATTTTTCTGCGAGAGAAACATCCTTCTCTCCGTTCGTGCCTGTGCTGTGTTTTTACTAACACTTGTTTCTATTGAAATTACATTAAAAAGCGCATTTCGTCGTGAATTCGTTGGAATGTCTGGACTTAGTGTCTGGCCGGGATGCGTGACGTCAGCTCGCTTGTTGCCAGGAGAGCGCGCCGTCCAATCAGGAAGAGGCGCATTTTTGCGAAGGAGAACTTTTAGCGTGGGCTCAGGCGACCCACACTTGGCGCTTCGTGCTGGAACACTTCGACTGAAAGGTCGCATCGAAAGTTTTGTCTAAATTAGACAAAAAGGCGTTTAGCCGAAATGGCTAACTGGCGGAGATGGGCATTTTGGTTCTAAAGGAAACCGCCCCTGCATTTCTGGAGATGATTGAAGAAGATCCTGGATACTTACATTAATTATTCTGTACATTTTCTAAAACATTTGTTTTTCCATTCCAGGCAATCTATCCGAAATCGACGCCGAGCTTTGTAGTAGCTAGGCCGATATCGTTCGGAGTGTAAATTTGACGGATGTCTAGTACTTAAAGTTTTGGACTTTTGTTTCCTCATCGTCCCCTTTGAGAACTTTGTTCTACTTAAAATCGTGCACATCTGACGAGAGGTATTTTTCGGAAAGGCGTGAAATGTATAATAGCCAGGTAACATTTTCCTTACGAGAATTTTAATGCCGTACAGCACCGGCGTAGTGAAGAATAATTTCTAATATTAATGGGCTCATGTTAAAAATGTATTTATTGATAACTTAAAGTCAAATTAAAGTCATATGACTATTGAAGTGTTGTGTGCTATATAAATTTTGAACAGAGCAATAGATCTGATTGTTATTATATAAAAATAAAGCTCTGATTATAATTAGATATATTGAAGGATAAATATATGCAAATTCTGGTTGAAATTCTTAAAATAAATATTAATTTGAGTGACAAATGAGCCTGTTTATTTGTGTCTGCATATTTACTTTACTCACTGTACTTCATTTAGGATTAATTCTCCTAAACTGGGAACTCCTTTAAATCTTGAACCTGGTGTTTTTGCTGATAAATTTTTGAGACTAGATATGTTAAATATATGTCTCTTTGGCTTTTTGAAATTACGATCACGAAGTTGTGGGTGGTGGAGTCAGTAGGTGCTGTTTGTACTGACCCAGCTCCCACAAATTGGTGCCTGTTCCCTTTCCCAGAGTATTACAGTGAGTGAGGTATAATTTATGAAAGAGTGCAAATTTTTTTATTGTGATTATATATATTGCAGTACTAATATGTCGAAGTAAGTTGAAAAATTCTTTAGTGGTGCAAAATATTTGAGTTTAATGGGCATGAAAATTTTTGTTTATGTGTCATATAGTAAATAAGTGCAAAAGCACATAAGCCCAGATGCACCAGAGTATTATTTGCATGATTTAATTTGCATATTACATGTTGAAATTGTGTTACATATATATTTTGAGGTACTTGACATACATAAATACACAAAATTCTATGTGATATATGAGTAAATTGAAATTTCCAAATACACACACATTAAAAGGTAAATACATGAAGTGCATACATTTATTTTTGAAAAGTGAATACAAAAGTTCTGTGCACATGCAAAAGTGATTCGAAGTTCATGATAAGGAACAAAAAGTGAAATAAGTTACACATTGTGTTTTTCCTGTGCTCTGTTTGCACATAAATAAGTGATTTAAGCGAAAGTGAAATCAATTTTCCACAATAAACTGTGCTTCGTGATAAATTTGAAATTTTTTGGTGAAAAACCTTGTGCTAAAATGCCTAAATCTAGAAATACGAGAACAAGTAGGAGTAAAGACTCCTCTGCTCAACCAAGTGTGTCCAACCACCGTATCCCTTCCGTGTCTCCACCACGACTTTCTCCAAATGCTGGCAGATCGGCTTCCGCTGTCAGAGACTCAAACAAAATGAAAATTGGAGTTGGATCTCAGTTCCTTGGATCCATTCCAAGTTTTGCTGGCAATGCAAATGAATCTTTTCACGAATTTTTGGAGAAATTCCTTCTTGTCGCTGACCATGCCGAATGGTCTAATAGAGATAAAATTTTCGTATTAAAATTGAAGTTATCTGGTCGTGCTGAAAGACTGATAAAATCCATCCCGAAACTAAACCAAAGCACGAATTTTTCAGAATTAGTGAATACACTCAAGGACAATTTTATGAAAAAAGAAAATATTGCCAAGAATGTCGCTTCCCTGGTCAACTGTAAACAAATGACAAATGAAAGCGTACGTGATTATGCGAATCGCATAGAAGCCGAATCCTATGTTGCCTTTCCGCAAGATGTTGTGTCTGGTAATGAAGATTCCTTGAGAACTGCTATTTTGCTCAACTCTTTTAAAAAAGGGTTGAAAATCCTTTTTAGAAAAGCCGTCCTATCTGCTAATCCACAGTCATTTGAAGCTGCAAAAGAAATTGCCATTCTGGAAGAAGAAGTGCAGAATGAAGAGCTAGAAGAAATGACAGAAGACATAAATGCTGTGAGAATTGAAAAAGACACTAAACAGGAAATTGAAGAGTTGAAGAATGAATTAAATTTAAAGAAGAAAGAATTTGAGAAATTAAGAAGAAAATTTAGTGAAAATTCAGAGAAAAGGAAGAAAAGACTGAATGAAATAAGAGAAGATCTGGAAAAGAGCAATTCCAGTTTTGAAGAATCTTTCCTGGATACGCCCTCTACAAGCAGATACAATGAAAATGAATTGGAAGAGGAAGATTGGGAAGATATTCCAGTAAAGAAGAAACATAAACCATCAACATCTTTCAGAACTTCTACACCATCCAAAAGATCTGAAAATAGAAACCGTTTCAGTCAAAGAAGAATTCCAGTTGCCTCACAGGAAGAAGAGTGGTATGTTAAAAGTCCATATCAAAATTATTCTCCAAGAAAGAACTCTCATATTTTTGGAAGACATTTTCGTAACAGTTCATATAGAAATTCAAATTTTAGAAATTCTTTTGATAATTATAAATCACAAAACTTCAATAATTTTGGATATAGAAGAAATAACAGATATTTTAATAATAGATTTGGTAATAGAAGGCAATTTAGAAGACAAAACTTTAGAACACAAAATTTTCAATCTCCAAAATGTAATAGAACAGATTCTGAAGTTAGTTTCATGACGGAAATTAAAGCTCCTTGCCAGAAAAATTTTCCGGTCATCTCAGTTTTTGTTGAAGATGTCAAATTGAATGCATTAATCGATACTGGAAGTTCCATAAATATTATCTATAGAGATGCTTTACAGAAAATTAACCCTAGGAAAGTGCAATTAAAACATACATCCATTTTTGTGAAGGGAGTTGGAGATCATGAGGTTTGGGCTGATGAGAAAGCTTATTTTCTTTTGTCCGTTGGAAAGGACAATGTTGTGATTGAATGTTGCATTTTAAACACACCTGCACCTAACGAATACAACATGATTTTGGGAAGTACCTTTCTGCATAAAAATAAAGTGACCATTACCTTTGGACACAAAGATGTTCAACCTGAAATATCTGAGTGTAATGCAATAAATTATAAATGTAATAGAAGAAATTACAATTTTACACAGGATGTAGATTATAGATATAATAATGGATATTTATTTGAACAAAACAATATTCACAATGAATTTAGAGATGTTGATTTTAGAAATTTTGATGCAAATGGAAATGAAAGGTCAAATTATGAATGTGAAAATGATTTACATGAAAGACAAATGAATGACAATGTACATACAGACAGATTTGTGACAAAAGACAATACCAGTGTCATGTCGCAATTCTGCGCCATGAGCCTTTTTGTATTTTCTGCGAGAGAAACATCCTTCTCTCCGTTCGTGCCAGTACAGTGTTTTTACTAACACTTGTTTCCATTGAAATTACATTAAAAAGCGCATTTCGTCGAGAAAGCGTTGGATTGTCTAGACTTAGTGTCGGGCCGTGGAGCGTGACGTATTGGATGTGTAGTTGCTATGTGAGCGCGCCGTCCAATCAGGAAGAGGCGCATTTTTGCGAAAGAGAACTTGCGTGGGCTCAGAGGACCCATTTTTCGCGCGCTTCGTGCTGGAACTCTTGGACTGAAAGGTCGCATCGAAAGTTTGTCGAAGGAGACAAAGGCCTTTAGCCAAAATGGCTTGCCTTTTCTGGAGCTGAAGAAGCGGAGCCTGGAAACTATTATTAAATATTCTGATGTGCATATTTTTCTAAATCTTTCTTTTTATTCCAGGTATATATCCGTCATCAAACCCCCGGATTGTTTGACGTGTTTATTCGAAAAATGATTCGGACCGGTGAAAATTGGACTGATGTCCTGAGAAAAAGTTTGGTTTTCCCTTCCTCGACATTTCCCCATTGGAACTTTTGACTCAGCTTTAATCCGTGATTACTTGATGCAAATCTGTTGCTCCAAATTAAATAAAATTAAGAGATCAGGTAAATTTTCCTTTTACCGGAATCAATGATTCCGAGGCAGTACTGGCATAACGAGGACCAACCTCTAAATTAAATGGCTCATGTTAAATGCATTTTTGGTTAATTAAATTAGTATTGAAAACCATATGAATATTGAATTGAAATTAATGTGATATATAAATTTTGAACAGAGCAGTTATACAGATTGTTAATACATAAATAAAGCTCTGACTATAATTAGATAATTTGAAGGATAAATAGATATATATATATATGCTGTTGAAATTCTTAAAATAAATACTGATTATTAATTTGAGTGACAATTGAGCCATGTTTTTATTGTGTTATGTTTGCTTTACTCACTGTACTTCATTTAGGATTAATTCTCCTAAACTGGGAACTCCTTTAAATCTTGAACCTGGTGTTATTGCTGATACATTTTTGAGAGTTAGCATGTTAAATTCATGTCTCTTGGGCATTTTGAAATTAAGTTCACAAGTTGTGGGTGGTGGAGTCAGTAGGTGCTGGTTGTACTGACCCAGTTCCCACAAATTGGTGCCGTATCCCTTCCCAGAGTATTACAGTGAGTGAAGTATAAATTTATGAAAAAGTGCAAATTTTTTTATTGTGATTATATATTGCAGTAATAACATGTCGAAGTAAGTGGAAAATTATTTTGTGGTGCAAAATATTTGAGTTTAATGGGCATGAAAATTTTTGTTTATGTGTCATATATTAAGAAAAAGTGCAAAAGCACATAAGCCCAGAAGCACCAAGAGTATTATTTGCATGATTTAATTTGCATATTACTTGTTGAAATTGTGTTACATATATTTTGAGGTAATTGACATACATAAATACACAAAACTTTATATGATATATGATATATAAGTAAATTGAAATTTCCAAATACACATACATTAAAAGGTAAATACATGAAGTGCATACATTTATTTTGAAAAGTGAATACAAAAGTTCTGTGCACATGCAAAAGTGATTCGAAGTTCATGATAATGAACAAAAAGTGAAAAAAAGTTACACGTAGTGTTTTTCAGTGCTCTGTTTACACATAAATAAGTGATTTAAGCAAAAGTGAAACCAATTTTCCACAATAAACTGTGCTTCGTCTATTTGGTGAAAAACCTTGTGCAAAAAAAATGCCTAAATCTAAAAATACGAGAGCAAGCAGGAGTAGGGACTCCTCTGCACAACCTGGTTCACGAAACCGTGTGCCTTCGGTGTCTCCGCCACGACTTTCTCCAAATTCTGGCAGATCAGCTTCCGCTGTCAGAGACTCTAACAAAGTGAAGGTCGGAATTGGATCACAGTTCCTTGGATCCATTCCAAGTTTTGCTGGCAATGCAAATGAATCTTTTCACGAATTTTTGGAGAAATTTCTTCTGGTTGCTGAACATGCCGAGTGGTCTAATAAAGACAGAATTTTCGTTCTGAAGTTGAAATTGTCTGGTCGTGCAGAAAGACTGATAAAATCCATCCCGAAACTAAACCAAAGCACGAATTTTTCAGAATTAGTGAATACACTCAAGGACAATTTTATGAAAAAAGAAAATATTGCCAAAAATGTCGCTTCCCTGGTCAACTGTAAACAAATGACAGGGGAAAGTGTTCGTGATTATGCAAATCGAATAGAGGCTGAATCGTATGTTGCCTTTCCGCAAGATGTTGTGTCTGATAATGAAGATTCCTTGAGAACTGCTATTTTGCTCAACTCTTTTAAAAAGGGGTTAAAAAGCCTTTTTAGAAAAGCCGTCTTATCTGCAAATCCACAGTCATTTGAAGCTGCGAAAGAAATAGCCATTCTGGAAGAAGAAGTACAGAATGAAGAGCTGGAAGAAATGACAGAGGACATAAATACAGTGAGAATTGAAAAAGACACTAAACAGGAAATTGAAGAGTTGAAGAATGAATTAAATTTAAAGAAGAAAGAATTTGAGAAATTAAGAAGAAAATTTAGTGAAAATTCAGAGAAAAGGAAGAAAAGACTGAATGAAATAAGAGAAGATCTGGAAAAGAGCAATTCCAGTTTTGAAGATTCCTTCTTGGATACGCCCTCTACAAGCAGATACAAGGAAAATGAATTGGAAGAAGAAGATTGGGAAGATATTCCAGTAAAGAAGAAACATAAACCATCAACATCTTTCAGAACCTCAACACCATCCAGGAGATCTGAAAGTAGAAACCGTTTCAGTCAAAGAAGAATTCCAGTTGCCTCACAGGAAGAAGAGTGGTACGTTAAAAGTCCATATCAAAATTATTCTCCAAGGAAAAATTCCTTATTCTTTAGAAGACCTTTTCGTAACAGTTCATATAGAAATCCAAATGTCCAAAGAAGATATTTTTCAAATTTTAGAAATTCCCTTGATAATTATAAATTTCAAAACTTCAATAATTTTGGATATAGAAGAAATAACAGATATTCTAATAATAGATTTGGTAATAGAAGACAATTTAGAAGACAAAATTTTCAATCTCAAAATTTTAACAAACCAAATTCTGAAGTTAGTTTTATGACGGAAATTAAAGCTCCTTGCCAGAAAAATTTTCCGGTCATCTCAGTTTTTGTTGAAGATGTCAAACTGAATGCATTAATCGATACTGGAAGTTCCATAAATATTATCTATAGAGATGCTTTACAGAAAGTTAACCCTAGGAAAGTGAAATTAAAAAATACATCCTTTATTGTGAAGGGAATTGGAGATCAGGAGGTTTGGGCTGATGAGAGTGCTTCTTTTCTTTTGTCCGTTGGAAAAGACAATGTTGTGATTGAATGTTGCATTTTAAACATACCTGCACCTAACGAATACAACATGATTTTAGGAAGTACTTTTCTGCATAAAAGTAAAGTGACCATTGCCTTTGGACACAAAGATGTTCAACCTGAAATATCTGAGTGCAATGCTATAAATTATAAATGTGACAGAAGAAATTACAATTTTACAAATGATGTAGATTATAGATCCAAAGACACAAATTTTTCAAGAAATTATGAAAATAGATGTAATAATGGATATTTATTTGAACAAAACAATTTTCACAATGAATTTAGAGATGTTGATTTTAGAGATTTCGATGCAAATGGAAATGAAAGGTCAAATTATGAATGTGAAAATGATTTATATGAAAGACAGATGAATGACAATGTATATACAGACAGATTTTTGACAAAAGACAATACCAGTAACAATGAAATATCTCAGACAGATTGTGATAAACATGATGAAGGAAGTTCACAACAAAATCAGGCAATAGGGATTGCCAAAGCTTTCAACAAATGTGTTCTAAAACCATTTTCGGAAACTTTTATTAAATTAAAAAGAAATTACAAAATTGAAAAAGACACGACAATTTTGCTTGAACCTATCAATAATAAAGAATTTTCTGCAAACAAAATTTTTGTAGCCAGAAGTATCCACAAAATTCCTGAAAATGACTTTTTGTATGCTAAAGTTGCAAACCCATCTGAAAAAATTGTTTACATTAACAAAGGAATGAAATTGGGAACTTTCGAAAACATCCATGAATCTGAAATTGACATAAATAATAGAGTTGACATTGAAAACTGTATTGAAGAAAATGAAACATTTGATGCATGGGGAGGAGATTTTGATTTGAAACATATGAACTATGCACAAAAATCTTTGCTTTTGAAATTACTAAGTAAATATAAACATGTCTTTGCTAAAAATATGAAAGAATTGTCTGGATGCGACACTATTTTGCACGAAATTAATCTTGAATCTAACATACCTGTTAGACAGAAGCCATACCGCATTCCACACAATTTACAGAAAGAACTTTCACGCCAGGTAAACGAACTCCTTGATGCAAAAATCATTCAGCGCAGTACATCACCTTACAATACTCCAGTGCTTTTTGTGAAGAAACCTGATGGAAGTTACCGTTTGGTAGCCGATTTTCGAAAGCTCAATAAGATCACTATTGTTGAGAACTTTCCGATTCCAAATATATCGGAATTAATCGATAACTTGTCTGGAGCCTTGTATTTTTCTACCCTGGACCTAACCAGTGGATTTTACCAATTGTGTTTACATCCTGATGATTATCCGAAGACTTCTTTTTCAACACCTGATGGCCACTTTGAATGGACCAGAACCCCATTTGGTCTTAAGAATGCGCCTGCATCCTTTCAGAGTCTGATGTCTCTGGTGCTGGCTGGCATATCTGGAATTTACATAGATGATATTATAGTTGCCTCAAGAACATTCGAAGAACATTTGAAAAAACTAGAAGAGATTTTTGTAAGATTAAGTAAACATGGTCTTAAATTGAAACCAAGTAAATGCCATTTTTTCAGAAAAACAATTAAGTATCTTGGATTTTTGGTATCAAATGGAAAAGTACAACCTGATACTCATAATTTGGAAGTTGTAGAGAAATTCAAAATTCCTAAATCAATTAAGAATGTGAGACAATTTCTTGGACTCACCGGATTCTACAGAAAATTCATAAAAGACTATGCAGAACTGACCTTGCCATTAACAGAATTACTGAAAACTAAGAATAATGAAAGCAAAAAGAAATTTATTTGGACTAACGAAGCTCAAAAATCTTTTGAAATTTTAAAAGGAAAACTTTTGTCAAAACCAATTTTGACCCTTCCAGATTTTAGGAAACCATTTATTTTGCATACAGACGCATCAAATCACTCTTTAGGTAGCTATTTGTCTCAAGAAGATGAGAATAAAATTTTGCATCCAATATCTTACGCAAGCAGAAAGCTTAGTGAAGCAGAATGTAAATACAGTGTTGTCGAAAGAGAAGCATTGGCTGTTGTTTGGGCTACTAACTATTATAAACATTATTTAATTGGAAAACCTTTCACAATTTTTTGTGACCAGAAGTCACTAACATTCGTATTTAAATTAAAAGATCCTACATCTAGATTGGCTAGATGGATTGCATCCTTATCACAATTTGATTATCAAATAGTACATAAACCAGGAAAAGCAAATGTTGTTGCTGATTATATGTCAAGAAATGTAGATGAATGTACAAATACTATTAACAATATTCCACAAAGATTCGTGTCACAATATAAAGTTATAAATCAAAATGTTAATCAAAATTTTCCAAGTGTAAATCAAAATTCTCAAAGTTCTAATAATGTAAACAATACTAATAGTAGCAATAGAAGAGAATCAGAAATCAATTTGAATCCAGCAAATACAAATGAAGAAAATGAAATTTGTGCTGTTAATAATAATGAAAGTGAAATGCAAAATGAAAATAACATACAAATTGGTCAATTGGAACAAACATTTACTTGTCCTACCTTGCTCATAAGAATTAAGAATGCTCAGAAATCTGATCCAAGGTGCAATAAAATTATAGATCTCTTAGATAAAAACATAAAACCTTACCCACAAACTTTGGTATTTTTTAGAAAAGATGATATCCTGTGGTGTACTCACAAACACCCAAAGCGTAGACATCAAGAACAAGAAAGAGTTGTTGTTCCGCAAGAACTTGTGTCTGAAATTTTATGGTTACATCATGACTGTCCCACTTATGCACATTGTGGATTTAGAAGAACTTTAGCTTCTGTAAGTAGAAAATATTTTTGGCAGGGAATGTATTCCCAAACACAAAATTATGTTTCATCATGCGAAATTTGTGTGGTAAATCGTGGCTTTAGAAATAACAAAGCACCCATTCAAAGATTTTCGAAGTCCACATACCCATTTGAGCGTATCGCCATGGATTGTGTCGGACCATTACCTATATCAAGATCTGGAAATAAATTCATATTGGTCATAACTGACTATTTTACAAGATGGCCTGAAGCATATCCCTTGGCTTCAATAAAAACTGAAGACATTTTAAGTTGCTTAGAGCACTACATGGCTCAGCATGGTATACCTAAATTCATCGTCTCGGATCAAGGGACGAATTTTGTTTCTAGAACAGCAAGATGCTTTTATAAGAAATTAGGAATAACAAAGAATACTACTACTGCCTACATGCCATCTGTAGACGGTTGTGTTGAAAGATTAAATGGTACTTTGATCAGATCCTTGAAAAATATTGCATATAACGATAAAGATAATTGGGACAATCTGATACATTTTGCTTTATTAGCACATAGAAATGCCATACATGCTTCTACGGGTGAATCGCCTGCTTATTTACTCTATGGTAGAGATTTAACAGTTCCAAATACTTTGATCACTGGATTTAAACCTCCGACATATGAATCAACATATGATTATGGAGAAGACATGAGATTCCGACTTAAAAGAACATATGATGTAGTAAAAAGTAACTTAGAAAAAGCTGAAAATTCACAAATTTTACAACAGCATAAGAAAGCGAAGATGCCCAATATTAAAGTTGGTGATTTAGTGTATCTTTACACTCCCTTTTTACCTCAAGGCCAGTCAAGAAAACTGAGCTCTTTTAATAAAGGTCCTTTTAAAGTGATAAAACAAACATCTGCAGTGAATTTCTTAATCAGACATGTAATGAATCCCAAAAATGAACAACTGGTTCATGTGAACAGACTGACTCTTTTACCTCCAAGAAGAGAGGAATTGCAAAGATTTTCAAAACAAACTCATGAAAGTCAAAAATTGAACTCTAAGACAATAAACTTACTCCTGTGATCACCGCTGAGAAAGACTCTGTGAAACTAAAATCTTGTTTGACAAGATCTGGAGATAAATCTCAAAACAAAAAAACTGTGAAACGAGTAAGATTTAATTTGCCAAATAAAAGGGTAAACGAAAATGCTGTTCATACTAGATCAAATTGTCGTACAAATCAAAGACAACAATATGTTCAGAGAAATAATTCAAATAACTTTGATAATAGAGGAAATGGAAGAATCATTTACAACAATAACTTTAGAAATAGTTATACACCACACCAAAATCAGTATTACATGACAAACAGAAATACACGTACACCCTATAATCTTAGGAGTCAAAGATTTTCACAATATTAAATTTTGGTTGAGTTCACAATTTTACAGAAATTAAATTTTGCAAGAAAAGATTTCATTTTAAGTTAAAGTTTATACTTGTTTAAGTTATATTTCAATATTGTCTTTTAAAATAGAATTTATGAAAAAATTGTTGTGATTTTAAAATTTATTGGAAATCTTGCATTAAGTTAAAAAAGTAAATAAGTAATTGATTTTGTGAACTATAATTTATGAATATTTATATTATAATTTAAATAATAAGTAATTTTGTTAATTGACTCTCCTTGGACTTTAAAATTTTTCGAGAGTCCTGTCTTGATTGACTTTGATTATATTGATGTGTTGTAATGTAAAAAGTGTTTGATTATGTGTTTAAGTTCATTAATGAAAATAATTAAAATGGTGTTGGTAAATTTGTTGTTCCCCTAAGTAAAAAAGGAGGAAAATTTTGAATATTGAAAAAAAAAATATATAAATAAATAATGGAAAGTAAATGATTTATTAAAATAAAATTGAAATTAAAGGTGAAATTAATATTAAGTAATTGAAATAAATTAAGTAATTTGAAAGGGAAAATGAAAAGTTTGAATTTGAAAATTTTTGAAAATTTAATGAAATTTTTTTGAAGATCAAAAGTAAATGATCTCTTTTGAAAAATGTTTTTGAAACTTTGTTGCTGAGAGAGGTGAAATTTTTGGCTGTGTTGTTGAAATTCTGTTCTCTTGAAATTCCATTTCACATTGTTGTTTTTTTTTGACCAGCAGTTTTCAAACATCTACACAAGTTTAAGTTAGACATCATATTTTTATGCTGCAACCCCTTTTTCTGAAAGCTGGCTGGTGGACGCAAACATGGACATATTCACATTGGATCACAGATGAAGATGCAGCTTAGCAAATTAATTGTCCGAACTTTTGTGGCAGGACTGGAGTCCTGGACGACAACTTGCTCCGAGCCTACCTAGGACGGTTGTGATTGGCCAGGTGGGAAACTGGTGAAGCTATGAGGATGATGATGACGAAGAAGATGATGATGTTGGGATCAGCGCATGCTGTCCAAAAATTTTGATGATATCCGTGCTTCTGAGGCGTGTACTGGCGTCCTGTTTCTGCTGCAATCGCTTCCTGCACGCGAGTTTTTTTTTTCTTTTTTTTCTACACCCCCTTTTCTGTTGGCAACTCGTTAGTCCCCGCCGAGTTTGCTCTTTAGATGTGTTCCTGCTCTTTTACATAACTGACGTGAATTTCAGGAGAAACTTTTCTCCTTCTCTCTCTCTCAGTAGACAAATGTATATAAATGTAAATTTTTCTTTTGTGACAGGAAGTAGTCACTTGTTGAATTATTTCAGAGTGAAAGTTGTTAAAAATAAAGTAAATGAAAATTTTAAGATAAATTAAATAATGTAAATATAAATGAATAATTTAAAGTAATTTATGAAAAGTGTGTCAGAATGAGAAAATTCTGAATTGTTTTAATGACAAAAATAAGTTGAATTAAAGTTAATGTTAAAATTGTTGAATAAATGATGAAAGGTTGAAAAATTGAAGATAAATGTAATTTAAAGTTAATATGTTGAATTTGAAAGTAATTTAATGTGAAAGTTAAGATTTTAATGAAAGTTTTGAAATGAAAAATTGAAATTGAAAAATGGAAATATTGAAAGTGACTTTGTTCTCAAAAAGTGAGACATTTTTGAATGAGTGAAGAATCTCATTTCCTGAATATGACAAATTTAATTTAGAAATTAATTTTCAAAATATTTAACCTTTTGATGAAAATTAAAAATAATTGTTTTGTGTCACTTGTGTGTTTGAAAGTGACAAATGTTAAATTTTTGAATTGTTTATATTGTTAAGTTTTGTAAATTCATATCATATCATATTTTATTTTTCATATCACCTGGTTGATCTCAATGTAGATGATTGAGATAGTGTGTTGTCAGGCAAATTGCCTTGACAAAATTTCTTTTGAATTTTAGTGTAATAAATGTGAATTTTTGTAAAGGTTCCTTTAAGATGTGGTGACGCCTTGTCATCCTTTTGGTTTTCTTTTGGACTTTGCCTGTGGTGATGAGTGGCTTGGCCAGTCATTCAGATCTACAGTGTTGTTGTTTTTGAGAGAGGTGAACGATCGCACTTTTCTCGCCCAAAATTTTGTATTAAATTATTTTACACTTACAGGTTCCTAAAACTCCTTGTAAATTTTGTGTTTTTGTGTTTTTGAGTGAGAGAAAAATTTTCCTCACTGTGTTCTGAAAATTTTTGCCTCCCGGAAGGGGAGAGCTGTCATGTCGCAATTCTGCGCCATGAGCCTTTTTGTATTTTCTGCGAGAGAAACATCCTTCTCTCCGTTCGTGCCAGTACAGTGTTTTTACTAACACTTGTTTCCATTGAAATTACATTAAAAAGCGCATTTCGTCGAGAAAGCGTTGGATTGTCTAGACTTAGTGTCGGGCCGTGGAGCGTGACGTATTGGATGTGTAGTTGCTATGTGAGCGCGCCGTCCAATCAGGAAGAGGCGCATTTTTGCGAAAGAGAACTTGCGTGAGCTCAGAGGACCCATTTTTCGCGCGCTTCGTGCTGGAACTCTTGGACTGAAAGGTCGCATCGAAAGTTTGTCGAAGGAGACAAAGGCCTTTAGCCAAAATGGCTTGCCTTTTCTGGAGCTGAAGAAGCGGAGCCTGGAAACTATTATTAAATATTCTGATGTGCATATTTTTCTAAATCTTTCTTTTTATTCCAGGTATATATCCGTCATCAAACCCCCGGATTGTTTGACGTGTTTATTCGAAAAATGATTCGGACCGGTGAAAATTGGACTGATGTCCTGAGAAAAAGTTTGGTTTTCCCTTCCTCGACATTTCCCCATTGGAACTTTTGACTCAGCTTTAATCCGTGATTACTTGATGCAAATCTGTTGCTCCAAATTAAATAAAATTAAGAGATCAGGTAAATTTTCCTTTTACCGGAATCAATGATTCCGAGGCAGTACTGGCATAACGAGGACCAACCTCTAAATTAAATGGCTCATGTTAAATGCATTTTTGGTTAATTAAATTAGTATTGAAAACCATATGAATATTGAATTGAAATTAATGTGATATATAAATTTTGAACAGAGCAGTTATACAGATTGTTAATACATAAATAAAGCTCTGACTATAATTAGATAATTTGAAGGATAAATAGATATATATATATATGCTGTTGAAATTCTTAAAATAAATACTGATTATTAATTTGAGTGACAATTGAGCCATGTTTTTATTGTGTTATGTTTGCTTTACTCACTGTACTTCATTTAGGATTAATTCTCCTAAACTGGGAACTCCTTTAAATCTTGAACCTGGTGTTATTGCTGATACATTTTTGAGAGTTAGCATGTTAAATTCATGTCTCTTGGGCATTTTGAAATTAAGTTCACAAGTTGTGGGTGGTGGAGTCAGTAGGTGCTGGTTGTACTGACCCAGCTCCCACACCAGTGACAATGAAATATTTCAGACAGATTGTGATAAACATGATGAAGGAAGTTCACAACAAAACCATGCAATAGGGATTGCCAAAGCTTTCAACAAATGTGTTCTAAAACCATTTTCTGAATCTTTTATTAAATTAAAAAGAAATTACAAAATTGAAAAAGACACGACAATTTTGCTTGAACCTATCAATAGTAAAGAATTTTCTGCAAACAAAATTTTTGTCGCAAGAAGTATTCATAAAATTCCTGAAAATGACTTTTTGTATGCTAAAGTTGCAAACCCATCTGAAAAAGTTGTTTATATAAACAAAGGTATGAAATTGGGAACTTTCGAAAACATCCATGAATCTGATATTGACATAAATAATAGAGTTGACATTGAAAACTGTATTGAAGAAAATGAAACATTTGATGCATGGGGAGGAGATTTTGATTTGAAACATATGAACTATGCACAAAAAACTTTGCTTTTGAAATTATTAAGTAAATATAAACATGTTTTTGCCAAGAATATGAAAGAATTGTCTGGATGTGACACTATTTTGCACGAAATTAATCTTGAGTCTGATATACCTGTTAGGCAAAAGCCATACCGCATTCCACACAATTTACAGAAAGAACTTTCGCGCCAGGTGAATGAATTGCTTGATGCCAAAATCATTCAACCAAGCACTTCGCCTTACAATACTCCAGTGCTTTTTGTTAAGAAACCTGATGGAAGTTATAGGTTAGTAGCCGATTTCCGAAAGTTAAATAAGATCACTATTGTTGAGAACTATCCTATTCCGAATATATCGGAATTAATCGATAACTTGTCTGGAGCCTTGTGTTTTTCTACTCTGGATTTAACCAGTGGATTTTACCAATTGTGTTTACATCCTGATGATTATCCAAAGACTTCCTTTTCAACACCTGATGGCCACTTTGAATGGACCAGAACCCCATTTGGTCTTAAGAATGCGCCTGCATCCTTTCAGAGACTGATGTCTCTGGTGCTGGCTGGCATATCTGGAATTTACATAGATGATATTATCGTCGCTTCAAGAACATTCGAAGAACATTTGAAAAAACTAGAAGAAATTTTTGTAAGATTAAGTAAACATGGTCTAAAATTAAAGCCAAGCAAATGCCATTTCTTCAGAAAAACAATTAAGTATCTTGGATTTTTGGTATCAAATGGAAAAGTACAACCTGATACTCATAATTTGGAAGTTGTAGAGAAATTCAAAATTCCTAAATCAATTAAGAATGTGAGACAATTTCTTGGACTCACTGGATTCTATAGAAAATTCATAAAAGACTATGCAGAACTGACTTTGCCATTAACAGAATTATTGAAAACTAAGAATAATGAAAGCAAAAGGAAATTTATTTGGACTAATGAAGCTCAAAAATCTTTTGAAATTTTAAAAGGAAAACTTCTATCAAGGCCAATTTTGACACTTCCAGATTTTAGGAAACCATTTATTTTACATACTGATGCTTCAAATCACTCTTTAGGCTGCTATTTGTCCCAAGAAGATGAAAATAAAATTTTGCATCCAATATCTTACGCAAGCAGAAAACTTAGCGAAGCAGAATGTAAATACAGTGTTGTCGAAAGAGAAGCATTAGCTGTTGTTTGGGCTACAAACTATTATAAACACTATTTAATTGGAAAACCTTTTACAATTTTTTGCGACCAAAAATCTCTGTCCTTTGTATTTAAATTAAAAGATCCTACATCTAGATTGGCTAGATGGATTGCATCCTTATCACAGTTTGATTATCAAATAGTACATAAACCAGGAAAAGCAAATGTTGTTGCTGATTATATGTCAAGAAATGTAGATGCATGTACAAATACTATTGACAATATTCCACAAAGATTTGTGTCACAATATAAAGTTATAAATCAAAATGTTAATCAAAATTTTCCAAGTGTAAATCAAAATTCTCAAAGTTCTAATAATGTAAACAATACTAATAGTAACAATAGAAGAGAATCAGAAGTCAATGTGAATCCAGCCAATACAAATGAAGAAAATGAAATTTGTGCTGTTGATGTTAATGAAAATGAAATGCAAAATGGAAATAACATACAAATTGGTCAATTGGAACAAACATTTACTTGTCCCACCTTGCTCATAAGAATTAAGAATGCTCAAAAATCTGACCCAAGGTGCAATAAAATTATAGATCTCTTAGATAAAAACATAAAACCTTACCCACAAACTTTGGTATTTTTTAGAAAAGATGATATACTGTGGTGTACGCACAGGTATCCCAAGCGTAGACATCAAGAACAAGAAAGAGTTGTTGTTCCGCAGGAACTTGTATCTGAAATTTTATGGCTGCATCATGATTGCCCTACTTACGCACATTGTGGATTTAGAAGAACTTTAGCTTCTGTAAGTAGAAAATATTTTTGGCAGGGAATGTATTCCCAAACCCAAAATTATGTTGCATCATGCGAAATTTGTGTGGTAAATTGTGGTTTTAGAAATATTAAAGCACCCATACAAAGATTTTCAAGATCCACATATCCATTTGAGCGTATCGCCATGGATTGTGTTGGACCATTACCTATATCAAGATCAGGAAATAAATTCATACTTGTCATAACTGACTATTTTACAAGATGGCCTGAAGCATATCCCTTAGCTTCAATTAAAACTGAAGACATTTTGAGTTGCTTAGAGCACTACATGGCTCAGCATGGTATACCTAAATTCATCGTCTCGGATCAAGGGACGAATTTTGTTTCTAGAACAGCAAGATGTTTTTATAAGAAATTAGGAATAATAAAGAATACTACTACTGCCTACATGCCATCAGTAGACGGTTGTGTTGAAAGATTAAATGGTACTTTGATCAGATCCTTGAAAAATATTGCATATAACGATAAAGATAATTGGGATAATCTGATACATTTTGCTTTATTGGCACATAGAAATGCCATACATGCTTCTACGGGTGAATCGCCTGCTTATTTACTCTATGGTAGAGATTTAACAGTTCCAAATACTTTGATCGCGGGATTTAAACCTCCGACATATGAATCAACATATGATTATGGTGAAGACATGAGATTCCGACTTAAAAGAACTTATGATGTAGTAAAAAGTAACTTAGAAAAAGCTGAAAATTCACAAATTTTACAACAGCATAAGAAAGCAAAGATGCCCAATATTAAAGTTGGTGATTTAGTGTATCTTTACACTCCCTTTTTGCCTCAAGGCCAGTCAAGAAAACTGAGCTCTTTTAATAAAGGCCCTTTTAAAGTGATAAAACAAACTTCTGCTGTTAACTTTTTGATCAGACATGTAATGAATCCCAAAAATGAACAACTGGTTCATGTGAACAGACTGACTCTTTTACCTCCAAGAAGAGAAGAATTGCAAAAATTTTCAAAACAAACCCATGAAAGTCAAAAATTGAACTCTAAGCCAAATAAACTTACTCCTGTGATCACCGCTGAGAAAGACTCAGTGAAACTAAAATCTTGTTTAGCAAGATCTGGAGAAAAATCTCAAAACAAAAAAACTGTGAAACGAGTAAGATTTAATTTGCCAAATAAAAGGGTAAACGAAAATACTGTTCATACTGGATCAAACTTTCATGCTAATAAAAGTCAACAATATGCACACAGAAATAATTCAAATAACCTTGATAATAGAGGAAATGGAAGAATCATTTACAACAATAACTTTAGAAATAGTTATACACCACACCAAAATCAGTATTACATGACAAACAGAAATACACGTATACCTTATAATCTGAGGAATCAAAGATTTTCACAATATTAAATTTTAGTTGAGTTCACAATTTTTCAGAAATTAAATTTTGCAAGAAAAGATTTCATTTTAGTTAAAGTTTATACTTGTTTAAGTTTTTATATTTCAATATTGTCTTTTAAAGTAGAATTTATGGAAAAATTGTCGTGATTTTAAAATTTATTGGAAATCTTGCATTAAGTTAAAAAAGTAAATAAGAAAAAGTAATTGATTTGTGAACTATAATTTATGAATGTTATATTATAATTTTAATAATAAGTAAATTTGTTAATTGACTCTCCTTGGACTTTAAAATTTTTCGAGAGTCTTGTTTTGATTGACTTTGATTATATTGATGTGTTTTAATGTAAAAAAATGTTTGACTATTTGTTTAAGTTCATTAATGAAAATAATTAAAATGGTGTTGGTAATTGAATTGTTCCCCTAAGTAAAAGGGAGGAAAATTTTGAATATTGAAGAAAAAAAAAAAAAAAAAAAAAAAAAATAAATAATGGAAAGTAAACGATTTTATTAAAATAAAATTGAAATTAAAATTGAAATTAATATAAAGTAATTGAAATTATTTAAGTGAATTGAATTTGAAAATGGAAAGTTGGAATTTGAAAATTTTTGAAAATTTAATGAAATTTTTTTGAAGATCAAAAGTAAATGATCTCTTGTGGAAAATGTTTTTGAAACTTTGTTGCTGAGAGAGGTGAAAATTTTTGGCTGATGTTTTGTTGAAATTCTGTTCTCTTGAAATTCCATTTCACATTATTGTTTTTTTTTGACCAGCAGTTTTCAAACATCTGCACAAGTTTCAGTTAGACATCATATTTTTATGCTGCAACCCCTTTTTCTGAAAGCTGGCTGGTGGACGCAAACATTGGACAAATCTACACGGATCACAGATGAAGAAGCAGCTTAGCAAATTAATTGTCCGAACTTTTGTGGCAGGACTGGAGTCCTGGACGACAACTTGCTCCGAGCCTACCTAGGAGGGTTGTGATTGGCCAGGTGGGAAACTGGTGAAGCTATGAGGATGATGATGATGAAGAAGATGATGATGATGGGATCAGCGCAAGCTGTCCAAAAATTTTGATGATATCCGTTGCTTCTGAGGCATGTCCTGGCGTCCTGTTTCTGCTGCAATCGCTTCCTGCACGCGAGTATTTTTTTTTCTTTTTACACCTCCCTTTTTTCTAATTTGGCAACTCGTTAGTCCCCGCCGAGTTTGCTCTTTAGATGTGTTCCTGCTCTTTTACATAACTGACGTGAATTTCAGGAGAAATTTTTCTCCTCTTCTCTCTCTCAGTAGACAAATATAAATGTAAATTTTTCTTTTGTGACACGAAGTAGTCACTTGTTGAGTTATTTCAGAGAATTTGTTAAAAGTAAAGTAAATTGAAATTTTAAGATAAATTAAATAATGTAAATATAAATGAATAATTTAAGGTAATTTATGAAAGTTGAGTCAGAATGAGAAAATTCTGAATTGTTTAAGGATAAAAATAAGTTGAATTAAAGTTAATGTTGAATAATTGTTGAAAATTGAAATGTTGATAAATTGAAAGTGAATGTAATTTAAAGTTAATATGTTGAATTTGAAAGTAAATTAAGATGAGAGTTAAGATATTAATGAAAGTTTGAAATGAAAAATTGAATTAAGAAATTTAAATATTGAAAATGACTTTGTTCTCAAAAAGTGAGACAATTTTTGAATGAGTGAAGAATCTCATTGCTTGAATATGACAAATTTAAATTAAAAATTAATTTTCAAAATATTTAATCCTTTAAGAATAATTGTTTGGTGTCACTCGTGTGTTTTGAAAGTGACAAATATTTGAAATTTTTGAATTGTTATATTGTTAAATTTGTAAATTCACATCATATCATGTTTTTGTTTCATATCATCTGGTTGATCTCAATGTTGTCGATTGAGATATTGTGTTGTCAGGCAAAGTGCCTTGGCAAATTTTTTCCGATTTAAGTGTAATTTTATGTAAATTTTTGTAAAGGTTCCTTTAAGATGTGGTGACGCCTTGTCATCCTTTTGGTTTTCCTTTGGTCTTTTCCTGTGGTGATGAATGGCTTGGCCGGTCATTCAGATCTGCAGTGCCGTTGTCTTGAGAAACGTTGGGGCCCACGTTTTCTCGCCCAAAATTTTGTTTTAAATTATTTTACACTTACAGGTTCCTAAAACTCTTTGTAAATTTTTGTGTTTGTGTGTTTTTGAGTGAGAGAAAAATTTTCCTCACTGTGTTCGAAAAATTTTTGCCTCCCAGAAGGGGAGAGCTGTCATGTCGCAATTCTGCGCCATGAGCCTTTCTTATTTTTCTGCGAGAGAAACATCCTTCTCTCCGTTCGTGCCTGTGCTGTGTTTTTACTAACACTTGTTTCTATTGAAATTACATTAAAAAGCGCATTTCGTCGTGAATTCGTTGGAATGTCTGGACTTAGTGTCTGGCCGGGATGCGTGACGTCAGCTCGCTTGTTGCCAGGAGAGCGCGCCGTCCAATCAGGAAGAGGCGCATTTTTGCGAAGGAGAACTTTTAGCGTGGGCTCAGGCGACCCACACTTGGCGCTTCGTGCTGGAACACTTCGACTGAAAGGTCGCATCGAAAGTTTTGTCTAAATTAGACAAAAAGGCGTTTAGCCGAAATGGCTAACTGGCGGAGATGGGCATTTTGGTTCTAAAGGAAACCGCCCCTGCATTTCTGGAGATGATTGAAGAAGATCCTGGATACTTACATTAATTAATCTGTACATTTTCTAAAACATTTGTTTTTCCATTCCAGGCAATCTATCCGACATCGACGCCGAGCTTTGAAGTAGCTAGGCCGATATCGTTCGGAGTGTAAATTTGACGGATGTCTAGTACTTAAAGTTTTGGACTTTTGTTTCCTCATCGTCCCCTTTGAGAACTTTGTTCTACTTAAAATCGTGCACATCTGACGAGAGGTATTTTTCGGAAAGGCGTGAAATGTATAATAGACAGGTAACATTTTCCTTACGAGAATTTTAATGCCGTACAGCACCGGCGTAGTGAAGAATAATTTATAATATTAATGGGCTCATGTTAAAAATGTATTTATTGATAACTTAAAGTCAAATTAAAGTCATATGACTATTGAAGTGTTGTGTGCTATATAAATTTTGAACAGAGCAATAGATCTGATTGTTATTATATAAAAATAAAGCTCTGATTATAATTAGATATATTGAAGGATAAATATATGCAAATTCTGGTTGAAATTCTTAAAATAAATATTAATTTGAGTGACAAATGAGCCTGTTTATTTGTGTCTGCATATTTACTTTACTCACTGTACTTCATTTAGGATTAATTCTCCTAAACTGGGAACTCCTTTAAATCTTGAACCTGGTGTTTTTGCTGATAAATTTTTGAGACTAGATATGTTAAATATATGTCTCTTTGGCTTTTTGAAATTACGATCACGAAGTTGTGGGTGGTGGAGTCAGTAGGTGCTGTTTGTACTGACCCAGCTCCCACACAGCAGATAAATAACTATTGGCGTTGAAATACAAAAGTATTACTCAAAGTATTTTTTTTCATGAATAGAACGAGCTAGATCCACGAGAATGATGTCACCCAATTGATCGCATGGTATTACATATGAAAAGTGAACATGTTTCTCAATAGGAAATATATATTTTTTATTTTATATAACTTTTTGATAATTTTTTTTGAAAAATGTACAATATCTCGAGAACGGTTCATGTTAGCGTTCTAAAATTTATGTCAATCGTTTTCTAATGAAAAATTACATAAGAAATGTCTATTTGCGTAACTTTATTAGCGTTTTTGATTTTTTGACGATTTTTTTTTAAATTTCACACGAAAATTTAGGGGTTCTGAACGTTCTGATTGCGTATAAAAAAAATCTGATGTGGGCAGCACATGACTTTCCTTATATAATGTAATGAATTTACTACTTTTACAGTAAAAAAATAGGTTTTTCTTATAGTAGATACTAATATTCTTTCCAAGATATTGAATTTTCGACAATTTGTCGTCATTTTCATTGATTTAGCATCATTTTTGTCCATTTGGCGAGATTTTCATTAATTTGGCAACATTTCAAAAAAGTCGCCAAGTTGGCGACATTCCGCCAAATTCGTCGCCAAAATCTCGCCAAGCGTTATGCACTAAGAAAAAAGTTATTCTTACAGCAGATAAATGACTATTGGCGTTCAAATACAAAAGTATTATTCAAAGTATATTTTTTCATGAATGGAACGAGCTAGATCCCCGATAATGATGTCACTCAATTTATCGCATGGTATTACATATGAAAAGTGAACATGTTTCTCAATAGGAATTTTTTTTTTTTATGTGACTTTTTCATAATTTTTTTGAAAAATGCACAATATCTCGAGAACGGTTCATGTTAGCGTTCTAAAATTTATGCCAATCGTTTTCTAATGAAAAATTACATAAGGAATGTCTATTTGCGTAACTTTATTAGCGGTTTTGATTTTTTGACGATTTTTTCAAAATTTCATACGAAAATTTAGGGGGGTTCTGAACATTCGATTACGTATAAAAACAATAGGCTTCCAGTGTTTACGGATTGTGATTTTTGTACCAAATTTGGTTCGAATCGGTCCATTCGTTCATCAGTTATCGTCTCCACAGACTCACTGACACACACACACACATACTTTCACACACACACACACACATACACACACACCCACACACACACACACACACACATACACACACACCCACACACACACACACACACACATACACACACACAGACATCACTCCAAAAATGTTTGATTCGTGGTCAGGGATGCTTGAAACGTGCTCTCCCGTCGAAAACTTGAATTCGAATTTTCGACCCCGTCACAATACTTTCCTTATACATTATGTATATAAGGAAAGTAATATGTTACGACACTACTGAAAAACAGATGAAAGCATGCAGAAAATGTTTTACAATTGCAACCGACGATGCGTCTAAGTTTATTGGTTAAATAGTGTCAATCTCTATTAGGAGCGTGGCACGTGAAACCGCCTAGGCAGAGCAAAAAGAATGATGCAATTTCTGTCCAAAGAATTACGATAGGTGAATTCACCAGTAAATGGAATTGTAAGAAAAGTGATGCGCAATAGGAAAACTAATAATACGTGAAACTATTCAACTTTAAGGTATAGGCGGAGTTTACAGAGCGATGCCCGACACTTTAAAAAATATTACTAAACATATTTTAACTATGTTTCTCGCCAAAATGAACGGACTTTTAGAGTGGTACTGCGTGGTGATAAACTACTAGGCTGGTCTAACCTCAATAATTTTAAAATATGCGTCGTCCTATATATATAGAAAAATCAGTCACGTGCGATGTGCAATGTCAGTAATAACCTTTTATGGAAGAATTCTCTGTTTTCCCAATATGATGCCAATAATAGTATTTTTCAAGATAATCAACAGCTATGATATTTTTAACACTTTACAACAAAGTTGAAAAGTGTTTATGACTTTGTTCATTCTGTCTGTCTGCCTGTCTGTCTGTCTGTCTGTCTGTCTGTCCGTTAGCACGATAACTGCCGTAAAAATGACTTAATCAAAATGAAATTTTAGTATGTTGTTCAGACGGTTTATAGGACCTATGGGAATATAAATGAATAATATCACACAATTAGTTTTGGATTGAACCCGGGTTGAAAAAATGGAATACATTGAGCCCTATGGGACCTAATTTTTCAAGCATTTTTTAAGCGGATTTAAAATTCACAAATTGCTTCGAAAATTTTAGGCAATATTCAAATTGTTCCATAAAATATATAAAAAAAAATTCAGCGAAATATATTCAGTAGTTTTTTAAATAAAAATTAAAATAATAATAACACCTCTTATACGAAGCGATCACGTGGCCATGATATCAAAAGATCACGTGACCCATTTCAAAATGATATATGGCATCCATCTTGTGTCAAAATCGTGATTTTTAAAGTTCTTTTTAATTCATATTGAGTGTTGTATCCGTCTTAAAACTACTTTATTTTTGCCTAAATTCTGTGCATCTACATACTAAAACAACGCAATGACAATATATGTCAGTTTAAATGCTCATCCAAATATGATTATTTCTACTATTAAGCCTATTTTTCACCTATGTAAAATGTAAACAGCAAAATATATAGAATCGCTGTAATTCTTTAACACAAAATAATTTAGTCCATATAGTCTGCTTAGCTGATATGAATGAAATATTCATTGATTTTAGAAAGAGAAGGACGATATTTTTCGATGAAGTTTTACGCATAGAGATTACTTACTTGTAGCTCAATGGTCTTAATTTTTAAATAAAATAAATTATTAAAGTATTGTGATGAATGACATGAATGGGGGAATTATTTATGAATGAAATGTTGCTTTTATAGAGAGAGCCAGGCGTGTTGTTTTTTATGACGTCATTTGAATGAATTTCAATTGTTTTCGATGAAGTTTTCAAATATAATAAATTATCGTAGTATTATGATAATTCTAAAATTATTACCGAGGAATGTATCACATTTTAGAGATATTTAAACCAGGCAATTTATACTTTAATGCCGTCATTTGAATGAAGTTAATTTTTTTCGATGAAAGTTTAAGGTTTCAAATATAATAAATTAATGTAGTATTGTGATAAGTTTTAAAATATTATCGAGGACTGTATTGCATCTTAGACATGTTTAAATAAAATTGCATTGAAGTTGGAAAGTGTTTCATAATAAATGCTTTAAGCATGATTGATCTTTCTTGTTTTTACTTTATCTTGATAATACTATTCGTGACCGTTTTTTTAAATTATTCCAAAAATCTGGAAAGGACTTTGCTCGATCTGTTTGTTTAATATTGGAAGGTAGTCAATCTAATATCGTTACCACGTCTCATTAGACCATATTTTTAGAGAATTTAAGTAGATGGATTTAAGTAGAGGATTTAAGTAGTTCTTGACAAAAGCTTTTACAAACTAATACGAGAGAGCAATTCGACTGTAAATGTTTTTATACAGAAGCAAATGGTATCTTTTATTAAATAAATAAATTTAAATTTGTGGAAATGTCATCGTTCTTCTTTTGTTTGCATCAGTTTACTAATAACTTTTCAGAAAACACTTTTAGAAATTCCAAAGTAAATTTTGTCGACTGCACAGGACAGGATTTACTTGAATTGACAGGATTTTACGGGTCGATACACAACGTAATGTTAATAACTCTAAAGTTTACTCATAATTTTAACTAACGTACTACTCTAGTTTTAACCGATCAGTTGCACGAGTAAAACGTATAGTTACAGGTTTCGATCAGTCGAGAAAAAAACTGACAATATATTTTTAAAAGCTTTGTAGCTATAAAGTTCATCAATCTATTAGTATTCTTATGTCTGTACTTAAAGCACAATTTAGGTATTTAAATTAAGTAACTTTGTATGCAAGAATATATTTTACCTGTCATTGTTCCATAAAATTTGCTGAAAACCACAATTCTTTATCGTGGCTACCTATTATGTATACAATATCTACTGTAGATATCGCACCATTCGAAGATATCCGAGAAAAAAATTTCTAGCCACGGCTATTAGTTTCTTAATGGTGACATGTTTTGACAATATGTGGCATATTGAACGAGTGTAAGTAAAATGTATTTTTGCTATTTTACTTTCATGCCAATTTTTATTTTTGGAAATTTAAATTGAATTTGTAGAGATACAGTTGCATAAAAGATGTTTCATATTCCAGATATGGCTCGGCGACAAGGCGAGAACTGATTTCATAATGGATGGATAATTTAGACAATTTATTTATGAGTAATAAATGAATCATGACAGTCTGAGAGATTCAACGATGGGCCAGTGGCCATCGAGCCAGTGGCTATCACAAAGTAACCAATGAAAGCCAATGTAGACCATGACCAGCTGGCTGGAGTGAATTGGCAGGCAGATACGGTAGAGCTAATTAGAGCCAAGGGGGAAAATCAAAGTTATCCCTGCATCAAGAAATGTTCAATGCAAATATCGATAAATTTGTTGTTGAACAAGCACGAAACAGTGCATTAACTTCTCTATAGATTTGCTGTGGAATAAGCATTTAACAATGTGCTCTAACACCTTCGACATATTTCATGTAATATAAGCACGTAATATGTGCTAATAATATCTCGCTAAAATATCGTGGTTAATGACGGACGAAAATATCTATGTGTTTGAATATGAGTGTAAAAGGTGCTTTTAATGGGAGATGTCCAAAGATGACCAACGATACTCCAAAAAGCAAAAGGTGAAATTTTCATATTAACTACAAGGAAGTGCGTAATCCTTCAAGAAATCGGTGAGATAATGCAATCGCTATCACTTCCGAATCAGTTAAGTCAAAGAAACTATCATATTTTGCAAGATAGTAAATTGTAAATATAACTATTGATTTAAAAGTATTTTATTCTAAAATATTATATTAAATATAATAATTAATAAAGTTTTGTTTGAGCAATTTAATATACATTTATTGGATAAGGGATCTTATTAAGTTTTTTCGGATAATTGATTTTATGTTATTAATAAAATTGCTTTTCATAGGAAACACCGGGCAACATACCAAATTAACTATGACGGATTATCACTTCGGCAATGTACAGACATTTATGATTAGCGGTCAATTCTAATCTTATAATTGAGTCCAGTAATTTATTTAATTTGTTTACACCACGTAATTGAAGGACCATATCAAGTTTGAGAAATTTTGAGAAGTTGTACATACATGTATAGTGTCGAAAGCCCAGACCACCCGACTCATACGAAGACATAGAGCAACTTAATGGAAGGCCGGGGAAATGTACATATAGTGTGTATGATAACTAAATGTTTTACAACGGAAAATATATTTATTCATCTATAATGAGGCCTGTAATATATTTGGACGTACAAAGTTGTGACTGCTAGAGATGGATGAAAAGATTGTCATAAGTGACGGTGTAGTTTAGCTTATAAGTCTTATTGATGAATATTGATCAGTAATGTAATCTACGAAAGTCACTTACAGAAGATTATATCCATAATTCAGTGAGAATGCTTAGTCATCAATCTGAAAGTTGATACCAGGATTTTGACCTATAATGGTACGAATGCCTGATTATTATTTTTAATATTTCACTATAATTTCCATTTCTTGGACTGTAGGTTATAAAATTTGAATTATGCTAGATTAGGATTGTAAGAATTTATTGAAAATTTTAAACACTATGTATGTTAAGATACAAAAAAAAAATTAATATTATGTGTAAATATATTTGTTAATGCCGTGCAGTGAGATTAAATTTAAAATATTAATTAAATCTTACCTGTAATTCCCAGTTATTCTCTTCATATCGAATTATTTTTAATTTAAACTTCTTACCATATTCAATATATTTCTTTTATACTCATTTTTTAGCTTATTTAATTTTGAACTTATTCCTTTCTCATTCACTTTTATGGATCGATTTATTCCTCATGGCAACAAATGAAATTATTCTAAAATATATTTATTACACTATAGCGATTCTTCGTAACCCGGGTGATAAAAAAACACAACTAGTGTTACATAAACTACAGCGTTTATAAATTTCTTCCCAATTTTGTCTCTAAAAATTATTGATACTAACTAATACATGATAAAAGAAAAGTCTAGTATTCATTTAACAAAAAAATGCGCTATACTTATATTTTGTACTTAAATAATATCCATTATCAATGAGCAGAATTCATTTAATGTCTCGAAAAACATGTTAAATTTCGCTCTGTTACACAGTTGTAGCTGGAAATGCTAATGTTGATTAATATTTATATATTTACCACAAAGGGACACATCTCTATAAAATAATCAATGAATTGTCATGTTTAATTAAGTGATATTCCGTTGTGTCGTGATTTAATTTAAATATAAGTGGGATATGTGTCGACAGAATATTGAAATACATGTCATCCAAGGAAGACATGAAATATATATTGATAAATGTAATTCTCTTTTAACATAATTATAGGTGACGCACGATAATTTATTAATTATACGAAATCATATATAGATGTGATCTCTGTTCGAAGAAGTACCTTTACTTTAAAAATGGGGTGCAATTGCTGCTGAGCATTAATACTCTGCAACTTCCAATACCTACAGTGAATCTTGCTCTATCATATGATTTTGTATTAATCACTACATCAGTTATATACTTATCTACATTATATTATTATCTAAATTATCTACTTATCTACATTATATACTTATCTACATTAGTTATATTTAGGACTTTTTAGCAAACACGTGTCTTGTGCAGTCGGTGGTGGTTTTTTCTTGCTCATACATTGGTATCCAAAACTATCCTTGTATACGTAAAAAAATGATATTTCATGCAATACAGAATCAATTTAATTTATTTTTCGGATTAATGAGAAAATAGCAAACCTAATTATAATTATCCTGTCCAATAGGATGAAACTGTTTCTGATATGCAAATAATGACATTACGTCATCAAAAGTTGGTGCAAGAGCTATGCACAAATATGTTCCCCAAGCTATTCCGGCAATTTAGGCTTTGATTTCGGTGTTTATCGTCTGAAAAAGGTATTTTATGGCTCCTAAATATCATTTGAATGTATATTTGTGGTAGCAAGCTCTCGGCAATTAACAGACTCGGCATACGTTGATGGAAGTAGCAAGATTGCTTAATGTTTCTTGACAGACAGTCGCCTGCCCTCCCAAAATAATTTCGAGATTCTGGAACTGTTGCTAGAAAATCTAGACAGGTTGAAGTAGAATAACAACAACTTACAAAATCGGTATCTGTCCTTTACTGCCTGTCTCAACGTAAAACGTCTATATAGATGAGTTTAGAGCTTGCAGCCTACACTAGAACTTTAGTATTGCTACAAACTTTACACATAAGGCTTAATGTTAGCTAACACCTTACTGGTAGGTCGGACGGTCTGGGTCTCAACAACAACAACAACAACAGAAGGCTTAATGCGAAAGGCAGAAAGCCAATAATATGTGTGTCACTGACCTCAGAACATGAGAGGGCAGTGTTTTTTCAGGACTTTTTGGCTGAGATGACGAATGGAATTTTAGGGGGGGAGGGGCAAGTTCTCTATTTTCCTTATATAAATATATCTAAATGCTGTGTCACATAAATTGAAACTGTATTAACATAAAATGTCGCCGCTGGGTGAATATTCGCCTGGTGGTGAAACCCCCCGGAGGTATGTCTGAAAGAAACACTGTAGGAAGGCACTCCTGAATTGATGCAAAGGACATCAGAGTTGGAGTCAACAACAGTGGGCCCATGGGCCCATGTTTACATCAGTGACAAGTCGAGGTTCAGTTAATATCTGAATTTCAACGGGGGATCTGAATCGCTTACATCTGGAGGAAGCCAGGAACTTAAAATCTTACCACAGACAATAGGGAATATAGCAATAGGGGTTATTTGATTGTATATCTCGATAATTTTGAAAATAGAGGATTGCAATTTATATATATTTTATTTATTTTTTATTTTTTTAATATTCAGAAGTAAGAAGGTTACGGGATCCATGATTAGCAACTCTTAAAAAAAGATTAACTTATAGAAGAAGATGGGTAAACATCACATGCCATAAAAATAATTACAGATAATACAATTGCAATAAATCATTACATCATAACACCTAAAAAGATAAACTTATACAATAAAATAGATAAGGATGACAGTAAAAACAGGTAAAAAACCAGCTCTCAATACGGAAAAACTTTTCAATTTCAACTTAATTATAAGTAAATTACCAGTCTTTGATAGCTCTGGGAAAGGAACGATAAGTAACAATGCTTTTAAAAGATTGAGGCAAAAGATTGCAAAATCTATGAGATAAAAAGGGATAAAAATTTCTGAAAATTAGAAGAATTGGTTATTAGAGGCCTGATAATACCCGAAGTAATTTTGACTGCCAAACTCATTCTTATTTCCAATATAAAACATATTAAGAGCTTTGTAAGCATAAAAATGCTTAAATAGCATAATAATGGTGTAACCATTATCCAGTAGTGTAACTAAAAACCATTATCGTCAAATTCGCAAAACATTTAAACTTGAAAATGATATTTTGTTGCAACAAAAGTATACAGAACTACAAGAAGAAACTTATGCGGCAATCTAGTACTTTACGACTGGCTGCAAATTCAAGACCATAAACTTACTCCAAAGTGTAATGTATATTTTCGCATTGTACGTCAAGTCGGGTCCGTGTGTTACGAGATCGCTGATGTCAAAGGAAAAATCCCACCGAAAATATTTCATATTCGAACTCTCAAACCATATGCTCAACGTATCTCACCTCTCCAAAACAGATGTCCACCAGAAAGATTCTGAAACCGGCGAAAAGGGATCTTCATCTGTAAGGACGATACATAATCGAACTTTAAGAAAACAATTATTGAACTTTACAAGTGTAAAATTCTGAAATTGTTTGGGCCGTGTAAGCCGTCATTACGAATTTATGATGTATCTTGTATATAACTGCTCCTTCCGTCGGGCTTTATACGTTTACATATGATTGTAAATAAATTAGTTTAGATTCAAATCTTACGAGAAGAATCGAGAAAATAAGGAAAAGATGGTGTCTGACGAGGTTTGCATAAGACACTCCTAGTAAATGACCTTTGAAGCAAATTAACAGGCCTAAGGGTATTCAGGTAAGTCACATCAAAACTGATTATGCTATGCTGAATTCGAGAGTGAATTAAGGAGTAATAAAGAAATCTAAGAACATCAGGAAGAAATCTAATTTTCTAATATTTAATTTTAATTGGAGGATTCAATTAAATTAGGAAATGTTATTAGAGGAATGTAGTTACATCTAAATCACTAGCAACTCCAATAATAGGACCTGGCTATAAATAAAAATTAAAATTTGAAAGAGTCAGTATTTTAGGTAATTTTCTAAGATTAAACAAAACGAATTGCAATGCTATATTTAATTCAATTTTTATTAATTGAATGGGATTTTTGAGAATGATATAAAATTATTAATTTGATAAATAAACAACATGGTTGTATTTTATTCTACTATTTCTGCATTTGCCAAACTCGAGGATAATAAAATCGAATACAACGCGGAATAAACACCACCATTCATAAACTATCAATTTCTAAGGAAATTGAATATTTATACAGAGCGTCTTACTTAGAAGTAGAAGGAAAAATATCTCTATGTGTTACATGAAAGAGGCCGATTGTTTCGTTGTAAATTGAGAAACATTTTACTGTTATCAGAGTTTTATTGCCTGTATGCTAATGATGGTGAAGTCAAAACTTTTAATGTTAGCATTTAAAAAATAAGGTTCACAATGTATTTTATTTTCATTTGTTCGATTAATGGACGCAAACATTTTTTGTGAAATAAATATTTTTTTTAACATTTCCATTAGAATATTTAAATTTAGTAATCCTGAATTCTAATTTATTAATTTGCAATAATTGAAGAGATTAAACAAATTAAGAAAAACTATATGGAAGAATTACTGAAGAATAGCAGACACTGTGTTTCTTCAATTTATTAATACTACTTGAAAGTAAGCTTTGATAGGTCTTAATTTCTTTACTATGGCTGTAGTTATATTTATTGCTTCATTCTCCAGAATATATTGAAATGTTTGCTTGACAGGATGACAATTGGATGAATATTAAATCCAATTATACATGAGTAGATGGAAATTAAAAAATATAAATAATTGTCATTGAAGATCTAATATATGTATACAAAATTCGTCCATTAACGGAAACCAGGAATCTTAATTTTTAAACAAATTAGTGCCTTCATTATGCTACCATCAATCATAAAATTAAATCTATTGTCATAGCAAAAAGTGCCTCCATGAAATATAATTAGCTTTTATCATTCGATTTATGGACGGAATAAAATTGTTTTTCCTTTCATTAAAGGCTAGTTTAGGAATAATAATAACATTAAAATTATAATGATTCACGTCTATTTCCCCCTCTCTACGTATCAATATATCTGCCTGACTGAAGCACCTGGCAAAAAATTGGCGAAGAATTAGTAACCTTGGTGACAAAATATGCGACTTCTTTTAAATGTCACCAAATTGATGAAAATGTCTCTAAATTGGTGAAACCTATGTAAAATTAGTAATAATGATGCTAAATTGATAAAATTTAAAATCAAAACATTAGTGCGATTTAGATTTTAAACTTAAAAATTAGTATGGAATTTAAACTAATTAATATATGGATGGTATATTAATTATGTTTCAATAGGATCCGACGATCTGCACATCTTTCCCACTTGGTGAAATATTTGGTAACATGCTCGGCACACTTTATGATATTTGACAATATCGAATAATTGAAAAAACACCGCCAAATAGTATATTTGACAAAATGTCGCCAAATATTTGACAAATGATTGAGAATAATTGAAAAAACAACGCCAAAAGCATATCCACATTATCGATAATTCAATAACACGGAAAATCCATACTATTAATATTAATTTTAATGTGCTGGATAATCACGGTCAATTTAAAAAAAAAAAATAATTATTTCTAATTTTGTATTCAAAATATAGGGGATGTCACTGTTTGTGGCACAGCTATGTTTTATTAGGGAATATTGAGTATTATTAGCATTATATTAGGGAATTGAGTAGTGTAGTATGTTTTTATAGAGAACCATTTGAGAAATAGTAAAATGGAATGGGAGAATTCTATGGCATACATGTATCTGCGGATATTAAGAGTTTACGTGCTGCATGCGGGCTATAAGAATAAATATTTTGTAACTTTATCGGCGGTGGATGAAATGTAATCTTTTGCAACGTTTCTGCTTCATATGATGAGTTATTTTCTAATCAATAATTATTAGCTGCATTGTGCTCTGTGTTTCAAATAATTTATTCATAATTTAGGAATCCGTGTTGTGTATAATTAAAACAGGCTAAATACATGATATAAAATCATATTTTCATTTTTTGCTTAACTTAAGTAAAACTATTCTATTGAATTAAGCCGTGACACTAATATTTCAAGAACTCATTCGATTTATTATAACGTATGGTACAGCTTACCTACTTTATATATTATCGTGTAATTACTAGCATAAATTATATAGTATTCGCGTAATTCTTCTATTTTTATTTACTGAGCAGTAGCATTTTATCCCAGTTTAATTAATATCGCTATCATTATAATTTATTTGGGTCTTGGTAACTCATTTTAAAGTGTGCAGTTATTAATTTGGTTAACGCTGTTAAGCTCATTGGCACAGGATACATTTATAACACTTTAGTGAATGATCAATGTTTCTTCTTAAACTGTTTTCGAAACTATTTTAATCAAAGTAATGACTAAGTGGTAAAAGCCATAATTATTCTATCAATGAATTCAAAACAAGTTCAATGTGTGTTAATAAAGAGATATAGTATATTAAAATTTCTTAAAATTAAGATTTTAGAATAAGGGGAGTTTGGGCATGTTGGGCATGTTATTGAGTTTGGGCATGTTATTGAGGATATTTATTTTTAACAATTTACAACAAAGTTGAAAAATGTTTATGACTTTGTTCATTCTGTCTGTATGTCCGTTAGCACGATAACTGCCGTAAAAATGACTTAATCAAAATGAAATTTTAGTATGTTGTTCAGACGGTCAGTAGGATCTATGGGACTATAAATGAATAATATCACCCAATTAGTTTTGGATTGAACCAGGGTTGAAAAAATGAAATACATTGAACCCTATGGGACCTAATTATTCAAACATTTTTTAAGCGGATTTAAAATCCACAAATTGCTTCGAAAATTTAAGGTAATATTCAAATTATTCCATAAATATATAAAAAATTTCAGCAAATTATATTCAGTAGTTTTTAAATAGCAATTAAAATAGTAATTACACCTCTTATATGAAGCGATCGCGTGACCATGATATGAAAAGGTGACGTGATCCACTTCAAAATGGAATATAACATCCATCTTGCCTCAAAATCGTGATTTTTAAAGTTCTTTTTAATTCATATTGAGTCTTGTAACCGTCCTAAAACCTCATCATTTTTGCTTAATTGCTGTGCATCTACATACTAAATCAACGCAATCACAATATATTTGAGTTTAAATGATCATCCAAATTTGATTATTTCTACAACGAAGCCTATTTTTCACTTATGTAAAATGTAAACAGCAAAATATGTAGAACGAGTTGTATAAGAATTGCTGTATTTCTTTAACGCAAAATCATTTAACTCATGGAGTCTGCATAACTGATATGAATGAAATATTCATTGATTTTACAGAGAGAAGGATGATTTTTTACGATGAAGTTTTAAGCATAGAGTTTAATTCCTTGTAGCTCCATGGTCTTAAAGTTTTAAGTAAAATAAATTATTTTAGTACTGTGATGAATGAAATGAATGGGAAATGTTAATGAATGTAAAACTGTTTTTATAGAGAGAGCGTGTTATTCTTTCTATGACGTCATTTGAATGAACTTCACTTGTTTTCCATGAAATTTTCAAATATAATAAATTATTGTAGTATTATGATAATTTTAAAAATATTACCGAGGAATGTATCGCATTTTAGATATGTTTAAACCAGGCAATTTATATTTCAATGCCGTCATTTGAATGAAGTTCATTTTTTTCGATGAAGCTTTAAGTTTTCAAATATAATAAATTAATGTAGTATTGTAATAAGTTTTAAAATATTACCGAGGAATATATTGCATTTTAGAGATGTTTAAATAAAATTGCATTGAAGTTGGAAAGTATTTCATAATCAATGCTTTAAGCATGATTGATCTCTTTTGTTTGCAATTGAAAGTGTGAAATTTTTTCGAATATTATGTTTGACATTTAAAAAACTCAATATTTTAACATCAAAATAATGAATAGAAATCAATTTTTAGTAATATTTTGTCGTATTATAAAGCATGATGACGTGCCGTTGAGATAAAAAAATCAATTTTAAAGTTTAGAAGGATTTATACATTTTTAACTCCGAATAACACGAATTAAAAATCTATTATTGCATATGTGCTATATGTACATATAATGTATCTCCAAAACAAACCTGGACGATTTCTATTATTACATTTGACAATTAAGTTCCTTATACTTTACGCTGGTGCTGATTAAAACAGAAAATAAAAGTGTTGAAAAACTTGCAAAAATGAACAAGATCTGAGATAAATCAATAAATACATTTAAATGAGATAAACAAAATGTATTGGATGATTACATAAACTACCAGTATGTTAGTCAATTATTGTCAGGTATCAATCCTAAATGATTGCAATCTTAAATGATTGGCAATCCTAAATGATTGTCATACATTATATTTATAGGCAAATAAAATGAGTGAAAAAATGACTGAAAAAAAAATAGAGTATACAATTCTACAATAGAGAAGACCCCCATCAGCACCATTGATTTTTTATTTCTAGACTAACTAATATATTTAAACTTACATCGTTTTAATACAACAATTAAATTCTTATAACTATACTCTTCACCATCAACATTTAACTTCAATAATACTTGAAACGTTCGAGTATTATCTAAAAGTTCATGCCCTAGTTTCTGCCCAGGAGGATGTAGTAATTTTTCTTAACATTTTACTTGCAGAAAATAAGAACAAAAAAATAGAATTTACTATCACAATATAGTCATTGTTCTAGCCTGATCAGATATTACATCTTTCGACCAGTATGGCTTCATGACTGTTATGTAAATAGTAATTACTTTCAGTCAGACATTTTATTGTTTGTTGGTTTATGATCAACAATCTTCCTTCGTAGTAAGTGAAATCAGATTTTACTGGAAACTTAGGCTGGAGTGTCTTTGAAAATTCTTTCGCAAATACCATGTGTTGGGTAGTTGTGTTTCGAGCAGCTTCTTTGAGATTAATATTTATTCATCATTCCGAAAGGTCGAATAAATTATAGTTAACTAGTTTAAGAATTGCCGCTTGAACTCCTTTGAGACTTGGAAACCATCCCTTTGATATATGATCCTGCCACATTAATGTCCATCAAACTTGTCAGTTGTGACCCATTAACCATTGTCAAAACTTGTGTTCGTATGTGTTGCGTCAACATCGCTCATATATATATATATATATAGATCAATAACGAAAATTATAATTTAATACTTTAGCGGCATTTATGTACTTCCCCTGTACAGATTTTGATTACTAGAATATAAGAGGGATAAATTGATATGGCGTTTTTACAATCAAATAAATCTTTATAATCAAGTGTGACTACTAATGTTTGACTTAATGAGGTTAGTTAGGACAAGGGAAATATTCATTTAATTTCGATTTCAGTTACTTAATTTATAATTTTATTTTGAAATTTATGAAGCCGTTTTACGTCAACAACAATTGAAAATGTTTCACCAGGTTAGGAAATATATTTCACGCTTTAATAATTCAACATCAATATTTTTTACTGTTATTTTAAGCATTCTGTATAATAAATGAAATAATTAACATGAAACGCATTTCAAACAGGATTAAATATAAATTGCATTTCCTTTACTTTTTATCAGATAAGTAGAAAAATACCTTATAATTTTTATATTAAGTGACATTTGTCATAATAATTTTCTCAATACATAATATGTATGGCCTGTAATATGGAAACAAATATGACCAAACTAAAGTCATTTATTATTGCACGATTATTTAAAAAGTCATCTATTTACTTAATCTTATATGTACTGAAAAAATTCTAATATGCATTTCTATGTGAAGTATCTACTGAACTAGGTTAGGGAATTCTAATGAATTGGTCTTCAATTGGAGGTTCTTATGTGAGTCGCAAGATCTTACTGAGAAGTATGGAATGAAGGGTATAAAAAACCTATCTGTCATAAATGCTAATAACTTAAAAGCAGATAAATGAATTAACATTACTGTTTCACCGACTATTTAATCTTAATTAAAAACTGAATTAAGACAATAGATATTTCCAATTTCGTAGCTTTATTTACCAAATAAAAATTTAGTAATATATATAAATCTGCTAAAGATATTTCACAGTCTTTTACTTCCCTTGCATGCTAAAGTACAGGGAAAGTATTGGAATCATGCCGAAAATCACAACTCGAGTTTTCGACGGATCTACACGTTTCGAGACCTTTAGGATAAGAAAAAAACTCTTTTTAGCGTGACGTATGTATGTGTGTCTGTCTGTGTGTTTTACTGTCTGTGCAGATTTTGTATCCACTCTAACTGAAAAACTAATTGACCGAATTTCATAAAATTTGGTAGGTAAGTCACTTGTGGGCAGCTCTGGTGCTGCTTAGTTTTAGGTACAATTCAGGATAAAAGAACCCGTCTTTTTTGCAAACAGGTCAGCAAAGGAATATATCCATTCTAGCTAAAAAACTAATGGACAGAATTTCACAATATTCGGTAAATAAGTCCCTTGTGGGCTACACTGGTGCTGATTAGATTTCGGTATGATTCGGAAAAAAATGACCTGCTTTTTTGCGAAATGGCTCGCAAAAATCGTCAAAATCTAAACTAAAAACTACGTATGCTTAAATATATCCATTAAATGCTTGTATTATATGTAATTTTTAACGATGAAAAGAATAAGACCAACCTCATTGCACTAGATCTAGCCGTTCTCGAGATAATTTAGTTTTTTCGTATTTTTTCCACGCCACCTTTGAAAATAAGTTCAGTTACCAAATGCGAACGAAAATTGAATTAAAGGTGAATTAAATTTAATGAAAATAAAGAGAATGTGGATATAAGTCTACAGGGAAAGTCATGTGCTGCCCACATCAGATTTTTATATTGCACTGGTTTTATTAAAGTTTTTGCAATAAATTTTATAAGAATTTCTTACGACGAATATGATCACTTTTAAAATGATGCATTTATATTTTTTTAACTAGAAAATGTTTGTATATATGTAAATAAAAATTATATATGTTGTTCAATTATACAAACAGTTTCCTACAATGGTCATCAATGCCATCTCGTTAACATTAATTCATAGGATATTCCTTGTAAATCACAAATAGTTACCATTCTGAAATGCTTTATCTTAATTGCGCTGGTCATTAATTATGCTGTCTCTCCAAATGAAGTATGTTATACTAGAGAAACTTTTCAACAAACTCCTCCTCCTTATTCGACTTATTAAATATGGTTCAAGATAACGTGCTAATCGTTAGAATTCTGTATTTTACTACACTTATTAAATATGGTTAAAGATAACACGGTAATCCTAACATAATGCATTTTGATGCAAAATAATATGCATTAGTTAGCTTTGATGACTAACATTTAGCATACTCTGCAATAAATTATTTTGATTTAAAACTATAATTTGGGAAGCATGATTGTGATATTATGTCTTCATAACAAAAGAAAATATCGTGAAAATTTAATGTAATTTATATGAATATTTAACGTCTGTATTTATAAAAAAATTTAACTTACAATGAAAATTGAAATGTATAATGGCCAAAATTAAAAATTTATAACACTTCTATAAACACAACAATGTTGATGCAGGAATTTTGTTTTAATGTTGTTAACATTAATTAAATGTTATGACACTTGCTGCAGTTGCAAAGTCGACTTCGACAATAAGACCTTACAATTTCTTTCAAGTAACTCCAAAGTAGAGCGTCGGATGGCCAGTCTGGAGATCCAGGGTTCGATTCCCAGCTGCGACAGTAAGGTTCTTTACAATGGCGTCCTAACTAATTAACCCTGTACGTTAATGAAAATAAATCGGAGATAAGAAATTGATTTTAGTACGACTAGCACGGATTCCGTGGACTCTGGGATATTGAATGCCGATTTTAAGTTAAGAGGACAAAGACCAATCTGACATTAGAGGGTGGAGAATGCAGAATCCACTTCGACAATAAGAGCTTGCAATGTCTCAACAGTAGAGCATCGGCTGATCAGATCGGAGATCCAGGGTTTGATTCCTGTTTGGGGCGACAAGGTGCTTTTTACAGTGACTATAGTTTTCTAAAAATACAAAGGATAATATATCGCCACAAAGCATCTCTCTGAATAACGAACTATAAGAAATATGATTCTGAGAGCAGGAGAAACTAAATTATGTGGATACATATTGCTTTTCTAATTTTGCAATATTTTTCTTTATTCACTGGTATTTTCAATGTTTCAACGTAGAATTTTGTTTGAAGTTAATAATAAAGTGAGCTCATCAAAAGTTAGTTCATAAAGTTACCGACTTTCATTGGTATTTTTAAATTGTTTAATTGAGAGTTATTTGAGATTAATTGATAAGTTAATTTATACAGTTTTCCCGCAAAGGGGTCATTTTTTTACAAATTTTTCAATAGTTTTAACTCTTTCATAGGTGGAAGTATTTTATTCACCAGTAGTTTTATAGTAGATCGTGTCTTTGATAAAACTGGCTCATATGGCTTCTGAAGCCGGTTGTTACTCTATTTGTCATCAGAGGATACTTTGTTCGTCATTTTATTCATTTAGAAAGCTGTTAAAATTCACACATTTTAAAATAAACTTAAAGTTATACTTTTAAATATTAAATTCATTAAAATAGCATATCTCTTTTAACATGGTCGTAAATTCTCGTATTAGTGGACTTATTGTTATGCGTTGCGTTATTCTGCCGCTATTAAACCCTCCAATTATTTAACCTCTGCGTGAGTCCTGTAAAGGAATTATTAATTAATATTTTACTAAAAGGATTGCACCAATTTAACTTTAACAAAAACATTTATTAAAAACATAAAATACTTATTAAATTCAATTACATTAACTACTCTGCTTATTAAGTATTTATTAAGACAGCATGTGAGAGGAGATTGCATGTGAAACCCTTAACCATATACCTTACTTATTTTATAACCTGTGGATAGTTGAGGAACACATACCTTCAATTTGGGCCTTATTAGCAGAACGTGGTTAATCTCGTATATAGTTACTCGCATTAACGCGTAGTGTAATGCATCCACTCGTAACTTCGTCGACCACTGCTGACTCAAACACTCCACTTATTTCATGCTCTTAGGATGTTCTCACCACAAGTCATAAATAGGTATCTGCACTAGTCATCATGTCGCACGAATATTCACAAGTCTCCAATAAGTCGTTATTAAGTCATATTAGTATCTCTCTCCTCGTTCTTAAGTCATCAGCAGTATCTATTTTCCACTAGTCGTTCTTCTTCGGTCATAGGTTGTGGTTCCCTCCTTTTTCGGGGGTGTCATTTCCCCCTTGCTATCATTTGTAGCGTTCAGGGTAACACAACAAGCTCATTTGTCCATTGGTTACTTATTTAAATAATGGAACCATTCCACATCCTCGTAAAGGCCAGCTCGGCCCACCTCTCTCATGGCGCCCCTAAATTTATGGTTTTCTGACCTTCAGGTTCACGGGTTGGAAAACTCGGCGCCATCCAGACTGTCAGTATTGTTTGCCGTTTTGGCCATAATAAATAGATGGCATAAAGCTGTCTCACCACAGTGTGAGATCAATTTCTGGTCTCACATCAACTAATAGTGTTTTGCTGTTTTCTAGTGTTTTTTCAGTCGTTTATTTAGAAATTTCATTTTCGCAACAATTATCTTATTACGCCACATGATACAACTATTTTTATAACAGACGCGCGTATGACTGTTTGGTATCGGTACTCCATATAACTTCTGAACATGAAGACTTTTATACTATTCTAACAAATCTAAGAGAAGTTTTAGAAATGAAGAGTGAATAAGATAATCCTGGTATCAACCAATGAAAAGCCTTTCGATGCAATTAATAGAAACTAGAAATTGCACTCGATGCTGCCCAAGAATTAAAGCAGATTTAATTTATGGATTAAGATTGCACCGACAAGAGCCAACCAGAATGCAGAATGAGAAAGAGCTCAGTTTTCTGAAAGAAGATCATATGCACAAGCTTGGAGTGCTTCAAAACACAAGAGAAATGTCCCATACGTGGATTTTTAATACACGACCTGGGTATATAACTCCCATATTTCTACTATTTGCTTCCATTTCGACTTTTTGTCTTCTGGTTTGTTCATTATCTAGTACTGACGAAGAGATCCAGCGTATCCTCGAAAAAGCTGTATGCTGTTTTGATATTTTATTCGTGATCGACTACGTTGTTGAAGTATCCCTTATCCTTTTCACAAAGTGCTTGTTCTTTTTAATTTAATACAATAATTAAAATTATTTCTTATTAATTTAATACAATAATTACAATTAATTCTAATTAATTTAACACAATAATAACAATTAATTCTTATTAAGTTAATACAATAACTACAATTAATTATTATTAATTTAATACAATAATTACAAATAATTATTATTAATTTAATACAATAATTACAATTAAATTTTACTAATCTAATACAATGACATTTATACAATTTCAGTAGACTCATTCCATATTATCTTCTCTGAAATAACGATTTAGATAGATACAATTAGAGAATACTCTATTTTAAGTGTGAGTACAATTAATTAGCCCAAGGTGAAATTTCAATATACTAAATAAAAATTTCAATATAGCTCAATAACTTATGCGTTCTTAACTTATTAGATATGTTTCAAATTATCATGCCAATCTTTAGTATCACGTATATCACGCTACTATGCATTAATTATCTTTGATGATCAAAGACTTTAATAAGATACCGCGAGATATCCTTTTGTAGGAAATTTAATTAAACTCTCAAAATCTTTAGGAGCGTGGTATGATAACCAATTCTTCGAGTCAGATTGGATTTCAAAGTCTCCTTCAACACGTAGACGAATATTGGATTTACGAAAGTATCGTAATAATTATTTATCATATAAAAAGATTCAAATAAAAGGAAAAGTCAGTTTTTTTCATACGAAATATTAAAAACTAATAAATTATGAGTGTAAAACAAAGTCTAAGAATGACAACGGAAATATTGGTAAAATTGAACTATCGCCATCTATATCAAGGTTAGCAAACTACGGTATCAGATAATATTGAATGATTAGTAGGACTATTAAATAGTTATTGTTTTTGTGATTTATAAATAAAATGAATATTCACTGTGCCTTTTGAACATTTAACAAGAAAGATCAATCATGCTTAAAGCATTGATTATGAAACTCTTCCCAATGTCAATGCAATTTAATTTAAACATGTCTAAAATGCAATACATTCTTCGGTAATATTTCAAAACTTATCACAATACTACATTAATTTATTATATTTGAAAACTTAAACCTTCATCGTAAAATATGAACTTCATTCAAATAACGGCATTTAAATATAAATTGCCTGGTTTAAACATCTCTAAAATGCGATACATTCCTCGGTAATATTTTTTAAATTATCATAATACTACAATATATTAGTATATTTGAAAACTTCATCGAAAACAACTGACATTCCTTCAAATGACGTCATAGAAAAAATAACACGCCTCTCTATATAAAATATCTCTATAAAATCAGCATTGCATTCATAACATTTTCCCATTCATTTCATTCATTAATTCAATCATTTATTTTATATAAAAACTTAAGACCATGGAGCTACAAGTAATTAAACTCTATGTTTAAAACTTCATCGAAAAAAATCGTCCTTCTCTCTGTAAAATCCATGAATATTTCATTCATATCAGCTATGCAGACTCCATGAGCTAAATAATTTTGCGTTAAAGAAATATAGCAATTCTTATACAACTCATCCTACATATTTTGATGTTTACATTTTAGATAAGTGAAAAATAATCTTCGTTGTAGAAATAATCAAATTTGGATGATCATTTAAACTCAAATATATTGTAATTGCGTTGTTTCTGTAGATTCACAGAATTTAAGCAAACATAAAGCGGTTTTAGGACGGATACAGCACTCAATTTGAATTAACACGAACTTTAAAAATCACGACTTTGAGACAAGATGGATGCCATATTTCATTTTGAAGTGGGTTACGTAATCTTTTCTTTTCATGGTCACGTGATAGCTTCATATAAGAGGTGTAATTATTACTTTAAATTTTATTAAAAAAACTACCGCAGATATTTTGCTGAAATTTTTGTTATATATTCTATGGAATAATTTGAATATAACCTAAAATTTTCGAAGCAATTTTTGAATTTTAAAATGTTTGAAAATGTTTGAAAAATTAGGTCCAATAGGGTTTAATGTATTTCATTTTTTTCAACCCGAGTTCAATCCATAATTTGATTGAACACGGGTGATATTATTCATTTATATTCCCATAGGTCCTACAGACCGGCTGAACAACATACTAAAATTTCATTTTGATTAAGTCATTTTCATGACAGTTATTGTGCTAACGGACAGACAGACAGATAGACAAACAGAATGAACAAAGTCATAAACACTTTTCAACTTTTTTATAAAGTGTTAAAAAAGTAAGAATACTTATTTTATTCTACGTAAGAATACATATTTACTTTACGTAAGAATACATAATGTAAGAATACATATTTTACTCTACTAATATACGACATATTTTACTCATCTTATCAAAGAACTTATCCACTCCTCATATACACCATGCAGATGAGTATTAGTAACCGACCCTATGTGAATCGCGCAACCAAAACTGCCGATTGTAAAACGTAAGCAAACTACGGTTCTTGTAGCTACTCTGTGAGCCTCCTGAGACAATATTAAATGGTGAGTAGGACAACTAAATAATTTTATTTTTATTATGTATATATACAATTTTAGTTTAAAATTTCCAGTGGCTCTTGAGTATTCAAAAATGTAAGTTTTCCTTTTTAACACTTTACAGAAAAGTTTAAAAGTGTTTATGACTTTGTTCGTTCTGTCTGTCTGTATGTCCGTTAGCACTATAACTGCAGCAAAAATGACTTAATCAAAATGAAATTTTAGTATGTTGTTCAGACGGTCTGTATGACCAATGGGAATATAAACGAATAATATCACCTAATTAGTTTTGAATTGTACCCGGGTTGAAAAAATGAAATACATTGAGTCCTATGAGACCTAATTTTTCAAACATTTTTTAATCGGATTTAAAACTCACAAATTGCTTCGAAAATTTTAGGTAATATTCAAATTGTTCCATAAAATATATAAAAAAAATTCAGAGAAATATATTCAGCAGTTTTTTAAATAAAAGTTAAAATAATAATTTCACCTCTTATATGAAACGATCACGTGACCATGATATGAAACGATCACGTGACCATGATATGAAACGATCACATGACCCACTTCAAAATGATATATGGCATCCATCTTGTTTCAAAATCGTAATTTTTTTTTCTTTTTAATTCATATTGAGTGTTGTATCCGACCTCATTTGAATGAAATTCATTTTTTTCGATGAAGGTTTAAGTTTTCAAATATAATAAATTAATGTAGCATTGTGATAAGTTTTAAAATATTACCGCGGAATGTATTGCATTTTAGACATGTTTAAATAAAATTGCATTGAAGTTGGAAAGTGTTTCATAATCAATGCTTTGAGCATGATTGATCTTTCTTGTTTATATATGGCTCTTCTTATCAAAGAGATTGCCCATTCCTGATCTATATCATGCAAATGCCGTTCGGATGATTTTCTATCTGACCTTGATTGACTTTCAAAGTGATCTTGATCGACTTTCTAAGTTATCTTGATTGACTAATTGATCTTAATTGATTTTCTAAGTGATCTTGATTGACTTTCTAAGAGATTTTGATTGTCTTTCTATTTGCATTGACTTTCTAAGTGATCTTAATTGACTTCCTAAGTGATCTTAATTGACTTCCTAAGTGATCTTGATTGACTGTCTAAGTGAACTTTATTGACTTTGTAAGTGATCTTGAATGGCTTTCTAAGTGATCTTGATTGACTTTCTAGCTGATCTTAATTGACTTTCTAAGTGATCTTGATTGACTTTCTAAGTGATTTTGATTGACTTTCTAATTGCATTTACTTTCTAAGGGATCTTGATTAACTTTCTAAGTGATCTTAATTGACTTTCTAAGTGATCTTAATTGACTTCTTAAGTGATCTTGATTGACTTTCTAAGTGATCATGATTGACTTAGTGAATTACGCAAAAAAACTTCTGATTGCAAAATACTGAAATTTAGCATATACGTGGGGCTTGACCAGTAAGTAGAATAAACTCCCGATTGTCTATCAATAACAGCACTGGAGGAAGCACTGTGACGGAAGAGTGAACTAGACGCTTAAGCGAAATAAAAGCAAAATGCTGTTTTTTAAATTATACATATAAACAATACTTATGAAAACAAAACGTATTACATTAAATGGTGAGTAGGACAACTAAATAATTATATTTTTATTATATATTTTTCTTATGTTAAGAAACTCACAAAAGTTAAAAATAAGAAAACACTTGAATGAGGCAAATTTTGCATTTTACTAATAAAGCATGAGTAGGGTGAGACTCACTCTGACTCTCATACCAGACTATACTTTAAATTACTTTTAAACTTTGAATTACGAAATATGAAAATTTTGTATAATTGTTCCAAATTACCACAACGACAACATGTTACATTTCAATTGAAAGGGCTTGTAAAACCTTCCGATTGATACTATGTTTGATATTGAACACCGGGGATACTCGTCCCCCCAAAGGGGGTGGGTTAATGATTTCGAGAGTACAAAAATTGCAATTCGGTTATTTTTCACTAGAACTATTAAAACTGTAAAAACAATTTTACAGATTATTATGCCAAATTCTCTCCTATGCTGCAATTTTGAAAAAAATGCTATGAGCAAATGTAAAATTAAAATATAAAGTAAATGTAACGAATATAAAATAAATTTCGACGATTTCATTATAATTTAAAAAAATCTATCTAGTACTAGATTATTTAATAACAAATCCAGATTTACTGAGAATCTATTAATATTTGTGTTCGCTATCGTGTATACAAGAAATTGACCACCGTCAGACTGACTCTAAACACATGGCATCACTCTTCATGACATCCATCCCTCTAAAAATAGTCAAATTCTGTTCAGGATATCCTATCAGCAATCATCATCAAAATTTCGAAATAGAAGATTTTCGTGGATATAATACTTTTCCTATACTATAATACTACAATCTAGCTTTTCCCGAGTTATAACTGGAAGAATGTTTGAACGAAAAATTCCAAGATTATATATGTGGAAAATTGACAAGAAAGATCAATTATGCTTAAAGCATTGATTATGAAACACTTTCCAACTTCAATGCAATTTTATTTAAACATGTATAAAATGCAATACATTCCTCGGTAATATTTTAAAACTTATCACAATACTACATTAATTTATTATATTTGAAAACTTAAACATTCATCGAAAAAAATGAACTTCATTCAAATGACGGCATTGAAATGTAAATTGCCTGGTTTAAACATCTCTAAAATGAGATGCATTCCTCGGAAAAAATTTTAGAGTTATCATAATACTACGATAATTTATTATATTTGAAAATTTCATCGAAAACAACTGAAATTCATTCAAATGACGTCATAGAAAAAATAACACGCCTGGCTCTCTCTATAAAAGCAGCATTTCATTCATAAATAAATTCCCATTCATGTCATTCATCACAATACTATAATAATTTTTTTTTTTTTTTAAATTAAGTCCATGGAGCTACAAGTAATTAAACTCTATGCGTATAACTTCATCGAAAAAAATCGTCCTTCTCTTTCAAAATCAATGAATATTTCATTCATATCAGCTACGCAGACTCCATGAACTAAATGATTTTGTGTTAAAGAAATACAGCAATTCTAATACAAATCATTCTACATATTTTGCTGTTTACATTTTACATAGGTGAAAAATAGGCTTCGTTGTAGAAATAATCAAATTTGGATGAGCATTTAAACTCAAATATATTGTAATTGCGCTGTTTCAGTATGAAGATGCACAGAATTTAAGCAAAAATAAATTGGTTTTAGGACGGATACAGCACTCAATATGAATTAAAAAGAACTTTAAAAATCACGATTTTGAGACAAGATGGATGCCATATATCATTTTGAAGTGGGTCACGTGATCTTTTGATATCATGGCCACGTGATCGCTTCGTATAAGAGGTGCTATTATTATTTTAATTTTTATTTAAAAAACTACTGAATATATATCGCTGAATTTTTTTTATATATTTTATGGAACAATTTGAATATTACCTAAAATTTTCGAAGCAATTTGTGAATTTTAAATCCGTTTAAAAAATGTTTGAAAAATTAGGTCCCATTGGGCTCAATGTATTTCATTTTTTCCACCCGGGTTCAATCCAAAACTAATTGGGTGATATTATTCATTTATATTCCCATAGGTCCTACAGACCGTCTGAACAACATACTAAATTTTCATTTTGATTAAGTCATTTTTACGGCAGTTATCGTGTTAACGGACAGACAGACAGGCAGACAGACAGACAGAATGAACAAAGTCATAAACACTTTTCAACTTTGTTGTAAAGTGTTAAAATGGTCTGATGTCATTATAAAGGGCAGAATATGATATAGGGGAAATGGATCGAGGAGTTGTGATTAACAAAGATTTTCCGGAGATAAGATCCTCGATAGACTGAAATGAGAATAATCTAAAAACTTGAAAATTTGTTCAGAAAATTTATTAATCTCGGAATTTTTCGTTCAAACATTCTTACAGCTATAACTCGAAAAAGGTTAGATACGTACACAAAATTTATTTTAAAACATCATGCGGAATGAAAGAAACCCTATTTTTTCTCTACCTCTATTTATGTCCGTCAATCGTTATGATATATTTTAATTTATTTATATTTATGCAGCAAATTTTTCACATTTGCCACAGTTTGATGCTACATTTTTCACATTTTATAATTCAATTTATATGTGAGTAACATCTCAGGTTGTAGTGTCTTTGGCAAAAAACGGAGAGTTACGAAAAATGAAAATACGCTGATATCTTTGAACCTAATAGATGTGGAAGCTTATATCTTTGAACTTAACAGATGTGGATGCTTATATCTTATGGTACATTTATATCTTAGAACGTAATATGATGTGGACGCCTATATTTTACGCTTATCGGCGCTTATATCATTGAACCTAATAGTTGTAAATGAATTCAATTTTTACTTGATTTTGGAGTTAATTTATGAATCTATAAAATAAATTTCAATATTTTAATATCTTGAACCTCTTCTTTAACATAAACAAATGGTTTTGACTGAACTAGTTTTTGCCTAACTCTGCTTTGTGACACTCGGAATATCTTCTATAAAATATAGATATAAATAGTAAGCAAAAAATCTTCTGTTTAAAATTTATAGTCTACATCCATAATCTATATAAATAAAATTGATAATATATCCGTCTGTCTGTTTGTCCCATCATCAAGGGACAACGGCTAAACCGAATGTGATGAAATTTTGTGGGTAGCCTTAAAATAACCAGACTAAAAATTTAGTCCATTTTTCGAGTCTCTACGACCAGTGGTTCTCGATATATTAGTAATAAACGAAACTATCGATTGTCTCAACATCACAGACGAACGGTTGAACTGAATTTAATGAACTTTTGTGGATTGGCTTGAAATGTGCTCCCTTACATTTAGTCCAAATTTAGAGTTTCTAAGCCCGGGGTGGTCGAGATAATTAGTTAAAAAGAAACTTTTTTCCTAGGAGATCTAATCTCTAACTCCCTGGTTCCTCCAAATGAAAAAGTTGGAAATCGTTTGTCGGACGTGAAAGTGAATTACAACTTTATCTCTGAGTTTGGAGACAGATTTTTGAGCCAAATAATCACTTTTTAAAATCATGAAATGTTTGAAAACATGAATTTAAACGTAAATGTTTGAAAACATGAATTTAAACGTAAAATCTATCACCACGGTTTATTTCTCCCCAGCTTTTGCTCAACGATGAAAATTATTCAGAAATCAAAATGGTTAATTAATTTTTAGCATTCCATGAGGATATATCATGTTACTAGTCAACGCAGTTAATTTAAATGTGTTTATTAATGTTTATTATTATTTTTTCGATTTGAATAATAAATAAATGGATATAAAAATTTATCTTACTATCATCATACACACTTTCATATCATCATACACACTACTATCATAATACATCACTTTCATTTATTTTGGCAAAGAGTTTTCAAGCTTATATATTCTGTTTAGCTAATAAACTCATATATTGTGTTTAGCCAATAAATTCATTCAACCAATGTATGAAATTGATAAAGCGGGTACATATTCTAATACAATTTTAGTGTTTTCATTTAGAATATACAAACGGGATTAGGATGTTTCACTCAGATCTGCAAATTCAGACCTAAGAACTTTGCGGGATATCGCTAATTTGGCAACTTTCCTTAAGCGTTGCCAAAATTGACAGAAATGTCGCCAAATTGATAAAAACAACTTAAATTAATGAAATGTATTATGTTTTATTAGAAGAGAGTAATGAAATGATGTTTCATTAACATTTGTCTGTCAGAGCAAACGTCCTACTTAATAACACATTTAGCGAATTTTTTAAATGTCACCAAATTGATAAAAATTTTTGAAAATCCGTAAAAATATTTTGAAATTGATAAAATTGCATTAAATAGATGGAATTAACTGTGTTTTGTTATGGGATAGTTTTGTGATGATGTTCCGTCCATTTGTCGCCAAGTGGGACTGTCAGTTCTACAGTCCCACTTGACTTAAATTTGGTATTTTTTTAAAATGTCGCTAAACTGGCGAAATTTTCCCAAACCTTCCATAGAGATAGCATTATTCAGACGATATTTTTTCCACTAATTTATTTGAAGCAAATGATATCATGTCGCTTAGCAACGGATTTAAATCCCATGTGTTTATGCGGCAGACGATTTTTATTAAAATTTTTCTGATTTGAATAAAGAAGATATGTATATAAAATAAATTTCTTTGGCATTGCATTTTTGACTGGATAATATCATTTACGGTTTTCAGGTTTAAACATTATTATTATTGATATTTTTGGGGGGTATTGATTCAGAGATTATCGATATCTTCACATTATGCTATTTTATAAGCAAAACATTTTGAAACTCACATATTGTACGTTGTACGAGTAATCTTCTAGGAATGCACAGGTATCTATATATACTAATTGGCAAGTGTCTACTTGTCCGTCTGTCTGTTCATCTGCCTGTTCGTCTGCCTGTCTGTCACGCTTTTTAGGCACTTCCCGAATAGATAGAGACTTGCAATTTGGCACACGGCTTGGTAGTTCGATAAAGGCCCCTGGGAAAATCGAATTTTTCGGAAACGTTCTCTATAAGGAGTGCTCCACACCTAAAAGTTCCAAAAGTGAAATGATAGGAAAGAATGCTTTGCGATAAGATAGAGACTTCAAATTTTGTGTATGGGTAAATCGTTCGAAAGGAAGAAAGGGTGCAAATTCAGATTTTCAATATTTTCTACTTAAGGGTCTGCCACACTCTAAAATGTTCGATTTTCAAAATAAAGGAGAAGCTCCCCTTTAAAGCGTGATAGAGGCTTTATATTTGGTATATGTGCGAATCATTTGATGAAAACACCCAAGACAAAAGATGCGCCAGAGAAAAACTTTCGAAAGGTGAAATGACGAAAAATTACGCTTCGGCATGGGATAAATACTTCAAGTGTTGTGTACGGTTGGGTAGATAGTAGTAGAAATGAAGAGTATGTGCAATTTCAATTTTCTAATATTTTTTAATTTAGGGGGTGCGCATAATGAAAATAAAGATAAATTTCATAAATGCTCCTTTAAGGTATTGGGTACTCCACACAGAAACATCCATTAGGTGGTTCTTCTCGGCCATCCAAACAGCTACCTTACACCTTTCTGGCAGGTCGGACCGTCTGGGTCTCAACAACATCATCAACTACAACAACACAAAAACATTCTAAAGGTGAAATGATAAAAAAAGCATGCTTCGCGATGAGATTGAGACTTTAAATTTGGTGTACGGTTAGATTGTTGAAAAGGAAGAAACTGCACAATTTCAGTGTTCCAACATTTGCTATTGTAGGGGGTGCCGCACACTAAAATATTTGATTTCACGAGCAATTGAAAAACGCCTTCTTTACAATGTGATAGCGACTTGAAATTTGGTGTATGGACAAATAATTTGATAAAAACCCCAATATGAAAACAATCTTTTAACGTGTTCATTTGAGGAGATACTACACAGGAAAACGTTCGAAAGGTGAAATGATAGTAAAAGCATGCTTCGCGATAGGATGAAGACTTCAAACTTGGTGTACGGGTGATAGGAAGAAAGTGTGCAATTTCAGATTTCCAATATTTGCTACTTTAGGGGGTGCCACATACCTAAATGTTCGATTTTTCGAATAAGTTATATACTTATTATCCTTTAAATGTGATAGAGTCTTAATATTTGGTATATGGGCCAATCATCTAATAAAAAACCCAAGACGAATAGAGTTTTTCCTAAATGTCTATTTATGACTGTGCTCGCTCCACAGAAAGACGTTCGATTGGGGAAATGATAAAATAGCATGCTTCGGTATGAAATAAAGATTTTAATTTTATGTATGGGCAGATAGTTCGAAAGGAAGAGGGGTGCCATTTAAATTTTCCAATATTTTATTCTTTCAGGGGTTCTGCATATCAAAATATTCGATTTGCCGATTAAATGTGAAACTCGAATTATTAAAAAATTCACATTACTCGGGGCGTTGCTTATTACGAAACCGTTGATTCTCAACGGATATCCGGCTATTATCATCTAATCTTCGATAATATAAGTAGTGCATATATATTGGCTTATATTGGAATCAAGTATGACCTTCTAGTATGAAGATTAAGGGGATTATTGATATTTTCAGTTTATTACATCATCTGCTTTATTTTGGAAAATATGTTTGAGACTCATATTGTAACACGAGTAATCTCACTACTAACACTCGGACATGTCTTTTAATCTACGACATTATAAGTAGTACTGGTATATCTTCCCATATAACTTTAGTTCTTTTATTTTGGCATATATTGGAATCAAATACTGCATTCAAGCTTAAAGATTACGGGTTTATTGATATTTTCAATTTATACATGTAATTTACTAATACAGTTTATATCTTCTAATACTCCCTTATATAAGTAGTATGGATGGCATACAATTTTAACGCTTTTATTTTGCATATATTGATTCAGTTCCGTATTTTTTGTAAATTTACTTACAAAAAGGGCAGGATGATTTATTCTTCAGATCTGCCCGGGAAGATAATTTTATATAGCGAGAACAGAAATTCTTAAACTTCTTTTAGGAGCATTAAATTATATATTTAAACAGAATATTTTGATTAAAAATGTAATTTGGTATACTATAGGAATTTGCACATGATTGTGAATTTTGAGTTTCTTTATATTATATACTCGGTACGGAGAACGGGTATACTGCTAGTTTGTTTATATAAAGTTCTTATGTGAGAAATCGTATTTTTTAGTCAAGTTCAAGACAATTAGACATTTTCCTTTTTCAAGATTGTAATACGACAATCTCAGAAAATAAAAGTGATAGCTATGAATTATAGAAGTAATTTGTAGCCTTTTGAATGACCTACAAAGATATATAATAACATTTTAGAATGAGTTCTATTTTTGGAAATATACTGATTTTAATTTCGATATTTTAATATTTTAAGAATTTTAGTAATTTCGATATTTTAATATTTTAAGAATTTTAGTAATTTCGATATTTTAATATTTTAAGCATTTTTATATTTTCGATATTTTAATATTCTAAGCAGTTTAGTAATTTCGGCATTTTATTATCTTGATCTATTTTGACAATGTCAAAGAAGACAAACCACACACAAAAAATCTGATGTGGGCAACACAAGATTTTCCTTATATAATATAATGAATTTACTACGTTTGCAGTAAAAAATAGGTTTTCCTTATAGTAGACACTTATATTCTTTCCAAGATATTTAATTTTTCTACGATTAGTCGTCATTTTTATACATTTGGCGAGATTTTTGTTAATTTGGCAACATTTAAAAAAGTCGCCAAATTGGCAACATTCCGCCAAATCCGCCGCCAATATCTCGCCAAGTGTTATGGACGGAGAAATAAGTTATTCTTATAGCAGATAAATGACTATTGGCATTCAAATACAAAAGCATTACTCAAAGTATCTTTTCTTAAGAATGGAATAAGTTAGATCCACGAGAATTATGTCACCCAATTTATTGCATGATATTACATCTGAAAAGTGAACATGTTTCTCAACAGTTAATATATTGTTTTTAATTTATGGGATTTTTTTATAAATTTATTTGAAAAATGTGCAACATCTCGAGAACGGATTATGTTAGTGTTCTAAATTTTATGTCAATCGTTTTCTTAGGAAAAATTACATAAGAAGTGTCTATTTGCGTATATTTATTAAAAGTTTTGATTTTTGGAGGATTTTTTAAAAATTTCACTCGACAATTTAGGGAGTTCTGAACATTCGAATGTGTTTTAAAACAATAGGCTTCCAGTGTTAATTAATTAAAAATTAATTGATTATTATTAATTAAAATACTATAGTAGAAGATTAGTCAAAAGACTCTATTAGAACATTAATTAAAAGACTATATTTAAAGATAATTAGAAGACTCTTTTAGAAGAAAGTCTAAAGAACATTGTTCCTGGCCACAAATAATCCATAGTTGATGTTGTTGATATTCTCAGCGTTCATAAAGCTAAAAAAATCTGATGTGGGCAGCACATGACTTTCCTTATATAATGTAATAAACTTACTACTAACAGTTAAAAAATGTTATAAAATTATAGTACATACTTATATTATTTCCAAGATATTGAATTTTCTTCAATTAGGCGTCATTTTCATTGATGTAGCGTCATTTTTATCCATTTGGCGAGATTTTCGTTAATTTGGCAACATTTAAAAATGTCCTTCGCCAAGTTGACGACATTCCGCCAAATTCGTCGCCAAAATCTCGCCAAGCGTTATTGACGGAGAAATAAGTTACTCTTACAGCAGATAAATGACCAAATACAAAAGTATTACTCAAAGTATCTTTCCTCGTGAATGGAATGAGTTAGATCCACGAGAATGATATCACCACATTTATCGCATGATATTACATATGAAAAGTGAACATGTTTCTTAAGAGTTGATATTTTTTTTTACTTGATTTTTTGTTAAATTTATTTTAAACGTGTGTATCTCGAAAACGGTTAATGCTAGCATCCTACTGTTTATGTCAATCGTTTTCTAATGAAAAATTACATAAAAAATGTCTATTTGCGTTACTTTATTAAAAGTTTTGATTTTTTGATGATTTTCTCAAAATTTCACTCAAAAATTTAGGGGGTTCTGAACATTTGATTGCGTTTAAAAACAATAGACTTTCAGTATTCACGGATTGAAATTTTTGTACCAAATTTCTTTCAAATCGCTCCATTCGTTCGTGAGATATCGTCTTCACAGACTCAATGACACACACACACACACACACTCACACACACACACACAAACATCACTTCAAAAATGTTTGATTCGTGATCAGGGATGCTTGAATTCGAATTTTCGACCCCATCACAATACTTTCCTTATACATTATGTATATAAAGGAAGTAAACATACGTTATTCACTCCAAACTATTTTGTATTACTGCCGATATTTTTATACAGATTTCAATCACATTTGTAAACGTGTAACATCATCATTATTTATATACAGAAATCGTCTTGTGGTTGTTCTGATCAAACCATTAAAAATATTTATTTCATTGATTTATTATGAGATTAAAATGTCTCAAAATATTGAAAATGAGGTAACATACAGTAATCGAAGAAGAAATAGTATAACATGCCACAATTTGTACGTTGACAGAACTGGAAAACATGTTCTATTTTGATGCATTAATATGAAACAAATTTTGATATTCAGATACTTTATTAAGAGTATAGCTGCCACATTCAGTGGACAGTAGTTATTCCACCAGCGCAAAGCGTGAGTATAAACGATTTGCATTAATTTTTAACACTTTAAAACATAGTTGAAAGTGCTTCTAACATTTTAACACTTTACAACATAGTTGAAAGTGTTTAAGACTTTTTAACACTTTACAACATAGTTGAAAGTGTTTATGACTTTGTTCATTCTGTCTGTCTGTCTGTCTGTCCGTCCGTTAGAACGATAACTGCCGTAAAAATGCCTTTATCAAAATGAAATTTTAGTATATTTTTCAGACGGTCTATGGGAATATAAATGAATAATATCACCCAATTAGTTTTTTATTGAACTCGGATTGAAAACATGAAATACATTGAATCCTATGAGACCTAATGTTTCAAAATTTTTTCAAGCGATTTTAAAATTCACAAATTGCTTCAAACATTTTAAGAAATATTCAAATTATCCCATAAAATATATACAAAAAATTTCAGTAAAATATGTTAGGTAGTTTTTTAAATAAAAATTATTTAATATAGGGAGAAAAACAAATTCATTTAAATTCTGACTCTCGTTATATCCTACAGACTGAAAAAAGAGATATATTATATAATAAATATCTTTCCAAAAGTTTAAATATTTTATATATGAGAAAGGTTTCACATTTTGAAATAAATATGGTAGATAACAACTTTTCAAATTTTTAAATAAAGTAAATTCTTATAGTATTGGGATGAATTAAACGATTGGAAAAATTATTATGAATGAAATGTCGCTTTTATATAGAGGCGATTTATATTTCGATGACGTCACTTGAATAAAGTTCATTTGTTTTCGATGACGTTTTCAAATATAATAAATTATTGTAGTGTTATGATAATTTTAAAAATATTACCGAAGAATGTATCGCGTTTGAGAGATGTTTGTATAAAATTGTATTGAAGTTGGAAAGTGTTTCATAATCAATGTTTTATGCATGATTGATCTTTTCTTTCTTTCCTTTTTCTTATATAGAGATTTCTGAAAAATCTTAATATTCATTTAAATATTTCGCACCTAATACCTTAGGGACTTAGATATAGCCATTAAACATCAAAGTTTTGAACAAACCTTTCAGTGTAACCTATATTAACATCAACACATGCTAATGATTATAACCAAGTTTTATAAAATCTCTGAAATATATGCATAATTGGATACAACTCTATGTGAAGTACGTATAAAACCAATTTACTCTCTATATTGGTAAAATTTTGTTATACTAAATAAAATGTGTAGTATAACTATTCACTAATTCTTGCTTGCCTAGCTTGATATATTCAGGATGAATAATGTGCTACACATTAGCATTTTATAATTGGCTCTAATATGCCTGAAGCATAAAAATCTATCTTCATTATGCATCATAAATCTTTAAATTTGAAACTTTATTGTATTTTATCATCTTTCAAGATCAAAGTATTTTTACAGAAACTAGAAAAGTATTGTGTAAGTAATTCAATTAAAAGTTCGAAATTATTTTAAACATGGCACCAAATTAACGTTAAGGAAAATTTGAATAAAAAATATTCTATTAACATGAACATGCAGATCTGATTTTTTAAGTTAATATTTATAACATTTGCGTGAAACCATTATTCCATTCCTTTCATTCATCACAATACTACAATACGTTATTTTACTTAAAATCTTAAAACAATGGAGGTAACATTATTTTAACTTTATGCTTAAAACTTCATCGAAAACATCTGCTATAAAATCGCCTGCTTCTCTATGTAAAATCAATGAATGTTTCATTCATATGACCTATATCGCAGACTCCAGAGCTAAATATTTTTGCGTTAAAGAAATTCAGCAATTCTTATACAACTCATCCTCCATCTTGATGTGTTTATATTCTCCATAAGTGAAAATTAGGCTTCGTTGCAAAAATAATCAAAGTTTGAAGAGCATTTAAACTCAAATATATTGTAATTGAATATAGATGATCAGAGATTAAGTAAAAATAAAGCGGTTTTAGGACGGATACAACACTAAATACAAGAAATATCAATCATGCATAAAGCAGTGATTATGAAACACTTTTCAACTGAAATGCAATTTTATTTATACATTCAGCGCGATACATCCAGCGGTGATATTTTTAAAATTGTCCCAATACTACAATAATTTATAATATTTGAAAACTTCATCAAAATAAATGATCTTTATACAAATAACGTCATCGAAATATAAATCATCTGACTCTCTATATAAAAGCAGTAAATATTTAATTCATAAAATTTCTTCCATTCCTTTTACTCAGCGGTATATACATACTCTTCGGTAATATGTTTGAAATTATCACAAAACTACAATAATTTATTTTACTTAAAAACGTAAAGCCATGGAGGAAAAATTACTTTCTAACTTCATGTTGAAAACTTCATCAAAAAAGCAATAATATAGAATCGTCTGTTCTATGAAAAATCAATGAATGTTTCATTCATATCAGCTATATTGCAAACTAAATAAGCATATTGCAGAGCTAAATAATTTTGCATTAAAGAAATTCAGCAGTTCTTATACAGCTCATTTTACAGCTTGATGTGTTTACATTCTCCATACGTGAAAGTTATGCTTCGTTGCAAAAATGATCAAAGTTTGCCGATCATTTAAACTCCAAAATATAACAATCGCGTTGGCGCAGTATATCAGGAGTGCAATGCCGTGGCATTTATGACAAGTTTGTTGACAACTGGGGTGTAAGGTCACAACCCCTTACCGCCATTAAGTAAGCTTCTCGCTAAGCCTTCCTTCTTTTTTCAATTCTAAAATTATTTTTATACTATTTATATTTATATCGTGTATAGTATTTGTAGCTGCTTTGCGCATATATGCTATAACACTTCAATATATTTAATAACTTCCATTTTACATCTTATATATTATATATATATATATATATATATATATATATATATATATATATATATATATTATATATATATATAATATATATATATATATATATATATATATGTATATAATATATATATATATATAAATATATATATATATATATGTATTATATATATATATATATATATATATATATATATTATATATATATAATATATATATATATATATATATGTATATAATATATATATATATATATATGAATATATATATATATATATATGTATATATATATATATATATATATATGTGTGTGTGTGTGTGTGTGTGTGTGTGTGTGTGTAATTACTTTTTCTCATGGTTTTATTAATCTCACCACAATGAAGAATATTCAAATAATAATTACTATATTAACACCACTCTTACAGAATGAATTCTAGAAATTTGTAAATTACCGTATTTTAGGATAATTATTGTTTGCATATCTTTAATTAACCTATGTTAGCACTTCAATTTAACTTCAATACCCCATTATTCATATTTTGGTTAGCTTGACTTCGATATAACATGGTAGTCATTAGCACTTTTAATATAACTTTCAACATTCATTAGCTATCTTTGAAGATCAGAGATTTTTAAGAGACACTGGACAAAAACCTTTTGTATGTAATTCAACTAAACACTCTACATTCTTGTTACAAAGGTAGGGTACTTTAATTATAATTTCTAGATTGCAATGTTTCTGTAAGGATAAAATCGAGAGAGTCTAATTAAGATAATTATAAGAATTAGCATGATATCTAATGAGTATAACTAATTTTACTATAGTTGAAGTATTAAGGATTATAAGGGTTTTATCACTTGCAAGAACTTATCTCAAATGGATGTATCACCTTCACTGAGTTACGAACTTTTTCTATGTGTTTAAGAGTTATGTTTTATTATCCAAAAGAATTGCAATTTAAATGTTAATGATGTGATATATAAATAAAAATACAACTTTTTTCCATAGACCTAGGTTTATACTTTGAAAACACGGACAGAATTTACCGGATTTCAAAGAATATAAATAATTCTGACTACCGAAAAGCCCCCCCCCCCCTTCTACCCCACTCCCTTTTAACTAAAGTGGAGGGGCTGATTGTCACTGTCAAATAATTCATGTTTTATTTTCTTATTATCCCCCCCCCCCCCCAATGTTTCTATTATCTTTCTGTTAAAAGTCAATAACTCATGTTTGTATGTATCTTTTATCCCAAATACTTGTCCCAGAAGCTAGCTTCTTCTTTTAAATGTTGTTATTGTATTAACGGGAGTTCCTTACATTGATATAAATAATGTAAATTGTAGTCATTAGATCTAATATTGAAGCGACAAATTAAGATGTTCAAAACAAATTCCGACCTCAAATTATTAGGTGGAGATTTTACAGAAGATATTTTACAGAAATTATAGCCGAATGAGATAAAATTAGTGCAAACATAGAAACATGCAATTAACACAATATTTTTGAGAATAAGTAGTACACAAACACATTGCTCTTTAACCTCTGTATTGCACAGAAACTTCCAATTAGATCTAGAAAGCAATATTTACTATGCTAAATAAAATATTAATTCAAATAGACCAAAAGCAGGTAGAAGAAAATAACTATCATTAGCCGCCGTAAAATATTCAAATTTTATTTATATAACATATAAATATAAATAATACCAATAATTTCAGTTGAATAATCAGCTAAATTAAATTCTTAATCATCATTATACAATTATTATAAAACAATTTCTGGGAACTGAACATCTGGCACGTTCTAGAAATAATATGGAAATTAAATTTCTCTGAGAAGACGCGTCCTTCCGAGAGGTTGTTGGTAGGGGAAGGAGGGTACGGTCCCTGTGGATGCCTCCCCCACTGGGTTCCGGTCTAAATTGGGTGGCACTTCCCGACCTTCCAAACTGTTACCTTACACATTTCTGGTAGGTCGGACGGTCTGGGTTTCAACAACAACTTAACTGGTCAACAGGTAATTAGTCTTTGAACACAAAACTATATGGATATTCTTACGACTGTATTTAATAAATTTTGGTTTCTAAGCTTCCTATACTTTACGAAAAAATAATTTTTAAAATGTGTTTACTAAATTTCTAAACACATGGTGATGCCAATGTCATGGCACATAAAGCGACGTATTATCTGCAATATATTGGAACAGCACTACAAGCACTTCACAGTAATTTGCACTCAGCGCATGAATTTCTTGTACACATGTATTTATACAGAAAGGCACTTAGAAACATGCATAGAAATTATTAATAGCAGACATTTGTCTTTAATCATAAACTTAGAAGATTCCCTTTATCATCCAAGTATACACTTGGGATATGGGCGCTGACACTATTTCCATAGAGGTCGGTTCAGCATATCAACTGTCGTTAACAGGAACAAACTCCCATCAAGTATAAGTTACTTGTATTATGAAGTAAAATATTTTTCACTGTCTTTAATAATAAACGCAGAAGATTTCCTTTATCATTCAAGTATACGCTTGGAATATGTGCTCTGACTCTATTTCTGTAGAAGTCGTTTCAGCATATCAACTGTCGTTAACGGGAACAACCCCCCGTCAAGCATAAGCCACTTGTATTATGAAGCATAATATTTTTCATTGTCTTTAATCATAAACGCAGAAGATTTTTTTATCATCCAAGCATACACTTGGAATATGTGCGCTGATACTATTTCCATAGAAGTCGGTTCAGCATTTCAACTGTCGTTAACAGGAACAAACTCCCGTCAAGCATAAGTTACTTGTATTATGAAATATAGTATTTTTCATTGTCTTTAATCATAAACGCAGAAGATTTCTTTTATCATCCAAGCATACACTTGGAATATGTGCGCTGACACTATTTCCATAGAAGTCGGTTCAGCATATCAACTGTCGTTAACAGGAACAAACTCCCGTCAAGCATAAGTTACTTGTATTATGAAATATAGTATTTTTCATTGTCTTTAATCATAAACGCAGAATATTTTTTTATCATCCAAGCATACACTTGGAATATGTGCGCTGATACTATTTCCATAGAAGTCGGTTCAGCATATCAACTGTCGTTAACAGGAACAAACTCCCGTCAAGCATAAGTTACTTGTATTATGAAATATAGTATTTTTCATTGTCTTTAATCATAAACGCAGAAGATTTTTTTATCATCCAAGCATACACTTGGAATATGTGCGCTGATACTATTTCCATAGAAGTCGGTTCAGCATATCAACTGTCGTTAACAGGAACAAACTCCCGTCAAGCATAAGTTACTTGTATTATGAAATATAGTATTTTTCATTGTCTTTAATCATAAACGCAGAAGATTTCTTTTATCATCCAAGCATACACTTGGAATATGTGCGCTGACACTATTTCCATAGAAGTCGGTTCAGCATATCAACTGTCGTTAACAGGAACAAACTCCCGTCAAGCATAAGTTACTTGTATTATGAAATATAGTATTTTTCATTGTCTTTAATCATAAACGCAGAAGATTTTTTTATCATCCAAGCATACACTTGGAATATGTGCGCTGATACTATTTCCATAGAAGTCGGTTCAGCATATCAACTGTCGTTAACAGGAACAAACTCCCGTCAAGCATAAGTTACTTGTATTATGAAATATAGTATTTTTCATTGTCTTTAATCATAAACGCAGAAGATTTTTTTATCATCCAAGCATACACTTGGAATATGTGCGCTGATACTATTTCCATAGAAGTCGGTTCAGCATATCAACTGTCGTTAACAGGAACAAACTCCCGTCAAGCATAAGTTACTTGTATTATGAAATATAGTATTTTTCATTGTCTTTAATCATAAACGCAGAAGATTTTTTTATCATCCAAGCATACACTTGGAATATGTGCGCTGATACTATTTCCATAGAAGTCGGTTCAGCATATCAACTGTCGTTAACAGGAACAAACTCCCGTCAAGCATAAGTTACTTGTATTATGAAATATAGTATTTTTCATTGTCTTTAATCATAAACGCAGAAGATTTCTTTTATCATCCAAGCATACACTTGGAATATGTGCGCTGACACTATTTCCATAGAAGTCGGTTCAGCATATCAACTGTCGTTAACAGGAACACAATCCCGTCAAGCAAAAGTCACTTGTATTATGATTTATAATATTTTTCCAAATTATGTAGGTTACACGTAACTACGTTTCGTTAACGATTTTGAATAATAATTTATTTCCTTTAAAATTCCAAGAATATAAAATTACAACATTATTCGATGGATCCCTAACCTAACGGATCTTTTGTACCCGCATTTTAATAGGAAAATAACACCATCTTGATTACAGATGAAATATGTCCATCTTGATTACAGATTCTAGGGGTCTTTGCAGTTCCACAATGACGAAACTCCCCAAAACCTTTCATGATTAGCCAAAATCTAAACGCACCGTTAAAATCACCGCAACTTGCATCATCCGTAGATCTTTTGCAAACATTTTTCTTATCTGACGTCCGAAGAAAAAGGCGTCTCCAGCAACAAAATAAACAAAACAGAAAGGTTTCACCATTTATTCAATGATTCAGCATTCTAGGTCAATGCAACACAAATATGTTAAATTATTCTTACACGTATATATAATTTCATTGTTCAATGCAAATATAAATATTATGTAATTATCATGATTTAATTAACTCCCTTCCTTGCACATGATGTGTATGTAATGTAATAAGAATGCATACGCTGTGTTTACTAGGTTTTCGCTGTCTTGTTAATGAAGGCAGATAGACAGATTTTGAGAGTTGTATTGTATAACAGAAAGTTTCGTAATATATTGCATGTACAATTTATTTTAATTAGCTTGCCCATTCGAATTTCAGGTTGTATACTAAACAAACTTACTAATTAGTTATCGTTCAGAATAGCAAAGTAATGTTTAACATGTTGTACCTGTCTCTTTGTATGTAGCATTCATTATTAGTAGATGATCAAAGACTTTTATCACATACAGCGTTAAATCCTTTTGCCAATAATTCAAGTGGTATACACTCAAATCCCCTGAGAGAATAATATCAAACTATTGCTAAGAGTTTGAATAGATTACAATGTTTCTGTAAACATGAAGGCAACAATTTGGACTGACAAAGCCAATGAATATAATTAAGTTAAAATCTTAATGGCAATAAACAAAATTATCTAGATAAATATAAACTATATCTTACGAATAATGGATGAAAAGTATTTTAAATAACTCACTGTTTCTGTAAATGATTGAAGTATTATTCAAAATATAGGATTAATATCCGAGCACTTAAATGCATCTGCAGTAACTGGAATGTATGAAATTTAAACAACTTCATAAATGAGTACAAATCTGTGCTAGATAGTAAAGTCAACCCTCCTATAACCCGGTTAATTCGTACCGCGCTGTATGGAAAGCGCGTTATAAGAACTCAGATTAGTGCAAACCAGATTAATTCGTGCCGTGCTATATGGAAACTACATGCTGTGTTGTACGGAAACCGCGTTATAAGAAACTCAAAATTAGTACAGAAGAGAACAATTCATAGCGCATAATAAGGAAACCGCGTTAAGTGAAACTCAGTGCATAAATTAGGCTGATTCGTTCCACGTTGTATAAAACTGCATTTTTAGAGCACTATGTTATGATGAATACGGATATGGAATGTAAGTTTATAGATACAAAACGATATAAATATAGGTTTACATATTTTGATTTATATTAAGACTTCATATAAGAAAATTAAGAAAGCAATGTGAAATATAAACTTCATAACTTTTTTGCAACGAAAATCCTATTATCATTCATCATCACTGTCAAATATTAGTGGCCTAATTATTTTTCTTTTAATATCCTCTTCACTTTGCATATCCTCATTTTCGTTTTCAAATGTAGTTTTAGTTTGTAATTCTACCAAAATGTCTTTATCATAGGAGCTAATCAATTTTGTAATTTCATACTTTACACTTCGCACTATTTAACGATAATTTTCAATAAAGTAATTCTCTATTTGTTTACCTAACTTCAGTCCCCTTTTAACGTCATTTAAATCGAAATTTGCAAACCATTATTTATCCATATTTTCATCTACCAATGCATTTGAGGTGAATATATTATACTGGGTCTTTATAACTAAAGTTCCACTTTGAAATGGCTGTAAAAGAAAAACTACTGGACAGAATGTTGTCAAACTTGGAAATAGTTTACAGAAGGTCATGGGATTTTATTTTCCACAAAAAAAAAAAAAAAAAAAAAAAAAAAAACAGTTCACAAATTCACCGTCAGCGGGGAATGGCGCTGTATGCAATATCGTTAAACGAAATAAAACATGAAAACTTCGGTTTAAAAAGTCTTTAATCGTCTTTAAAACGTGTTACAAATCATGTTCAATGTGGCTTCCACCATTTTCTGAAAGCAAGTTAAATCGCATTACTGCGTTCTCAAGAGTAGCTTTTAGCATATCAGGAGAAATGTTACGGACATCTCGGTGTATCACATTTTTCAATTCCATCAAATTGTTTATGTTATCACCATAAACAGTGGTTTTGAGGTAACCCGTAGCCAGAGGTCATAGAGTTGAGGTTTGGTGACAGGGGTGGCCAAGGAATGGGGAAGTGTCGGCTTACAATCCGGTCATCCGTGAAATGTTGATTAAGTAACTGTTTGACACATGTACCAATGTGAGGTGGAACCCCGTCCTGCATAAAATTCGTGGTATCTAAGCCACTGTTTATGGTTATAACATAAACAATTTGGCGGAATTGAAAAATGTGATACACCGACATGTCCGTAACGTTCCTCCTGATATGCTAAGAGCTACTGTTGAGAACTCAGTAATGCGATTTAACTTGCTTTCAGAAAATAGTGGAAGCCACATTGAACATGATTTGTAACACGTTTGAGAAACGATTAAAAATTTTTAAACCGATGTCTTCATGTCTTATTTCGTTTAACAATGTTGCATACAGCGCCATTCCCCGCTGACGGTGAGTTTTTGAACTTTTTATCTTTTGCGGAAAATAAAATCCCATGACCTCCTGTAAACTATTGCCAAGTTTGATAACATTTTGTCTAGTAGTTTTCCTTTTATGGCTATTTCAAAGTGGAACTTTAATTATAAAGATCCTGTATTTACAGGGAATTTCCCTGATAACTGAAATTAAAAAATGATGATGTACGTGGATGAAAAAACTGGGGAATTCCCCATTAAATTCAACCATAAATGTGTAATAAATTCATACTGCAGGGAGACTGCTTCAGCTAATTGAGTTGCATTATAGAGAAACTCTGTTATATGACTATCGCATTATATGAAAACCGCGTTTTATGAGTACTGCGTTATGGGAAAGCTGTCGCAATTTTTGTTCCGAGTTATATGGAAACCGCATTATAAGAGAACCGCGTTATATGGGGGTTGACTGTATTCGAAATTCGTTAATTAGCTAAATTTGCATAAAACACTTCATTATAGTAATCTCATTTACAAATGCCACCCTATATTGTTAAAGTTGCATTCACTTATGCCTACAATGATGGTATCCAAGCAGTCTCAATTCATTTAGACACTTCTTGCGTACATTCCGTTAAAACAGATTACCTTACTCTCATAGCTTATATTCTTCCACTAAGTTACTTCATCAATTCTTATATCATGTCTTTCTTCAGCGGGTTATCTTGACTCCTCATGCTATGTTGTGTGGAAAGAGATTACACCGCCAATCAAGCCCTAGTTGACGTGAGAGTGTATTGCAATATCAAATGGAATCACTCCATGGCAATTCCCACTTAAACAGCTGTTTCAAGTGACTCTCATTAATGTGCAAATGCAAACTGGAAATTTTATCATGAATTTGTAAATTTCACAATATTATTATGGTAATTTATACAGGCAGACATGCGTTAGGGTCATCTTGTTGAATTTAATAGCAGACATTAAACGAACCATGAAGAGTATCCATGCATTTGTGTAAATACTTTGGATTTGTAAGGCACCACAATAGCAACTAAGGTTTGCAGGTATTTAAAATTTTCCAATTGCAATATATTATTTTTTCTGAAAATATAAATAGGTATCAAATGTACCGCGTAGTTGATTAAATGTATCAACCACATAGCTTTCTTTGTTAGGATAATTGTGACAATCTAAGGTCCACTTCTGCTTATAAATTCAATTAGTTTTACTGCAGTGCTTCTGTCTCAATAATTCTGACGACGAAAGTTAATTTTTGGCTTAGAAAGCAGTTGATGCATTTACTCAATTGTCTTATGCAGTGATATCCATTTATTTTAATTTTCCGATTATTTAAGAAAGCAAATTTAGCCAAGTGTTTGTACTTAGCTTCTGATTATTTTTATCACCTAGATAACGGAGTCCTCGGAAAAATATAGATTGCACTGTTTTTAAACTTCGCAATGATTGTTTTCCGGGATCTTCTAATTGAACATGGGTTGCAATTTATGATATAAAGATTTAGCTTTATGTGATTCGTACGCAGTACAATAAAATATAGATATTTCTGATAAGAATTGCTCTAAGTCAAGAAATATAAAATAAATAAAATACAATTTTATATATAACAAGCGGCAATCATGCTGATTAATAGGAAAATACATTTAGTTCATTTATCTATACCAAAATTGTTTTTACCATGTATGCATGTATGTATGCTTTGTGAATAAGAACAAGTATTTTAACGATTGAAGTCAAATATTTTTAATAAAATGAATAAGCTTAGTATATGCACAAAACATTGGAAACTAAATAAATTATAGATTTTTAACTGTATGAAAAAATGTCCCAAATCACTAAAAATATGACCTCATGATGTATTGCATTATTTTTCTAAACATACAAATTGCAGTTTCAAACAAATGCCGCTATTTAAAATACTAAGCAAGAAAAATATTTGAAAATTCATTTTGAGAAAACGCCTCTAAGCCACATATTCAGATATTGCTTTGTTAAGATAAGTCCAACCGGATTGCATGTATTTCTATGGTGAAAGATTCGTATTGAATTAAAATATATTTATTTACAATTTTGAAATATTTTCTAATATTCGCAATTAAAAGTAGTACGGGTCCGGAACAATTTTAACGCTTTTATTAACACTTTACAACAAAGTTGAAAAGTGCTTATGACTTTGTTCATTCTGGCTGTCTGTCTGTCTATTCGTTAGCACGATAACTGCCGTAAAAATGACTTAATCAAAATGAAATTTTAGTATGTTGTTCAGACGGTCTGTAGGACCTATGGGAATATAAATGAATAATATCACCCAATTAGTTTTGGATTGAACCCGGGTCGAAGAAATGAAATACATTGAGCCCTATGGGACCTAATTTTTCAAACATTTTTTAAGCGGATTTAAAATTCACAAATTGCTTCGAAAATTTTAGGTAATATTCAAACTGTTCCATAAAATATATAAAAAAAAATTCAGCAAAATATATTCAGTAGTTTTTAAATAAAAATAAAAATAATAATTACACCTCTTATATGAAACGATCACGTGCCCATGATATGAAACGATCACATGACCCACTTCAAAATGATATATGGCATCCATCTTGTTTTAAAATGGTGATTTTTTTAAGTTCTTTTTCAATCATATTGAGTGTTGTATCCGTCCTAAAACTACTTTATTTTTGCTTAAATTCTGTGCATCTACATACTGAAACAACGCAATGACAATATATTTGAGTTTAAATGCTCATCTAAATTTGATTATTTCTACAACTAAGCCTATTTTTCACCTATGTAAAATGTAAACAGCAAAATATATAGAATGAGTTGTATTAGAATTCCTGTATTTTTTTAACACAAAATAATTTAGTCCATGGAGTCTGCATGGCTGATATGAATGAAATATTAATTGATTTCATAAAGAGAAGGACGATTTTTTTCGATGAAGTTTCAAGCATAGAGTTTAATTTTTTGTAGCTCCATGGTCTTAAACAAAATGTTTAAATAAAATAAATTATTATAGTATTGTGATGAATGAAATGAATGGGAGAAAGTTATGAATGAAATCCTGTTTTTATAGAGAGATCCAGGCGTGTTATTTTTTCTATGACGTCATTTGAATTAATTTCAGTTGTTTTCGATGAAGTTTTCAAATATAATAAATTATCGTAGTATTATGATAATTCGAAAACTATTACCGAGGAATGTATAACATTTTCCAGATGTTTAAACCAGGCAATTTATATTTCAATGCCTTCATTTGAATGAAGTTTATTTTTTTCGATGAAGGTTTAAGTTTTCAAATATAATAAATTAATGCAGTATTGTGATAAGTTTCAAAATATTACCGAGGAATGTATTGCATTTTAGACTTGTTTAAATAAAATTGCATTGAAGTTGGAAAGTGTTTCATAATCAATGCTTTAAGAATGATTGATCTTTCTTGTTTTGCATATATTGATTCAACTTTATAATTTTTGTATATTTGTTTACAAACGGGACAGGATGTTTTTTTCTTCAGATCTACCCGTGAAGATAATTTTGTAGAGCGAGAGCAGATATTCTTAAGAACAGATATTCTTCTTAGATATGCCACGGAGCACCTTCTGATTTTTGCACCCTTCCTGCATCCCGAGCATCGTCTAAATTAAAGGTCTATCTTCGTTGATTCGCTGTTGTTGATGACGGGGATGTAAAATGTTTAAGTATATTTGGTCTTGCATCAGTCTGTGCCAATATATGACAGAAACTAATGCATGACCATGCATTAAGTACCCCATTAAATTAAGTGACACCTGTGCGATAAAAGCTATTGTATAAACTATTCTATTTGTAAAATATGTGTCTCAAAAATGTATTTTAATTTTTTTTTCAAATTTAGTAATACAATATTTTTGATGTGGACTCCGGACCCCAAAATGGGTCTTTTAAAATAATTCTGAAAAACAGCAACGATAGTAATATCTTTAAAATCCCTGCTCATTCTCTTTAAGAAAATAAGTTTCTTAGCAGCTTTTTTAACAATTTCGTGTATATGTTATTACAAGTATAATTAGAGACATACAGCATTCCTAATTCCTAATCGTTTATGCACCCCTTCAAAAGACAACGGATGTAGAGTAAGTTCAATAAAAATTGTATGGTAAAACATAACATCGAAATCATAATTCTCTTTTCCTTTTCAACAATATATTTGTTATTAAATTAAAATAGTTAATAAACGCCTGCATCATCTATCGGACAAACACGCTAATAGGTTTTACGTGTTCGGTAAAAAACGAAAATTTATCAACGGAAACTTTCTTACCATCTATAATTTTGGTGAAGACGATGGATATTGGGTTCCTTAATTGGTACGAAGCACGTGATCATTTGTAGCATGAAATTGGACGGGCTTTACGTGAAGATGGTAAAAGCACGAAATCACGTATTTGGAATCTTAAAGCAATTATTGGTAGATAAAAATGTTTTAAAAATATTTTGCTTTTAAGGAAGTATTTTAAAGTTGAGGTTTGGGTAAGTATAAAATTATGGAAAATATAAGAATCATTTAAAATGTTGCTGACCAAGATACAAGGTTCCCGTCCTAAGCCACACCAATAACTTGAAAAGTTATTGGTGTGGCTAGTTATTGGTCAAATACACAATAACTTGAAAGTTATTGTGCATTTGCCCAACAATAAAAAGTGAAGTCCTTAAGTGTCCCCATTATACATCTATAGTAAAGTGACAATTCCATATCGAAGAAACTGAATTGTAACTATCTTCTCGATAACTGGAAAAGTAGGAAAACAAACTCGGCATAAAAACTTGATAGAAGAAAACTTACGATTACAAAAATATAGATGATGGTCTAATTATTAAAAATTGACGGACACGGAAGTCAGTAAATATATCGAAAGCAATAAATATATCGAAAAATCGCATCATCAGGGATCGTGACACATTGTATAATACGTGTCAAAGTACGCACTGATATTCTTTATCGAATTCAAATGGGTATTGTTGATGACAAAGTGCATTTTTTTTGGACAGGCGGTACATCAGCTTCCTCTGCGTGTAAGTGTTGCATACTTTAACAGTTCTGAACTTAGTAATAACTCATCAAAAACCCTATTTTGTGAGTAGTTGTTGACTTATCTAAATTAGTACGAAATCGGCTGAAACCAAACGAAGCTCAGCAATCGTTACAGGAAAAATAAAATTTTGACGTGCAGAGTTAATGTGTGCATTAAATCATCACAGTATATGTCATCATCTTCCAATACCTAAGACTTTAGATTTGTCTGTATGGAATTATGCCATCATTATATTTTTTATAATGTAATCGGAATAATTTTGATTCCTCGCTAACGGCATTATGAGCCTGATAAATATCGATAATCCTAAAATCCACTGACAATATGACGGTATAGTCATACATGGCAATTATTTTATTATTTTTTTTTAAACTGTGCATCTTACTGTTTAAAAATCCGTGAAGAAAAGAGAAATATTTTAAGATTTAACATATAGTTTGAGTTGTAATTTTTTACATATAAAGCATGCTCTCAATTGAAGTTATATTTAATACTAAAGTCGTCGGTATTAAAACATTAAGGGGTTAAGGTATTTAAGTTATTACATTTTTATTTAATAAAAATACATTGGTGTTCCAAGCCTATGGAGACTAATTACATTTTCAGGACTGTAGACAAGTGTGAATATAAATATATTTCCAGGATGCTAATAACTTATATTACTCAAGTATTTTGTATAAACAAAATCTCAAAACGTTTTTGCAAGTGAAAATGTGTAAGGACGTAATTGGAACAATTTTGTACAGACCTTATATAAAACTATGCGGAAAAATATTTCAGTATATAATATTTTTATCCTAAACTGTGATTCAGCTCTCAGACTGTCATGTCAGGATTATCACAACCAGATTTGCTTCTATTCCAAAATTCAAGGAAGCACTGCGTCATCTCTCGTCTACATAGCATTAGCCAAGTTGTGTCTTGCCAAATTGTCATGGATACGATACTAATAAAAACGGAGTATATGATTCACTTTTGACAAAGGGACGGATACCATATAACATTAGACGTATAACCCTACTTATAATAGGGTTATACGTGTAATGAAGTCATGCCACAGTTTGTTGATTTGAGTGACAAAAGTAACGATATATCGTACCCATATAAACTTTATTAGTATTCCCTAGAATTGAAGAGATAGGTCTTTCGGTAACTTTATTCTCGATTGCGAAATAAGTAAATTTACCTCCGAAAAATCTTTACCTAGAAATACGCCTCCACAAATATTGGACAATTAGTCTAAACGAAATCGAAAGATACAAATATTAAAACTTATATCTTATGTCTGAGTAGCAACGTAATTTGTTTCCGTATTCTTGAAAATGTTATTCATTGAAAGAAAATTGATATATGAGTGATAATTCAAAATTTCGCGTATATTTAAATGTGTTTTTAACAGATACATTTTTCCAGAGATGATTATAATAGATACAATAGTTTTAAAATCTGATGTACTCGTATTATTTATATGAATCGATCATATTTATTTGCTTATATAACTTTTATTTGATTTGAAACTTATGAACATTATTTCAGTATTTCTTGCGTTTATCTTTCGTTACCTATTAAAATTACATATTTCGTTAATTATTAAAATTGGTATAAAATGTATGTATGCATTATTCTTACAGCCTAAATACATAAACATCACATACTTTATTGATCCGACACACTTTATATAGTCCGGTCGCCCATCTTGTTACTCTAAGTCCTCTGGATGAGTAGGACGGCCTGGGGTTTCTACACTTTATATAGTGAACATCTACTCCATTTTTATTAGTATCGTATCCATGACAATTTGGCATATATATATATATATATATATATATATATATATATATATATATATATATATATATATATATATATATATATATATATATATATATATATATATATATATATATATATATATATATGTATATATATATTGGCAGAAATAAACTAAAAGTAAATTAAATTAAGTTATCAATTGAAAACAATTGAATTTGTAAAAGATAGGATCTTTTAAGATTGATGCACCAAATTGGAAGATAGATTGATATTATATAGACTGATACCTAATATAGGAACCCGCTTCATGATTTTTATGCAGTTTTCTGTACTATATAAAAGATGGTGCCTTTGATGGCAGTAAGACAATTTTATGTGTGTCTTAATGTTACCAATCTTTATAAAAATCAATACATACACCCATTCTTATGAAGCAGTCAACATCAAGTTGAATGAGACTTACTACATCCATGACACAAAGTCATTTGGTCTCCTATGATATTCCTGTATATAGAGTCACACTCGCATTAAAAATAAAGCCAATGTTTTGTACAACGAGGGCGGTAATATTAAGTTTTGCGGGCGTCCCTTTAGGTGGATTCTGTGATTAGGATATGATCTGTTCTTAAACAAGTTAATTTTAAGGATATAGAATGATAAAATTTTAACAGAATATCCCTTTACTATATAAACATACTCTTCCATAACAGTGATTTTAAACTCATATTTTCCTCCAAGTGAAATTCCAATGTAGCCCAGAAAAACACCAGAAGCAAGATGATACTTTGATACACATGTGGGAACAGGAAGCATAATATACATTGCTTTATGGTTGCGACGAAAAAAGCATATACTTTTAGTTACCGTTTTATGACAGTCTTTGCCCGGAAAGTCATGACTTTAATTAATACACGTCACACAAATTTCAGATGTGGTTGGGGTAAAAACTCACAGGGCCAATAATTAAACATTGAAAACTGAAAGGGTCAATAATGCGATGATACGTCATCGCACTGAAGAGCATCCAATGAGAGCAAGGAGGGCGTATCTGAACCCCAGGCCAAATAATGTGGCTGAAAGGAGTAAATTCAACGAATATAATTTTTTGTTGTTCAAGAGTTAAGAAAGAGAATCATATTTACAAGCTGTTTTGTTCTCAGTGATTCGCTATTTTAAATATGAGAATGTTATAGAAAAAGACGAAGACTGACGCTAAATGTCAGAAAAAGAATCGGAACAGATTACAGTCATGCTGAGCTAAAGTCACGAAACACAGAGGTACGTGCCAGTCTTCATGTATATTAGGTCAATATTTTTATCTTTGCAATAAGATTGAAAAGACCTGGTCTCACACTCCTCTTTAAGCGTTTGTTAATAAATGCATGTAATTTTAATCATAGTATTACAGTGGAATGAGTAAAGGATAACTTAATTTAAAGGTTAAAATGTGGATTTTAATGAGTAGTGTGTTGATTTAATGGTTATGTTAAGGAACTCGCGCAAATAGGTAGGTAATGATAGGTTATTGCGGTTTTTTCTAATTATGAGCGGTAATGTTTTATCATCAGAACAAATATAACAAATTTTAAGATACATTTTATCATTAAACTCTTCTTAAGATATGTGGGCATCATTCTTTTAATGTTTCAAGGAGATAAGCAAATATACCATTTTGCAAAAAAGAAAAAATTGACAGTCTAACACATTTCTTCACAAATACTTTTACATTTTATCACATTTATTTTCCAGAATCTCTTGGGAATAGAAATGGGTCATTCACTGAAATTCTTTTATCTGTCAATCCCGGCCGTTATTCTGTTTCCCCGAAATGACAAAAGGTTATCAAAATCTGAGCTTGCTATTCGCAATGGCAATCCTTCTACTGTAAAACCGGAATAAACTTTATGTGTTGGGAATAATTTTATGGGTTAAGAAGAAAAGTAAAGATTAATAACTAAGGAATTTTCGAGCCATATTTGATTTTATATTTTGAAAAAGTTGAGGTTTATTGCTCTTGCTATTGAAATGAAATAAATGAAATCATCATATCTTACCATCCTTAGTAAAAGAACCTTAAGTACACTAAAATTCATCCAGAGAAAATTACTGAAAACACATTACTACAGGTATAGGTTTGTGTTATAAAGATATAGATTGTGTGGTAATTCTTTGTGTTAATGTCTGCTTGAGTCAGGGTTGGAAAACAAAACTTTCTGAAATTTAAAAATCCAAGCTGGTAGTTTTATTGTTTTTCACATGATTTATTGCTGTGGTCGGAAGTAACGCGCTACAAGCAGTGAAACTACAGTAGTCACTACTTCTTCTCGTAATTTGTAGTGTAACGCGCTACTTTTAAAAATAAGTAGTGTAGTGAGTAGCTCGATACAATAAATCACTAGTTTGTATCGAGTTTTGATGTTACTTGTAATGTTGCTTCGTTAAACAAACGAGGTGTCATTCTACATATCAAGTGATCACTCTTTCCTTATTTGTCCGATAATGAAGTTAATTTTTATATGAATATATTCAAATGTGTTATGTCTCAAAATATCCCGTTTATCTGATTGGAATTTCCAAATTCTATTAAAAAGGAACAAACATGTTTTTAAATAAATAGTACTTATTTTTATTTAATTTTATACTTTATTGTTTTCAGAAAAGGTTGTTTTATTTTATTGTTTTCAGAAATGGGCATAAGAGTAACGGTTGGTAAGCTGATCAGTAAATTTTACTTATTTAGAATAAGTATGTTGAATTACTAAGGTATATCCATATCCTCATTTTTTTTGTGTGTAAATTGAAGCTGTGATAAAATGTGTCTTATAAAAGTAGTTAAGTAGTGACTACATTTATAAAGTAGCTTACAGTCACTATTTTTTTAAAAAGTAGTTGTAGTTAATTATATTTGATGTAAAGTAATTGTAGTTGCAGTTGTAGTTCACTAAAAAGAAAGTAGTTTTTCCAACCACTGATTTAGTGGATATTTTAGACATGTTGTTATAATTTAATTAAATATTTTAATTCTAAACACTTTCAGATCAATGATCGATTTTATTACTAAAGTAACTTTAAAGATATTTTAATGAAAATAAAACGTAGCAATACTGTCATTTCCTGAAAATTGTCAAAATATACATTTGCATTTCATATAAATCCCTGTACCTATCTTAATACCCACGACATTAGTACAGGGAAAAACTGGTGTATTAATATAATTTGCTGAAAATTTATAAAGTATAACATTCTTTCAACTGAGCGAGATCAAAGATAAGTTAACAGTTTTAATTCTGTTCTTCCAATTATAAATGTTTTAAAATTTTACAATTGCAACGAAATATAAAATGTCTAAATTTGCTAAAGGGCTATAATGTTTGAAGCTTACCTTATATATATATATATATATATATATATATATATATATATATATATATAAATATATATGTGTGTGTGTGTGTGTGTATGTATGTGTGTGTGTGTGTGTGTGTGTGTTTAGGTAGCTATAAAAGGCCTAGATCATCGTGCTACACTTGGTTTCTGATTTGTAATTTTTCATCTTTACCTTCCGTTTACAAGCAATTTACTTTGGTATTTCTCGGGTTTATATATGTTACAAGTAATCATAAGAATCTTCAATTATATATATATATATATATATATATATATATATATATATATATATATATATATATATCCAATAAAAACGACAATCCACAGATCATAATAAAGGTGAAATGAGTATAGGCGCGATTTGCTGCTCTTAACACTCATCCCAAAATATTAAACCAAAAGGAAACACTAAAATAAAAGTAAAAACATAATAATATAAAAAAGAGTGCAAACGAGGTATCAGTAAAGTCTAGGGGGATTGTGACCCCTATTCCTAAACTCCTATTGGAACTGCTTCGGGCGATCAGAGTTTCTGGGAATGTTTCCTAGGAATAAAAGCACGCATTAAGCAGGAATAGGGGTCACAATCCCCCTAGACTTTACTGATACCCCGTTTGCACTCCTTTTTATATTATTCTGTTTTTACTTGTATCTTAGTGTTTCTTTTTGGTGTAATATATAATATATATATATATATATATATATATATATGTATTCCAAATGGCCTCCAATTGATGAGCTAGTTCGACTACATTCTAAGATGGTCGCAGGCGATGCCCCTTCTCAACCGAAATGTGCTCAATAGGCAAGAGATCTGGGGATCTGGCCGACCAAGAAACTGTGCCATAAGCACGCAGGCAATCAATAGCGATGCGTGGCATGCGTGGCCTGTCATTATCTTGCTGAAAAGTTAGACCGGGTTGTCGCGAGAGGAAAGATTATACAGCAGCGAGTCGTAGAATGTCGGCAACGTACCGCTGTGCTGTTATGATGCCATGGAGGACTATCAAATGGATAAAGTATCAAACGAAATGACATCCAAGAGCATAACTCCCTGTTGTCGGGTCGTGTTGTTGATATATATATATATATATATATATATATATACATATATACTTCGATAAACATCATTTTAGCCTTTGGTTTTAGAATATTTCGATTCATAATACTTTTCCTCCGCTTGTTCACATGCCCGAAAAATATGCGGTTGACATTTTGACACAAACATAATATGAAATTGAAAATGTTTTCACAAACTCTACTCTTCCTTGTTTACTACGATATCTTCAGCATTACTAAGATATACATGAAAGTTTCTTTTTCCACCAACAATGCATTTTATCATCCAATAAGTACTTTTAAATTTCATCACACGATTTTTTCGTCACAATCCTTCGAAAATAGAAATGCGCCATTCACACTCATCCTTTTATCTTCCTATACTCGTCCCTGTTTCCATCGTCTAAATGACAAAGGGTTATCAAAATTCAAGCCTGATATTCGCAATGGTTATCCCTTTGTGGAAATGTGTTTTATCCGAGAATAAACTTTAAGTGTTGAGGATAATATTGTCGGTTCTGAGAGCTACGGAAGAAGATGTACAAAAAGTATTGTTTAGTTTTAAGGTTTGGAATATAGCTATGTATTTCCCTTTGGAATTTAATTTTTTTAAATGGGAATCAGGCCCATAATTGTTGGCGTCTACTGGAATTATCAAAACTGGCAATATTGCTTGATTGGAAATAATCTGATTTGAGCAGTATATCACATTTCTTATAAACTCAAATTTTCTTTTTTGCGCAATTTATATCCATTACCTTAAATAATTTATCCCAAAATACTTTATGGAATCAACATAACATGTTGCCTTCCATCTCCCAGCTTCCCCCAGGTCCATTCCTAAAAAATATGATGTGGGCAGCACATGACTTTCCTTTTATATTGCAATGGATTTACTACTTTTACAATCAAAATGTATTGTATAAAATAAACGATACTGTGTTTTTATCGTTGAATTGTCCATTTGGCGATTTGTCAGATGCTAACATGTAAAACGATTTAAAAGTACCCAATTTACATATTTTTCGAGCAACTCTAAATAAACAATTATCAATATTAATCTTTTCCTTACGGCGGTACAACAGTTGTACCACTGAATATCTCTTCTTCTAGAAGGACGCTGGTTCAACTGCTATGCCAGTCTTTATCACCCCCGTTTTTCTGGGAAAGGAGGAGTGCACCTATTGTACCCAGTTGAGTGCCTTGAAAAATGCCTGCAGCCCTTCCTTGAAATTTCTCCTTACTGAAGGGGGAACCAGTTACGAACAAAAGACAAGGTCATTGAAGGTACCTATTTAGAGGGGTGGAATTTTCAGTTATTTTGTCATTCTTGAACTGAAAAAATGGATTCTTGGAGCCGTAACGTAAAGGTTAATAGCATTCTCAATGACCTATACAGTCCATATATTAAAATATTTTAACGACGGGCGAACTCGATACTTTGCTAAATTTCGAAGTTGACACTTTGCTAAATAAAGTTCGCCAAATGCATCACCAAGTGTTACAGACAAACGAATAGAAGAGTATTTCTTATATACATTGACTTCCAGAAGCACAACAAGGATGGTAAAATTAACAAAAATGGAAAAGTAAAAATTGTTTAACTCAAAATTGCATATGAATGTAGCAAATGTGTTTATTCATTAAAGAAACTAAGGATTATGTACAACGATGAAAAAAATATTTATTTTTCGGAAGTTATATGATGGCGTCACATTTGGGTCATATACAAAATGATGTTTAAAAGCAAAGAAATCAAACAAAACTTACATTAATATGGTATGTAACCATCACGGACCTTCAGACAAACTTTACAACGATTTTCCATGCTTACAATGAGTTGATCAACCATCGCAGATGCAAGCAATGGCCATTTCTCATATAGGGCAGTTTCCAACTCTCTGAAACTCGCTTGAGAAGGTAAACGTGCAAAATAGAACGGCCGAGGGCATCCCAGAGGTTTTCAAAGGGTTTAAGGTCGGGGAATACGTCGGCCACTCAATGCGTGAAATGTCCTCATTTTCCAGGTATTCGTCAACGATGCTAGCTCGATGGGTATTGGCATTATCGTCCATAAGGAGGGAATCAGGACCAACTGCTGCAGCGTAGAGTCTCTCAAGGGCTCTAGAATTTCATACCGATACGGCGCAACCGTCCCAGAACCGCCGTTAAAGATTCGCAGCCCTGTGGGATATCCCATTGAAATTGCAGACCACACCATGATCATGGTGTGGTCTGGAATTTCAGACGCTGTCACCTTTGAATGCGCGACGTTCGATGATGTTCTTGGCCTGATTCAGTGTGCCTAGTTCTCTCCACACCCTTATACGCTTATCATCTGATTCCAGGGCAAAGCTGGATTCGTCCGTAAACAGGACGTTGCACCAATCTGAAACAGTTCAATTGACATGTTGACGACCCAATTCTAAACTTCCCCCTCTGGCTTGTACGGTTAGTGGAATACAAAACCATGGTACTCGGGCGTACAATTCCTTCCAGTGGAGCCTTCGGTGCACAGTACTGGCAGATATTGTGTTACCAAGTGCCGCTGCAACCATGGATATAACAGTTGTGGAAGTCACTCGTCGATTCCGCTTGGCTCCTATAGCAATATACCAATCATCAGAGGTGGTGGTAACTCTTGGATGACCTATCACAGGTTTCTGTACAACTGTTTGACTTGTTTGGAATTATTTCCATAATCGAGAAAAAATGATCAACTCCAAAGAAAACAGCGACATCTTTGATTGACTGTCCTGCTTCAATGCGGCCGACAAAACGCCAGAACTCACAATCTGTTTTTCGGCTTCTTTCAGCCATAGAAACATGAATTTCATCAAAAACAATCCTTGAAAAGTTATAAACACTTCATATCAGCATTAGAATGCATCTCTACAAACCCTGCAGAGTTCTGGTTTCTTCAACAATTGCCTAATTAGCATATATCCGGACAGTAAATCGTGATTGTCTGTATATTACGATATTTGCATACTGCCATCTTAATCCACAGCGATTTTCAGTCACTCAAATTCAAATACACTTTCGAAAAATGAAAATTTGCATTGTGTGCTTATCTTTTGGAAGTCAGTGTACTAGAAGGTATGTCCATCATATGACGAAAATCATAATTTGCGAAACAATACTTCCCATATGGGTAATTATGATCAATTTAGCGACATTTTTGTCGCTAAATTGATCATTGTGTGCTTATCTTTTGGACATTGCTTATCTTTGGACATTATCACTTAAACATTGTGTGCTTATCTTTTGGAAGTCAGTGTACCAGAAGGTATGTCCATCACATATGACGGAAATCATAATTTGCGAAACAGTACTTCCCATATGGGTAATTATGATCAATTTAGCGACATTTTTGTCGCTAAATTGATCATTGTGTGCTTATCTTTTGGACATTGCTTATCTTTGGACATTATCACTTAAACATTGTGTGCTTATATTTTGGAAGTCAGTGTACCAGAAGGTATGTCCATCACATATGACGGAAATCATAATTTGCGAAACAGTACTTCCCATATGGGTAATTATGATCAATTTAGCGACATTTTTGTCGCTAAATTGATTATTGTGTGCTTATCTTTTGGACATTGCTTATCTTTGGACATTATCACTTAAACATTGTGTGCTTATCTTTTGGAAGTCAGTGTACCAGAAGGTATGTCCATCACATATGACGGAAATCATAATTTGCGAAACAGTACTTCCCATATGGGTAATTATGATCAATTTAGCGACATTTTTGTCACTTTGGCAGCCAATATCTCGTCAAGCGTTACGGACGGAGAAATGAGTTATTCTTATAGCAGATAAGGGACTATTTGAGTCAAATACGAAATTGAAGACATGTGCTCATTAATTATTGTAGCAGGTCATAGAACATATTGGTAATAATAAATTTTTGGTCTCACATATTCAATCTTACATGTCCAATCTCAAATGCCCATTCTCCTCCACAAATAATATAAGCTAGTGCTTGTAATTATTTTAATATTTAAACAAATGCTGTTAATAAATAATGTAATTTTTAAAGTTAAAAATGGTGCAATTAATTGTGTAGCATTAGGTTAATAAATATTCTATTCCAGGATTCGAACTGAAGATAAATATGGTGGGTTTAAGCGATACACAAAGCAATGTGCTTTATTGTTTCACGATTTGCGATATGTGGCCATGTTAATTATGAAGAATTCAATATGTAAAAAAATCAACTTAAAAGTGTATTTTAAAATGTGTACCACATTTGGTTTATGTCACATTTGGTGTGAATTCAAAATTTAAATGAAAATTTTAATAAATAATACTAAGGTTGATAAAAATAATTTAAATAAGGAGATGAGTTATTTCAATGGAGGAGCATTGTAATGACCAGATGATAGCATTGTATAAAATAAAATATGCACATTCGTTAAAGGTATAATGAAACAATTTGAATATATTAAAGAAATTAAAAATGTGTTAGTAAGACAGTTTAAAGCATCTCTTACAGTATTGCAAAATCAGACAAATTTAAATAAAATTAAAATTAGGCCAGAGAGGAAAATATTGGAATTGGCATTGGAAATTCCCAATTCGACCAATGAATTTTTAGGGAAATATGCGAATAATGAGATGCGTGAAACGTAACACAGTGCAATGTGTTTTAGTGTTTCTCGATTTGCGATATTCGGCCATGTTAATTATGAACAATTCAATAAGTAAAAAAACCAACTTCAATGTAATGTAATGTTTTAAAATATCTACAACACTAACGTTTTTGTTATCCTTCGCAAAAAAAAAACAACTAAGTAAATATATTTTTTTAATTTCAATAGAATTTATTAACTCAACTAGCATTTGTATTCGATTGTTTTAAATATTGCTGTTCGTTTTCTTTACTGACGTCGAAATGAGTGCCGTAGGCTGAAAAAGTATAAAACACAATTATAAATAATAATTAAAGCCTTAAAAACGTGCGTATTTCCTTCAAACGTGCGTATTTCCTTTCCTTTTAAAATATTACCGAGGAATGTATTGCAATTTCGACTTTTTTAAATAAAATTGCATTGAAGTTGGAAAGTGTTTCATAATCAATGCTTTAAGCATGATTGATCTTTCTTGTTTACCTTTAAAGAAGTAAATTCATTGCATTGTATAAGGAAGATCATGCGCCGTCAGCAGATTTCTGTTAGTAATATGAAGTGATTTTAAACATTTTTGAGATGTACACTATATTACATCAAGACTATGTGTTCGAGAGTAATTGAAAATGTTTTCTTTTATAATTGTCAAATGTTACAGATGAAACGCATTGATGTAATTCAGGTATATCTATATTTATAATTTCATATCAGCTGTGTTTGAATTTCTGTCGGGCATTACATGAAAAATGCCAAATTATGTTCTTACTATCAGCAACAAAATTCTAATCATCAACAGTGTGATGCATATATACTACAGTGTCAAATTTATTGAAAACTGGGCGAATATTTAAGCTCGATACAATGCATACATTATTATACAGGCATATATATACATCACGCAAAACTAAATTATACGTTTCTTATGAAGTTGAAAACGCATTAAGCCATCTATAATGTACAGTTAGTATTTTGCGCTAATGCAATATCATACTGACAGAAAACAATATAAAACGAACGTGCTTAAACCTAAGATCATGTTCCTGTTACAGATGTTATTGACATTAAATGACATATGTAAAAAGAGCAAGAGAACATGCTATGTCGACCAATTTTGCCAGCTTCTATGAAGATCAACTAATTCGTGTAACAGAGTCCAGATAGCATGAACTTTTACAAAGCTAGATCTCAGGCTGAACTTGTTCATCTTGCTTTAAGCGAATTCAATAACGTTGGTATTGAAGAGTATAAACGTTTTCAATGCAACCTTGTATGAGTATCTAAAAGGTCTATGAAATCGGATACACTCCTTTTAATCATATTCCATGAATATAAACGTTTTCATTGTAGTCTCAGTTTAACATTTATGAAATTAAGTGCCAGCTGGGTGGTAAATCTAAAAATTTTTGTCTTCGTGAAATTTTCGTGAGTTCGCAAATCTCGTTTTATTGCTGCTACTGCAGGTATAGACGACCGTATTGAAGAGAACTAAAAATGCTAATACCGGTTCACGTATGATACGCATGGTTGTGATCGTACCCGGTTGCATGTATTTTATAGGGAATAGAATAGTCATCGTTAAAACGTAAATTGCAATCATCACTAAGTTTCGGATAATGTGTTTTTAACACTTTATAACAAAGTTGAAAAGTGTTTATGACTTTGTTCATTCTGTTTGTCTGTCTGTCTGTACGTTAGCACGATAACTGCCGTAAAAATGACTTAATCAAAATGAAATTTTAGTATGTTGTTCAGACGGTCTGTGGAACCTATGGGAATATAAATGAATAATATCACCCAATTAGTTTTGGATTGAACCCGGGTCGAAAAAATGAAATACATTGAGCCCTATGGGACCTAATTTTTGAAACATTTTTAAGCGGATTTAAAATTCACAAATTGCTTCGAAAACTTTAGTTAATATTCAAATTGTTCCATAAAATATATAAAAAAAAATCAGCGAAATATATTCAGTAGTTTTTTAAATAAAAATTTAAATAATAATTACACCTCTTATATGAAACGATCACGTGACCATGATATGAAACGATTACATGACCCACTTCAAAATGATATATGGCATCCATCTTGTTTCAAAATCGTGATTTTTTAAGTTCTTTGTAATTCATATTGAGTGTTGTATCCGTCCTAAAACTACTTTATTTTTGCTTAAATTCTGTGCATCTACATACTGAAACAACGGAATGACAATATATTTGAGTTTAAATGCTTATCTAAATTTGATTATTTCTACAACTAAGACTATTTTTCACCTATGTAAAATGGAAACAGCAAAATATATAGAATGAGTTGTATTAGAATTCCTGTATTTTTTTAACACAAAATAATTTAGTCCATGGAGTCTGCATGGCTGATATGAATGAAACATTAATTGATTTCATAAAGAGAAGGACGATTTTTTTCGATGAAGTTTCAAGCATAGAGTTTAATTTTTTGTAGCTCCATGGTCTTAAACAAAATATTTAAATAAAGTAAATTATTATAGTATTGTGATGAATGAAATGAATGGGAGAAATATGAATGAAATCCTGTTTTTATAGAGAGATCCAGGCCTGTTATTTTTCTATGACGTCATTTGAATTAATTTCAGTTGTTTTCGATGAAGTTTTCAAATATAATAAATTATCGTAGTATTATGATAATTCTAAAACTATTACCGAGGAATGTATAACATTTGAGAGATGTTTAAACCAGGCAATTTATATTTCAATGCCGTCATTTGAATGAAGTTCATTTTTTTCGAGGAAGGTTTAAGTTTTCAAATATAATAAATTAATGCAGTATAGTGATAAGTTTCAAAATATTACCTAGGAATGCATTGCATTTTAGACTTGTTTAAATAAAATTGCATTGAAGTTGGAAAGTGTTTCATAATCAATGCTTTAAGCATGATTGATCTTTCTTGTTTCTTTTTATCCTCATTAGTATTATGGTTTATTTTAGCGCTGTTGTAAGTGTGGACACCTGTTGACTGTTCTTGAAGGTTTTGAATTATACCGTATATTCTATTGAAAATATACTGATAGAAAAATCATTATAAGCAAATGAGAATTATCTCGACAAAATGAATTTTCGCAGAAATCAATGCTGTCTATAAATACAACAGATTTCTATCTACAATTTGAAATACATTCATATGAATGCAGTAACGGATAAAAGAGCAATTTAATTAGGTTAATTTGGTTGATTAATTCGGAAACAGGGCAGTCCGTTGTTCCATTTCTAGATCTACTAACTATTTGGGATTTCTACTCCAAACAGGTGCACTGCTTACACAATTTTGTGGATTTGGGCAAGACATCAAACAAAGAAAATGTGTCCGCAAGCTAGCCATTGGTTCTGATTCAAACTGTCCCGCTTCGTGACAGGAAAGCGGTCGTGACATGGAATCAGTATACATTTAACTCACCCAAAAGTATCCGGTAGATTGTTCAGATTTTTCGTAATTATTTTCTATTCTTTCAATATATGAGGTAGAGGGGAATGGAATTTCCCATAAATATTGCGTTATATCACAATATCTTTTAACTCGTTTTAAATTGCATAGCACGATTTCTTGGCCAAAATTCCTTATAGAAATGGACCATTGACACAAATCCTTTTATTTATCAATCCCCATTGCTGTTTTCATCTTTTAAACGACAAAAAATCAAAATACAGGTTTGATGTTTTCGATTGTTATCCCTTTACTGAAAAACTGCTTTAGTCGGGTTTAATCTTTATCCGTCGAGAAAATTGTAATGGTCTTTCAAAACAAAGACCGAGGAAAAAAAGGATTAAGATGGCATATTGTTCTTTAACTTTTCTGAAGAATAAGAATTTATTGGCATTTCAAAAGAATAGTTTCATTTTAAATATTATGTATGCATATCTTTACACTGCTCGAGATTATTAAAAATGCAACAAAATGTGGCTATTACTTTTCTACAAAACATAATATGTAACTGTGTTGTAATAAGGTGAAAATTGAATTGTAATACTAAAACCGAGGCAGTTCCGGTATACCTAAAGCCACGGGATGGGTCAAATTGACCCAGAGTATAAAAATTTATGTTCCAGTACAGGAATAAGAATTCAATTTTATAGTAATGGCAATTATTAATTTATTTGAGAGTAATATTAAGATTATGTAATATAATGTCGGAAATTATGAAAATGTCGATTTAAAAATAAGCATAAAATACAGTTTTGCTATTGGCGCTTAAGTTTTTAAATTTTATCAACTAATACTATAGTTTTTACGAAATAAAATAGAGCGTAATTGTCAATGCTTCTAAAAATACGAAAGCGTTTTTAGTACAAAAAATAAAATGTATATATCTTGGTTGGAAAAATTATGAAGAAATCTAGGGTAAAAACAATTGACATTCTTACCAATAAGATGTTCTTTCACAGTCCATTTGCTATACACAGTTGAAGCAAATTATTTTTATATATGTTGTGCACTTGCCACAGACTGGTGTATTACAATCGGAACAAATGTCAACAGTTTTGTTTCCACATTTCAAAACTTTACAACCAACACTTTTTCACTCTGCTATGGATTTACCTTACACCTTTCTGGTAGGTCGGACGGTCTGGGTCTCAACAACAACAACTCTACTATGGATTCTCCGTAAGTTGCAGATGTTTGCTGTATGACCGGATTGTTTATTTTTCGAGTACACGTAATATAAGGATTTAACAGCTCTTCAATAAGTTGTTGAAGGAATTTCCTCCTTGAAAGGGTTTTACCGGTAACTGCTTTATACAAAATCCAAGAATTAATTCCAGCAAGTTCAAGTATATTGTAGAACACATGAACTACCTCCTGGATCCTGCCTTTATCGAGTATTTTCGTGTCATTTGATCGCCAACATCTGCCACAAATTTTGTATAATTATAGAACGATATTGTCTCTGAAAGCTTTTTCGAAACATAATTGTCAATATCAACTGTGGGGTAAAGTGAGCTGAATAATAAAACGATTTTATTTCTTTTCCCTTGGTAAACTGTCAAATTAATATCATTGTATTTCAGCAATAATGTTACGAACAACGGTTTCTTCATCTTTTTCACAATTTCAAGAATTTTCCCTCGATTCGTTTTATTGTCCCTACCAAGCTTGCGTTCCTTTCTTTTAGCATCTGTGATAACTTCAGTGTTGGGAAGAAGTTGACGGTCGTGACATTTCTTCCTTTGTTTTCAAAGGGTTTCACAAGACGCAAAACAACGTATTCGGAGAGAGTTAGATTTTCAGGACGCTGTTCATATATACCTAAATATGGGAAAACATTTAGTATATATATATATATATGTACTTATTGTCAACATCAGCAGCGAGCCCGAATTTTATTCCAAATTCATCTAGTTTATTTGGTACATAATATGTAAAACGACATTTGGCTTTTGTAGGAAACAGTTGTTCATCAATAGTTATATGAGATCCTGGTTTGTATCGGGCGATCAAATTTACAATATATTTCTCACAAACTTCAAAAATAAGGCCTAACTTATCTGTTTGAAGGCATTCAGATCTTGTTGTTTTTCTGTCAAATCGTAAGAATCACATAATTTCTTTGAATCTGGCTCTTGCTATAGTTTCGCGGAAGAAAGGTGGACCCCAAATTACGGACTACAGGCTATCAACTTCGAGACCTCTTGAGCAGTATATACCTCGAGCATACAAAATTACTATAAAAGCGTCAAGTTCCTCTAAAGTTGCAAACCATTCACTTTTCCCAAGTAGCCTGTGAGATTCTTCCTCTGTACAATATTTTAGACGAAGCACTGGTTCATCTATAAGTAACCTCCACGAACTTGATGTATATTTATTCTCAATATTTTGCTTCGCGAAAAGCGTTAGACAACAAGCTTCCTTACAAACATTGTGTTCATTAATTCTTCCTGAAGAGATGGTTTCTCAGTGCGTTCCGCCATTTGCAACGAAAATTCTCATTTTGATAAGATCCGACTTGGGTTCTGATGATTTCATTTGCTTTCGCTTACCGAGACTTTGTTTCTTTCGCAATTTGCAATCAGGGTCAGGATAAACATTCTCATTACCACCACATGGCACAGACAATTCACAAAAATCAGATACATGGTCATCATTATCTGAAGATGTATTCAAGAGGTATATTCTTAATTGAATGCACATATTCATCATCACTAAAAACAAACTATTCACCACTGCCGTATATGGACTAATTTCTCGACAATTGTTGCAAATATTCTAAAACTTCGATAATAGTAAGTGTACGACTACGTTTTCGTGACATACTATTCAGAGAGCAAGCTTTATCTTCGCTTGTTCGCTAGCGGTGCAGCCTTATGTTCTATCTTTACAAAGAAAAAAATGTCGCCCCCCTGAAACGCCTTATCTTATCAGAAAGATCATCTTATCTTATCGCGACCTTCAAGGTGGTCTTTTATTCACCCCTTTTCCGAAACAGAGGAAGAAACTCACATTTCCACTTCCAGATAATATTGTGCCCTACTTTCCGTATTCGTGGTGGTTGGTCTTTGGGTGAAAATGACCCATTCCGCGATTTTAGGTATAAGTGTTAAAACATGAAACTAATAGATATCTAACGACTGATATTTTTATAGGCCGTTATTCGTTTAATATTATTAAATGCCAAGAATTTGTATTTGGTTCCGCTTGTAAATTTTTGAGAAAAATGGATAGGAACTTAGATTTGGTCAAATTGACCCATCCCGCGGTTCTAATGCTAAAATGTCGATATATGTTTGAGAAAACGAATATGCTGGTTTGAGAATACGAATATGAATATTCAAGAATGGACCATAAGAATACGAATATGCTGTTTCGGAAGTGGGAATATACTGCTTCGGGAAAACGAAAGTACTAATTCCAAAATACGGAAATACTCTTTCGAGAATATGAATATACTCTTTCAAGCATACCCACATCAAGAATTTAAGTATAAATGTAGATATTATTTTCTTTCTTATTTATAAAAAATTCCACGCATTTCTATTCATATTATACATGCATAAACAACTAAAATTTTACTTTGATAATATCATATATAATACTTAAATACATTTTAACGCTAATGACTTTTTCATTATATTTTATTCTTTCAAAATATCTGTAGGATAGACGAAAATATAATTTTCCAGTAATATTGCGTTCTATCACGACTTCTTGTAACTAGATTTAAATTGTATTGCAACATGTATTTTGCTAAAATCCTTCCGAAATGGGATAGGCCATTGACACAAATCCTTTTATCTGTCAATCCCCATTGCAGCTTTCATCGTCTAAACGACAAGGAGATATTAAAATTCAGGTTTGACGTTTGCAATTGTTATTCCTTTTTTGAAAAACCGCTTCAGTTGAGTTTAATCTGTATGGCTCCAGAATATTTAAATAGTGTTTGAAAACAAAGACCGAGGAGGGACAAAAGGATTAAGATGCCATGTGTTCCATTAAGGATTAAGATGTCATGTGTTATTTTGCAAAATATACAATTTTACTGATATTTTAGATGAATATTTGCATTTAAATAGATTGGTATATATACATGTTTATATTGTTCCAAGAAAAATAACGCAGGTTGTGGCTAATACTTTGTGCAGTAGATGGCATACAAATGTATTGTGATGAGTTAAATGACTCTTAAATTTTTAGATCTGGTTCATGATACGCTGGATCAAGAAAATGAGTATACTAGTTTGAAAATATGAATATGCTGTTTCGAGTATACGAATACATTGGTTCGAGAATACGAACATATCGGTTCAAGTATATGGATATATTGGTTCAAGAGTACGAATGTATCAGGCTTCTATTATTTATCATCGTTTTATTCTATTTCGACATTTGACTGTTTTTAATCTATGTTCTAAACTTCTCAATTTCAATTTCCAAAAAATCGCACTATCGTGGTTGGCTGGATCTATAAAATGCAGACCCTAGAATTTCAGCATCTGCATTTCTACCAATTTAGCGTGTGTGCATGTCTGATAGTTCTTTGAACTATCGTTTGGTATTTCGTTTCATAAAAAATTATATAATTTGCAGAGTCCACTTCGAGTGTAAGACCTTGCAATTTCGTCCCAGTAGCTCAACGGTAGAACGTTGGCTGGCCAAAACGAAGTTTATTTGTTCAATTCCCTGTTGGAGCAACAATAGTTTTTACAATGTCGCCCGAACAAATCCACTCTGTAGGTTGATGCAAATATATCGGATGTCGGCCATAGTACGACTAGCACAGATTTAGTGGGCTCTGGTATATTTAGCGCCGGTTTCAAATTGGATGGACAAGGACCACGCGGAAAGCTGACCTGGAAGATAAAAATAGCAGCAGGAGGCCAAATTGAAATAAAAACAGCAGCAGGGTGCTAAACTGAAATAAATATTGCAGGAAGTGGTCTTTCAGATTGTCAGTTGCTCGTCAATCTGACAATAGAGGGTGGAGAATGCAGTCAACTTCGAAGATAAGAACTGGAAGTAGCTTCCAAGTAGCTCAACGCAGAGCATCGGCTAAACAGTACCAATATCCTTGTTTCTATTCCAAGTTGGTGCAGCAATATTGTTTACACCTTTTATATTTTTATTGATGAGGTTAAAATACAGTTTGGTAATTATTCAGGTTCAACTTAAGTGTGCAGGTTAGTACCTCCTGGATAGATAGTGTATTGTTAGCGTTGTAAATATTTTGCATATTTATTTGCATCTAGTGTCCTATATTTATATTGAGTTTCCCAAAGAGGTCAACTGTGAATAACAATTTTAATATTTAATTGTCATGATTTTTTCGTAAAATTCTCGTCGTTAGGTAAATTGCTGTTTGTTCCAGATTGAAGTCACGTTAGAGTATCAATTTCAGATCATTATCATTCGATAAAGTTTCAATGGATGATCTCGAGTAATGTGCGTGTGCAGGCCTTGGGTAAGATCAATTAGGAACCCAAATAAGTTAAGGTCATTAAAAATATAGTGTTTGAGAATGCGAATATACTGGTTTGAGAATATCCGGAAGGTCGATATTTGTTCAATCCTGTCTCTGATTATATGAACGCTATATAAAACTAAAACTTTTGCAAAAAAAAAAATAAATTTGGCATATTTTTCAATGTATAAAATCTTAGAGGCCTATTGGATTTCGATATGAGTGGACAAAACAAATAATATATTTCATTTTATTGAATGTAATAATTTCACTTTAATAATAATGTTCACTTTAATTTAAAAGCGAATGCTATTCGTTTATAAGATGCTAACCGTAGTAAGGCATTGAGTTAAAATGTGAAAAATGATATTCATATTAAAATAAATATGAATACAAAGTGTTGTTTCCACAAAATTATATATATATATATATATATATGTATATATAAATATGTATATATATATATATATGTATATATATATATACATATGTATATATATATATATGTATATATAAAATGTACATATGTATATATATATATAAAATGTACATTTGTATTTCATATAAATTCCTATACTTCTCTTCAAGGCATTAGTATTGGGAAAAACTGGTGTATAAATATACTTTGCTGAATCATTTATAATGAATAATATTCTTTTAACTGAGAGAGATTAAAGATAAGTTAATTGCTTTATATAATTATGTTCCGCAAATTATAAATGTTTTCAAATTTTACAAATGCAACGAAATATAAAGTGTCTCAATTTGCTAAAGGGCTATAATGTTTTAAGATCACCTAAACATGATATATATATATATATATTATCAATATCAGTAGTTATAAATTGGGGGGTTCACCGGCGGATCGGGGAGGCGGTGCCAGAGGAGAGGCCCTCTTTGGGAGGAGGGTCCCTCTTTGAGAGGATCCTCTTTGGGAGGATGCCTCTTTGGAGTGTCTTCCCTCTTTGGAGTGGACCCTCCTTGGAGGGTCTTGAGACCCCCAGGAGGGAGGATGCCCCCCTCCCCTCTTTTGGAAGTTTGGTGAGGCGGTGCAGCACCGGATGCCTCTTTCGGAAGAGGGCAATTGCGAAAGTCTTTCACAGAGGCATGATGACTCATACGGAGTGAGTTTCACTCCGAGTCTTGAGAGGGAATGTCACAATCGATGACTGACCCTTGACCTGAGGAAGTGGTTTCAAGGGATTTCGCAATCAGCGACTGACCTTTGACCTGAGGAAGAAGTTTCAAGGGATGTCGCAATCGAACAATCTGGAAATGACGTGTCACGCCTTGGAGCTCCTTACGTGTCACGCCTCCTGACGTGTCACGCCTTGGAGCTCCTTGGAGCTCCTTAGCACACGTCCTCCCTCTCTGCTGGTCAGCGACAGAGTGAAAGATCTTATCAGCGTGACGTAGTTAAAGCGCCCTCTGGCGAATTTTGATGAAGTGCTGCCATCTATCGGCATTTTTTTTCCAAAAGAAATTAATGTTTCACTGGTCAGGAGCTGGATTCGAACTTGGGCCCAACTGATTAGAAGCCGCGCGTCTTACCATCGTGCCAAAGCACCCGTGCTTTATAAGAAGTTATCTTCGAAGTGTACCTTATCAGTGGAAACTAGATTATTTTTCAAAGTTCATTCGAATCGCTCGGTGAATAGCGATGCACTTTATAAAGGGTGCGTTTTAAAACAGAATGCTACGGAGTGAATATAAAATTGCGTATTATAACATTATGATTTTTTTTTTAAACAAATGTATACACAAACTTTAAAAACACGAATGTAATAATTAGCTAAAATTGTATTCAGTGGATTTTTTTTTTAAATAAATCTAACTATCAATACGATTTTTATAATAACAACGAAATAATTTCGAATGTTTAAAAACAAATTGATTACGGATTTCCAATGAACACACAAATTGTGTTAAGTGAATACCATTCGACCATTTTAAGTGTTGTGTATCTAAAAACAAATGTATACACAAACTTTAAAAACACGAATGTAATAATTAGCTAAAATTGTATTCAGTGGATTTTTTTTTTTTTTTTTTTTAAATAAATCTAACTATCAATACGATTTTTATAATAATAACGAAATGATTTCGAATGTTTAAAAACAAATTGATTACGGAGTTCCAATGAACACACAAATTGTGTTCAATGAATACGATTCGACCATTTTAAGTGTTGTGTATCTAAAAACAAATGTATACACAAACTTTAAAAACATGAATGTAATACATAGCTGAAATTATGTTTTGTGAACAGGATTCGACCATTCTAAGTGTGTGTGTGATTTTTGAAAAATAAATCTAAAAGTATATAAAAATTATAATGAAAATTAGAACTCACAGAACGACCTCTTCACTACCCGCTGGGCAAACTCCAAATGAGTGAGACACTCTCATTACGCTATTAAAAATTAGGTCTTATCATCACCAGTATAAGGTGTTGCCACCTATTTTTTCTAATAATATATTTTTAATATTTGGATACTTCAACGGTCTGATTTACTACACGTAATCTAAAACACATCACTTTAATGATATTGTGCATCGAATATGATTTGACCCTTTTCACATTGTAATTTTTACTACCATGATAGAATTTAGAAGTGAGTGTACATTATTTTTCCCTGACACAAACACTTTTAAAATCTATTGCAAGTTTGACTTAAAACCTTTTTTAAGAATAAATCTAACAACGTATATGACTATTATAATAACGAAATGATTTCAAATGTTTAAAAATATAATAGATTATGGATTTCCAATGAACACACAAAAATTGTGTTCAGTGGACACAAAAATTGTGTTCAGTGGACACACAAATTGTGTTACATGAATAGCATTCAAACCTCTGTGTGTTGTGTATCTAAAAATTAATGTATTACTACATTGTACTTAGGCATTTTCAAAAATGGTGCGACAAGCTACTCACAATCTGAAAAGAAAGTTTCCACTAGAAAATACATCTTATTTCGAACTGTTACATATATACTAATATTTAATCACTAATATTTAATTAACTGCATTAAATAATACACATAATTAGTTAAAATTGCAATGACGACCCAAAGATTGAGAATATATGTAAATAAAACACATCAGAGAAGTAGATATGAATTATGTTCGAAAATAAAACTATTCAAATTCTAGCAGCCCATCGAATGTTCCAGCTTATCGGAAATCATGTGCTTCTGACTTTTCGGAGGACGCTGTTTGTTTAGCACAAAGCAAAGATCCCCTCGGAAAAGGGTATAAAATGCGGTCCTTATCGAGCTATGGTCAACTGCTCTTTTTTCAGCCAGTGCTTTTGCTTTTTGAATTAAATACGATAACGAGATTATTTACGATGTCTTCCTCCCGTGCATTTGAAGTAAGTAAAATTTTGATTTTCATTATTTTATGATTTATTATATATGACATTTTATGATTTATTATATATGACATTTTATGATTTATTATATATGACGATTAGCACTTGAATTTTATATTAATTATTTTTTTTTATGGATTTTCAGTTCGACTTCGGCATCCCAGTTGAGGAGATGGATTTAATTTGTGCAAACAATCCCACGACCAAAGACGATATAAATCAGGTGAGTTATTTTAATAATTTTTTTAATTGAAAAATGTATTTGTTTTAAATTTACGCATTTGTGAAAATACTGTTCAATACAGTTTGAAATTAAACACAACAATTGAATTAAACCTTGAAAAATATAAACATTTACGCTCCATCTGAGCGAAGCCACCGCTGACTTTATTAAAACATTTAATAGGACCCACACATATTTTTTTAATGTTTCACATATTGAACCTTTCAATTTAATTGTACTTTGAAAAATATGAAGCTATTTCCATCGGAGTGGAATCATTTTTTTTTTTTTTTAGTGATAGATTTGTGTGGACTTCCAAAAATTATATCTTTCAACTATAATTTTTTTTATATCAACATTTTAGTATGTGGTTTTAATAACACTTTTAAATTTAAATAAATAATGAGTTTAACACATAACTTAAAATAAAACTAAGAATGAAGCAACGTTTAAAGAAAAAACATTTTTAATAATACATAGCTTTTTACAAAAGTAATATTCTACTAACTTGTATTTCACATATGGAACAGCGCAATCATCGCTGTATAATAGTCCTTTACGGTGAGACTTTTAAAAAATTCAGGTGAAACATTGTTTTCATTTGTTTCACAAAACTCTCGAGCAATTTCTTGAATGTTTATCATTAAAAGTTCGTGATCGACTAGTTCATAATCCACAAATTGCATATGAGTGGATAGCGTACAGCACTTGTGTTTCAAATCGGTACACCCGTGACTTTTGCATGTTTCGCGTTGATATAATTTATACAACTCTGCACATAAATTTTTATGTACACATTGCATTAAAGTACGTTTTAATTCATAGGGTGGCAAAGTCGGTAGTGCTTAGACAGGTTTTTGATACTTCACAATACAATTGGGTAGGATATTTGTCAGTAACTGATCCAAAACACATTTAGTAACATCTTGACTAATGTACTGAAGAGTATGAAAATTATCCTGATTTAATAAGATTAATTTCTTTTTGAACTGTCCAGTGCAAGGTGGTAATTGTTGTAAATATAGATTGCTTTCACACACACAAACTAAGAGTTCGTTATTAATTGTGAAAGATGAATTTTCACTGTCCATATTTGAAATGCGTTTTAAAAATACACTCCACGTATTAGGCGTGAGTGTTACTCCATGAGGGGTAGGCACGATAACATCAGAAGCATTCATCCTGTAGACACGAAAGTGTACTTTCACATTTCCTCGAAAATGTTGCACGGTAACGTAAATGTTACAGCCCAAATGGTAACGGAACTTTTCAGATGAGGATAATTCTATCGAAACCGATCCACTTTGAGAAGTAGCATAGTTCAGAGCCGACGACACCAAATCACTTTGCGAATCTGTAGCAGGTATAGATGGAGTATGCATATGGCTCCAATCGATTTCAGGTATAGGCGAAAGCGCTGCAGGCGGGACATACATTGGAAACTCGCACTTGCGTTTCTGTACAGGCGTTTTAGGTAGAATTTTTCTAAATGTTAGACTTATTCTAGCTTCTGAGACTTCGGGTTCCGCAGCAATTCCGTGAGAATAGAATTTGTTGGTTGGCACATGCATCGCATAAAGCGATCCGTGTTGGAGTGGAATACTTAGAGGAGATTGTCCTTTTCTTTCGAAAATGATAGATCTCGTAGCACCGAAACTGAGAGTCGCTATAGGTGTTTTAGAGCATAGGGAGGATTCATTGTCCTTGTGTTGTCCTATTTTAGCATGTCCATCCACATAGTGGTTTACTAACACAAAATTGTAGCTGTATCCCATATGTTCTTCCACACGTGATTTTATCTCCGATAAGAGAGGTGTCCATCCCTCAGAGCTGTTTCCACCGTCTCCAAATGCATATGCTTTTTGAGCTGGTTGGTATGGATGACCATGCACCACCCCTTGTGATTGTTGAAAAGGCAGACTTTTCAACTCTTGAAAAATTAAATCGGCTACATTTACTGAATAAAATTCGCGAACATATTCTACATTCAACTTCTCGCGTTTAAAAAAGATAGACATTTTTAAAAATAAGCAAGGACAACCTTCTAGGAGAACAAACGTTGAACGAATGAACTCTTATCTAAATAATATTCCTTATCGTAACATGTCACGTGATATTTCTTATCGTATCACATGACACATCATATCTGTAAATCACATGATATTTCTTATCGCATCATGCGATGTATCACATGATATTTCTTATCGCATCATGTCACATGATATTCCTTATCGCATCATGCGATGTATCACATGATATTCCTTATCGCATCATGTCACATGATATTCCTTATCGTATCACGTGACACATCACGTGATATTTCTTATCGTATCATGTGATGTATTACATGACATCTTGTTAGCGAATCACAAGGTTCCACGCATGGAATCACGTGACATCTTGTTAGCGAATCACAAGGTTCCACGTATGGAATCACGTGACAAACCAGATAAGGTTTCCGCCCACTATACATGCTACGTGGAGCTCACTTTGACTCGAGACTTGCGCTAGGAAAGACGTCCTTTTAATTTGCTCCTCTCTATTAAAATATCGACAAACGAATTTACCACAATGATGGTTGTTTCAAAAGTGAGTTCAAAATGTTTTCGAATTAAAAATAAAGATACATTTTTAAAAATTCATAACATAATCATCCCAATAAATTCTGTTATCATTCATAACACAAGAACTTTTAAAATGTACAACACAAAAATTAGCTTCATACACATTTCACTCTTTTACATGTTCTGTGTTTTTAATATTTAGGATATGACTGTGGAAGCTTCTGCAACACCAGTTGTGGAAGCTGGTGTATTGCCTGCTGCATTGCCTGTGGCAGCACCCCTTGTGGAAGCCAATGCAACACCCCTTATGAAAGCTGTGGCAGCGCCGACCGTGGTGGGAAAGGCCGGACCTAGTGGTATTCATGTAAGTTATTTTATTTCACCTTTTTTGGAAGGGGAAAATTGGCTGTTTCTGAGAGTATAGGATTGTATCGTATTCTATTACAGAAACTGTTATTTCTCTTAGAGGAAGTGCAATTAATAATTTTAAGGAACAGCTGACTCGCGATTTTATAGCGTGCTTTTAGGAATTTTTCTAGAAAAAACTAATATGGACATTTTATCTATTTTATAGATATGTCCCACCTGCCACAAGTCTTTTACGCAGAAGAAGAGTTTGACGAGACATTTAAACATCCACACGGGGGTAAAACCCTTTGTCTGTGAAGTGTGCCAGACGAGTTTCACACGAAAAAGCGATTTGACACGTCATGCTAAAATGCATGAAGCAAGTTTAGATTGTGGTGTGTGTGGTGAAGCGTTTTTGTCCCGAATGGACCTCCTTCGCCACACGAGGCGACACCATAATACTGTACAGCACAAGTGCTAACTGTGTGATGAAGCATTCACACGACGCGACGTGCTGTTACAGCATATTCGCCGTGCTCACCCTCACCCTTCCTCCAAGGGCGTGAAACGCAAGACGGCCGATGCTGACAAAATAGCAAAGAAACGAAGCACCCAGGCGATGAGAGCTCTTCGTCGCACACAGCGAGCTTTGGGCGTTTTCACGACCCACACTTTGGAGCCCACCGAGGAGAATCGACAGGATCTAACACTGGCGTTAGAAGAGATGCGTGTACCACTGATTGCCTTGTTGAGTGAAGAACTCTCGGCCAATCAGATTAAATGGTACCTGGTCCTCTACGCAAAGATGGTCCGACTGAATTCTGAGGGGGAGGAAGAGAGCACGACGGCCTACTTTCATAGTAGGTGTGGAATTGACCTGATTTCTCACACGATTGAGCAACATGTGAGTGAGGGGTACCTGAAGATTCAGAGTGCTTTCGAGGACTACCAACAGTTGGGGTCGGGGTGGTCTTTGGATCACGTCATGAAGATGGATGTTTGGGTGGGCAAGTACAGGCCTCTTCGCCCCGCAAGCTATCTGCCCCTGCCCCCCAAACTTGAGGCCAAAAAAGCACTCTTAAATATTGAAAACAGCGACCAGAAGTGTTTTGTGTGGTGCCTTCTCGCTCACAGACTCAATTTGCATTGGGCTGAAAAACCCGAACGTGTAGCTCATTATTTGCCTAGGGAGCATGAGATAAACCTGGGGAATGTGGAGTGCCCGGTACCCGTGAGTAAGGTTAGTACCCTAGAGAAGCTGAACAACTGCCGGATTAATGTTTTCGGCTATGAGGATGAAGAAATGTTTCCTCTGCACGTATCTGCAAGAGACGATGCAGACTGCATTAACCTTCTCCTCATAAGTCAGGATACCCAACAACATTACTGCCTGATCCGCAGTATGTCGAGACTTCTGGGGGATTTGACTCTACATCGTGCTGCTTCTCACGTATGTTATCGGTGCCTCCACCGCTTCTCCCGAGAAGATTTACTCGTGGCACACACTCCCTACTGCAAAGAGCACGCACCGCAACGTGTTGAGATGCCAAGCCTCGAGAAAAGTTGTTTAAAATTCTCCAATTTGGAGTATCAACACCCGGTCCCGTTCGTGATATATGCCGACTTTGAGTCGCTTTTGGTAGAAGTGCCCAGCGCCCATAGATGGCAGCACTTCATCAAAATTCGCCAGAGGGCGCTTTAACTACGTCACGCTGATAAGATCTTTCACTCTGTCGCTGACCAGCAGAGAGGGAGGACGTGTGCTAAGGAGATCCAAGGCGCGACACGTCATTTACAGATTGTTCGATTGCGACATCCCTTGAAACTTCTTCCTCAGGTCAAAGGTCAGTCGCTGATTGCGAAATCCCTTGAAACCACTTCCTCAGGTCCAGGGTCAGTCATCGATTGTGACATTACCTCTCAAGACTCGGAGTGAAACTCACTCCGTATGAGTCATCATGCCTCTTTCACAATACTGTTGTTGTTGTTGAAACCCAGACCGTCCGACCTACCAGAAAGGTGTAAGGTAACTGTTTGGACGGTCGGGAAGTGCCACCCAATTTAGACCGGAACCCAGTGGGGGAGGCATCCACAGGGACCGTACCCTCCTTCCCCTACCACCAACCTCTCGGAAGGACTTTCGGACCCACATGTTTAACGTGATCGTACTCCGCATGAACACGGCGGCAGTTTTTTTGGCAGCGGCTGGAATCGAACCCGGGCCTACCGAGTGCAACTCCAGCGCGCTAACCAATGGGCTACCGCGCCCCTTTCACAATACTGTGAAAGACTTCGCAATTGCCCTCTTCCGAAAGAGGCATCCGGTGCTGCACCGCCTCACCAAACTTCCAAAAGAGGGGAGGGGGGCATCCTCCCTCCTGGGGGTCTCAAGACCCTCCAAGGAGGGTCCACTCCAAAGAGGCATCCTCTCAAAGAGGGACCCTCCTCCCAAAGAGGGCCTCTCCTCTGGCACCGCACGGCACCGCCTCCCCGATCCGCCGGTGAACCCCCAATTTATAACTACTAATATCCTATACAACCCGAAACTTATAAAATTAAAACCAGAACTCACACTTTTAAGGTGCAGATCAGCTCAATAAAGAGGATTCAAACAGCAAACCGTAAAGGAAGAGGATGAATGTGGAAACAATGTAACAAAAATTGGCCGGGGGGTTGTGACCCCCGTTCCCCGGTTAAGCAAACTTTATGTCGCGACGACACTCCCGGTAGACGATACATTGCTATTGAAGAGAATACAAAAGTATCAAAAAACAAAGAGAAAATAAGTCACATGATTTGCACATATTAGGAGGAATCATTGACAGAAAAAAACTTTTATCTATTCAATTAAAATAAAAACATCCAATATTACCAGAAGCCATATATATATATATATATATATATTATCCAGTGTTAAAAACATTCATCAAAATCATTTAAGAAGATACTGTACGTCAGTATCAAGTACTTCAAAAATTGTTGCAAAAAGTACAATTTAATACACAGTATAGTTCACCTACATAATCAAACCTTCGATGCAGAGGATCAACCACAGCAACTTCATGTATATTGAAGGCACTGACGTTAAGCCCGTAAATCTACATGCCACTAGGTATTTTATTTAAATATTAAAGGTAGCTGTCAGTTACACTTATATCATAAAAACCGCATATGATTGCATTTAAGAAAATCTTCGGGAAATCTTGTGTAATAGATCCATGCAGGAAACGAATGTAGCAAGTATATCCATTATTAGCGTTGCTATTTAATCGCTTACAGTGAATGAGTTGACTTAAAATTATGTTTCTGAACACATTCTTTTGTAAGCTGAAATCCCATAGAATAATATAATTTATTTCAAATTTAAAAACTCTTCGTTTACAGTACAGACGAAAACACGTAGTACCATCAGAGAGCTTATATATTAATAAATCCAGAAAATTGGGACTTTGATCGTGGTTACATGGAGTTTCTGTTAATTTTAAGCTGTGTGAATAAAATCCGAAATCCATAAAATATACTCCCTGTAATAAAATATGTCATCAACATAATATAATATGTCATCAACGTAATATAATATGTCATCAATGTGATATAATATGTCACCTGCCAATGATATGTCTTCAATGTAACGTATGTATTGCAATTTATTCAAGATATGAATGTCCTCTTAATATATGTACAAGTATATATCAGCAAGAATAGAGGAACATCCTCCACCCATAGGAATTTCATGTAGTTATTTGCAGAAATGTGGTCCATCGTACAGAACGGCTTGGAATAGTACCATTTCAGCCAAAGACTTGAATTAATATTTTGTAATACTTGTCTGCATATTATGTTTGTCGTAAATTTCTATCAAAATTGCAAACAGATCATTGATATTGATATTACAGAACAGATCGTTAAAATTATAGCTCCTATATTGCAAACTTTCTGAAATATTTTTAATTTTTTCAATGACTTTTAGGCTGTTATTAATACATTAGACTCCATTACGTTTAATTTTGATCAACACTTCTTTAAAGATTAATAGAAGTTTTTTTCCCTTTTTTGCAATAGCCAAACAAGTTTTAAATCCATTAGTAATAGGTCGAAATTTGATAGGAAGTTTGGGAATCAAAGTAATGTGAGGAAATCTAATGGATTTCACGTTGTAAACCAAAGTTTTGTATATGGCTTTAATTCGGTTTCCAATTTCAGGTTGTGATTGACTTAATAGACAGTATGCATTACGATCTTTATAACATGCGATCTGTACCTTGTTGTACAGTTATTGGCATGTAAATTCATAATTAGCAGTGGTTTTGTGGACGTACATAATCACGACATGTGATTGTAAAGCCACCAAAGTGTCGTTGTTATATTGTTTCACAACATATTTCCCCTTCACTTCACTGTATTTTTTAATAAATTCTTTCAATACAGCAGCTCTCCACTCGTCAAAAACGTCGGTGGTATACTGTATATTACGGCATATCTGTATATGAGTCTATCAATATCGCATTCAAGTGAACTTCCAATACATCGATATTCGTGTATACGATATTTAATACCAAGTTCGAAAAATGGTTTTAAAGTTGATCCATGTAAAATTTCAAGGTTTCCAGTAATTACGTGACAATGGGTTACGTTTATAAATGTGGAATATTCTTGACGACGTCAATACTGTTCGGTGTAAATAACCTCTCTACAAACATTATTGTATATAAATAAACTTCTGCTGATTATTTTGACATATTTGTATGCAATTTTAACATTGATATTGTTAATAGGTAACACTAATTGATTTTTTTGAAAATGGATGAAATATTATTTTCATCGAATTTCTTAATTTTGTAATTAATAATTATATATATATTCCTTAATAACGTTAAAAGTTTATTACCGATTAAGAAAATGTCAAAGATTTTACCACTTAATTTAATGTAATCCTGCAATATAGCAATAGCAGTAGAGTTGTGAGAACAAGCATTTTCAAAAGTGTCACAACTACAAAAATCTTATATGTTTTTCAAAAATATATTTCTAATGCCAAAAATGAAGTTCTTAATCCATGTATGAGGTACTGATTCATTTTTAGCATGATTCCTCGCAAAATTCCTAAGATTATTGATGGTGTCATCCAGATTTAGTTTCTTTCATCTTCCTCTTCGAGTTTTTTGCATATTAGTTCCAATTTTTCTTTAATGGTGATGACTATTAATCACAGCAGACGAGTCGTGTTTTTGAATATGATCATTATTATAATTAATATTATATGTAATTGAATTTAAACCATAGGGATAAAGAACATTATTGTTATTGATGTTATAATTCTCCCACCACAAATGTTCTTCGTAGTCGACTACGATATTCAAGATAGTTAGTTGCATTCCATAAATGCCATGATCTTTAAAATGTCAAATTTTCATAGATAATTCAGTAGAAGGGTTTTTTGTAATTTGTATATCTGGCTTCAATGGAAGTTAATTCTTACATTGATGATTTTTGTCTGGCCGATATACTTTATACTGTAGACCTTGCATTATATATTACATATACAGTTATAAGTTTTGCAAAATGTGCAATAATTATGGCTATTGCATAGTTGTGAGGGATTTGCATAGGACACAACTTCCAACGAATAGAATTGCATTTCTTGTACTTGAAATTACTGAAATTTCTATAATGACTATTATGAGATCTTTTATCGTTGTAATTGTTTGATTCCCCATTATTAAACATATTTACAGTTTTTTTGTTTTCCTCTCTCTCCAAAACAACAGATTTAAAATATTGATTAATAGTATTCACTTTAGGGTAACGGTTTGAAGATTGTCTGGAACCCCTGTTGCCAGTCAACCGTGCCATTCCAGCATTTGTTACAAAGTTACCAGTCGATAAATTGTTATGTTGTGTCATCTTCTATATAATAAAAGGCAATGTCTGTGTGTCTGTCTTATACACTATACGTTTTGCGACCGCGCGTCGGAGAGCTACGAAATTTGGCAATCGGAGACCCGGGGGGGAGGGAAGGGGACACGTGAAAACCGATTTTTAAAATTTTAATTATTTTTTTATTTATTTAATGTTTTATGCGATTTCGACCGTTTTTTGCCTTTTTTGCCCTTTTTTCTCCACGATCCAGACATCGTAGAAAAAAACAAATTACACCATCGGAAAGAGCAGAGAATTTCGAGTTAAAATATATCAATTTCAAATCTGAATTTCGATTTCTAATATTTTTTAAAGATTTTAAAACAAAAGTCACTTTTTGCTCAAGAAAACGATTTTTGGTTTTTAAATTCTCGCATCGTAAAAAGTACTCATAATTTCGACTAATAATTTACATTTTCAGAAAGGTCAAACATCTGGCATTCTTACAAGTCCAATCTGGTCCAGAAATAATGAAAATTGCCTTCAGGATGGCAATTTTAAAGACGCCATGATTTTAAATTTGTCGGCTACCGGCTCAGTTCCCCAACGGCATTTTTCCCCGATCCGCATTAGTTTCTTCCCCGTCTCCATGGAGACCGCGCTTTCGGTTTTAACTGAATTACGAGCATAAGTGTTGTATACATCGGGCGAAATTATTATATTTATATGATATTTTAAATGGATATTTTTAAATGGATATTTTAAATAATTTAAATGATTGAATTATGGTGGTTTGAATTGTGGTGATGTATTTGAAATTATTATATTTATGGATTGGTGGAACGATATGGTTGATTTTTTTATTTTAAATGGATATTTTAATTTATGGATATTTTAATTTATAGATATTTTAATTTTATGGCTATTTTAAATGATGGAACGATGGAACGAGGATGGTGGAATTAAGAGCCTAGCATATGGTCGTTATAAATTTAAATTAGCGCGCGGGAAGTTAACGCGCGAGAATTGCACTCGGTAGGCCTGGGTTCGATTCCCGCCACTGATGCGGAGTACGATCACCTTAAACATATGGGTCGATAATTCCTTCCGAGAGGTTGGTGGCAGGGAAAGGAGGGTACGGTCTCTGTGGATGCCTCCCCCACTGGGTCCTGGTCCAAATTGGGTGAATAAAAAGAAAGTTATAGAGATTGTCGCGGAGGGCGCGGTAGCCCAGTGGTTAGCGTGCGGGAATTTCACTCGGTAGGCCCGGGTTCGATTCCCTCCACTGACAAAACTGCTGCCGTGTTCACGCGGAGTACGATCACGTTAAACATGTGGGTCCGTAAGTCCTTCCGAGAGGTTGGTGGTAGAGGAAGGAGGGTACGCACCCTGTGGATGACTTTCCCACTGGGTTCCGGTCTAAATTGGGTGAATAAAAAGAAGGTTATGGAGATTGTCGCGGAGGGCGCGGTAGCCCAGTGGTTGGCGCGCGGGAATTGCACTCGGTAGGCTAGGGTTCGATTGCCGCCACTGCCAAAACTGCTGCCATTTTCACGCGGAGTACGATCACGTTAAACATGTGGATCCGTAAGTCCTTCCGAGAGGTTGTTGGTAGAGGAAGGAGGGTACGGACCCTGTGGATGCCTCCCCTACTGGGTTCCGGTCTAAATTGGGTGAATAAAAAGAAGGTTATGGAGATTGTCGCGGAGGGCGCGGTAGCCCAGTGGTTAGCGAGCGGGATTTGCACTAGGTAGGTCCGGGTTCGATTCCCGCCACTGCCAAAACTGCCGCCGTGTTCAGGCGGAGTACGATCACGTTAAACATGCGGGACCGTAAGTCCTTCCGAGAGGTTGGTGGTAGGGGAAGGAGGGTACGGTCCCTGTGGATGCCTCCCCCACTGAGTTCCTGTCTAAATTGGGTGGCACTTCCTGGTAGGTCGCGCCAGCGAGTGTGCCACGGTTAGAATTTGCCACGGTCAGAATATTCAAGGGTAGCGAACAGGCTGGTCGCCAAAGGCGGCTAGTAAATAATAAAAGGCAATGTCTGTGTGTGTTTCTGTCTTATACACTATACGTTTCGCGACCGCGCGTCGGAGAGCTACGAAATTTGGCAATCGGAGACCTAGGGGGGAGGGAAGGGGACACGTGAAAACCGATTTTTAAAATTTTAATTTTTTTTTTATTTATTTAATGTTTTATGCGATTTCGACCGTTTTTTGCCCTTTTTTCTCCACGATCCAGACGTCGTAGAAAAAAACAAATTACACCATCGGAAAGAGCAGACAATTGCAAGTAAAAATATATCAATTTAAAATCTGAATTTCGATTTCTAATATTTTTTAAAGATTTTAAAACAAAAGTCACTTTTTGCTCAAGAAAACGATTTTTGGTTTTAAATTCTCGCATAGTAAAAAGTACTCATAATTTCGACTAATAATTTACATTTTTAGAAAGGTCAAACATCTGGCATTCTTACAAGTCCAATCTGGTCAGGAAATATTCCGTATTGCCCACAGGATCGGGATTTAAAAAGTTTCCGAATTTCAATTTCTCGGCGTTCCGCTCGGCGTGCCGCTTCTTAACCGGCGGTTCTCCCCCGCAGAAGGAGGGAAGGTGGTGCGTGGGGACGTCAAGGTGGAGGTGACGTCATGGTTCTGAATAGAGCTCCTTTACTCCATATAAATTATTATATTTATATTTTAAATGATGGAACGATATGGATTTTTTAAATGTATATTTTAACTTTTGGATATTTTAAATGGATATTTTAATTTTATGGATATTTTAAATGATGGAACAATGAAACAATGGAATGAGGATGATGAAATTAAGCATATGCTCATTTTAAATTGCAAATTAGCGCGCGGGAAGTTAGCGGTAGGCCCGGGTTCGATTCCCGCCACTGCCAAAACTGCCGCCGTGTTTACGTGGAATACGATCACGTTAAATATGTGGGTCCGTAAGTTCTTCCGAGAGGTTGGTGGTAGGGGAAGGAGGATACGGCCCCCGTGGATGCCTCCCCCACTGGGTTCCCGTCTAAATTCGGTGAACATATAGAAAGTTATGGAGATTGTCGCGGAGGGCACGGCAGCCCAGTGGTTAGCGTGCGGGAATTGCACTCAGTAGGCCCGGGTTCGATTCCCGCCACTGCCAAAACTTACGCCACGTTCACACAGAGTACGATCACGTTAAACATGTGGGTTCGTGAGTCCTTCCGAGAGGTTGGTGGTAGGGGAAGGAGGGTACGGTCTAAATTGGGTGAATAAAAAGAAAGTTATGGAGATTGTCGGGGAGGGCGAAGTAGCCCAGTGGTTAGCGCGCGGGAATTGCACGCGGTAGGCCCGGGTTCGATTTCCAAAATTGCCGCCGTGTTCACGCGGAATAAACATGTGGGTCTGTAAGTCCTTTCGAGAGGTTGGTGGTTGGGGAAGGAGGGTACGGTTCCCGTGGGTGCCTCTCCCACTGGGTTCCGGTCTAAATTCGGTGAATAAAAAGAAAGTTATGGAAAATATCGCGGAGAGCGAAGTACCCCAGTGGTTAGCGAGCGGGAATTTCACTCGGTAGGCCCGGGTTCGATTCCCGCCACTGCCAAAACTGCAGCCGCGTTCACGCGGAGTACGATCACGTTAAACATGTGGGATCGTAAGTCCTTCAGAGAGGTTGGTGGTAGGGGAAGGAGGGTACGGTCTCTGTGGATGCCTCCCCCACTGAGTTCCTGTCTGAATTGGGTGGCATTTCCTGGCCATCCAAACAGTTACCTTACACCTTTCTGGTATGGATATTTTAAATGGATATTTTAATTTATAGATATTTTAAATGGATATTTTAATTTTATGGATATTTTAAATAATGGAATGATGGAACGAGGATGATGAAATTAAGCGCTTATCATATGGTCATTATAAAATTTAAATTAGCGCGCGAGAATTGCACTCGGTAGGCCCGGGTTCGATTTCCGCCACTGACACGGAGTACGATCACGTTAAACATATGGGTCCGTATGTTTTTCCGAGAGGTTGGTGGTAGGGGAAGGAGGGTACGTTCCCTGTGGATGCCTCCCCCACTGGGTTCCGGTCTAAATTGGGTGGCACATCCTGGCCGTCCAACCAGTTACCTTACATCTCCCGGAAGGACATGCTGCTTTTATATAGAGGCGATTTATATTTCGATGACGTCATTTGAATAAAGTTTCTTTGTTTTCGATGAAGTTTTCAAATATAATAAATTATTGTAGTGTTATGATAATTTTAAAAATATTACAGAGGAATGTAACGCCTTTTAGAGATGTTTAAACCAGGCAATTTATATTTCAATGCCATCATTTGAATGAAGTTCATTTTCTTCGATGAAGTTTTCAAATTTAATAAATACTCTCGGTAGGTCCGGATTCGATTCCCGCCACTGCCAAAACTGCCGCTGTGTTCAGGCGGAGTACGATCACGTTAAACATGTGGGACCGTAAGTCCTTCCGAAAGGTTGGTGGTAGGGGAAGGAGGGTACGGTCCCTCTGGATGTCTCCCCCACTGAGTTCCGGTCTAAATTGGGTGGCACTTCCTGGCCGTCCAAACAGTTACCTTACACCTTACTGGTAGGTCGCGCCAGCGAGTGTACCACGGTTAGAATTTAAAGGGTAGCGAACAGGCTGGTCGCCAAAGGCGGCTAGTTTCATATAAAAGAAAGGTATTTTTATTCCTAAAAAACCCAAAAAATGAAGAATGACTAACGGAACATCCAATATAAAACACACCTCATAAACCACGCTGCATCAAAAAGCCATGAATAAACATCAGTGTATCATAAATCTCCGAAGTCCCTTTAAGTGAGAGAATATTTTTGCTGTCTAATTTTTCTTTAATATATTTTTTGTTTTATAATTTTTATTTTATTTTCATATTTAAATATTATATATATATATATATATATATTAATATATATATATATATATATATATATATATATATATATATATATATATATATATATATATATATTAATATATATATATATATATATATATATATATATATATATTAATATATATATATATATATATATATATATATATATATATATATATATATATATATATATATATTAATATATATATATATATATATATATATATATATATATATATATATATATATATATATATATATATATATATACATATATATGCAGTGAAACATGTCTATAATAATATTGTCTATAACGATAAACTTGTTTATAACGATATGTTCTACGGTCCAAACGGATTTCCTATAGTTTTACTGTATATCGAACTTGTCTATAACAATAATTTGCTTTTGAGTGAACTTGTGTATAACGATAATTTTGAGTATTTCAAACTTTTTCACTATGTTATGGCCAAGACTTTTTGGACTTCGGACCAAGACTTTTACAATGGCAGACTTAATACAAAGGCAGTTCATCCTAAAGGGGAATAATGTTCTATCTACCGAGACTACGATCTGTTCAAGATTACCAAACCCTTTGATATAAATGTATATAATATGTATAAATGTATATATATATATATATATATATATATATATATATATATATATATATATACATATATATATATATATATATATATATATATACATACATATATATATATATATATATATATTTATATATATATACATATATATATATATATATATATATATATATAAAGGAATAGGAACGATGTGTATGAAAAATGACTCCTATCAAAACAACAAAGCTATGTACACAATGATGACAAGAAATATACACAGAAGTAAACACAAAATGATATCAATGCACCGATGCTAACCAGAAAACCGTCACGCCATCACCACGTAGTTCGCCCCCCGGTATAGAGTGTAAACTCGTTTCAGAAGGTTTTCCGAAGAGTTTTTTAAGTGACATCATATGCGATTTTTATGATATAACCGTAAATGACAGCTACCGTTTATACTTAAATAAAATACCTAGTGACATGTAGTTTTACTGGCTTTACGTCAGTGCCATCAATACACACGAAGTTGCGGTGTAAGTGAAGTTCACTGTGTATTAAATTGTACTTTTTAAAACAATTTTTGAAGTATTTGATATTGACTTACAGTATCTGCTTCAATGATTTTGATAAAAGTTTTTAACACTGGATAACAGATATATAGCGTGTGGTAATATTGGATGTTTTTAATTTAAATTGAAAAGATACAGGTTTTTTCTCTGTCAATGATTCCTCCTAATACGGGCAAATCATGTGACTTATTTTCTTTGTTTATTTATACTTTTGTATTCTCTTCTATAGCAGTGTATCGACTACTGGGAGTTTCGTCATGACACAAAGCTTGCTTCACCAGGGAGCGGGGTCACAACCCCCAGGCCAATTTTGGTATATTGCTTCCACATTCAACCTCTTCCTTTATGGTTTGCTATATATATATATATATATATATATATATATATCGATATTCCAGTTGAAGTATCTTCTGAATATTTTTTTAATTGTTGAAGTGCAGAACTTAGTTTCGCAGCAGACATAACTAAGTCCAGAAAGAAAATAAATGGTAATATTCGATTTTTATTAAATTTTCTGTTTAACACATAAATGCCTTTCATAAATCGCATTACTTAAAGTCAAGTATTAACTGACTTTACGTGATTTCGAAATCGCAATTTCAAAACCTACCCAAATTGTAATGGTAGATCGTTATATCCTTCTGTAAACTACGATACTTCCCAAAACGTATTGAATTGATTTGGACCGTTAGCTTCTTCCATTTGGCGAAATCATCACATGCTGTTATCCCGGAGTCAGAGAGTTAGCAGCTATCAATATTCAAGTCTAGTTTTCTCCCTGGTGATTTACTTTGCCTAAAGCTGTTTAGTTTAAAATTCGAATTTGATGTGTCGTTATTTTTAAGGAAAGGCAGTAATGCTAATGTTTGCACCCCATATACTGGTATAGCTATTCATTTGTGGAATAAAAATTAAAATAGTGTGAAACAAATATTTCGCAGATATATTCAACGAGTTTTCATAAAATAAGTTTTAACACAAAGCATGAAAATATTTTTTATATTTCTAAAGCTACACCAAATTAAGGAAATTAGCATTGGTATTTTTTGTTCATTTATTAGGTTGGCACAATTCTGAATGACTGGGATTTCCACAAATTGCAACAAAATTAATATATATCTGCCCCTTTTGAGCACTCTAAGACCTGAAATAATATTATTCCTTGACGTCTGTGCAATGTAAATATCCAATCTAGCTGAAAAATTCATGAGTCAAATTTTACAGAATTTGGTTGATAATTTACCTACGGGAAACCCTGGTGCTACTTAGATTTTGATACGAGTCGGAAGAAATATGTCTTGTTTAGCAAAAGTCTTATATATCCACTCTAGCTAAAATATTAATTGGTCAAATCTAAAAACATTTGGCAGATAAGTCATTTTTGAGTTATTCTTGGATGATTAACTTTTGGTACGATTTGAAAAAACTGTTTTCCACCTAAACACATATACTGATATGTATTAATTAATTCTTGTTTTATCTGCAATTTTTGACAGAGCAAAGAATAAGACCAATCCCATAATCTAAGAGGAACCGTTGTCGAGATATTTTAGTGTTTTCTCATTTTTAACACATCGCCTTTAAAAGTGTCAGTCTATAAACGAAAATTAAATTAAAGTTTCAAATTCAAGGGAATTTCAAATTAATATCTGAGTTATTGTCGGATAATTAAACTCAGTGAATTATAAAACAATTCACGAGAAAAAGAATTTGAATTTGTAGCGAAAAACGTGTGATAACCACATTAGATTATTTGTAATTATGTTTAAATTATTTTTTCGTAAGATGTCGTTTCCATATACATAGACACACATATATTAGAATATCAGATTATTTTATGAGATAATGAGCATAGACGTGAAAACAAATGTCTCGAGAGATGTACTAGAGACATTATATAATTTCTTTTTCATTACAACCCGTGGTAAAGGAGTTTCAATAAATGTTCTTAGAAAGCGTTCCTCCATCTGTTAATAATAAGCATATTTAATGTTTTTCGCATTTTAAAATTTTAAGTAAAGATAATAACATTTCCTTTATTGCATATCTTAAGACTATGTATATATTACCATTATTTAAAAATAAACTATCTTTTAAAATAATTATTTCTGAAACAATGTTTAATAGTTAGTATTTCATATTTTTTTTAATTTTGAAGGATATTTCCAAGAATTTGATTTTTATTCCCATGACATTTTTTAATATTACCTTTAGATTAAAGTATTTTGTTCTAAGGGTAATTTTTACATAAAAGAACAGCTAAATGACTGCTACTATAAGCTAAAGAATTTATATATAATCAGACAGACAGACAGATACATACACACACACACACACACACACACATATATATATATATATATATATAATATATATACATATATATACATATATGTATATATATATATATATATATGTATATAACAGTTTTTTAATTCTTAATGTACAAAGAAATAAAAATTAAATTTCGGAAAATTGATATTTTCATAGTATCGCAGTATAGGACAAATTTTGGCTTCATAAAGCATAGAAGTTTGGAGTTTTTTCTGGCTCAATGATAACAAAACTTAGGAGTTTCAATTATTGTATTGAAAATTATCCGTGACACGTTTCTTGGGCTCGTGACGTTATTAGCCCCTCGGGCAGTTGAGACACTATCAAAGCGGGTATGAATTGAGTTATTTTTCAAAGCCTTTAAAATGGTGGATACCATGCTAGAAATGCGTTCACTTGAACCAGTAATACACATTTTTCTAACTTTTTGTTTTTTATTTCAAAGTTTACAAAAAAGGTAAAAATCAAAAGCTACTAAACGGGGATTTTGGTACGAGGAAGTTCAGTTGATACCCATACCAGTTACATTATTATTTTTCAATTCATTAGAATTATTGAAACAACCTTGCTTGTGACAGAAATATATATTACAACAAATCGTTAAAATATTTATAGAACATCAACCACAGGTGTCGAATTAGAAAGACTGACTCAAATCTACTTATTTACTTTCATACCAATCAAGCATTTCAGAACTTTAGATTTAAGGGATTATATGAAAAGGCCAATTCACACCATCATACAATCTGGAAGGTATAGTTTAATATATATATGCAACACCTCTATCTTCTGAATTATTCCATCACACAGCAATTTCAAAACAAAATACGACTCGAAGGTGAAACTTTATATCCATCTAGAAACAATCACATCGGCTAAAATATATTGGATTGATGCAGCTCATTAACTCCTTGAATTTACAAAAGACGTAAGACGTACTTTTCCCTAAAGTCAAAGTGTTAAATAGCTATCAATATTCAAGTCCGGTATTCTCTCTGATGGTTTATTTTATTTATAGGTATTTACTCCAAAATTTATATTTGGCTGCCATAATTGTAATGAATAAATAATAACCTATTGCGGTCACAATAAATACCGAATTTAAATATGAAAGGTGAATAATTGTATAGAAATTTATACTGTACACCTTGCTTTTAACAAGGCTATATGTAATGAAATTTTAGATTTAGCTGGATAATTAGGAATATTTATTTGGTACAATGCTAATTAAACCTGATAAGCCCGAATTTAACGAGAAAATTTTAGAATTTAGCAAGAATAAACTCAAAATGTGAAAAGCGATGAACATCAGAACAAAAAAAAATGTGATTTCGAGCCTGAATGATTGTACATGTAAGGAAGATTGTATGGATTTAGGGTGTCACATCATTTTTTTTGTTTTAGAGAAATATATTTTGGTCACAATCCCGTAAGTGCAGATGTTGATGTCTATTAACATATGCTTTCAAAAATTATAGTCCGTGAACAAGATACAAACAATTCAGCTGGGTAGTAAGACTCGCAAATGACAAAAAAGGATGAAGCAATAAAGTTCACTTATGTTTACTATTTATGAAGAGTAAATTTAACACTTTCCTCTGCAGATTATCCGAGTGTTATTACCTGTGATTATTTACACTACCCGAAACATTTATTTTCACCCCGATTATCTCAAAAAGGAAGACCAAACAAGATTTTGTATAAAGAAATTGACATCAAAATTTGGTGCAGATTGGAGTTTGCTTTGTTTAAGAAGCATACATAAATATTAAAACTAAAATGTTGAAAGCAATAAAAATAAGCAATAAAAATCAGAGCAAAAGAAAAAATATCCTGTTTATGACCATAATGATTTATAAAGTAGGGAAATTGTATGGGTTATATGTGTCATATCAGTTTTTTATTTATTTTGTAACAATATATTTCGTTCCCAAATCCTAAAGTGCAAAAAATAATGTGATTTCGAGCTTGAATGATTGTAAATGTAGGGAAGATTGTATGGATTAAGGGTGTCACATCAATTTTTTTTTTGTTTTAGAGAAATATATTTCGCTCACAACTCCGTAACTACAAATGTTGATGTCTATTAACATATGCTTTAAAAAATTATAGTCCGTGAACAAGATACAATCAATTGAGCTGATTAGTAAGACTCGCAAATGACAAAATAGGATGAAGCAATAAAGTTCACTTATGTTTTCTATCTATAAAGTATAAATTTAACACTTTCCTCTGCAGATTATCCGAGAGTTATTACCTGTGATTATTTACACTATCCGAAACATTTATTTTCACCCCGATTATCTCAAAAAGGAAGACCAAACAAGATTTTGTATAAAATAATTGACCTTCACAATTTGGTGCAGATTGGAGTTTTCTTTGTTTAAGAAGTATAACTAAATGTTAAAACTAAAAATTTGAAAGCAATAAAGATCAGAGCAAAAGAAAAAATATCCTGTTTATGACCCATAATGATTTATAAAGTAGGGAAATGGTATGTGTTAAGTGTGTCATATCAGTTTTTTATTTATTTTGTAAAAATATATTTCGTTCCCAAATCCTTAAGTGCAGATGTTGATATCGATTAATATATGCGGTCAAAAATTATAGTCCATGCAAAATAAATAAACGATTAAGCTGAATAGTAAGACTGGCAAATGATAAAATAAGATGAAGCAATAAATTTCATTTACAATTAATATTTACGAAACGTAAATTTTACACATGTATGCTTGAAACTTGCTCTTCTGTCGAAAAGTAAACTCCGTCATATTACTTTCAAAATATACTATGTATAAAAAAGTAAAAACGGAGTTCTAATGAAAGATTAATTTTATGGTACTACTTAATATGTTTCCCTTTTAAATATACATATATGAAAGAGCTTGCTAATCAACTTTAAAAAAAGCTGAAAAGTGTTTGAACCTAATAAAATCTCATTTAACGTTACCAGAAATGACATCATTGAGAAGTTGTGGAATTAAAATATAGATTTTCTCGAAATACTTCAACTAGTTTCTGCATTGCCACTCCTCGTGTTTTCTATTTGTCATCCATGATATAAGTATTAATCATAATTTTTATAAGTACATGCGAGTTATTTTCTCTCAATCTGATTTTTAATTGTAGAGCAATGTTAATTTTAAACTTATGTTGTGTGTGTCATTAGCTGTTCCATTAAGATTTTGCAAAGACTTTCCATGATAATATATGTCTAATTAAAGATATCTCTGAGCTTTTGTAAAAATTTTGCAAGGATATATGCATTAGTTGCACATACGTATTTAATGTGATTAAAATATGAGTTACAGGTTTTATATATCTTCATTTTATATTGTTTTGCCCATACCTGCTAATAAAATATATATAAATTCAAACTGACATTTTGTTTTGATGTATTTAATGCGGGTTCTGATCCCATTTCTTGTTTTAACTTCTTGTTTGTTAGCTAAGGTTTGCTGGCACGGACGAGGAGATCCAGCATATCATTGAAAGAGCTGTATGCTGATTTACTATTGTTTTATTTGTACTTACATATGCTGCTCAAGTATTCCTTTTCCTTTGCGCAAAGTGTTTTTTACTTATTTATTTGTTGTTCTTAATCATCAATTATTTTACAATTATATATTTAACTATTTGTATTTTAAAATTCACATTCCACTTTACTTTTCAGCCTTTTGTACAATATGTAAAAATATTGTGTCCTTATTGTTACTTATGTAAGCATATGTAAGTATATGAAAACATGTGTAAACCTATTGTGAAAATTACGTTAATCATAAATTTGAAAAATTCTTCTGCATTATTTAACATCAAGCCTATGTTAATATTGTGAAAATGCGTTGAAGACCCAGACCGTCCGACTCATCCTGAGGACTTGAGCAACTATTTGGAGGTTCGGGAAAGTTTGTCAAAATGTGTGTCCAAACTCTTTTAAATTGTCTAAAGATCTTTTAAATTATTATAAACGTCTATTTCTAATTGGCACTGAAAATATTTTTATTAATCTTAATGTTTTATTTTACACCATACGTGTGCCACAGCCATTTTGTTTTTAAACTTATCAGTATAAAGTAAATGTCACCGACTGTTGGCAATTCAATAAAACAATGTATTTTAAGTTATGATCGTTTAAAGCTTATTATAAAAGTTCTATATGTAGAACAGAGTAATTAAATAATATTTAGAAGCAAAAAATGTTATGGTTTTTGTATAACTCAATATGCAATTTTTAGGGATATTATTTAAATATATGTGGCGGTACTAACGTATACTTATATACTCTTATTTTGCAGTTTCCGATACGGAAAATGTCGTTTTCAAGCATTTTACTCTACAGTAATCAAATTCCAATGTCATAGATAGCATTTCTTACTTGAAAAAAAAAATGTTTTTTTGGAAAAGTTGTAAATTTAGATACACGAAAAACCGAATTCCGCATTTCAAATGCATTTTATCACAATATTCAAGCTATATAAAATATGTTTTTGAGTGTCTTATGTAGCGAGTATTACTTTATGCATTACATTGAAAATACATTTAAAATAAAATAGTATGGTTTCTAATATCTTACAGAGTCCACTTCATCAATTAGATCTTGCAATTTCGCCTCAGTAGCTCAACGGTAGAGCATAAGCTGATCAGTTCGAAAATGCATTATTCGATTCCAGGCTGGAGCTACACGGTTCTTTACAATGGCGCAGGATAACTATCACGCTTGTTGTTAAGATCCAGACCGTCCGGCCTACCAGAAAGGTGTAAGGTAACTGTTCTGACGGCCGGACTATCACGCATGCGTAAAAGTTGAACGGTACCACTTGTAAAAGCCGGACAGTACCACTTGTGAATGTGGACTGCCCGGGTTTTACAAGCGGTATCACATGTAAAACGTGCAACTTGTAAAACGGGCCAAAAATATATCCACATGTACAACTTGTAAAATGTAAATCATTTGTAATAAACACGAAATTGCAACACTCCGAACGGGCGGTCGAATCGTGATCTAGTAGTAGTAATTGCAATACATGCAGAGTTAAAATATAGAACAACTCACATTTTGTTAACTCAGTGGTTCCTCTTCCCTGGTGAGGGGCGCAAAGACCCCTCAATGGCTGGAATGAAAAAACATGGAACCACAGTTTCCTGAGAAGGAAAAGAGACATATACACAATGTATTTAAAAGTTACTCCAAAATTGGAACTAAATTATTTTAATTCTAGATATTAAAATATTATACGATTTACACATCGTATTTTCTTTCGAAACATTTTTTTTAACAAACATATACTTTTGATTACACTTCTTAATCTATATATATATATATATCAAATTGTAAATCGTATAAATATAACATATCAAAATTTACTTAAAAATTCCAACAAGTTTCATAACATTTCCTTTCATATGTTTGAGATTTACTTATAATTATATCATGTTTTAAATAAATCTATAAAATCATCAGGTCCTGACTGACCTCACCATTGATCCAGTCCACAGTTTCCCGAGAAATTACGTAGAACGAGTTTTTATAGCAGACGAGTCGGGAATAAAGGCCGAGATTCTGTTGAACTGGGAGGTAACAAATTTTCACTTATTTTTTTCAATCATTTCAGACGAGCCCTTACATTTTTCTGGCTCTCATGGCATTATTGCAGGGGTTTTTACTTCTGAATAGATGGTTCAATCATTTCTATAGAATTACATTTATAAATTTTATAACATTTGGATAGGACCGCCAGTTGGTCCATTTCGAAAGCTTTATTTTTTAATCTCCTCCAAAACTAGCGTCCCCGCGCTAGAACCTTTACTGCCGTGACGTCAGTCAAATATCACACCCTTCAAAATTACCAATACCAAAAGCGATAACAGCTACCGCTCTTCTAACTATTAGAAGGACGGCTCACATCAAGAGCCCCATAACTTTAGAAAGCTTCGCTTTCCCACAGCGGCAAATAATCCAAATAGAAACTGATACATCTACATGAATAAACGGTCTCTTTCAAAAGTGGAAGTAAAGCCAAGAAATAAAAGCTCTGGCATCGTGCGGTTTCTCTTGCACACAAGAAAAATACTTAAATCAGAATATATTATGTACAATATAAAAATACATTTAAATTTAGTAAAATTGAGAATTTATAAAATACCGACACGACACAAAAAGCTTACCTAGAGATTAAAAATTGCATCAAGAAGCTAATCTGAGGTAAAACTAGCAGGAGGCGGTCAGTTAGATAGTCACCTGCTAGCCAATCTGATATTAGAGAGTAGATAGTGCAGAATCCGTTTCGACAATCAGAGCTTATAATTTTGTTCCAGTAACTTGACGGTAGAACATCGGCTGGATAGTTCAAAGATCCATGATTCTATTATTGGAGCAGCAAGTTACAACGTAAGCAAATAAGTAAGAACAAACAAGTAAGTTCTTTAAAACATAAATTTCACATCAGGGTAACATGTTTAAATAATGCGCGGAAAGCAATAAATCAGAGCATTCCTATATATGGATCTAACAAAAATCTAATTAACGTTTTGTTATCAATTAATTACGAATAACAAATTTTATAAAAAATCACCCGAGATATCACATTTGAGAGAAATAGCGCTAAAGTAAGTATTAATACAGTTTAGAGTTTAGACTATAGTGTGATTGGCTAGTTATAATTCTTGAGCAGGAGGTATTTTTCTGATTAAAATTACTTACAAAAACCTAGTTTAATAATAATGAAAAATATTGATTTAACTTTTCTTTCAGTTTTAGATAAAAATATTTAAATACTATCTTATCGGGCTTTGGAGTGAATTGGCATTATGATGATATAACCATTGTATTTTGAATAAAAAGATAAATATAATATACATATCTATTTCAGTAAAAAATATATAAATAATAATTTTTATAAATGTTCCAACGTAGAGGCACGACAGCCCAGTGGTTAGCGGGCAGCGATTGCACTGGAATAACCCGAGTTAGAATCCCACCTCTTCCCAAACTGTCACTGTGTTCACGCGGAGTACGATCACGATAAACATGTGGGTCCGCATGTCTTTCCGAGAGGTTGGTGGTAGGAAAACGAGGGTATGGTGCCTGTGGATGTCTCCAGCATTGGATTTTGGGTCAAATTTGGGTGACAATTTCCTGCCGTACACACATAAATCTTACATCTTCAGGTAGTTCGGATGGTCTGGATCAAAGAGGAGGAAGGCATACCACCCTAGGGGCGAGACAGTCCAGTGGTTAGAACCCAAGATTTGCACTGGAAGGACACGAGTTTGATTTCCGGCTCTGCCTAAACTGTATTCGCGTTGACGGAGAGTACGGGCACGTTAAATACGGGATACTGAAAATCCTTCCGAGACTTTGGTGGTAAGGAAGGAGGGTACGTTCCCTGTGGATATCTTTTCCGACTGCTGTTGTTCTAAATGTGGTGGAGCTATCCCAGCCGTCCAAACAGATACCTAACACATTTGAATAGATCTGATAGTCCAAGCCTAAAGCATCTTACGGGGTAGGATATCCCGGTGATTAAGGCTTGAATATTGTAAACGAGAGATCTCAAGTTCGAATCCCGTCTCTTCCCAATCTATAAGCGTGTTCCTGTCGAATTCTTCAAATTAGCGGGTCCGAAAGTACTTTCAAGAGATTGGTGGTAGTGGAAGGCGGGTATGATTTCGGTGGATGTCGCATGGTCCTGTCCTAATTGGATGGTATCGTCCTGGCTATCCAAAAGTATATCTTATGGCTTCGGATAGGTCTAAAGATAATACACATAACATCTAGGGGCTGCATATCCCGGAGTTTAAGGTACGGCGATTGCAGTCGGAGGGCTGAGTTCGACTGATTGTCCTTCCCCAAACTATGCCCATGTGTACACGGCATATGGGCATTGTAATGTTGAGATTCGAACTCGCATTACTTTTGTGTAAAATGTATAAATTCATATAATGTATTTCTGATCATCTAATTTTATATACAGCTCTTTAACTATTTTAATTCTGCTTTGACCCCCCTCTTGTCTTTTTATGTAATTGATATATTTTAAAACATTTATATTTCTTAAACAGAAATCTGAATTCATTTTAAAGTATTATTTCTTAATATTTATTTTCTTTGGGGTTCGCGTATGGATGTTTTTCCGTCGAATAAGAAGTGTTGCCGCCCTGAGACGTCCTGGATGATCCGAAGCCCCCCAGATCGAGAACCTGAATCGTCACTCCTGTGGAAATGACCCGAGACCCATGCCGGATCCGATTCCATCCGATTCCGTGCCTGTCGGAGCGCTGAGATGACGCCGTGTGCCCAGGCCGGGCTATGTCTAGCGCAGCCTATTAACATGAGTGTGCCGACTTTTCTTCACCGACAACGAAAAATAACTCCGTTTGGGTACTCCGCTGATATCCTTATTTTTTCGGGACTCAAGGTAAGCCTTTGATTTCTAGTTTTAAAATCAACCCTGGCGTCTCAGGCTATTTTTGTATCACCCGAAGTTGACTCCTAAAAGAACTGCGAGCCGAGCATGATTGGCAGCCATTGCTGGTTCGACGAAATACGCCTACTCTTATAACTTCTTAAAATGATATTTAATTCTAATATATTAATTTATATTTGAAATCCGTAAATCTTATTTTTAGTGTTCTTCGAGTGATCGTCCCTGTGTTTTGACCATAGCATGAAATTATAATGGAATTATAATTAATTTGTTTGACACTGATTTAATATTGGATCATTACTGTTTGAAGTTTGTGGCATTGGTTTAATCAGGTTCTGAGTGCATGAGTCTAGTGGTACTGTTGCTGATAAGGATTCAGCTTATGCTTTAATACTCCATAAAATTAACGTCTGTAATAAATAATTACTTTCTTTTAACCTCAAAATTTTAGTGTGTTTATTTGTTTATTAAATTGTTTTTATTTAGCATTTTTCCTGGTGAAGAAGACGTTCTTTAAAGGTAGGTGTTTAAGTTAATGTTTTGGTTAATGATTTCTGGCAGGTTACTTCTTCGAACAGGAGGGTGAACCTCAGAGTTTTTATTTGCGGCCTATTCGATTAAGGATTTGTAAGTGGTGCTGGTGCTTGTGTACTTTCTAAATTCTAAATTTTGGAGATCACGATCACGCATTTACAACATTGTAATATCCATCCTAGAGTATGATGGATAATGGAAAGATGTCACGGTCCCTGTTGTTACTAAAATCATTGGTTTCCGATCTAAATTAGATGTCACTTTCTCTGCCATGTAAATAGGTACATTATACCTTTGGTAATGTCGGACCGTCTGGGCTAAGGAAACAAAAGCAATAATTTGGAAAATAGATGTTTGTTATTTCGAATTATTATTTATTGTGTAAATCCCTCAAATGCTGAAAATGCGTTTTTATTTGTTCGTTCTAGGGAGAGATAAATCCATCATGTGTACGATTTTAGTATATTCTCAATTACAAGGTAATATACTTTTTATTCAGATAGCAAATACAAAGATACCAAAATGTTGAAAATTTTTTTCTTAGCAAACAAATTTTAAATTTCTCTCAACACCAGTTTCATGCCAATGATTTCCTCAAAAATGAATAAATCACGCTTTTATTCATCAAACAATGATTGCTATATTTGTAGGTATAGTCTGAAATTTAAATTTTTTAAGTCACTCGGATTTCAACAAATATTAATTACTTCTAAACACAGAACGAGTAATCGCAAATTCTATTACAACAGATTCATTGTCCTTAACCACGAAATCAGCTGAATAATTTATAAACACTATCATCTGCCGTAGAAATTTAAGCTTTTCAAACATCTGTTTATAATAAAGCACCCGTGGGAATCATCAATCGTTATGCAGAAATATGGGAGTTGTCTTCTGTAAGTACTCGCAGATACTTATGAAACTAAGTGTTTAGTCACGTAGATGATTTCTGTGAGATTCGAAAATCCTGATCCTTTACAAATGACACTTGAAGTACCCATGAGGGAAATTCATACAATTATTCAACATCACTTAATGCTTTAGTTATCTGATCCCTTCAGCAGTTACAATTTGGTATGAATAATTGTGAATGATCTGTTTTAACAATTTAAAATTATTGAACGTAATAACTGGGACATAGTTCTGGGACATATAATTTTCTCATACTATTGAGAAATTAATGTTTTCAACAGCGATATTTTTATGGATAAGCACGTTTTAAGGCCTCGTGATTTTTCGAATCGTACCAAAATCAAGTCAAAACTAGGGTAACGTTAATATGCTTACCAACTGAATTTTGTTAAATTTTGTTGAATAGTTTTTGAGTTAAAGTTAATACGTACATTGAACAGGCAGATCTATATAGATGTCACGCTAAAAATATTTTTGTGTTCTAGTGTGTTCGAAATGTGTAAATCCGTCGAAAATTTTCGACACAATTTCACTATTTTCCGTATACAATGTTATAGTGAAAATAATACAACTTTGATGGTAGTCTAACTACATAAAATAGCATTATATTTTATATTTGTGACATAATGAGTGTAATGTAGAACAGCTGACCGACCCCTATAGGATGATTTTACGGCATGTTGCATAATGTGCGGCCGGGCCAACTTATGCCGGAGAACAGTGCACACATGCCAAGCACTTACACCACAGCAAAGTGAAAAGGAGCAAATGAAATTTGCTATACAAATAAAAATATATGGATAAATGAGGAAATGACAAATTGAAGAAACAGAGATGACCTGGTGAGAAGGTTCTGGAATGGAATATCCTTAATAAGTTGCTAAACAAACTCAAAAGTCTGGTACAGGTGAAAAATCGTGAACAGAATGGATTCTAGGAATCGAATGTGCAATGGCCTCACTATAGTGTGCAGGGATAATACTGACACACACAGCAACAATATGAGGTGAGATATCTACTTAGTACCTTCATTGTAATGTGGTGATAAAGATAATTATAAGTCAATAACAACATATAAGTTTGGCTATAATCTGGTATTGCATAGTTCCAAGTTCCCTGAGAGTACTTCAGAATGGCTGCATTATATTATGAATTTCAAATGTAAATAATAAATATATATAGTTTAATTAGCTATAAATGACTATATAATATTGAGTCAATATTGGAAGCCAATATTGAGTCAATATTTGTATTATACTAGGGATATATATTATTTTAATAAAAATAATATGACATGTATTTCTATTTTTGTGCATCTAACCTAATTGTCTTAGACAGTTCAACAGTTGAACTATATTGAAGACTCAAGACGGAGAAGACACCATGTAAAGACAGCAAATAAAATGTAAAAATATATAAATTCAGTAGCCACTTTATTTTAAATCAATTTAAAACACAATAATGAAGTAAAAAGCTTTTTTCCTTCTGAAAACCCATTATAATTTATCGTAACTGACACAATTTGTCCACTAAATAACTATTAATATTTTTGCATGAAAAGTGCTGTCATATGTTGGACAGAAGCAGAAATTAGGAAAATAAATTCTGCATCAGCATCCTTGCAAATATAAAACATTATAAAGTGAAAATATTTCATATATATGATTAAAGTTAACTCACCAATTACTTTCAACCGTCGTTAACATGTTTATGAAACGACTAACTGTGCACTCTAATTAATTTAAGCAATTTGAAAATATTATTAAGTATTTACATTAAAACTTGGATAACATGAAAACTTAGATAACAAATTGTACAGTTTGAGCATTTTAATTAAAATAATTTTTCTCCCTGTTAAATTTCGCATTTGGAATGCTGGATATATAAAAGTAGAAAATGAAGTTAGAAGTTTTATAATACTTTCATTAAACACATTTCTCTGAAGTAATTTATTTAATGGTTTCAATAAAGATCAAGACGCTTAGAAATATGTTAAAATTAGAGAAAGATTACTTAAAAGTTGAATTACATATAGAAACTTAATCAGCTAGTGGAAATTGCAATTTTAAGCGTATTTTTAAATGCAAAACCACACCTGAAACCAATAATTATTGTGAAGACTAAAATCCAAATCTAAATTATTGTAAATCCCTAAACTAAATTCGAAGATTATTGAGTTAAATTTGTGTAATTACATTAGATGAATAGTGTAATCCACAAGAGATTTAAATATAGAAATTTATGAAATTTGGTCCATTAGTTTTTAAGTTAGATTGGGTATATATGTTGCACAAAGAGACACACACAAATACACATAGACAGACACACACACAGTCACACACACACACAGACAGACGCAGACAGACACACACACACACAGAAACACAAACACACACACACACACACACACAAACACAAACACACAAACACACAAAAAGAGAGAGAGACATACACACATATGCCGTATCACGTCAAAATTGTGGGTCCGTATGTCCTTCCGTGAGATTTGTGGTAGGGGAAGGAGGGTACGGTCCCTGTGGATGCCTCCCCCACTGGGTTCAGGTCTAAATTGGGTGGCACTTCCCGGCCGTCCAAACTGTTACCTTACACCTTTCTGGTAGGTCGGACGGTCTGGGTCTCAACAACAACAACACATATGCCGCATTAAATATAATTTTTCGTGTTCGTATCGATTCGACACAAAACGTATAGATTCGTCCTAAACTCGAGTTGCGATTTTTGACAAGATTACAATACTTTCACTATCCATTGCTATACATTGTAGGGAAAGTATACAGAACACACTGAACAATTAATTAATACTCGCATATATTCCACGAACGATAAGTATACACTCCTTAATTCCAGAAATAGAGTTGACATTTCCAGTGACTCTAGAAAACCAAGCACCCCCCCCCCTGTCATCATCATAGGCCTTTAACAAATGATAATTAATTGTATGTATGCATTGAAATACTTAGTGGTCAACATTGCCAACCTGAAAAAAGTACAATACGGAGAACATTTAATCTCATTCTTGTGTAAATATTATTTTATAAATGGACCATGTTTCGTAATAAAATAAGAAATAAATAAATGTATTAAAAGTTTATCAGTATTAAAGTTTAGTAAATAAATTGTAACCATAACCAAGAGAGAATCAGAATTAAAAGGAACTTCCAGACGGTTTTGTCTTTCATTAATAATTTGAGGTTAGCAAAGGGGTAGCGAATAATTAATTTTGACCCATTCCAGGCAGTCATCCTAGCAAATCGATCTGCTGTCACTTTACCAAGATGGAACTTAATACAGCTTAACTGTATAAGTGCTTATTTGGCCTAGCAATATTCTAAATTTCATTAAAAAAATGTGATTTGTTACATGCAGAATTTAGATGCATAAATGCAGCCGAACTGTCGGAGTAAATACATATATTATTTAATTATGCTCTAGCTACTTTATATTCTTTATTCCATACTTCACAACAGTTACCTCCGACCTGAATACATAGTTATAGGAATACAATTTAAACTTATTGAATCGTGTTAAATCATCATACACAAAGATATACATCACCTCATCATCTTCATAATATATATTCATCTATATATAGCTATATAAAATTCATCATCATCATTCAGCACATAGATTCATCTATATAAAGCGTAAATGAACAATCACCATCATAATTTGTTAGTTCAATGAATCGAAGGATTCGTTCTTCTTACAAATTTTGATAATGAGGATGAATTGAAAGGGGCGATTGAAACCAAAAAAGCTATAAAAATTACAATAATCAAGGTAATATTTTCTCATTCTCTAATATAAAAACACATTATGTAACATTCTAAAAGTAATGCCTATAGGTACTAAACCCAAAAATTAAAAACAAAGCAATATTAGAGGAAGTTCAATATCAATTAGATGATTTTTAGAAAAACCCTTTAGAAAACCGCTTGCAAGCTTACAATATATATATTTTGACAAATCTCAAACGTAGAACTCTACACTAAAGATAATATTCTTGTCTATAACTACTTTAAACAAAATTTCCAATATACTTATACTCGCACCCCAGTTCGATCCAGGCGATTTTTCATTATTGATACAAAATTCATAACATTTTTCTTTCGTGATCTGAAAGACATTTTATTGTATATTATAAATTCTAATTATTTAAGGTATTTAATAATTTTAGTGATTTAGTATTCAATTTAAAAATAATGTTCTAGATTTTTTCCTAGCATATGTAAATTAAATACATAAAAATTGTCTTTAGAAAATGATTCTGAACAGGAATAGGCGTCTTGGTAGTATAGCCACGATTTAAAATATTATATAAAATATCCCACATGATTAGTTTCAAAGGTCCTAATTTCGTTCAATAAAAAATCTGATGTGGGCTGCACATGACTTTCCTTACATAATGCAATGAATTTACTCATTTTACAGAAAAAATATAATGTATAAGATCCACGGTACTGTGAATAATTTTCTCATAGAATTTTCTCACATTTGATATGGCAAAACGATGTAGTGAGAAATATGCTACTTTTGTCAGAAATTTTCACACAGTTGATATGGAAAAAAATCTGATGAGGGCAACACCTGACTTTCCTTATTGCAATATTGAATTTACTCATTTTACAGTCAAACAATAATGTATAAATGTAAAAAAATAATGTATAATGTCAAAAAATAATGTGTACAATTTTAAATGTTGAATTGTACATTTGGTGATTTTCCGAATGACAACACGTAAAATTTTTTCAAAGTACACCATTAACTTATATTTCGCGCAAATCTAAATGAACAATTGTTAATATAGATTGCATCTTCAATTAGAGTCCATACATTAAAAGATTTTAATAATTAATTCATCAATTAGGCGTCATTTTCAGTATTTTAACGTTATTTTTGCAATTTTGACGATATTTTCGTTAATCTAGGGGAAATATCGTCAAATTAGCGAAAGATCGCTAGATTATTCGCCAAGTTTACCAAATGCATCAACAAGTGCTACAGACAAACGAAAAGTATACCATTTGCTATATACTAGAAAGTACGACCCTCATATAACGAAAATCAGAATTTGCGAAACATCACTTCCCATTTGGCGTCAATTTTTCAAGTTGGCGTCATTTTTTCACTTTGGCAACATTTTAAACAGTCGCCAAGTTGGCTAAATGCCACTAAATTTCTCGCTAAGCGTTACGGACGGACTGACGGGGAACTGGGTTGTTCTTGCAGTCTACTTTTATGTTCTTTCTAAGATAATGAACTCAATTAGTCGTCATTTCATTCATTGAACGTACGTCGGATTCATCAAATTGGCGAAGTTTTATCAATTTGGTGACATTTTCGTTAATTTGGCAACATTTAAAATGTCAGCAAGTAGGAGATATTCCGAAAAATTTATCGCCAAAATCTTGCCAAACTTTACGGATGAAAAGATATGTTGTTCTTATAGTAGATACCATGGTAATGAAAGGCAGACCCGATAAAAAGAATATATAGTCTGTAAGTAGATTCAATTCAGCACAATACTGTATAAATCAAGCCATTTTCTAAAATTGATATAAGCAAAATTGTTGCAATTATTTCATCTGATTACATCTTCATTTCTCTTCGACAATTTTGCATAACATCAATTTTAGATAATGGTAGGATTGTAGTATAGTTATATAGTATATGCATATTGGGTATATTATATGTATATTGGCATATAGTATTGTTTTAAATTGAATCGTTCTTTTATTTTAACGAAAATAGATAAAATATAATAAAATAATAAAATATAGTATGCTTTTAATGTATAATAAGGAAAAATGCATAACATGTTTAACTGGTAATGTGCATTTAATAAGCTCATTATTTCATTCAAACTATAATCAAATGTAGTAATGTCTTCGCGAAATCACATTCTGGACGAATTATATTGTTTTGACATTTATGGAGCTCTAAAACATATTTAAATTTCATTCAAATAGTAATTTATAAATATGAAATTTAACATATTTATTGAATATAAAAATCTAATTTAAGTGACCATTTACATCAGCAAAATTATCAGTGAAATTTTTGCAATGAATAAATAAATGATTTCTCCTTGAAGCACAGTCAGAATATTTGATTTTATGCTTAAAAGAATTTGTACATTCGTTTTTAAAATAAATATAAATTTTTATAACAATTCATCCATTCATTTATATTACTTTTCACAACGTTTCTTTTATATACTGTTTTCCCAACATTATCTCTCAAAATGTGCCGTCAAAACAATTATAAAAATATCATGTACTATTTGCAAATCATTTTTTTGATTAACGTAAATAATAAAGCTTTCTGATAAATATTATAATCTCCAAAATATATGGAAAATTTCAATATTTGATTTTCCAAGCAATGGGATATTTGATTTCCAAGCACTTCATTATCCCATGTATTTTGAAAAAAACATTAAAATATTATTAATCAAATCATTGTGATATATATTAAAACATAACCAGGACAATGCATAATCTATAGGATTATTTGTGCACGAATGTACATACTTTGAGAAACAAAGTATTTTCAAACAATTATTAATATTTAGAAATAGCTATTTTGAACAGAAAACCTTTGGAATTATTTTAACTTTATTCAAATCCATCTAAATATTTTATAAAAATTTTGCAGGTCTCTTAATAAATAAAAATCTTCATCCTTTCAAATATCTTATTTTGATTAGGAAATTTGTTCGCGGTTTTCTTTTATTTTACCTGAAGGCTTTAAACAAAATCTGATGAGTTAAAACTATATTCCTTGAGGAAACTATTTATGTGCAATGAATAAATTAATTAGGTGTAGCTAAAAATAGGTGTTTGATTACGCTTTGTCTTTTCAACATTACAGATTACGTTCTGAAAGTTAATACACATTTTAAATTAATGCATTTAATAGCGCTGCCAATGCAGCTAACAGCGTGCCTGAATCATTTTTCGTTTTTTATTCGCTATTTAACACATAAAAGCTAATTATTGAAATAGCAGCATGATTAATTGTTATGGAAAGCAATTTTTCAAATCTTTACAGAGACCAAAAAAATTAAGACATACTAAGAAAGAGGGCATCAAATATCATAAATATTGGTCACAGGAGAACAAAAGAATATAAAATAATGCAGCTCAAAAATAACAATAAAGTAGTTAAAATTAATGCCAAGAATATCCAAATAATATTGTTTTTCATGTTGATGTTGTGACGAGATTTCATAATATCGCCAAACCCTTGTAAAAATCGCAAATTATATATTATCAAGATTCTATATTTTTACATCATTTTAAACCCTGTTTTAATTATCACTTTTGTCTTTGAAATATGTATTATACAAAATATTCTATTGAAAGGAAAGCTTTTAGCCATTTTATTAATCCGTGAAAACTGCGTTCAGAGAGAAGTTTCGTTATTATTTGACCGTTAAAGTCAAGGTCTTTATTCCCGGGCAGAGCAGATGGTGGCTTGCTTGAGGCCTAGTAATGTTTGTGCAAGGCATGCACTTTTCTGTACAATAGATTTTAGAGTGAAGCTTCTGGATGAATTTGAGACCTTGTGGCGAGGGTATGTTGCCCTTTTTCGGGACCCCGCTCTGGTCTGGAGAGGGTATATCTGTAAAGTTTTTGATTGGTCAAATGCCGTAAATTAGTCTTCTGCCAGGTCCGAATGATTCTGGGGCCTGAATCCGCCTTGTTACATAAAAGCTGTTGCAAAGAATATTCGTAGCTTTTTCTTCCTGTCTAGTTGTCGACGCTCTCAGGTCGGCCTGGACCATTTTTCAATGTTGCCCACCACGGAGTGCGGGAGTCGGCCCCAAGTCTACTTCTGGCCTCTTGTGGGCATCGGAAGGAAAGCCGAAGACGCCTACATCGCCGAAGAACATCGATGGAGAGCCCGACGTCTAGCTGAGAGAGCTGCGACGAGGAAGGTACGACAGGGACCGAGGTCTATGTGCGGTGTCGAGATGTTGGAATGGTACGGAATGCAACTATGAAACCAAATTCCCTGCGATATGAGGCGGATGTGTGATTCCGAGCCTTCTGCAACTCCGACTGGGGAGGTAAGAGTTCACTGCTCTCTGCATCTACGCCTGTCTTACGGAAGCATAAATATGAAGAATCTTCTCCCTAAATTTCGTAATCTCTGACTTCCGTTCCTAAATTATATCAACTTATTTAATTACCAGTCTTATTTTGCTTATCTCTGAGTGCGAGTATTCTCCTGTTGCTTTGAGACCATATCTTAAATATATTATATCATATTGATTATTATATACTTAAATGTTGCTGTGCCACTTTATTTATATTGTTGATTAACTTATTATCATTGAATTATTTCCGTGGCAGCAAATATATTAGTAGGGTTCCTGAGTCCAGTGTCATTGTCACGGTTTCTTAATGTTGTGCTTGCTGATAACGATTCAGTCATATCACATTCTCTACTCTAACTTAATACATTATTGAATAAAGAAAGTGATTTATATTTAAACCTGGGTGGTTATGTAACATCTTTGTCTCTTGAAATTGTGCATCTGTGTTTTCAGGAGTGGACGCTTTACAAGATAAGGGTTTATTGCATCTTTGTATTTATTGCACTGCAGGTCATCCAGGGATTTATTCCTGGACGAGAGAACTTCGAAATAGAACCTGGATTGTGCCAAGATTATCCACGGCATTAGCATATCTGCTTCTTATTAATTACAAACTTCAAATATCTTATTATTCTCGTATCACATATAATATGCTTGGTACTTGGCACCGTGATTCCACTATACGTATTTTCCGTCGTCACACTAAAACTGCGTGACATAGATAATATTTCAGAATTTAAACAACACACATTATTTTTGTTTAAAATGTTTTCGTAAAAAATATTCAAGAAATATTATTGAATAACATTAATTGTAACAAACAATTAATGCAAACAAAATGCCAGACTTTAAGCAAAGCTAAAATCGAAATCTCCAAGTTAAAAATGAAATCTCCAAGTTAAACAAATCATCGCAAAACATGAATCATCAACATATGCTTGCTCCAGTATTGAAGTTTAGTGTTAAATGAAATATGATTTCCCAGAATGTGACAAAATCATAATGTTTATATATATATATATATATATATATATATATATATATATATATATATATATATATATATATATATATATATATATATATATATATATATATATATATATATATATATATATATATATATATATATATATATATATATTATCCCATGTATTTAAAAAGACATTAAAATATTATTAGTCAAATCATTGTGTTATAGATTAAAACATAACCGGGACAATGCATAATCTAAAGGATTATTTGTGCACGAATGTACATACTTTGAGTAACAAAGTATTTTCAAACAATTATTAATATTTAGAAATAGCTATTTTGAACAGAAAACTTTTGGAATTATTTTAACTTTATTAAAATCCATCTAAATATTTTATAAAAAATTTGCAGGTCTCTTAATAAATAAAAATCTTCATCTTTTCAAATAGCTTATTTTGATTAGGAAATTTGTTCGCGGTTTTCTTTTATTATACCTGAAGGCTTTACACAAAATCTGATAAGTTAAAACTACATTCCTTGAGGAAACTATTTATGTGCAATGAATAAATTAATTAGGTGTAGCTAAACATAGGTGCTTACGCTTTGTCTTTTCAACATTACAGATTACGTTCTGAAAGTTAATACACATTTTAAATTAATGCATTTAATAGCGCTGTCAATGCAGATAACAGCGTGCCTGAATAATTTTTCGTTTTTTATTCGCTATTTAACACATAAAAGCTAATTATTGAAATAGCAGCATGGTTACATTTTATGGAAAGCAATTTTTCAAATCTTTACAGAGACCAAAAAAATTAAAGACTTACTATGAAAGAGGGCATCAAATGTCATAAATATTGGTCACAGGAGAACAAAAGAATATAAAATGATGCAGCTCAGAAATAACAATAAAGTAGTTAAAATTAATGCCAAGAATATCAAAATATTATTGTTTTTCATATGGATAAAATTTCAGAATTTAAAAAACACACATTATTTTCGTTTAAAATGGTTTCGTAAAAAATATTGAAGAAATATTATTGAATGATATTAATTGTAACGAACAATTAATGCAAACAAAATGCCAGCCTTTAAGCAAAGCTAAAATCGAAATCTCCAAGTTAAGAACGAAATCTCCAAGTTAAACAAATCATCGCAAAGCATAAATCATCAACATATGTTTTCTCCAGTATTGAAGTGTAGTGTTAAAGAATATATGATTTCCCAGCATGTGACAAAATCATAATGTTTATATATATATATATATATATATATATATATATATATATATATATATATATATATATATATATATATATATATATATATATATATATATATATATATATATATATATATATATATATATATATATATATATATATATATATATATACAATATATATATATATATATATATACAATATATAAGAATATAAAAGGATAATAAGAGATATTGTAACCCGTAAAAGTGCGTTAGACGCTGTGGTACTTTCCAAATACTACTTCTTGGTATTGTGCCGCGGTCCTGTCGTGATGAAAATATATACTCGTTGTTCACGATCTACCAACTTTTTAGATGGTACAATATGTGCTTCAATTCTAAATTGTATTTATTATTTTTACCATAGTAATTATTGATATAATGTTTCATAAATGGTGTGGGATATTGTCGTTTGTATGCTTGTTGAAGAAATGCTCCATCATATTTGATTCAGATGGCGTCATTATTAATAAATCGTTGTATTCTTGGCAATCCTCCTAAGAATACATTTCTAAAGATGTTTAGAATCGATTGGAATTCCAATCTACCCTTAAACATCTTTAGAAATGTATTTATATATCAAGAAATTATCAGATATATCAAGAAAGATATATCAAGAAATCCAATATCAGATATATATCAAGAAATCCTTGAGAATTTCATGATACCATCGTCAGAAGATTTGTGTGGTGATGATTTTTTTCCCAACATGATTTAGCATCTTGCCATACGTACTTCCCTTGATGTTAACGTACTTCCCTTGATGACTAATTCGCCAGATTTAAATCCAGTCGAGAATTTGTGGAGTATAATAAAGAAAAGACTTCAAGAAATTGTGCCGAAAAACAAAGTTGAGACTTTTTTTCAACATAAAATCGATATGGTCATGTCTGGGCAGAAAAACATTGTGAGCCATTTGTAACTAACTTGCCAAATAGAGTTTGCGCTGTTATAAAATGTACAGGTGATGCTAAAATATTAAACAATCACTCTTGATTTTTTTTAAAAAATAAGGTAATTTACAAAGCATTATTCTAATATTTTGAATCACGTAAATGTTAATCTACTATTTTGATTTTTTCCAAGTGTAAATAATCATTTTCATTTTTGTATTATTTTCGCTAATTTTTATACTAAAATATTCAACAAATTATGGAGATTCTTACATTATGAAGTTCTCTCCTGTATTACTTTTTGTATAAGCGATACATAAAAAGCCTTTTTCCAAAATTCATTTTTTTCGATTATTCTAATTTTTTGACTCGGAGTTATATATATATATATATATATATATATATATATATATATCTAAATTATTTGGCACTTTCTCTTACACTTTTAGTCCAACATTTAATAAAACCCCACTTATACTTAGAAAAGTAACAAATGGACATAATGCAAATAAAAGTACAGCAAGTAAATATATATTAAACTGTAAGTAAAATAAATGATAATTTAAGATACGATTATAATGCAGCTGACTATTTCATTCTGAATAAAATATTTGAGCAGGTTCCAACTCTGAAGTGTTGAACTTAATTTCAGCTGCTAAAGAAATAATCATTAGATCCTATTGAGCGATTTAATTTTAATATTTTATTTCTGTAAATTATTCAAATAATGACATAAAAGAATCAGGTAAAAGTTTAGGAATTCATATGTAATTTTTTTATACTCTTTCCTGAGGACGATGATTTCCATTTCCTTTCACAAATACCATTCGCAAAGATGCTATCCAATATCTTTGTTTTGCACTCTATTTATTGTAGCCGTCATGTAAAAGCTCTTTGAAACAATCTTTCAACAACTCACTTTTTCTTGAAGTTGGTTCATGTGTTTGTAAAATACGCGATTCACGATAAAGATCTGTAGATTTGCAGAGGATATTAAAAAAAAATTCTGATGTGGGCTACACATGACTTTCCTTATGTAATGCAATGAATTTACTATTTTTACAATAAAAAAATAAGTTTTCCTTATAGTAGCTATTTATATTCTTTCCAAGAAATTGAATTTTCGTCAATTAGTCGTCATTTTCACTGATTTACTGTCATTTTTATCCATTTGGAGAGATTTCTGTTAATTTGGCAACCTTTGGAAAAGTCGCTAAGTTGGCGACATTCCGCCAAATTCGGAGTCAATATCTCGCCAAGCGAAGAAATAAGTTATTCTTATAGCACATAAATAACTATTGACGTTCAAATACAAAAGTATTACTCAAAATTTATTTTCTCATGAATGGAACGATCTAGATTCACGAGAATGATGCCATCCAATTTATCGTATGATATTACATATGAAAAGTGAAGATATTTCTCAACAGTTAATATATTGTTTTTAATTTATGGGATTTTTTGATAAATTTATTTAAAAAATATGCAATGTCTCGAGAACGATTCATGCTAGAATTCTAAAGTTTATGTCAATCGTTTTCTAAGGAAAAATTACATTAGAAATGTATATTTGCGTAACTTTATTAAAGGTTTTGATTTTTTGATGATTTTTTCGAAATTTCACTCAACAATTTAGGGGGGTTTGAACATTGGATTACGTTTAAAAACAATGGGCTTCCAGTATTCACGTATTGTGGTTTTTGTACAAAATTTCGTTTGAATCGGTCTATTTGTTCGTCAGTTATCGTCTCCACAGTCTCACTGACACACATACACACACACATACTTTCACACACACAGATATCACCTTAAAAATGTTTGATTCGTGATCAGGGATGCTTGAAACCTGCTCTCTCGTCAAAAACTCGAATTCGAATTTTCGGCCCTATCACAATACTTTTCCTTATACATTATGTACATAAGGAAAATAATAAGTAACTTACTATCTATATAATATGCAGAACTGAGTGACTGAATTTCATGTATCAGAATTATAGATCACTTCCATTATAACTAGAATCTTAGTTTTGGTGTCATTCGATAAGTCTTTGCTTCGAGACTAAGAAGAAAAAATAAATTTTCAAAAAATTTAATTAAGAGTGATGGTGTAGAGGAATAACTCAAAACCATTTTGCTCAATTATCGGGACTTTCTACTTTAGATAGAATCCTGGTTATAGTTTCATTCAATCAGTCAAATTATCCAGATGAACTTAAAAAATCCAGTATTTAAAAAAAATCTAATTTGAGGTGACAATTCAACAGAATAAATAAAAAGAAACACATACAAACATATTTGAAAATTATCGAGCATTTCCACTCGAGCTGGAATCTCGGTTTTTATCTTATTCGATACTTGGCTTCCGCATCTTCGAAAAAATCAGAACCTTTGAAAATTCAAATTTTGGAGTGACGATCCAAAGGCAGTTTGAAAATACCTACCACACTTAGCCTCTCAAAATACGTTATCCACAATTTGATATGCGTTCACTGCCAACCTTTAAAAATAGTTATCCTCATTTTTATTAAATGTGGAAGTGCCACATTCAGAAATGGGTACTTTTTTAATAATGGTGATAAGAAAAGGAAAGATAGGAAGGAAAAGTTATATTTTATTTAACACTAGACTTCAAGAGAAGATATGTGTTAAATAAAATATTCGTGACTTTCTTGACTGAAATGGCTCTATTTGTTGGTAATTCATGTTTTGCGATGTTTTGTTTAACTTGGTGATTTCGATTTTCGTTTTTCGATTTTAATCTTCCTTGAAGGTGAAGCGTTTTGTTTCCACCGATTGTTCGACATAATTTATGTTATTTTAAGAGTACTCCCTTGAAGCCTTATTTTTTGTTCAAAAGTAATCACGAATAAGCCTTTAAGCGCATAAATTGAATTGTTTGCGTGTGGAAAACATTCTCTACACTGTTTTCAATGCCATTACAGCCGGGAAGTAATTAAATGGAAAAGCGGTCCGTGCTAAAAAATTAAAATAATTGATGGATAAACTTCAATGCTTTTAAATTTTCAGCTTCTCTCAAATTTATTTATAAGTATATTCATTAAATTATTCTTTGCAAAGCCTCAAAAACAAAATATTTTCCCTGAAGAATAAAATAAAGTGAAAGTGTGTTTAATTTATTCTGGATAACAAAAGATATATCTATTCAACTAAGAGTGTTTTACCAAAAATATTATTTAGATGTATTAAAAATGTATGATAAAATTGAAAATGGGAGTTAAATATTCTGATACGAAGAATAATATAAGTTGTAATTAAGACTGTGTAAGTATATTATATATATTTTATTTCCTTAGAAAGATAAAAATTTACTTTTGATGGATATACTTATTATAATATGAAAATGGCCTTTTAAAAATTAAACCGTATGAACCAGTTCTTATTGCTATAACTTATATACGACGATGAAATAAATAAATCGCTTTCATTACGTTCTAAAAATGTACATTTTCAGGGAACTTTAATCCATATGAGATATTATATATATTTGTTAAAATTTGTGCAATCAAGTGATAGAAAAAAATAAAAAACAACAAAACAATAACTTGGTAATATTATATAGTAGGGATTTTATTTTTAAACTTTTCCCTATTATATATTTATAAAAACACTTGTCTGTTATGTAAAAACACTTCTATGTTCACGTCAATGCAATTTTTGATGCGTGTATGATGATGAATCTTCTTTCAGGTGTAATACCTATACGAACCTTCATACAGGTTGTTCTTGTTCAAATAAAGTAGAATTAAATATATACGTCTACTTTACAAAAGACATACAGTAGGTCACACAAACGCATATGACGCAAAAAGTACAGTGCTTCACTTTATCAAAAACATGTAAATCCATCAAAAATTCCAAAATTTCTTTTAACTCGATTACAAATCGTTCTCAATATAGAAGTTTCGTATGATGTAGACTTTATAAGCACTAATTTTGTAATTAAAGTTCCAAGGGCGCACACATTGTGTATATCCATAGTAAAGTGACTATGCCAGATTAAATAAAACGAAATACAGCGTTTTTAGTGAACAATTAAAAAAGTTGAAAAATTAACTGGGCAAGAAAGCGAGATAATTAACATCACAGGGAGAGTGAAGCTCATAATTTTGCTTTTATGAATGGAACGATATTTTCGATAAAGTCCAAGAAATTGCTCATTTTCAGTAGCCCGCTTATTCTCTGAACATGAGTTCCATCAGAGGTCTTTAGGATACCCTTGGTAGGGCTGTATCTGCGCGTCTATCCCCTGAAAATACTTTTAAAAAGCTGAAAACTTCCCTTCGACAGGAATACCAGTTATTGGTTCCTGCTGCACTGGATCACTTAACCGCAGGGATGAAACGTCAATGCGCAACTTATGGAAGAGTCAAGGAAGGTCGCACTTCATATTAGGACCTGGCAGTTCATTTGTAAAGCATGCAATATTATTCAAATGTGCTAAGTATCAGGTTAGCATTTAAAGTGCAAATATGTGCCTAAATATATGTCCTTTAATTTTATGTTTATACCCATGAATATATTACTTATTTGACTATATTCTTGTGAAATTTGAAATCAAACAAAGCATATACTTTTTAGTTTATGTCGGATATACTGAGTGTGAAACTTTTAGAAGGTACTGTTGTACTGACTACGATATCGAACCGAACAGAGCCGTATTTTCAATGTCTCTTCAGGGGAGAGATCAGAATGATGTTATTGGTTGAACAGAATTTCTAAGCAGGAGTCCTCGATGACTTAAAATGCGGAAACCAATTATACTTATAGTATCGAACACGGAACATGACTTTACCCAATTTTAGATTAAAATATGTTTTTTTACGCTGAGCGCTATACATTGCTAAACAAAATAAAAATTGTAATTACAGTTTTGAGAATGTTATGTAATTTCACTGGCTATGACAGATTTAAAATCTAGTTTATTACAATGAATTGTGGATATTAATATGTAGAAATGTGGAATTAGTTAAATATGTGTTGAATTTTTAAAATAAATATGTTTTGTAATATGTAATTATGGATTTTCATGATGTTGCTAATTTTTTAAAGCCATACAGTGACTTTATATTCAGGCTATACTAATTAAATTAGAAACCAAATTATTGTCTCAGGAAATACTAATGGTTTATTAATAAAAGGAACTGCGCTGCAATTTTGCATTTTCAAAATCAATTTCTAAACGTAATTTGTTTGGCAATTCATCAAGAAAGTGAAAATTAATTTTCAAAGCATAGTTTTAGCGGTTTTAATACAGATAACGAAGTTAAATTTATGTTGAATTGTCAAATGTAGCATTGCTTAGGGAAGAATATTTTAGTAAAATATCACATACATATATATTACTTAAATATATTTAACAAATGCAACAGGAGTGTACAGCTTTCATCTTTTGCTTGGGGGGAATTGATAAGTTGAATGTTTCAAACGTTTTATAAAATATGCAGTGCTAGTTTTCTTTAGTCACTTCGAAATAAAATTTTAATGTTGGATTCTAAGATGATTTAAAAAATTCTTTAATAAACAGAAACAACAAAATTTAGTATTTGCAATTCAAATTTATGATCATACACATATTTATCCTATTACGTGTATGCATGATATACATAAAGATGCTACACATTTTGAGAAATGTGTTAATTGTAGTACAGTTCGAATACTCTTAATGTGTGCAAAAATTTATTTTCTGTTATGTGTTCATTTACTCTATTATCGAACATAGGGTATACATTAGCAGACGAACCGTCACATCAATCTCATTCACGGTAAAAGTTGAGAGCAAAGTGTCTCAAACTCAGAAGCAAGCATTTCCCACCACAAGCGAGTATTTCGCATCAAAACCTGTTTAATTGTGGGATCGTATTTTCGTCCTTCCGAATTCGTGACACGTGCCAACGCGAGTGCATAGTTTACTTTTAATGAAGGAGCTATTACCCTAAACCTATTACGCTGAGAAACTTATGCAAATTTAGTTAAAAATCTAGTGAGGCGGTAAAAAAAGGCAGATTCTCCTGTATTGGTCATAATTTATAATTAGTTCCAAATGCAATACAATTTTTGTAACATGGCAGCTTTTCGCTCCGAAAACTTGCGAAACTGTAGTTGGTAAACGCATATTATACATGGTGTGCCAAAATACGATTTCCAGACAATGTATCTTCACCCACAGAATATATATAAAAGTGATATTCTACTTTCTCATATGAAGTATAAAGTATTGCTTTACAAAAAAAATCTATTTCGAGATATTAATGCCAATATATGTTTTAGGACCTCTTGGACATGTTTTGACAATTTTTAGTGTGATATCCACCTGTCTTTTTCTGTGCCTGCCTGTGTGCGATTTACTCTGTATACGATACCTGCCACAAATATTAACGAAATTTCATCGAGCGTTATATTCGGATTTATCATCACAATATCTAGAATCAGGTAAATTTTTTTGAAATTCGCGTGAAAACTTCAAAATTTATTTGAAATATTATATTTTTAACATAGCAGAGTAGGACAAAATTTGACATAATCATGCTTAAAATATGCTAATTTTGGCTCAATGCTTACGAAACTTAATATTCTAAATCACTGTAGTGAAAAATAGCATCGATATAACTTTTTGTCTATGACGTAATTAGCCTCCACGAGGCATCAAGTTACTCCCCTGAGAGAACATGTAATTTCATTGTCAAACTTCCCATTAATCGAAATACTTTTCAAACCCATTAAACTAAAGTATAATATACGATTATTGTTAGCATTTGGATCAATGATACATATTTTTCAAATTAACCTACCTGTCCTAACCTGTAAATTGCCCTGGTACTGCAGCTACCAACATCATTGGGGTGATCATATAACTGTGAGACCTCTTCATCCTGTAATAACCGATGACTACCTTCTCATAAAACATATTTGCTGCACTTTTGTTTCACACAGTTGATTTTTTGCAGGTTATTAAATATGTTGGTAAATTTGTAGCATATGGAAGCTGATGCAAAAGGTGACATCGATTATATTTTGTGCTAAAGAGCATTATAAGAATAAAACTTATTTGCGGATGCTGGTATTTACAAAGGGGACTCATTCCAAACAAACTTGTATTTTCCTTATCACATAAGTGCTCATTGAATAGAATGAATTTTACATTTTTCAATCAAAATAATTTTTGAAGATGAAAAAGGACTTTCTTTTAAAATGAAAATAAATAATATTTTTCAGAAAAAAAAATACATATCTATTTTGAACTTACTTACAAACAAATTTGTTAGAGATTGTTTAACACGTATGGATTTGGCAGTAGTATACAATGTTACCTCTCCCGTTATTACATAACATGTAATATTTCTATATCAATTACCAAGAATAATTTACAAAACTTCACATTTTAACATTTAAGTAATTTTACAAATAGTTAATATGAAATTTAGCTTAATTTAACGGAAGATAAACGCGATAATTCCTGGCGAATATCATACGATTGTATAAATTTTTTTAAAATAAGCTACGTTGTATTTCGTGTTATGATATGTTTCTCTTGTAACTATTGAAAGATATTTTCAAAATTTATAAGTTGCATTACAAACTTTTAATGGGAGCATTTTTGCAAGTATATATATAAATTTTAAGAATCATAAACTGTTGTAATATTTTGAGATAAATTAAAAGTATATCCTTAGTTATTTGTAAAATGTCTGATGTATGTATTGCATCAACATGAGTTCCAGATGTTAGTTTAATTAATATGCCAACAAGCGGTTACTTGTGAACTCTGTTAATATATGCGTTTAGGTAACATAATATAAAATACGGAATACATTTCTATTAGTGAATATTTAAATTGGATTTATAGTCTATTAACAATCTATTTTTCATTTCTGTTCGTTTGGTAAATATTTCTTCCTGAAGAAGGAAATAGAAATGATGGAAAAGTCTTCAAAAAGTTTTATTAAAAATAATAATGGTTTGAGATTGAGATATATTTATATAAAAATACGAATATAAATAAACACAAAATAATGTAATTGGTATAGTTCTGCAAATTCATCTGCATTAGGAACATCCTAAATAACTTGTTAAAGCGCAAATTAATAAACAATGTAGCAAATAACGATGAAATGTACATTGCAAAACCGATCAACAAACATGAAGACAAAAAACTGAAATGGATGATTGAAAAGGTCGATATAAAGAGTGATCGATTTTCTGATCCCATATCGCAGTTTTAACTTCATGAGGGAGATCCAATGTTACCTTGAAACATGTGTATACTGCTTTCTTTATTAATATGTCTTTTGAACAAATTGTTTATAACACTTTACAACAAAGTTGAAAAGTGTTTATGACTTTGTTCATTCTGTCTGTCTGTCTGTGTATCTGTCTGTATGTTCGTTAGCGCGATAACTGCCGTAAAAATGACTTTATCGAAATGAAATTTTAGTATGTTGCTCAGACGGTCTGTGGGACCTATGGGAATATAAATGAAGGATATAACCCAATTAGTTTTGGATTGAACCCGGGTTGAAAAAATGAAATACATTGAAACATATGAGACATAATTTTTCAAACATTTTTTAAGCAGATTTAAAATTCACAAATTGCTTCGAAAGTTTTATGAAATATTCAAATTATACCATAGAATATATAAAAAAAAATCAGCAAAATATATTTAGTAGTTATTTAAATAAAAAAATAAAAAAATAATTACACACTTTACATGGAGAGATCACGGGACCGTTATATGAAGAGATCACGTGCCCCATTTCAAAATAAAATATGGCATCCATCTTATGTCAAAATCGTGATTTTAAGTTATTTTTAATTCAAATTTAGTGTTGCATCCGTCCTAAACAGCTTTATTTTTGCTTAAACTCTGTGCATCTACATATTGACACAACGCAATTACAATATAGTTGAGTTTAAAAGATCATCCAACTTTGTTTATTTCTGTGTCAGTGAAACTGTGCAGACGATATCTTACGAATGAATAAAGCGATTCGAATGAAATTTGGTACAAAAATCACAATCCGTGGGTACTGGAAGCCTATTGCTTTTAAACGCAATCAAATGTTCAGAACCTCCCTAAATTTTCGAGTGAAATGTTGAAAAAATCTTCAAATAATCGAAACATTTAATAAAGTTACACAAATAGAAATTTATTATGTAATTTTTCCTTAGAAAACGATTGACATAAACTTTAGAACGCTAGTATGAACAGTTCTCGAGATATTGCACATTTTTCAGATAAATTTATAAAAAAATCCCATAAATAAAAAAATATATATTAACTGTTGAGGTACATGTTCACTTTTCATACGTAATATTATGCGATGAATTGGGTAACACCATTCTCGTGTATCTAGCTCGTTCCATTCTTGAGAAAAGATACTTTGAATAATACTTTTATATTTGAACTCCAATAGTCATTTATCTGCTATAAGAATAACTTATTTCTCCGTCCATAACGTTTAGCGACGAATTCGACGGAATGTCGCCAACTTGGCGACTTTTTTAAATGTTGCCAGATTAAAGAAAATCTCGTCAAATGGAAAAAAATGATGCTAAATCAATAAACATGAAGGCTAACTGACGAAACTCCAATATCTTGGAAAAAATACAAGTATCTACTATAAGAATAACCTATTTATTTTTTGGCTGTATAAGTAGTAAATTCATTGCATTATATAAGGAAAGTCATGTGGTGCCCACTGCAGATTTTTAATCTTGTAATTAATAATTATGCTTTCCTTAATAATGTTAAAAGTTTTATTATCGATTAAGAAAATGCCCAAGACTTTAGCTCATAATTTAATGTAATCCTGAAATATAGCAATAGCAGTAGAGTTGTGAGAACCAGCGTTTCTAAAAGTGGCACAACTACAAAAATCCCATATGTTTTTCAAAAATATATTTCTAACGGCAAAAATGAAGTTCTTAAGCCATGTATGAGGTCTTGATTCATTTTTAGTGCATAAGATTAATTCATTATTCATAAAATTCATAAGCTTATTGATGGTGTCATCCAGATTTAATTTCTTTCTTCTTCCTCACGAGTTTTTAATTTCCTTATATACATAATGTGTAAGGAAAGTATTGTGACGAGGTTGAAAATGCGAATTCGACTTTTCAACGGAAGAGCACGTTTCCAGAATGCCTGATCACGAATCAAACATTTCTGAAGTGGTGTTTGTGTGTGTGTGTGTGTGTGTGTGTGTGTCAGTGAGTCTGTGGTGACGATAACTGACGAAAGAAGGGACCGAATCGAACGAAAATTGGTACAAAAATCACAATCCGTAAACTATTGAAGCCTACTGTTTTTATTATATTATGCTGTTTTTATTTAAGTTATGCAAATAGACATTTCTTATGTAATTTTTCATTAGGGAATGATTGACATATATTTTAGAGCGCTAACTTGAACCGTTCTCGAGATATTGCACTTTTTCAAAAAATTATCAAAAAGTCATATAAAATAAAAGAAAATAGTTACTATTGACAAACATGTTCACTTTTCACATGCATTACCATGCGATAAATTTGGTAACATCATTCTCTGGGATATATCAATTCATAAAAAAATATACTTTGAGTAATACTTTTGTATTTGAATGCCAATAGACATTTATCTGCTGTAGGAATAACATATTTCTTCGTCCATAACGCTTGGCGAGATTTTGGCGACGAATTTGAGTGAAATGCCGCCAACTTAGCGACTTTCTTAAATGTTGATAAATTAGCGAAAAACTGGTCAAATGGATAAAAATGGCGCTAAACCAATGACGACTCATGATGACGACATGGAAAATGACGACTCATTGACGAAAATTCAATATCTTGGAAAGAATATAAATTACTACTATAAAAATAATCTATTTTTTTACTGTAAAAGTAATAAATTCATTGCATTATATAAGGAAAATCATGTGCTGCCCACATTAGATTTTTTGCATATTAGTTGCACTTTTTCCATAATGGTAATGACCATTAATCACAATAGACGATTCGTGTTTTTGAATATGATCATTCTTATAATTAATCTATATAAATAAAATCTATATAAATAAAATTGAAAATCTGTCTGTCTGTCTGTCTGTCTGTCTGTCTGTCTGTCTGTCTGTTTGTCCCATCATCACGGGAGAACGGCTGAACCGAATTTGATGAAATTTTGTGGGTAGCCTAGAAATAGCCCCACTTAAAATTTAGTCTATGGTTGGAATTTTTACGACCAGTGGTTCTCGAGATATTAGTAAAAAACGAAACTTTCGTTTGTCTCATCATCACGAGAGAACGGCTGAACCGAATTTAATGAAATTTAGTGGGTGGCCTTGAAATAGCCCCCCATAAGTTTTGCCCAAGTTTCAAGTTTCTAAGGCCAGGGGTAGTCGAGATATTAATGAAAAACGGAACTTTTTTTATAGGAGTTCTACTCTCCAACTCCGTGGTTTATCCAAACGGAAAGGATAAAAATCGTTTGTTTAAAGCGTCAAAGGGAATTAAAACTTTATTTTTGAGTTTGATGCAGGATTTTTGCATTAAATAGTCACTATCTGAAAGCATGAATTGTTTGAAACATGAATTTAAATGGAAAAATCTACCTCCATGTTTTTACATGTATTAACCTCCATGTATTTCACAAGCTTTTACTCAACGATCAAAAGTATAAAGAAATTAAAATGGTTATTTAATTTCGCATTTTATGAGGAAGATTCTATCTTATATCATGTTGCTCGGCAAAGGAATGGAATTAAATGTGTTTGTTAATGATTATTATTATTTTTTCTATTTGTATAATAAATAAATGGATGTAAAAATATATTTTATAAATGAACGGTTTGATTGTTCTTTTAATTATATATATTGCGGACTGCGTACATTACTTTTATTTATTTTAGCAAAGAGGTTTCAAGCTCATATATTGTGTTTAGCTAATAAACTCATAATGAATGAACGGTTTGATTGTTCTTTTAATTATATATATTGCGAACTGCGTACATCACACTTTTATTTATTTTAGCAAAGAGGTTTCAAAGCTCATATATTGTGTTTAGCTAATAAACTCATATATTGTGTTTACCCAATAAATTCAATTAGCCGATTGTTGAAGCAGAAAAAGAGTAGAACGGATGTATGTATCTTCTAATACAATTTTAGTGTTTTCATTTAGTATATATACAGACGGGATATGGATATTTTATTCTTCAGATCTGCAAATTTAGAGCTACGAATTTAGCGGAATATCTCTAAATAACTTGGTAACTTTTCTTAAACTTTACCAAATTAGAGGAAATATCTCCAAATTAATAAAAATGATCCACATCAATGAAATTAAATTTGTTTTTTTAGAATAGAGTACTGAAAAGATGTTTCTGTAGCATTTGTCGGTCAGTCCATCCATCCTACTTAGTAACGCATTTAACTAATTTTTTTAATATCACTAAATTGATAAAAATATTTGTAAATCCATAAAAATATCATGGAGACGAAAATGTCGCCAAACCTTCCATGGAGATCACATTATTCAGACGACATGATTTCCATCAATTTATTTGAAGCAGATGATATCATGTCGCTTAGCAACGGATCCAATGTGTTATGTGTCATACGATTTTTATTAAATCTAATAAAAATATGTATATAAAATAAATTTCATTGACATTGCATTTTTGACTGGATAATATCAATTACGGTCTTCAGGTTTAAACATCATTATTTTTGATATTTCGGGGACAGTTGATTCAGGAATTATTGATATTTTCAAATTATTATGCCATTGTTTCATTATGACGAAAATTGTTGAAACTCATATATAGTATGTTGTACAAGTAATCTTCTACAAATGCACGGGTTTATCTTCTAATCTACGAGAATATAAGTAGTACAGGTATATTGGCAAAATTTTTATATATATTGGCATATATTGGAATCAATTACAACCTTCTGGTATTAAGATTACGGGGATTTTTGATACTTTCAATTTATTACGTCATCTTTTTTATTTTGGTAAATATTTTTAAGACTCATATTACAATATGTTTAAGCTTCTACTAACACACTGGCATATTTTCTAATTTGCGACAATATAAGTAGTACGTGGTTGCATATATTGATTCAATTCTTTTTTTTGTGTGTGAATTTGTTTACAAAAGGGGCCAGGATATTTTATTCTTCAGATTTGCCCGTGAAGATAATTTTGCATAGTGAGAACAGATAATCTTAAACTTCTCTTTATGAGCAATAAATTTAATATTTTATCAGAATTTGCACATGATTGCGAATTATAAGTTTTTTTATATTATATACTCCGTACGAAGGACGGGTATGCTGCTAGTATTATATATAATTGAATTTAAACCATAGGGATAAAGAGCAATATTGTTATTGATGTTATAATTCTCCCACAACAAATGTTCTTCGTAGTCAACTACGATATTCAAGATAGTTAGTTGCATTGCATCAATGCCATGATCTTTGAAATGTCAAATTTTCATAGATAATTCAGCAGAAGGGTTATTTTGAAACTTGTATAACTGGCTTCGATGAAAGTTAATTCTTACATTGATGTTATTTCTTGTCTGGCCAATGTAGTTTAATCTGCACATTTTGCATTCTAAATTATATATACAATTATAAGTTATGGAAAATGTGCCATAACTTTGGTTAATACATAGTTATAAGGGATTTGCCATAGGGCACAACTTGCAACGAATAGAATTGCATTTCTTGTACTTGAAATTTCTGAAATTTCTATAATGGCTATTATGAGATTTTATATCGTTGTAATTGTTCTATTCCGCATTATTAAACATATTTACAGTTTTTTTTTATTTTTTCTCTCTCCAGAACAACAGGTTTAAAGTATTGATTAACAGTATTCACTTTAGGGTAAGAGTTTGACGATTGGCTGGAACCCCTGTTGCCAGTCAACCGTGCCATCGTGCCATTTGTTACGAAGTTGCCAGTCGAGAAATTGTTATGTTGTGTCATTTCATATAAAAGAAAGGTATTTTTATTCCTAAAAAACCCAAAAAATGAAGAATGACGAACGGAACATCCAATATAAAGCACACCTCATAAACCACGCTGCATCAAAAAGCCATGAATAAACATCAGTGTATCATAAATCTCCGAAGTCCCTTTAAGTGAGAACAAAGTTTTACTATTTAATTTTTCTTTAATATATTTTTTTTTATAATTTTTATTTTATTTTCATATTTGAATGTTATGTATATAAAGGAATAGGAAAGATGTGTACGGAAAATGATCCCTATCAAAACTACAAAGCCATATACACAATGATGACAAGAAATATACACAGAAGCAAACACAAAATGATATCAATACACCGATACTAACCAGTAGATTGCCACGCCATCGCCATGTCGTTCTCCCCTAGGTGTAGAGTGTAAACAAGTTTCAGAAGTTTTTGCGAAGAGTTTTTTAAGTGACATCATATGCGATTTTTATGATATAACCGTAACAGACAGCTACCGTTTATACTTAAATAAAAGACCTAGTGACATGTAGTTTAATGGCTTTACGTTGGTGCCTTCAATACACATGAAGTTGCTATGGTGGATCCTCTTCATTAAAGGTTTGATTATGTAAGTGAACTATACTGTGTATTAAATAGTACTTTTCACAAAAAATTTTGAAGTATTTGATATTGACGTACAGTATCTGATTCAATGATTTTGATAAATGATTTTTAACACTGGATAACAGATGTATGGCGTGTGGTAATATTGGATGTTTTTAATTTGAATTGAATAGATAAAAGGTTTTATTTCTGTAACTGATTCCTCCTAATACGGGCTAATCATGTGACTTCATTTGTCTATGTTTTTTTAATATTTTGTATTCTCTTCTATAGCAATATATCGGCTACTGGGAGTTTCATCGTGACATAAAGCTTGCTTCACCTAGGAGCAGGAGTCACAAACCCCCGGCCAATTTTTGGTACATTGCTTCCACATTACATTAATCCTCTTCCTTTATATATATATATATATATATATATATATATATATCGATATTCCAGTTGAAATATCTTCTGAATATTTTTTTAATTGTTGAAGTGCGAACATAGTTTCGCAGCAGGCATAACTAAGTCCAGAAAGAAAATACATGGCAATATTCGAATTATTTAAAATTTACTGTTTAACACATAAATGTCTTTCATAAATCGCATTTCTTAAAGTCAAGTATTAACTGACTTTACGTGATTTTGAAAACGCAATTTCAAAACCTTCCCGAATTGTAATGGTAGATCATTATATCCTTCTGTAAACTACGATACTTCCCAAAACGTATTGAATTGATTTGGACCGTTAGCTTCTTCCATTTGGCGAAATCATCACATGCTGTTATCCCGGAGTCAGAGAGTTAGCAGCTATCAATATTCAAGTCTAGTTTTCTCCCTGGTGATTTACTTTGCTTAAAGCTGTTTAGTTTAAAATTCGAATTTGATGTGTCGTTATTTTTAAGGAATGGTAGTAATGCTAATGTTTGCAGCCCATATACTGGCATAGCTGTTCATTTGTGGAATAAAAATTAAAATAGTGTGAAACAAATATTTCGCAGATAAATTCAACGAGTTTTCATAAATTTAGTTTTAACACAAAGCATGAATATATTTCTTATATTTCTAAGGCTACACCAAATTAAGAAAATAAGCATTTGTATTTTATGTTCTTTTATTAGGTTGGCACAATTTTGAATGACTGTGATTTCCACAAAATCCAACAAAGTGAATATATATCTGCCCCTTTTGAGCACTCTAGGAGCTGAAAAAGAAATTATTGCTTGAAGTTTGTGCAATGTATATATCCAATCTAGCTGAAAATCGCATGAGTCAAATATTGCATACTTTGGTAGATAATGTACCTGGGGGAAACCCTGGTGCTACTTAGATTTTGATACGAGTAAAAAAAAATATGTCTTGTTTAGCAAAAGTCTTATATATCCACTCTAGCTAAAACAGTCAAGCTAATTGGTCAAATCTAAAAACATTTGGAAAGTTAAGTCACTTTTGTGTTATTCTTGGATGATTAACTTTTGGTACGATTTGAAAAAACTGTTTTTCACCTAAACACATATACTGATATGTATTAATTTATTCTTGTTTTATCTGCAGATTTTGACAGAAGAAAGAATAAGACAACTCCCATAATCTATGAGGAACCGTTGTCGAGATATTTTAGTGTTTTCTCATTTTTAACACATCGCCTTTAAAAGTGTGTATATGAACGAAAATTGAATTAAAGTTTCAAATTCAGGGAAATTTCTAATAATTATCCGAGTTACTATCGGGTAATTAAACTCAGTGAATTATAAAACAAAGAACGAGGAAATGAATTGGAATTTGTAGCGAAAAACTCGTGATAACCACATTAGATTATTTGTAATTATGTTTAATTAATTTTAATTCGTTTCCATATACATAGACACACATATATAAGAATATCTGAATATTTTATGAGATAATGAGCATAGACGTGAAAACAAATTATGTCTCGAGAGATGTACTAGATACATTATATAATTTATTTTCCATTACAACCCGTGGTAAGGGAGTTCCAATAAATATTCTTAAAAAGTGTTCCTCCATCTGTTAATAATAAGCATATTTAATGTTTTTAGCGTTTTTAAATTTTAAGTAAAGATAATAACATTTCCGTTATTGCATATCTTATGATTCTGTATATGCTACCATTATTTAAAAATAAACTAGCTCTTAAAATAATTATTTCTGAAACAATGTTTAACAGTTAGTAATTTATAATTTTTTGAATTTTGAAGAATATATTCAAGAATTCGATTTTCTTATATTCCCATGACATTTTTTAATATTTATATTAGAATAAAGTATTTTGTTCAAAAGTAATTTTTACATAAAAGAACTGCTAAACGGATGCTACTATAAGCTAAAAAATTTATATATAGGCAGACAGACAGACAAATACACACACACATTTATGTATACATACATATATATATATATATATATATATAATATATATATATATATATATATATATATATATATATATATAATATATATATATCTATATATAACATATTATATATATATATATATATATATTTCTTTTAAACTTTTATTTATATTAGAATAAAGTATTTTGTTCAAAAGTAATTTTTACATAAAAGAACTGCTAAACGGATGCTACTATAAGCTAAAAAATTTATATATAGGCAGACAGACAGACAAATACACACACACATTTATGTATACATACATATATATATATATATATATATATATAATATATATATATATATATATATATATATATATATATATATATATAATATATATATATCTATATATAACATATTATATATATATATATATATATATATTTCTTTTAAACACCCTATTCTTAATTCTCTTAACTTCAATAATTTATTTGCAAAACATCAACATTTGTTACCAGTAAATGAAATCAAAATACAAAAATCATTCAAATATAATTTACCAATTGGTAGAACTATTTACAATTACAATGAAGTTTCCAAGACATTAAACTCCGATGACCTTACATCATGTGTATGCAGCAATAAAAACCTTGCCCCTTATGTCAACTCATCTCATGGACACATTATTACTGGCGATCTCAGTATAGTTCAGAATGATATACATTGGGATATTATGAATAAAGGGTCTAAATTTCGCATTCCATTCTGCCATCACCCTAAACAACTTCTTCAGTCTATATCTTTTGATTTTGATAAATTCTTATATCAACTTGCTTGTTCACATTCCATTGCTATTGAAGCATTCCATCTATGGAAGTATACTACCTTACATCTACTTAAAAATGTTATATTATAAAAAAAACATTAAATTAACGAAACCTAGGTATTCTTATAAACAACTCCTATCTGCTATTAAAGAACTACAACAACATTTTGTCATAACTTATGAGGATAAAGCTTCTAATAATTATGCCATCTTTTGTAAAAAATATTTTGTTTCTGTGTTACAGAATTACTTAAGACGTAATCACATTTTTAAACCCATTAATAATCAGTCTATCAAAATCAAAACTGAAATGCTTAAATTATATACACAATTAAATATTAAATGTAAGTTTTTTAAATTTCCTGATGTTACTTTGGTTCCTAAATTCCATAAATCACCTCTCAGTTTTAGAACAGTCACTTGTGGACATAATACCTTTACCACTATAGCTAGTAAGTATTTGCTTAACTGTTTAAATAGAATTAATGAATCTCCTAAATTTAGGAATTCAGGATATTTCATTTTAAACAATAGTTTTGATTTAGTAAATCACCTTAGCAAGCTTCCACACCTTCTTGGTTTCCATACTTTTGATTTTAATGACCTATTTAATAATATTGTCATTAAAGATTTATATAAAGTTATTATCTCTCTTTATCATGAATAACTATCTTCCAATAATGTTGCATTTAATGTCAAAAATTTTCTTATGCTCTTGCACTTTGTGTTATACAACAATCATATTATCCAAGGTGATAACATTTATTTACAAACATCTGGTGTACCACAAGGTGGCTGTAGTAGTAGTATATTCACTAACTTATATCCTTATTATTATGAATCTCATTTTAACTCTAATTCATATATTATATATAGATATGTTGATGACTTAATTTGTATTATCATTGATGATTCCTATCCAATTAATATTGATTTTTACCCATCTAACCTAGAATTAATTCCTAATGAGCTTAGCGTTAGTAAAACTGTAAACTTTTTAGACCTAAATATAGATACCCTCAATAATCATGTAATCACCAATCTATATGATAAAAAAGATTCTTACAACTTGTCCTGAGTCCTATACTGATTACTATTTTTGAAAGTCTCCATATTTTGCATCGTTCAAATGTATTCATTCCGGTGCCCACTCGCATTGACGAAGTGAGGTGAAATGCTCAGTCGCTTCTTCCACTTTCACTCGGTAACCATGCTTGTGAGTTCATATTTCTGTTCGAGGAGGTATTAATTTTTTGATTTGTAATTCTATTGAATTATTTTTCTCCTTCCACTAGCCAGGAGACAGTTCCAATGGTGTCTATAGTTAAATACAATCGCCATTGTCAGAAACTGGCTAATCTTTCGGTTTTAATTCGAATTCTATGGCTGTTCTGATGAGAATGCAATTTCGAACTAACCGCCATTTTTTATGTAGTTTCAATTGCTTGTTCTCTATGTCTTAATCTTTAATCTTGAGCTAATTATTATTGCCTTTTCTCATTTTTGCCGTGTTTTACTTTTTATTTTTTTTATTTATATATATATATATATATATAAGGAAGTAAAGTATATATATATATATATATATATATATATATATATATATTTATATATACTTTAAATTGTGAATTTTGTATCCTTACCCTTATATTCTTCTCATCCCCCTTTCCTTTGTAGTGATATGTTATCTTTATCCTTAGTCTTGGTCTATAGTTACACATTTGTAACAGATATGTTAGAGATGGTTTTTTTGTACATACAGTAGTTTATGCATAATTTACGATTAAAATCCTTCATTTATATATATATATATATATATATATATATATATATATATATATATATATATATATACATATATATATATATATATATATATGTATGTATGTGTATATATATATATATATATATATATATATATATATATATATATATATATATATATATATATATATATATATATATATATATATATTTTATTAAAATTCATTTTGTTCAAACAGTATATAGTTCAAGGAAAATGCATATACAAATTAAATAAAGGAATACCACAGGGAGGTAAATCATCCACCATACTGACCAACCTTTATCTACATTATTACGAAAATCAGAGCCCTTTCAACAGTCATATAATGTACAGATATATTGATGATCTTATTATTATAGGAATTACTAATGAGGCCAATGAATTAAATTTTGATTTCTATCCACCTAATCTACAACTCATTGAAAATGTATATACACCCAACTGGATCAATTTTCTAGACGTTAGTTTAACAATTAAAAATGCAAATACAATAAAATTTAAAATATATGACAAAACAGAAACTTATAACTTCAAATATTCTATGCATAGGGAAATTAAAAACGGAGTTCTAATGAGAGATTAATTTAATGGTGCTAGTTTATATTATGTTTCCTTTTCAACTATACATATATGAAATAGCTAGCTACTTTACTTTAAAAAAAGCTGAAAATTGTTTGAACCTAATACAATCTCATTTAACGGTTGCAGAAATGACATCATTGAGAAGATGAGGAGTTAAAATATAGATTTTCTCGAAATACTTCAACTAGTTTCTGCATTACCACTCCTCGTGTTTTCTATTTGTATAAGTATTAATCATTATTTTTGTAAGTACATGCGAGTTATTTTCTCTTAATTTGATTTTTATTTGAAGAGTAATGTTAATTTTAAACTTATGTTCTCATTAGCTGTTTTAATAAGAATTTGCAAAAGCTTTCCATGATAATATAAGTCTAATTAAAGATTCCTCTGAACTTTTATAAACATTTTGGAAGGATATATGTATTAGTTGAACATACGTAATTAATGTGATTAAAATATGAGTTAGGTGTTCTATATGTCCTCATTTTATATTGTTTTGCGCATACCTACTAATAAAATATACATAAATTCAAACTGACATTTCGTTTTGATGTATTTAATGCACGTTCTGATTCCATTTCTTCTTTTAACTTCGTGTTTGTTAGTTAGGGTTTGCTGGCAGGGATGAGGAGATCCAGCATATCATCAAAACAGCTGTATGCTGCATTATTATTTTATTTGTACTTAAATATGCTGCTCAAGTATTCCTTATCCTTTGCACAAAGTATTTTTTACTTATTTATTTGGTGTTCTTAATCATCAATTATTTTATATTTATATATTTAACAATGTGTTTTTTAAAATTCACATTTCACTTTACTTTTCAGTCTTTATAGACAATATATAAACATATTTCGTCCGTATTGTTACTTATGTAAGCATATGTAAAAATATTGTGAAAATTACGTTGATAATCATAAATATATCATGTTTTAAATAAATCTATAATATCATCAGGTCCTGACTGACCTCACTAATGACCCTGTCCACAGTTTCTGGAGAATTACGTTAATCTGCAGAATTCATAGCAGACGGGTTGGGCATAAAGGCCTAAAGTCTGTTGAACTGGAAGGTAACAAATTTTCACTTTTTTTTTTTCAATCATTTCAGACGAGCTCTTACATCTTTCTGGCTCTCGTAGCTTTAGTGGCAGGGGTTTTACTTCTGAGCAGATGGTTCAATCATTTCTATAGAATTACATTTATAAATTTTATGAAATTGGGATAGGACCGCCAGTTGGTCCATTTCGAAAGCTTTATTTTTCCATCTCCTCCAAAACTAACGCCCCGCGCTAAAACCTCTACTTCCGTGACGTCAGTCAAATATCAAGCCGTTCAAAATTACCAATACCAAAAGAGACAACACCTACCGCTTCTCTAACTGTCAGAGGGACGGCTCACATCAAGAGCCCCAGAACTTCCGAAAGCTTCGCTTTCCCACAGCGGCAAATAAACCAAACAAAAACGGTTAGATCTATTTGAATAAACTGGTTTCTCTCAAAAGTGGAAGTAAAGCCAAGAAATGAAAGTTCAGGCATCGTGCGGTTTCTCTTGTACACAGGAAAACACTTAAATCAGAATATATTATATGCAATATAAAAATACATTTAAATTTAGTAAAATTGAGAATTTACAAAATACCGACACGACACTGGAAGTTGACCTAGAGATTAAAAATTGCACCAAGAGGCTAATCTGAGGTAAAATTAGGAGGCGGCCATTCAGATTGTCAGTTGCAAGCCAATCTGATATTAGAGAGTAGATAATGCAGAGCCCGCTTCGATAATAAGAGCTTCTAATTTTGTCCCAAAAGCTTAACGGTAGAACATCGGCTGGGTAATTCAAAGATCCATGATTCTATTACCGATCAGAACAGCAAGTTACAACGTAAGCAAATAAGTAAGAACAATCAAGTAAGTTTAAAAAATATAAATTTCACATCAGGTTAACATGTTTAAATATTGTGCGGGAAGCAATACATGAGAGCATTCATATATATGGATCTAACAAAAATCCATTTAACGTTTTGTTATCAATTAATTACGAATAACAAATTTTATAAAGAAACACATGATATATCACATTTGAGAGAAATAACGCTAAAGTAAGTATAAATAAAGTTTAGACTATCGTGTGATTGGCTCGTTATAACTCTTAAGCATGAGGCATTTTTCTCATTAAAATTACTTACAAAAACCTAGTTTGACAATAATGAAAAATATTTATTTAACTTTTCTTTCAGTTTTAGATAAAAATATTTAAATACTATCTTAGCGAACTTAGGAGTGAATTATCATTATGTTTATTTAACCATTGTATTTTGAATAAAAAAGATAAATATAATATACATACCCATTTCACTAAAACTATATAAATTTTTTTATAAATGTTCCTCGAAGTGAAAAAAATAATGTTTGAGAAATTGAAAACCTGAGTCTAATTCAATATATTAACCAATAGAGTTGTCATATTTATCTATAGAAATATACGTACAGAATTTCCCTTAACTTGTTTAAGAGATACCATGCCCAAATATAGACATACTGAGAGACATACCATCGTAGAGGCACGACAGCCCAGTGGTTAGCGGGCAGCGATTGCACTGGAATAGCCCGAATTCGAATCCCACCTCTTACCAAACTGTCGCCGTGTTCACGCGAAGTACGATCACGTAAAACATGTAGGTTCGCAAGTCCTTCCGAGAGGTTGGTGGTAGGGGAAGGAGGGTACGGTCCCTGTGAAAACCTTCAACACTGCGTTTTGGGTCAAATTTGGGTGACACTTTCCGGTCGTCCAAACATATATCTTACATCTTCATGTAGGTTGGATGGTCTGGCTCAAAGAGGAAGAAGACATACCATCCTAGGGGCGGGACAGCCCACTGGTTAGAACCCAGGAATTGCACTGGAAGGACATGCGTTTGATTTGCGTCTCTGACTAAACTGTACTCGCTTTCACGCCGAGTGCGGGCACGTTAAATACGGGATACTGAAAATCCTTCCAGGAATTTGGTGGTAGGGAAGGAGGGAACGTTCCCTGTGGATATCTTATGGAAGGACATGCGTTTGATTACGTTTGCACTGGAAGGACATGCGTTTGATTTGCGGCTCTGACTAAACTGTACTCACGTTCACTCCGAGTGTGGGCACGTTAAATACGGGATACTGAAAATCCTTCCGGGAATTTGGTAGTAGGGAAGGAGGGAACATTCCTTGTGTATATCTTATCAGACAGCGTTTCGTTCTAAATTTGGTGGCGCTGTCCTGGCAGTCCAAGCAAATACCTAACAACTTTGAGTAGATCTGATAGTCCAAGCCGAAATAAATAAATAAATGCATTGCATGTTACGGTGTAGAATATCCCAATGATTAAGGCTCGAATATTGCAAACGAGAGATCACAAGTACGAATCCCGGCTCTTCCCAATCTATCTGCGTTTACATGTCGAGCACGTCAAATTTGCGGATCCGAAAGTACTTTCGAGAGGTTGGTGGATGTGGAAGGCGGGTATGATTCCGGTGGGTGTCGCATGGTTCTGGTCTTAATTGGATGGTATTGTCCCGGCCATCCAAAAGTATATCTTTTGGCTTCGGGTAGCTCTAAAGTTAATACATAACATCTAGGTCTGCATATCCCGGAGTTTAAGGTACGGGGAATGCACTCGGAGAGATGAGTTCGATTGTTTGCCCTAACCCAAACTATGCCCATTTGTACACGGCATATGGACATTGTAATGTCGAGATTCGAACTCTCATTACTTTTGTGTAAAATATGTAAATTCATATAATGCATTTCTGATCAGCTAATTTTATATACAGCTCTTTAACTATTTTAAATCAGCTTTGAACCCCCCTCTTGCCATTTTATGTAATTGATATATTTTAGTACAGTTATACTTCTTAAACCGCAATCTGAATCCATTTTAAAGTATTATTTTTAATGTGTGAGTATCAGGGAGTTATTTTTTTCGTTAAATTCGAGGTCGCCGTTTTGGCTGAGGCAACAGGAAACAGACAGTTCATTTCATATGCGGTATATACGTTTCTGCTGTGAAGAATGGGTAGATGCTGCTTTTGTCGCAACGGGAAAAGGATATTCCCTTTTTGTGTCTGGACTGGGAGGCATCTGGTGTTGAAGCGTGGGAAATGTTTTTGGCGGGAAGATTTGTTTGAAAGCTCTCTTGACGGTCCGTGTGGCTTGAATATAAAAGCTGACGAGCCATTTTGCTGCGTTCATTTTTTTTTCTCGCAGCCAAACATCACGCTGCTATCCGGAACCTTGTCCCGGTCAATTTTATCTTTCATCTCTAATCCAGGGAGCTTGTCTTAATAGGCCTCTTCTTTGTGGTTCGCGGAAGAATTTTTTTTCGTCGAATAGGAAGTGTTGCCGCCCCTGAGACGTCCTGGATGATCCGCGGCCCACCGGATCGAGAACCTGAGTGGTCACTATTGTGGGAATGACCCGAGACCCATGCCGGATCCGATTCCGTCCGATTCTATGCCTGTCGGAGCTTTGAGGTGACCCTGTGTGCAAAGGTCGTTCCATGTATAGCGCAGCCTAGTAACATGAGTGTTCCGCCCTTTCTTCACAGGAAACGGAAAATAACTCCGTTTGGGTACTCCCCTGATATCCTTATTTCTTCGTGGCTTAAGGTAAGACCTTGATTTCTAGTTTTGAAATCAACAATGCATCTCAGACTATTTTTGTATCACCTGAAGCTGACTCCTAAAAGAACTGCTAGGCGAGCATAGTTGTCAGCCCTTGCTGGTTCGACGAAATACACCTGCTATTTTATCTTCCTAAAATGATATTTAATTCTAATCTATTGATTTATATATGAAATCCGTAAATCCTATTTTTAATGCTCGTTGAGTGCTCGCCTCTGTGTGCCCGCCTCCTTTGACTCGTAAGTGCCCGCCTCCTTTGACCATACCATACGTATTTATGAAATTATAATTATTTTGTTTGCCACTGATTTAATATTGGATCATTACTCCGAACAGGAGCGGGAACCTGGGGGTTTTTATTTACGGCCTATTCGATCACGGGTTTGTAAGAGGTGCAGGTGCTTGTGTGTCTTCTAAATTCTAAATTTAGGAGATCGCGTTCGCGCGTTTACAACATGGTAAAATCCATTCGAGAGTATGATGGATAACGGAAAGTTGCCACGGTCCCTATTGTTACTACCACCATTGGTTTCCGATCGAAATTAGTTGTCACTTTCTCTTCCGTGCAGACAGGTACATTACACCGTTGGTAATGTCGGACCGTTTAGACTAAGGGAACAAAAGCAATAATCTGGAAAATAGATGATTGCTATTTAGAATTATTATTTATCGCCTAAATCCCTCAAATGCTGAAAATGACTTTGCATTTGCTTCGTCTGTTCTAGCTAGAGAATAATTAATCACGTGTACTATTTTAGTATATTCTCAATTACAAGGTAATATACATTTAATTCAGATAGCAAACACAAATATACCAAAATGTTACAAATTATTTTCTTACCCAACGAATTTTGAATTTCTCTCAACACAAGTTTCATGCCAACGATTTCCTCAAAAATGAATAAATCACGCTTTTATTCATTAAAAAATGCTTCCTATATTTGTAGGTATATTCTGAAATTCAAATTTTCAAAGTCACTCGAATTTCCACAAATATTAATTAATTCTAAACACAAAACGTGTAATCGCAAAATCTATTAAAACAGATTCATTGTCTTTAACCACGAAATCAGCTGAATAATTTATAATACACCATCATCTGCCGTAGATATTTAAGCTTTTCAAACATCTGTTTATAATAAAGCACCCGTGGGAATCATCAATCGTTATGCAGAAATATGGGAGTTGTCTTCTGTAAGTACTCGCAGATACTTATGAAACTAAGTGTTTAGTCACGTAGATGATTTCTGTGAGATTCGAAAATCCTGATCCTTTACAAATGACACTTGAAGTACCCATGAGGGAAATTCATACAATTATTCAACATCACTTAATGCTTTAGTGCTCTGATCCCTTCAGCAGTTACAATTTGGTATGAATTAATGTGAATGTTCAGTTTTAACAATTTAAAATTATTGGACGTAATAACTGGGACATAGTTCTGGGACATATAACTTTCTCATACTATTGAGAAATTAAAGTTTTCAACTTCGATATTTTTACGGATTAAGGCCTCGTGATTTTTTGAATCGTACCAAAATCAAGTCAAAACTAGGGTAACGATAATATGCCTACCTACTGAATGTTGTTAAATTTTGTTGAATAGTGTTTGAGTTAGAGTTGATACGTACATTGAACAGACAGAACCTATATAAATGTCTTGCTAAAAAAAATGTGTGTTCTGGTATGTTCGAAATGTGTAAATCCGTCGAAAATTTTCTACACAATTTCGCTATTTTCGGTATACAATGTCACAGGGAAAATAATACAACAATGGTGGTAGTCTGCATAAAATAACATTATATTTTATATTTATGACATAATGAGAGTAATGTAGAACAGCTGAAGACCCCCATAGGATGATTTTACGGCATTTTGCATAATGTGCGGTCGGACTAATTAATGTCGGAGGACAGTGAACACATGCCAAGCATTTACACCACAGCAAAGTGAAAAGGAGCAAATGGAATTTGCTATAAAAATAAAAATATATGGATAAATGAGGAAATGACAAATAGAGGAAGCTGAGATGACGTGGTGAGAAGGTTCTGGAATGGAATGTCCATAATAAGTTGCTAAATAAGCTCAAAAATCTAGTACATGTGAAAAATAGTAAACAGAATGGGTTCTAGGAATCGAATGTGCAAAATCTCCACTCCAGTGTGCAGGGATAATACTGACAGCTACAATATGAGGTGAGGTACCTACTTAGTACCTTTATTGTAATGTGGTGATAAAGATACATTTTAGTCAATAACAACATATAAGTTTATCTATGATCTGCTATTGCATAGTTCCAAGTTCCCTGAGAGTACTTCAGAATGGCTGCATTTTATTATGAATATTAAATATAAATAATAAATATATATAGTATAATTAGCTATGAATGACTATCTAATATTGGGTCAATATTGGAAGCCAATATTGAGTCAATATTTGTATTATGCTAGGGATATGTATTATTTTAATAAAAATAATATGAAATGTATTTCTATTTTTGTGCATCTAACCTAATTGTCTTATACAGAATCTGAAGTTCAACAATCGAGCTATATGGAAGACTCAAGACGGAGAAGAAACCATATAAAGACAGCATATAAAAGTAAAAAATACATAAATTCAGTAGCCACTTTATATTAAATCAATTTAAAACATATTAATGGAATAAAAGCTTTTTTCTTCTTAACCCGTTGTAATTTATCGTAACTGACACAATTTGTCCACTACAGAACTATTAATACTTTTGCATGGGAAGTTCAGCCGTATGTTGGACAGAAGCAGAAATTAGGAAACTAAATACTGTATCGTCATTTTTGTAAATATAAAACCTTATAAAGTGAAAACATTTCATAAATATGATTAAATTTAACTCACCAATTACTTTCAACCGTTGTTAAGATGTTTATGAAAGGACTAATTGTGCACTCTAATTAATTTAAGCAATTTGAAAATTTTATTAAGTATTTACATTAAAACTTGGATAACATGAAAACTTAGATAACAAATTGTACAGTTTGAGTATTTTAATTAAAATAATTTTTCTCCCTGTTAAATTTCGCATTTGGAATGCAGGATATGTAAAAGTAATGAAGTAGAACTTTTCTCATACTTTCTTTAAACACATTTCTCTGAAGTAATTTATTTAATGGTTTCAATAAAGATCAAGACGCTTAGAAATATGTTTAAATTAGAGAAAGATTACTTAAAAGTTGAATTACATATAGAAACTTAATCATTTAGTTGGAAATTGCAAGTTTAAGCGTATTTTTAAATGCAAAACCACACCTGAAACCAATAATTATTGTGCAGACTAAAATCCAAATCTAAATTATTGTAAATCCCTAAACTAAATTCGAAGTTTATTGAGTTAAATATGTATAATTACATTAGATGAATAGGGTAAACCACAAGAGATTTACCTATAGAATTTTATGAAATTTGGTCCATTAGTTTTTGAGTTAGATTGCGTATATATGTTGCACAAAGAGACACACACATATACACACAGACAGACACACACACACACGCACACACACATACATACACACTCACACACACATACACACACGCACACATACACACAATACATACACACATATGTCGCATTAAAAATAATTTTTCGTGTTCTAGACGTACCAAAACGTATAGATTTGTCCAAAACTCGAGTTGCGATTTTCTACATGATTCCAATACTTTCACTTATACTCTACTATGTATTATAGGGAAAGTATAAAGCACACACTGTCTTGATCCAAGAAATCAGACATGTTTTTTTACAAAAGAAATAACGATTTTAAAATGGAATTTTTCCATCCCAGAATAGAACTTCAGCAATTCCCTGGTACTGGAGAAAAAGTGTTATTTTTAAGAGGCATTGCTATGCGGAATTGGTCAGCAGCAGCTAAAAAGACTTGCAGGTGTCAGGAAATCGGAGAGAAGCAAAATAACAAAAAAAGCGAAGAGGGAAGCGACCGCTTGACCAATCGGAAGGTTTACTCGGAACCCCTTGTTTCTAGGCGCGAAGAGTGCGACGAAGTTCTCGCTCTCTCGATGGTGGACTTCACGTGAGTGATGTAGTGAAAACCTTTGCTCTAAGAGCTTGGCTTCGGCCGGCGTGCCAAAATGGCGCGAACTCATTTTGCACATGATTTATATTAATTCCTCTATTAATCTGCAGGACTGTTACAGCGGTCAAAATTAAAATCTTGAACGCGTAACTAGGTATCGCGTACCTAAGACTTGTTATTCTAACAGCAGAGGCAGATGGCAAATCGTGGAATGTGTTTTTGCTTAAGGCAAGGCCAGGTGCGATATTTTGGTGTAAATACCCCTTTCAGTAAGAAAGCACTTAACGCGGGCCGGCTTCGCGATGGAATAGTCCCAGTGCTATAAAATATAACGTAAGAAAAGGGAATTTATTACACTGCCTATATGCATGCCTTGTGCAACTTTAGTAGAATAGGGCTTAGAAATCTATCCGAAAAGGGGGCAGTGTGAACGCACAATAATGGGGGTACTTTAATGGCCTGAGGGAGCGAAATCTCCCACGACCATTTGAGATCGCCAGCAGCTGACGGACCCGCCAGATGGCCAAAGGGGTCGAGAGGCCGTGGGAGCGAGAAAGTGTAAACAACAAGTCGGGTACTATTTATATTGGCCCGAGAGGATATCACACATCATTATTAGACTTAGACTCACTTACTTGTAGAGTTCGGCACGCGAGGTTGATGCAAAAAGTTCCCGGATCCCTAGCTGACGACTGACGCCCCAGGTGCAGCCAAGAGCAGAGACCCCCCGCCTTGGTGAAGGTAAGAATTCTCATCCATAATGGGTTTTAAAACGCGCTAGTTTGTTGGGAATAATTAGGGGCTAAGGTCGGTGACGCAATGAAAGTCTCTCTATATCTCTGCGCATCTCCATCCTCTTTCCTAGTGAAAGGAAAGACCCGATCGCTGTCTAATGGACACGAATGTATAATATGAACTATGTAACGAAGTGTAGAAATAAATAGGTATTTTAATTATACAATTTCTCTTTATTTAACCATTCACGCTTTACACATCATGTCAATTAAATCGGAAAAGAGCCGCCAATCCGCGAGACCATTACTTCGCCGATTGAGGTGTCCTCCAAGTGGGCATAGAGACTGTGTCGGTGTGTTTACCTACAGAGTGGAGGGCAGCGGCGTAACAGGACCATTGTGAACAATAAAAAATATATTTGCCACGCTTCCATAGGAAATTGTGCACTGAGAATTACAAAAAAAAAATATATATATATATAAAAGAGTGCGTGATTGCTGGGCAAGGACCCCGAGCCACGAGCTAAAAGGGCGCGAGAGCCTCCTTACATCGACGCTGGATTGCAAAAAAAATAGGAATTCAAATGAGGACTAAGAATATGTCAACTGATCAAAACTACAATCGTTTCATGTGCCCATCTCTACATGACAGCTACGTGCCAGCTGAAAAACAATTTGCCTACAAGGCCTACATGCAGAGAGCGCCGATACCAACGGTGACTGAGGAGTCTGCCAAAGGAATCAATTTCTGTTCCTGATATGCCTCACCCATAGTGATGTTTGGACAATTCCCGAAGTCAACATTTCGTAAATAGGGAATAATCCACGGTTTAAGATAAACTAAAGTGTGACAAACATTAGGATAATTATGCACATGTCGACCACAGATTTACTGCCTGAAGGTGCTGGGTGAGTTAAAGTTTAATTAATTATGAGATTTCAGAAAGGAGTTTCACTAAATGCTCCAATAATATATAAAAAATCATTGGTTAATTAATGTCTCGGTATGGGCAGAGAATACGAATCACGATTGTAAAATGTATGATCTCTATTATGATAGAATATACAACGTAATGAATAATATGATTGTATTTGATAATGTATATATATAAGTATAATTTGAAATATGATTTAATATACAAATTAATATCAGAGTAGATTATAAATAGTTATAACTGTTATAGTAGTTATAACTGTTATAGTTAATAGTTACTGCATGAATTCTTGAGAATGAAAATATTAAAATTAGAAGTAGAAGTACAGGAAGAGTGCATATGAGTATAAAATAATATTTGTGACATGAGTTTCTTTTGGCATTTTATAGTATTTTTGAGACTCTTAAAGGATTGCTAAGAATAGTGAATAAGTGAAGAATAGACATATAATCAATTGAATGAAATACAGATATAAATCACATTAATTAATGACATTGATCATTTAATAATTTAAAAAAAAATGCTTTATTATTTATAACTCAAGGTGAAGTATTTGTGATTAAATAAATTGGAGTGACACATTTAACCTGCCTGGTGCAGATTAATTTTATATGCCGAAAGGTGGTCAACTTTCGCATATTTTAAATAGCCTCACAAGCTACAAATTTTGCTTACTTCCAAAATATGAATTTACTGGATACTCTCTTAAGAAAATTGTTATAATAAGTAATAGTTAAATAGAAGCAACTAATTTTAAAATGAATATATTTAATGTAAAAAAAAACAGAATGATGGGAAAGTGTAATGTGTGAGTCTTAAACAAATTAAGGACAAGGACTCCAGTCAAATAAATGATAGGCGAAATATCAGTATTCCGCGCATTGCAATTTGCAACCCTTTTTGCATTGAGAAATGAACCCTCCCCTTACAAAAATTACTTTATAGATATGCGGTACTAAAAGTAACCTAAATTTGCATTGGGGTAGACCAATGTCACCGATAACTTTAGATTCATGCTTTAATTTACCATTGTTTGGAATTGATATTTGATAAAAATTCATTATTACACCTGAAGAGTGTTTCCTAAACAATATAATATTTAGAATAATAAATAAAGAAAGATACAAGGATTTACAAATTGAAAATGAATAAGATAACATGGAGGCTTATATACAATTTATAGTGAGAGAAATCTGGTTAGGCAAGCATAACACTTTCCACCGCTGATGTGAGCACAGCCTCATCTTAGGTAGAATTCCTAACTGTGGTACTAAAAGTAACCTAAATTTGCATTGGGGTAGACCAATGTCACCGATAACTTTAGATTCATGCTTTAATTTACCATTGTTTGGAATTGATATTTGATAAAAATTCATAATTACACCTGAAGAGTGTTTCCTAAACAATATAAGATTTAGAATAATAAATAAATAAAGATACAAGGATTTACAAATTGAAAATGAATAAGATAACATGGAGGCATATATACAATTTATAGTGAGAGAAATCTGGTTAGGCAAGCATAACACTTTCCACCGCTGATGTGAGCACAGCCTCATCTTAGGTAGAACTCCTAACAGTGGTCATAAATTATAGAAATTAATTATAATTTGGAAAATTAGCGAAGCTTACCAATTGAATCCCATTTAATTTGATATACTAAATGTTATGGTTTCTTGAAGTGTTTTGAGTTTTAATATAAACATGTGAATTTATCAGAGTTGTGGAAAGAATTGATGATTTATATGTACATGATTACGAGAACGATATGTTAGGATTGATATGAATATTAAAAACAAAATTGAATTTGAAGTTGTATGAATTTAAGAATGAATTAGAAATACAGGTATATTGAATGGTGTGGGATGTAAAGGATTGAATCTCAGAAATTTATAGAATGTGTACAAATACAAATATAAATAATTGATTGAAATATATGATTAAGTTGATGAATATGATAATGTTAAAAATAAGTGAAGTGCCTTAGAAATCTGATATAAGATAATGCAAGAATACCATGCACAAAAAACTTGATGTATTAATAAAATGTGATACCCTCATTTTGAATCTATATCTTCTGAACAGTGTGTATTGTTTTACTTTTATCTTTTAGATATCAGAGGTAAGTGTGTTGTTGTTGAGACCCAGACCGTCCGACCTACCAGAAAGGTGTAAGGTAACTGTATGGACGGCCGGGAAGTGCCACCCAATTTAGACCGGAACCCAGTGGGGGAGGCATCCACAGGGACCGTACCCTCCTTCCCCTACCACCAACCTCTCGGAAGGACTTACGGACCCACATGTTTAACGTGATCGTACTCCGCATGAACACGGCGGCATTTGTGGTAGCGTGCAAATCTAGCGCGCAAACCACGGGGATACCGCACCCGAGATGGCCAACAGCACGCGGTGTTCCGAGGTGGTCACCCACCAAGTACTAACCGCGCCCGATGCTGCTTGACTTCGGTGATCTAACGAGAACCGGTGTTTTCAGCACGGTACGGCCGTTGGCCCAGAGGTAAGTGTGTGAAATCTTTTTAGGCAGTCCACTATACTATAGGCCATGTTTTAAATGTTTTAATAAATTTGAATTTTAATCGCTGACCAAGGGTCAAGCTTGATTTAATATTTAATATTTCGGCCTCTTTTTCACTTTACCTTCTGATAGTTACATGGAGAATTTAGATGCATAAATGCAGCCGAACTGTCTGAGTAAATACTTATATTATTTAATTATGCTTTATCTAATAAGTGCTTATTTTGTCTAGCAATATTCCAAATTTCACTCAAAAATATGATTTGTTACATGGAGAATTTCGATGCATAAATGCAGCCTATCTGTCGGAGTAAATATTTATATTATTTAATTATGCTCGATCTACTTTATCTTCTTTATGGCATACTTGACAACAGCTACCTTCAACTGGAATACAAAGTTATTATAATCCAATTTAAACTTATTGATGCGCGTTAAGTCATCATACACAAAGATATACAGCACCGCATCATCTTCATAATATATATTCATATATATATATATATAGCTATATAAAATTCATCATCATCAGCACATAGATTCATCTATATAAAACATAATTACACAATCACCATCATAATTTGTTACCCCAATGAATCGATGGATTCGTTCTTCTTACAAATTGTGTTAATGATGATGATATAATTGAAAGGGCGATTGAAACCAAAAAAGCTATAAAAATTACAATATTCAAGGTAATATTTTCTCATTCTCTAATTTAAAAATACATCATGTAACATTCTAAAAGTAATGCCTATAGGTACTATACCCAAAAATTGAAAACAGGGCAATATTAGAGGAAGTTCAATATCAATTGGATTATTTTTAGAAAAACCCTTTAGAAAACCGCATGCAAGCTTACAATATAAATATTTTGTCAAATCTCAAACGTAGAACTCTGCACTAAAGATAATATACTTGTCTATAACTACTTTATACCAAATTTCCAATATACTCATACTCACATCCCAGTTCGATCCAGGCGAATTTTCGATATTGATACAAAATTTATAACATTTTTCTTTCGTGATCTATAAGATTTTTTATTGTATATTATAAATTCTAATTATTTAAGGTATTTAATAATTTTAGTGATTTATTATTCAATTTAAAAATAAGGATCTAGTTTTTTCCAAGCATATGTAACTTAAATACTTTAAAATTGTCTTTAGCAAATGATCCTGAACAGGAATAGTCATCTTGGTAGTATAGCCACCATTTTATATATTATATAAAATATCCCACATGATGAGTTTGAAAGGTCCTTATTTCTATCAATAAAAAAATCTGAAGCGGGCTGCACATGACTTTGATAATTTACTCATTTTACAGACAAAATATAATGTATAAGATCCACGGTACTATGAATAATTTTCTCACAGAATTTTCGCACAGTTGATATGGCAAAACGATGTAGTGAGAAATATTTTACTTTTGTCAGAAATTTCCACACAGTTGATATGGAAAAAAATCTGATGCTCACAACACATGACTTTCCTTATTGCAATACGGAATTTCCTCATTTTACAGTCAAACAATAATGTATAAATGTAAAAAAATAATGTATAATGTCAAAAAATAATGTGTACTGTTTTTAATGTTGAATTGTACATTTGAGATGAGGTAACAGGTTTTTCAAAGTACCCAATTAATTTATATTTCGCGCAATTCTAAGTGAAAAATTGTTAATATTGATTGCATCATCAATAAGAGTCCATACATTAAAATATTTTAATAATGAATTCATCAATTAGGCGTTATTTTCATTAATTTAACGTTATTTTTGCAATTTTGACGACATTTTCGTTAATCTAGGTGAAATATCGCAAATTTGGCGAAACTTCGCTAGATTAATCGCCAAGTTCGCCAAATGCATCAGCAAGTGCTACAGACAAACGAAAATAATACTATTTCCTATATACTAGAAGGTACGACCGTCATGTAGCGGAAATCAGAATTTGCGAAACATCACTTCCCATTTGACGTCAATTTTTCAAGTTGGCGGCATTTTTGTCGCTTTAGTAACATTTTAAATAGTCGCCAAGTTGGATAATGCCACTAAATTTATCGCTAAGCGTTAATTAGTTGTTCTTGCAATCGACTTTTATGTTGTTTCTAAGATAATGAAATCATTTAGTCATCATTTCATTGATTGAACGTCGGATTAATCAAATTGGCGATTTTTTTTCAAGTGGGTGACATTTTCGTCAATTTGACATTAATTAAAATGTCAGTAAGTGCGAGATATTCCGACAAATTTATCGCCAAAATCTTGCCAAATGTTACGGATGGAAAGATTTGCTATTCTTATAGTAGCTACCATCGCAATGAAACACATATCCGATAAAAAGTATGTAAAGTCTGTAAGTGCATTCAATTCAGTACAATACTGTATAAATCTTACCATGTTCTAAAATTTATATATTCAAAATCCTTGCAAATATTTCATCTGATTACATCTTAATTTCCCTTCGACAAATTTTGCATAACTTCAATTTTGGATAATGGTCAGATTGTAGTATTTTTATATAGTATATGTATATTGGGTATATTATATGTATATTGGCATATGGTATTGTTTTAAATTAAATCGTCCTATATTATCACTTCGTTGAAATATCGTGTGTGATTAATATTTATTATTTACATTTCTGTGTGTGTGCCTCTTTTGTAATAAATAGTACATTACGAAAATGAAGAAATTTAAAGTTAAACTTTTTATATATAAAATTCATTTAGTAACTATTATATTATTTTAATATTCATTAAGATGACCTGGCCGTTGATTCTCATAAAGTGGAATTAATATTAATGTACATTGCTATGTTGTGCCGCAATGAACCCTCCAATTATTTTTACCTTTAGTGTGAGTCCTGAAAAGAATTATTAATTAATATAGAAAGATTAGACCAATTTAAACTTAACAATAACATTTATTTAAGACATAAAATGCCCATTAAATTCAATTACGATAATTACATGCTTATTATTCATTTAGGAAGACAGCATGTGAGAGGAGATAGCATGTGAGACCTTTAACCATATATCTAACGTATTTAATAACCTGTGGATATTTGAGGAACACATACCTTCAATTTGAGCCTTTGCAATAAACCATAATGCTTGCAAATACTTGGTTGCACTGAACACATCCTAGATCTCCCTTATTTGGGAGCTTCCACGCAATATTCTGCTTCTTTAGTATTGTCGTTCTATCATAAAGGTAGGCACGCCTCCGCCCAAGTCATAACGTCGCAGTCGTTACACACATCTTATTTCAGTCAACACTCATAATCGTCTCCAAGTCAAAATCCAACTGTTTTCTCCAATGTCTGATATTCCATCACTCTCTTCGTCAAAGCCTGATCTCCATCTCTTTTCGTCTGAATCTGCTCTTGTTCTACTTTCTTCTTTGGTTCCTTCGGTGGGAGGGAGGTGGGTAGCTCCGCCTTTACTTCTTTTTGGCGCTCATTGGTTCTTCTTACCCAATTGTACCATTGCACATTTAGTATGGCCCAGCTCAGCCCCTCTGGTATTGCACCCCTAAATTTATAGTCTTTTGACCTTTAGGTTCAAGTTCTCATAAACCTTGGTGCAAGCCAGACTACAGCTTTGTTTGCTGTTCTGGCTACCATAAATTTCACAAATAATAGTGTCTCATGTGAGAACATTTTCTGGTCTCACATATCTCCCCTCGGATAAAAACAAAAAAAATTCAACACCAATAGAGTTCGATTCACTTGCCACATTCTAATTTGCATTTTACGCTTAAACAGTCTTGCTGTAAACACTAACAGTTTTTTGAACACGTATATTACAGTATATCAAAAGTTATGCACACATCAAATCCACCAGGTTAAGCTTCCAATTGAAGCAGAATTAAATTTTGATAATTTTAAAGTATTTTAAATATATGCACATTCACATTGAAATGTTACACACTAACTATCTAACTTTTATATTTCTAACACTATTACACATTTTTTTGTACAAATTACACAATATACTATTTTTTCAACACAATTACTTTCATACTTCTAACATTTTTCATAATTATTAGCTTCATTACATATATAATATTTTTGCATAATCTTGACATTGGTACATACTTATTATATAACAATCAAACATTTTTTTTTAAATCAGCCATTGAAAATATATATACTTTTCACAGAATTCAGTAACTACCCTTACAATTGCATGTGGGATTGACAATCACCTGATATTGTCCCTTTAACATTTTTTCTCTTACATTGCATGTAAACAAACAACAACAACTCCTTGCACTTGATAACAGGTACTGATTGATCATTTTCAAAAAGATCATTAGAAGAACCCTTCTTTGTTAAAGCCTCGATACCTGAAGTGCGTACCGAAAACGTGCAATTCCCCTTTCCGAACTTGGAAAGTGACTAGTCAAAAAACAGACTCTCGAAAACGATTACCCTTCTTTTAATCGTTTTTTGCAACAGCGATTAGCTGCTCGCATCCCCTCAACTTTATTTTTGCACAATGACAAAGGCTTGTAAAGACGTTTAGTTGCCCGCGTGGTCTACTGAACACAGAAGATGACGATTGTAAGGAGCGCACCAAAGGGTTGTAACCAAGTATTGTAAACCTTTTATTTATTCCACTCGGCGTGTTATATAAGCGTCGACTTATTGTTTTAAATATATATACCTCCTCATCAATTTATATTATTGTTATTTTTGTGCAACCCACTCTCTATCAATGCATGCCGTGGTATTTGAACCACCCCTTACTGCACTGCTTTTAACGTATTTCTTTTGTTTTCTTTTTAAAATCACATTTAATAGCCCTTTATTTAAATATATTTCAGTTGGTTCCTTTGGGGTGACTTGTATTAAATATCAAAGTCATCTCTATGGTGCTTTCCATTACTGCATGTATACGTTTTATAATAACCTTATTCAACTATTTGAAAATCATTTTATTGTATTATTTTAATATTTAAATTTCACCTTTCCATTTGTTGTTAATATTTTCTCTTATTTAATTGTTTTCTCTATACCTTCCATATGACTTTATGAAATTAAAAAAAAATTGAATTTTTTTTTAATTTTGAAATTTAAAAATTATAAACTTTTAAATTTTTTGATATATAATTTGTTTAAATTTTATTTATCTTAACTCCTTGCTTAACACGTTCATAACCTTTAAATTTTATGTAAAATTATTTTATTTTATATTTTTAAAACAAACTCAAGACTTTAATTTCTTGTCTGAAAACCCTTTATTTACTTAATTGAAAATTTTTATTTTATATTTTTAACAATTGAAATCCTTTTTATTTACTTATTTATATAAGTATATATACTTATTATACTTACAAATATATATACTTAAGTATATATACTTATTATACTTACTTATTTATATTACTACAAAATTTATCATATTTATGTATTTCAATTTATTTTAATCCTTATGACTTTGAATACCTGACATTTATAGCCATTTAAAACTCGCGACTGTTTACACGATTGTTTATCATCCTATTGCATACATTATTATTTATTTATTACTTTCTTTGACATTTTAGTAACTGCGGCGAACCCCTTTATCGCCGTAATACATATTATTATTTACATTTATTTACCACATATGACATTTATTTCATCCCAATTCATTTTTATTTATCATAACATTTTTCAACCTCTTATTCAGAATATGTTTTCACAATATTTTTCATATTTTTAAAAATATATAATCACCATTTTATATGACATTACCAACATAATATATATATATATGTAGATTGCCGTTTGTTTAAAAACACTTTTCAATTGCTACAGTATTTCATCGATAACTTTAATGTTTTTATTTACATTCCACACTGACATCTAAATTCCTTATTATTTAACATATTTATTTATTCATTCCGTATTAATTTATATTTATTTGACATATATTTCACATTTATTTATTATAGTACAATTTTCCTCATCAATACTTACATTTTATTTTCATATCCATATTTATTTACATTCTATTTTCATATCTATAATTATTTACATTTTATTCACACATGATTAACGTAACCTCTCCTTACGTTATAAATGAACAACAAAAATGCTTTATTTCGCACTCAATATTCTTCAATTATTCTTTTATTTCAACCTTTTTTACTCATTCTGCCAATTTATTCATTTATTCACTAAACAAAATGTTAACTAAATTCAATTCATTTATCCTGTCACTTTAGGATTAATTTAGTTATTTAAATTGCTTATACAATTTATATTCTTCCTCAAACATTTATTTACCTAAGCATTTTCAATGCATTTTCACATTTGAACATTCCTACATGAGATATCGTGCCCTCGATTGCTTTATTGCAACGGGCGGTTTACAGCTACTTTAACTGTTCATAATTTAACATTTTAAATTCAAATTGATTTAACATTTTCAATTATTTATGCCTTTGTTTACTTTTTGACATAAAATGTATACCATTTATGACTAATCTTTAATATTCTCACTTTCAGCTCATTACTTAATTTTTCACATTATTTAAACCTGTCATTCAATTTTTAAGCCTCAGGACTCTTCTAAAAGACTCTCAGGATTTTTGCCTTCCTTTGAAAACAAAAATAAGTGAATGGCAGTTACACACTATTTTGATACTCAACTTCATCCTGAACAATGAAGCATTTGACTGGACTGGCCTGCACAACATTGTCCTTGCCGGGATTTGGCTCCAAAGCTTTCATCTACCCAATTAGGTAACATATTTGATTTTACCTTTCATTTTTGTAGAAATTATTTGCATAAATTAATCTCTGCATAATTTTCTTATCACATGTAACATTTTGAGTTACATTATAAATTATATTATGATATAATATTATTTTTGAAAAAGAACTATTTGTACAATTATTATCAATTTTTGTAAAAATCATACCATGTCCATTTTTACACCATTCCATGGTTATTCATTGTTTCCATGGTTATTCATTGTTTGTCAAATTCATACCATTTTCATTCTTAAACAATTCCTTTCTATAGTGCTTTTTTTTTAAATCTCATGTCATTATCCATTTTTTCATTTTTAAATTATTTTTCAATTCCATATCATTTTTCATAGAATCATTTGATTTGTCATTTTTATCTCTCTCTCATTTTACAATTCTTCAAGAACCAATCATCAGCAAATTTTGAATTTTTAAAAATCTTTGATGTTTTGAAACAATTTTGACCAAGCTTTCTCTCCCTTTGTTCATGAATATTACTTTCAATTTCATTTGTGTTAAGCATTTCTATTTCATTTAGTAACTCTAATTTTTGCCTAACATACTCTTTATATTTGTTTTGATTTTCAATTATTTTTGAATCTACTTTTAGAATATCATTACCTTCATTATCATTGTGATTAATATCCCTTATTATTTTAACATTTTCTTTTTGAAAATTTTTGCAAACATTTGAATTTTGTATTTCTTGAAAATAATTATTTTGATCATCCATTATTTTAACTTCAAGTGATTTGTGAGTCTTTTTATCATTATGATTTTGATTTTGACTTTGCATTTCTTCAAACCTTTTATTTTCATTTGCATTATGTACTCTTTGCAATTTAACATTTTCATTTTGCATAATTTTATGATCATTATTTTCAAAATTCTTATCAGCTTTCTGATTTTGCATATATATATATTTTTTTTAATATTCTTCTTCCCATAAATTGGAATTTACAAAAACTCTCGGTCTCAAGAAATATCTTGAACTCTGCTTGTCCGTATGCTCTCTTTCGTTGGTGTTATCAGTTATATCAATTTGATATTTACTAATTTCCTTTATTTCTTCATTTTCATTTGAATTTACTTTTATTACTTAAATACTCTTTTCTTTCACTTGCCACAAAGCATTTATTAATATACATTGTTATAATTTTGGCGGCCCAATTATCTTTTTCTCTTATCATAATATTATTATTCTTTATTTTTTTTATCACTCTATATGGTCCTGTAAATTTGCCTCTTAACACGGGTGGTTTAATCAGTTTTTTTAGGAAAACTGTATCGCCGACCTCTATATCTTTCATACGGACAACCGTATACCTTTGTGCTTGTTTTTCAGCAGCAGTTCTTTGTAAGCTTGCAGTATCTTTCATTATCCCATTGAAAAATTTCAGATTATGTTTAACATATTCTTTATAGTTGTTTCTATTTTCCAACTCCAAACTCATTTTGCTAATGTCACTGTCTTCACTTTTATTTTGAATATTATCTCCTGGCAATTGTAGGTCCCTTAAAAAAAACAAAAATGCTGGTTCGTACCCCAGTAATCTTGTTTTTTGTATTATTCACATAAAGTTTGAACCACTTTAGGGATTCGTTCCAATCGAAGGTCTTGTTCGCAATGCAAATCATGGACTTCTTCATTAAATGATGCACCCGTTCCAATCTTCCTAATGAGGATGGCTTTGCCACACTGTTATAACGTCTTTCTATATTTAGGCTGTCTGTAAATTCAATGTATTCCTTACTTTTAAATTGACTTCCGTTATCACTTTGTATAGTCCTAAAAATCCCGTACGAGGTGCAATATTGAACCAAAATGTCCACTATAGTTTGTGCTGAGATGTTTTTGACCTGATATGCTTCCAGATGTCTGGAGAACATATCCAAAATTGCCATAATGTAACAATGCCCTCGGTTGCTCCGCGGTAGCTTCCCGACAGTATCAATTTGTATATGCTCGGTACAAGAAAAAACCGGGCTCATGATCTGCGGCTTGGCAGGAGGGATATTTTTGTCTTTCATTCTCAGGCACTTATCACAGGATTTTACAAAATTTTCGACATCAGCCAACATGGCGGTCCAATAGTATTTCTTCTGTACAATTTTCAATGTCTTATCTACACCAAAATGAGGAAAATGAGCCAATTCCAGCACCTCCTTTCTCAACGTCTGTGGAATGACAATCTTGTTCTCTTTATTGCTCTTAAATTTATCTCTTTTATTTTTCTTTGTAATCATGACCAGATTCGTTGCATTATCTATAAAATACTTTTTCTTATTTCGCCTTCCGCGATTGCCTTCCTAATATTTTTTAATTTTTTTATCTTTAAGCTGCTATTTGACTATTAGTTTGATATTGAAATCTATTGTTTGCATTATATTATTTACCATTTGCTTTTCTTGGTCAAAAATACATCTGGAATTATAATCTGCTGGATTATTTTCTCCAGGTTGGTGTTTAAATTCGAAAGTAAAAGTTCTAATTTCCATTAGCCCTCTGGCTATAATACTTGGTTGTTTTTCTAGTTTTAAATGATGCATTAGTGACTTTGCATCACTTAATAAAACAAATTCTCTTCCAAAGAGATATTCACGGAAGTGTTGCATAGCCTCATAAATTGCCAACAACTCCAACTTGATGGCTGGATATCTTTTCTCGGCATCATGTAGCCCTCGTGAATAATATTCGATGACATGTGGCACTCATTTATTAGTTGACATATATTTTCTGCTATCCTGGTATTACTTCCATCTGTGTTTAAAATAAACTGTTTTTTAAAGTCCGGAGCCCTAACCGTCGGTTCGATGAAAATTGCTAATTTTAATTTATGAAATGCCGCTTCACACTTGCTATTCCAATTGAATTTGGTGTTTTTCTTAGTTAAGTTAACTAAGGGATCAGCAATTTGCGCATAATTTTGAATAGATGATCAAAAATAATTTGTGGTGCCCAAAAAACTTTTAATTTGTATTGTTGTAGTTGGATTTTTAAAATTTTGAATCTTAGCACAATTTTTTTTGATGGGTGAATGCCATCGTTGCTAATTTTGTAACCTAAAAACTCAATTTCACTTCTGCAAATTTGCACTGTATTAGGATCTAAAGTAAGATTTTTTTCTATCAACCTGTTAAATACGGTTTGCATTTTTTGCATGATTTCCATGTTAGAGTTGCCGCATATGACCAAATCGTCCAGATAAAAGTAAATATATTGATCTCGTAAATCGCCTATAACCTCGTCCATTAAAATTGGGAAATATGCCCCAGAGTCCTTTAAACCAAAAGGAAGACGATTAGGGAAAATTACCCTAGGCACCCACTTTCAAAACGCAGATTTTCCTGGTCCTTTTCTTGTAATTTGATTTGAAAAAAAGCTGCCTTGAGATCAAATACCGTAAAAAACGTGTCTTATGTAATATGTCCTTGATCCGGGGTAATTCCACCAGTAGCAATGGAATGAACGTATTTAAGGCTCTATAATCCACGGCCATTCTATACTTGACTTCCTGCCCCTCTTTTTGCGGCTTATTCACCATCAAAATTGGGAAGCAATAGTTAGACTGTGACTTCTTAATGAATCCATATTTTAATAACTCCTGTATCTCTTTTTGCGCGACAATTTTCAAGGCATTAGGTAAAGGATAAGGCTTTGTTTGAATTGGAAAATCATGCATCAATTCAATATTTGGAATAATTGCATCCGTTTCTCCCAAAATCTGATACGATTTTGAAAATACCGCATAATTATCATTCAATAATTTATACATTCTTTTCGTATCCTCGCCTTGTAGATGGTCGAAGTCAAACTCAGTGTTTTCCATTTCGGTTTTCCTTAACTTTAACATCTCTTCAGCGCAGGCATTTTTGATTTTATTTACATCCTGAATTTTAACAGTATTTACATTTTCCATTACATTCATATTTTCTACTTCCATTTCTTTATTTACCATTCCTACTTTCATTCTTTTGTTCAACCAAATAGTATATTTATTATAAAATATTGTGTTAATACATCTTATATCAGTTACAGGTTGGATAGAGAACTCCGGCAAGATTGCCTTAGCGAGGTTTAATGGCTCCAGCACGACTTCCTCTGAATCAACATTTTCTGACAATTGCAATTGAACCAGTTTCGATTCTCCTGCATCAATTTTAACTTTCTTTTTTAGTCGAGCATAAATTGGTTTACTGCTTCTAGTTGTTTTCTGCATTTTTTTATTTATAAATTTTTTTTTAATATTCTTACTCTGTGTACATTCCTCACTGATGTGAAATCTAACCTTCTTTTTATTCTGCGTTCTCACCTCTTTTTTTGTATCAGTCATCGAATTAGATTTATTTTCTGAATCACAATTTAAATTTAACTCTGCGTTAGGCGCATCATTTTTATTTTTTATCAACATTTCCATGTTTATATTTTTACTGATTGATTTGTATTTATCTCTATTATTCTTATCACACACCTCAGTACTGCTTTCCTTATTTTCTTCCTAATTATCACTGTTTTGTTTCTGTATAAGAATTGTATGCATCATTACCTTATTTGCCTCCTTACTTTGTTCCGAATTTTTGCTTCCAATTAAAGGTATAGTTACATTACCAAATTTTAATACTTTGTTTCTAGTATCTAAAATTCCTACATTGGTTGCTAAGAAGTCGTACCCTAATAAGATTTCATAGTCATTTCCGAAGTGTTGCTTAGTTATAAAAAAAAATATTATTTACCGGTTTGCCTCCAATTTTAAAATGCATTTTTACACATCCCGAGAACTGAATTTTTTCCTTAGTAAATGTCTGTAATGTTACTTTTTTTGTCACGTAATTAATTTTTACGTTTGACTCATTTTTCAGCTTCTGAAAAAATTGTTCCGTAATCAGCGAAACCATGGACCCGGAGTCAACCATCGCAACCGCGGACACGGTGCTAAACTGCAACAAGACTTTAGGTAATATTATATTTTGCATGTTTTCATACTATCCATTTTTTGATTGTCATTTTTATTTTCTTGTGTTTTGTTTTGATTTAACTGAAAATTGGGACCTGGGCTTCGCGTGCGAACCTCCCTTTTATCATTTTGCATTTTATTTGCGTTTTCATACTTTTCGTAATTCGATAACTTACTTTGCGTTTGCGATTTTTCTTTTCTAGATTGGGACTTTGGTCTATTTTTTAAATTTTGACTTGGCCAAAGCCCCTCCGTCAGTTTAAAGACCCGCTTGCCCCCGCTTCTTTCTTGCCCCTGAAATCCTTGTTTCGCAAAAGTTTGGGTATTTGACCGACTATTATTTCGTCCCGTATTTACTTCTCTGTTTACGCCATTTTGCGTATTAAGAAATCGATTACTTTGACCATTTCTAAATCCGTTACTGTTTTCATTTCTAAATCCGTTATTCTGATCATTTCTAAATTCATTTCTTTTATTCCCATACTTATTTACTTCATAATTATTTTGTGCGTTTCGGTTGTGCCAACAGATATCAAAATAGTGCCCTCTTTTTCCGCATCATATACAATCTTTATTCTCTTGGGATATTTTATTTCTACTTTGGTTACAAGGGTTGTGCTCACATTCTTCCCAAACATGGTTGCGCATTCCGCACTCTATACAATATTTAACTTCATTTTCTGAATTTTCATACCTTTCATATTTTACTTGCTGAGGTTCAAATTTTGAATTTGTAAATGCCTTTCCATTTGATTATCATTAAATTTTCTGCCATTATTTTCATTGCGATACATTGCATTAATTTCCGTACGGCCACAATCCTCCTCCAAAATTTTCTCTAAATGCTCTGCGTATTCTACTGCTTTGTCAAAATTTTGAATATTTAGTTTTTTAATTTCAAAAGCAAGATCTTGTCTTAAAGACTCTAAAAATTTAGACAGCATTAAATTGTTTTTAACTTCGCACGACTCATTATTTGCGTAATTTCCCAAAAAAAAATTTTGTCGCATTTGAAATATTTAATGCCAGCTCAGCTACCTTAATACCTGGGTACATTTTAATTTTGTTTAAATTTGTTTGCTTTTGAAGTATTGTCAAAGATGTTTTAAATTGTTTCATCAATATTTGTTTAATCTCTCCCATATTATTTGCAATCTGCAATTATCTTTTTTTGGACAAAAGTTCCAAAGCTTTCTCCTTTAACCTTGTTTTTAAAATTACAACTTTATTTTCTTCCGACCAGTTGGCCATTTTTGCGACATTTTCAAATTGCGCTAAAAAAATTCAATGTCCTCGTCTTTCTTTCCATAAAAAATTGGCAATAATTTAATTAATTCAAACTTCTCCATTTTTACTCTCTGATTTTCAATAATTTCTCTCTGTGAACTATCCGGCGACTTTTGTCGTCTCGAATTTCTAGTGGATCTTTGAGACATTTAAAACAAAAATTATCCCGTCCAAAATCCTACTTAAAATTAACAGCATACAATACACTTCAAAAATACTGTACATAAAAACACTTCAACATGCAAATTAAATATTCTTAATAATAATCAATTTTTCAAACACTATTTTCAATTATTTCAAATATATTCAAATTCTTTTCACTTCAAAGTAACTGTGCATATTTAATTTTAACAATGCAAAAATCTGGTCAGCCCATTCTCCTCCAAAATTTTTATTCATCTCTTTACTTAAATTATTTTCATCCACCTTAAAAAATATTATTTATTAAAATTTTCATTTAAATTTTGACTCACACAAAAGCGTCACGGAAACCAAATGTGGGAACCGAAAATGAAAAAACTTAGGGTTGAACTTTAATATATAAAATCCATTTAGAAACTATTATTTTATTTTAATATTCATTAAGATGACCTGGCCGTTGATTCTCATAAAGTGGAATTAATATTAATGTACATTGCTATGTTGTGCCGCAATAAACCCTCCAATTATTTTTAACTTTAGTGTGAGTCCTGAAAAGAATTATTAATTAATATAAAAATATTAGACCAATTTAAACTTAACAATAACATTTATTTAAGACATAAAATGCCCATTAAATTCAATTACGATAATTACATGCTTATTATTAATTTAAGAAAACAGCATGTGAGAGGAGATAGCATGTGAGACCTTTAACCATATATTTAATAACCTGTGGATTTTGAGGAACACATAGCTTCAATTTGGGCCTTTGCAATAAACCATAATGCTTGCAAATACTTGGTTGCACTGAACACATCCTAGATCTCCCTTATTTGGGAACTTCCACGCAATATTCTGCATCTTTTGTATTGTCGTTCTATCATAATGGTAGGCACGCCTCCTCCCAAGTCATAACGTCGCAGTCTTTGCAGACATCTTATTTCAGTCAAAACTCATAATCGTCTCCTAAGTCAAAATCCAACTGTTTTCTCCAATGTCTGGTATTCCATTACTTCCTTCGTCAAAGTCTGATCTCCATCTCTTTTCGTCTGAATCTGCTCTCGTTCTACTTTCGTATGTGGTTCCTTCGGTGGTGGTGGTGGGGGGGGGGGTAGCTCCGACTTTACTTCTTTTTGGCGCTCATTGGTTCATCTTACCCAATTACACCATTGCACCTATGGCCCAGCTCAGACCCTCTGGTATTGCACCCCTAAATTAATAGTATTTTGACCTTTAGGTTCAAGTCCTCATAAACCATGGTGCCAGCCAGACTACAGCTTTGTTTGCCGTTCTGGCTACCATAAATTTCCCAAATAAAAGTGTCTCATGTGAGAACAATTTCTGGTCTCAAATTAACGAAAATAGATATCCATAAAATATTGTATGCGATTAATATATAATAACGGAAATGCATTACATTTAACTGGTAATAAGCATTTAATAAGCTTAACTTATTATTTCTTTCAAACTATAATCAAGTTTAGTAATGTGTTCGCGAAATCACATGCTGAGCGAATTATATTTTTTTGACATTTGTGGAGCTCTAAAATATATTTAAAATTTATTCAAATAGTAATTTATAAATATGAAATTTAACATATATATTGAATATAAAAATCTAATTTGAGTGAACATTTATATCAGCAAAAATATCAGAGAAATATTTGTAAAGAATAAACAAATGATTTCTCCTTGAAGCACAGCCTGGATATTTGATTTTATGTTTAAAATGATTTGTACATTCGTTTTTAAAATAAATATACATTTTAGTAACAAGTAATTTCATTAATATATATTACTTTTCCCAACTTTTCATTTATATACTGTTTTCCCAACACTATCTCTCAAAATGTGGGGTCAAAACAATTATAAAAATATCCTGTACTATTTTGCAAACCATATTTTCTTGATTAACATATATAATAAATCTTTCAGATTAATATTATAATCTTCAAAATATATATAAGTAAAATTTCAATATTTGATTTTCCAATCAATGGGATATTTTATTTTCAAGCACTTCATTATCCCATGTATTTGGAAAAAAACATTAAAATATTATTAGTCAAATCATTGTGATACTATGTATTAAAACATAACCAGGACAATGCATAATCTATAGGATTATTTGTGCACGAATGTATATACTTGAAGTAACAAAGTATTTTCTAACAATTATTATTATTTAGAAATAGCTATTTTGAACAGAAAACCTTTGGAATTATTTTAACTTTATTCAAATCCATCTAAATATTTTATAAAAATTTGCAGGTGTCCTAATAAATAAAAATTTTTCATCCTTTCAAATATCTTATTTTGATTAGGAAATTTGTTCGCGTTTTATTTTATTATATCTGAAGGGTTTACACAAAATCTGATAAGCTACAAACTATATTCCTTAAGGAAACTATTTATGTGTATTGAATAAATTAATTAGGTGTAGCTAAAAATAGATATTTGCTTACTCTTTGTCTTTTCAACATTACAGATTACGTTCTGAAAGTTAATACACATTTTAAATTAATGCATTTAATAGCACTGCCAATGCAGATAACAGCGTGCCTGAATCATTTTCCGTTTTTTTTTCTATTTAACACATAAAAGCTGATTATTGAAATAGCAGCATGATTACTTGTCATGGAAAGCAATTTTCCAAATCTTTACAGAGACCAAAAAAATTAAGACATACTAAGAAAGGGGGCGTCAAATAACGTAAATATTGGTCACAGGAGAACTAAAGAATGTAAAATGATGCAGCTCAGAAATAACAATAAAGTAGTAAAAATTAATGCCAAGAATATCAAAAAATTATTGTTTTTCATATAGATAATATTTCAGAATTTAAACAACAAACAATATTTTTGTTTAAAATGCTTTCCTAAAAAATATTCAAGAAATATTATTGAATGACATTAACTGTAACGAACAATTAATGCAAACAAAATGCCAGCCTTTAAGCAAAGCTAAAATCGAAATCTCCAAGTTAAAAACGAAATCTCCAAATTAAACAAATCATTGCAAAACATGAATCATCAACAAATGCTTGCTCTAGCATTGAAGTTTAGTGTTAAATGAAATATGATTTCCTAGCATGTGACAAAATTATAATGTTTATATATATATATATATATATATATATATATATATATATATATATATATATATATATATATATATATATATATATATATATATATATATATAAATATATATATATAAATATATATATATATATATATATATATATATATATATATATATATATATATATATATATATATATATATATATATATATATATATATAAAGTATAATTAGCATGTAAAAATTGGAAAAAAGGAAGGAAGGCTTAGTGAGAAGCTCACTTAATGGCGGTAAGGGGTTGTGACCTTACACCCCATTTGTCAACATGCATGTCATAATTGCCGCGGCATTGCACTCCTGGACGCCTCACTTCGGGGTTGGCTTCAACCAGGCCTGTTTTCCAATTTTTTACTTGCTATTTATACTTTTTATATTCATATCGTGCATAGTATTTCTAGCTGCTTTGCGCATAAATGCTATAACACTCCAATATCTTTAATAATTTCTACTTTCTATCTTATACATTATATACATATATATATATATATATATATATATATATATATACAATATTTAAAGAATATAAAAGGATAATAAGAGATATTGTAGTGAATTAGTATTTATGAGCAAACAGCTATAAATATTATGCACGATATAAATTTAAAATGAAAAAGTGAGAGTAAAAAAGGAACACAGAAATAAGGCTTATCGAGATGCTTACTTGAAGGCGGTAAGGCGTTGTGACCTTACACCCCATTTGTCAACATGCATGTCATAAATGCTGCGGCATTACGCTCCTTGACGCCAGCACTGTCTGAAGCCAACCTCCGAAGTGATAATAACAATTATCACAAAAACCGGATAAGGGAATGTCCAAAGAAAAAGTAAAGTAAAGTACACTGTCCAACAAGTTAACCCGTATAATTGCGTTAGACGGTATGGTTTCCCAAATATTACTTCTTGGTATCGTGCTGCGGTGCTGTCGTGATGAAAATACATACTCGTTTTTCACGATCTATCAACAATTTAGATGGTACAATATGTGCTTCAATTCTAAATTATATTTATTATTTTTACCATAGTAATTATTGATATAATGTTTCATAAATAGTATGGGATATTGTCGTTTGTACGCTTGTTGAAGAAATGCTTCATCATATTTGATTCTAATGACGTCATTATTTATAATTCGTTGTATTCTTTACAATCCTCCTAAGAATACATTTCTAAAGATGTTTAGAATCCATTGGAATTCCAATCTACACCTAAACAACTTTAGAAATGTATTCTTAGAAGGATTACCAAGAATACAACGAATATTAAACAATCACTGTTTTTATTTTTTTTTTAAATAAGGTGGTTTACAAAGCATTATTCTAATATTTTGAATCACGTAAATGTTATTTTACTATTTTGATTTTTTCAAAGTTTGAATAGTCATTTTCTTTTTTGCATTATTTTCGCTAATTTTTATGCTGAAATATTCAATAAATTATGGATATTCTTACTTTATGAAGTTTTCCCCTGTATTACTTTTTGTATAAGTGATACATAAAAAACCTTTTTCCAAAATTCATTTTTTTCGATTATTCTAATTTTTTGACTCGGAGTTGTATATATATATATATATATAATATATAAGATGGAAAATGGAAGTTATTAAAGATATTGAAGTGTTATAGCATATATGCGCAAAGCAGCTACACATACTATACACGATATAAATATAAAATATATAAAAAGAATTTTTGAATTCTTTTTATACTTTTTATATTTATATATATATATATACATACAACTCCGTAAATACATATTAAACTGCATAAGTAAAATAAATGATATTTTAGGATACGATTATAATGCTGTTTCATTCTGAATAAAACATCTGAACATGTATTAACTCTGAAGTCTTGAACTTAATTTCAGCTACTAAAGAAATAATCATCTGAACCTAGGGAGCGATTTAATTTTCATATTTTATTTCTGTAAAATATTCCAATAATAACATAAAAATTGAGATACGATTTTAAGAATTCATATCTAAATTTTTTACTCTTTTCTGAGGACGATGATTTCCATTTCCTTTCACAAATACCTTTCGCAAAGACGCTTTCCAATATCTTTGTTTTGCACTCTGTATTTATTTTAGCCATCACGTAAAAGCTATATGAAACAATCTTTTAACAACTCACTTTTTCTTGTAGTTGGTTTATGTGTTTGTAAAACACGCGATTGACGATAAAGATATGTAGATTTGCAGATGATATTAAAATAAAAATCTGATGTGAGATACACATGACTTTCCTTATATAATGCAATTAATTTACTATTTTTACAATAAAAAATAGGTTTTTCTTGTAGCTATTTATATTCTTTCCAAGAAATTGAATTTTCGTCAATTAGTCGTCATTTTCACTGATTTACTGTCTTTTTTACCCATTTGGCGAGATTTCCGTTAATTTGGCAACATTTGAAAAAGTCGCTAAGTTGGCGACATTCCGCCAAATTCGGAGCCAAAATCTCGCCAAGCAAAGAAATAAGTTATGCTTATAGCACATAAGTAACTATTGACGTTCAAATACAAAAGTATTTCTCAAAGTATCTTTTCTCATGAATGGAACGATCTAGATCCACTAGAATGATGCCACCCAATTTATCGTATGATATTAGATAAGAAAAGAGAACATGTTTCTCAACAGTTAATATATTGTTTTTAATTTATGGGATTTTTTGATAAATTTATTTAAAAAATATGCAATATCTCGAGAACGGTTCATGATAGAATTATAATGTTTATGTCAATCGTTTTTTAAGGAAAAATTACATTAAAAATGTCTATTTGCGTAACTTTATTAAAGAATTTGATTTTTTGATGATTTTTACGAAATTTCACTCGACAATTTAGGGGGGTTCTAAACATTCGATTACGTTTAAAAACAATATGCTTCCGGTATTCACGCATTGTGGTTTTCGTACCAAATTTCGTTCGAATCGCTGTATTTTTTCATCAGTTATCGTCTCCACAGGCTCACTGACACACATACACACACTTACTTTTACACACGCACACACACACACATACACACATACACACACACACATACTTTCACACACACACAGACATCATCTCAAAAATGTTTGATTCGTGATCAGGGATGCTTGAAACGTGCTCTTTAGTCGAAAACAAGAATTCAAATTTTTGACCCTATCACAATACTTTTCCTTATACATTATGTATATAAGGAAAGTAATAAGTAACTTACTATCTATATAATATGCTGAACTGAGTGACTGAATTTCATGTATCAGAGTTATTGAGCACTTCCATTATAAATAGAATCTTAGTTTTGGTGTCATTCGATAAGTCTTAGCTTCGAGACTAAGAAGAAAATATAAATTTTCAAAAAATTTAAATAAGGATGATGGTGCAGAGGAATAACTCAAAACCATTTTGCTCAATTATGGAGAATTTCTACTTTAGATGGAATCCTGGTTATAGTTTCATTCGATTAGTCTAATTATCCAGATGAAAGTAAAAAATCTAATATTTAAAAAAAATCTGATTTGAGGTGACAATTCAACAGAATAAATAACAAGAAACACACACAAACATATTTGAAAATTATCGAGCATTTCCACTCGAGCTGGAATCTCGGTTTTATTCTTATTCGATACCTGGTTTCCGCATCTACGAAAAAATCAGAACCTTTGAAAATCCAAATTTTGGTGTGACGATCCAAAGGCAGCTTGAAAATACCTACTCCACTTTGCCTCTCAAAATACGTGAAACACAATTGGATATACATTCACTGCCAACCTTTAAAAATGGTTATCATCATTTTCATATGTGTCACATTGAGAAATGGCTACTTTTTTAATAATGGTGATAAGAAAAGGAAAGATAGGAAGGAAAAATTATATTTTATTTAACACTAGACTTTAAGAGAAGATATGTGTTAAATAAAATATACGTGACTTTCTTGACTGAAATGAATTGATTTGTTGATTATTCATGTTTTGCGATGATTTGTTTAACTTGGTGATTTCGATTTTCGTTTTTCGATTTTAATTTTGCTTGAAGGTAAAGCATTTTGTTTCCACCGATTGTTCGATATAATTTATGTTATTTTAAGAGTCCTCCCTTGCAGCCTTATTTTTTGTTCAAAAGTAATCACGAATAAGCCTTTAAGCGCATAATTTGAATTGTTTGCGTGTGGAAAACATTCTCTACACTGTTTTCAATGCCATTACAGCCGGGAAGTAATTAAATGGAAAAGCGGTCCGTGCAAAAAAAATTAAAATAATTGATGGATAAACTTCAATGCTTTTAAATTTTCAGTTTCTCGAAAATTTATTTCTAAGGGTATTCAATAAATTATTCATTGCAAAGCCTCAAAAACAAAATATTTTCCCTGAAGAATAAAATAAAGTGAAAGTGTGTTTAATTTATGCTGGATAACAAAAGATATATCTATTTAACTAAGAGTGTGTCACCAAAAATATTATTTAGATGTATTAAATATGTATGATAAAATTGAAAATGGGAGTTAAATATTCTGATACGAAGAATCATATAAGTTATAATTAAAACTGTGTAAGTATATTATATATATTTTATTTCCTTAGAAATTTAAAAATTTACTTTTGTTGCATATACTTATTATAATATGAAAATGGCCTTAAAAAATTAAACCGTATGAACCAGTTCTTATTGCTATAACTTATATACGATGATGAAATAAATAAATCGCTTTCATAACGTTCTAAAAATGTACATCTTCTGGGAACATTAATCCATATGAGATATTATATATATTTGTTGAAAATTATGCAATCAAGTGATAGAAAAAAATAAAAAACAACAAAACAATAACTTGGTAATCATATATAGTAGGGATTTTATTCTTAAACCTTTCCCTATTATATATTTATAAAAGCATTTGTCTGTTATGTAAAAACACTTCTATGTTCACTTCAATGCAATTTTTGATGTGTGTATGATGAAGAATCTTCTTTCCGGTGTAATACCTATATGAACCCTCATACAGGTTATTCTTGTTTAAATAAAGTGGAATTAAAATATATGTCTACTTTGCAAAAGACATACAGTAGGTCACACAAACGCGTATGACGCAAAAACTACAGTGCTTCTTTTTATCGAAAAGATGTAAATCCATCAATAATTCCAGAATTTCTTTTAACTCGATTACAAATCTTTCTCAATATAGACGTTTCGTATTATGTAAGACTTTATAAGCACTAATTTTGTAAGTAAAGATCCAAGGGCGTACACATTGTGTATATCTAAAGTAAAGTGAGTATACCAGATTAAATAAAAGAAAATACAGCGTTTCTAGTGGACAATTAAAAAAGTTGAAAAATTAACTCGGCAAGAAAGCGAGATAAGTAACATCACAGGGAGAGAGAATCCCATAATTTTGCATTTATGACTGGAACGATATTTTCAATAAAGTCCAAGAAATTGCTCATTTTCAGTAGCCAGCTTATTCTCTGAACATGGAGTCCCATGAGAGGTCTTTGGGATACCCTTGATAGGGCTGTATCTGCACGTCTACCCCCTCAAACTACTCTTAAAAAGCTGAAAATCCTTCTACAGGAATACCAGTTATTGGTTCCTTCTGCACTGGATCACTTGATTGCAGGGATGAAACGTCGCTGCGCATTTTATGGTAGAGTCATGGAAGGTCGCACTCCATATTAGGGCCTGGCAGTTCATTTGTAAAGCATGCAAAACTTTTCCAAATGTGCTAAGTGTCAGGGTAGCATTTAAAGGGTAAATATATGCCTAAATATATTTAATTTAATTTTATGTTTATGGACATGAATATATTACTTACTTGGCTATATTCTTGTGAAATAAGAAATCAAACAAATCAGAAACTTTTTATGTCGAATATACTGAGTGCGAAACTTTTGGAAGGTAGTGTTATATCGACTACAGGATCGAAACTAACAGAGCCGTATTTTGGATGTCTCTTCAGAGGAGAGATCAGAATGAGATTATTGGTTGAGCAGAATTTCTAAGCAGGAATCCTCGGTGACTTAAAATGCTGAAACTATTTATACTTATAGTATCGAACACTGAGAATAACTTTACCCAATTTTCGATTAAAATATATTGCTTACGCTGTGCGTTATACATTGCTAAACATAATAAAAATTGTAATTATATTTTTCAGAATGTTATATAATTTCACTGTCTATGACAGTCATAAATTATAGTTTATTACAATGAATTGTGGATATTAATATGTAGAAATGTGGAATTAATTAAACAAGCGTTGAATTTTTAAAATAAATATGTTTTGTAATATGCAATTATGGATTTTCATGATGTTGCCAATTTTTTAAAGTCATACAGTGATTTTATATTCAGGCTATACTAGTTAAATTAGAAACCAAATTATTGTCCCAGAAAATATTAATGGTTTATTAATAAAAGGAACTACGCTGACATTTTTCTTTTTCAAAATGAATTTATAAACGTAATTTGTTTGGCAATTCATCAAGAAAGTGAAAATTAATTTTTAAAGCATAGTTTTAGCGGTTTAAATACAGATAACAACGTTACATTTATGTTGTTGTTGTTGTTGCATATGACCCCTGTTTCTTCAGAGCACGAATACAGGTCCAGTGACACCAGAAGAAGGACAGAGAGAGAGTAACACACAAGACAATAATACAAAGTTTATAAATACATGCAAGCATCACTGACTAAGGTCTGAAGGGTGCAGCTTCTCATTTATCGAGGACCCAGAAGGCGGAAGACTGACTTCATCCTCAGGAAAACAACCATGTCTTACTCGGGATTCGAACCCAAGCCCACTAGACAGCAGCCGGTGACGCTATCCACTTCACCACCTGGGCGTCACATTTATGTTGAATTGCCAAATGTAACATTATTTAGGGAAGTTTATTTTAGTAAAATATCACATAAATATATATTACTTAAATATATTTAACAAATGCAACAGGAGAGAACAGCTTTCATCTTTTGCTTGGGGTAATTGATAAGTTGAATGTTTAAAACGTTCTATAAAATATGTAGTGCTAGATTTCTTTAGTCACTTCGAAATAAAATTTTAATGCTGGATTCTAAGATGATTTAAAAAAAGTTCTTTAATAAACAGAAACAACAAAAGTTAGTATATGTAACTCAAATTTATGATCATACACATATTAATCATATTATGTGTATGCATGATATACAAAAAGATGCTACACATTTTGAAAAATGTGTTAATTGTAATGCAGTTCGAATACTCTTAATGTGTTCAAAAATTTATTTTCTGTTATTTGTGCATTTACTCTATTATCGAACATAGAGTGTACATTAGCAGACGAACCGTCCAATCAATCTCATTCCCACGACGGTAAAAGTTGAGAGCAAAGTGTCTCAAACTCAGAAGCAAGTATTTCCCACCACAAGCGAGTATTTCCCATCAAAACCTGTTTATTTGTGGGACCGTATTTTCGTCCTTCCGAATTCGTGAAACGTGCTAACGCGAGTGCATAGTTTGCTTTTAATGATGGAGCTATTACCCTAAACCATTTACGCTGAGAAACTTATGCAAATGTAGTCAAAGATCTAGTGAGGCGGCAAAAAAAGGCAGATTCTCTTGTATTGGTCATAATTTATAATTAGTTCCAAATGCAATACAAATTTTGTAACATGGCTGCTTTCCGCTGCGAAAACTTGCGAAACTGTAGTTGGTAAACGCATATTATACATGTTGTGCCAAAATACGATTTCCAGGCAATGTATCGTATCCCACAGAATATATATATATATATATATATAAATGATATTTTACTTTCTCATATGGAGTATAGAGAAAGTATTACTTTACGGAAATTTTCGATTCCGAGGTATTAAAGCCAATATATATTTTAGGATCTCCTGGACCTGTTTTGACAATTTTTAGTGTGACATCCACCTGTGTGTCTGCCTGTGTGCGTTTTGTTGTGTATACGATACCTGCCACAAATATTGACGAAATTTCATCGATAGTTATAGTCGACTTCGTCATCACAAAATCTAGAATCAGGAGAAGTTTTTAGAAATTTGCGTGAAAACTTCAAAATTTATTTGAAATATTATATTTTTAACATAGCAGAGTAGGACAAAATTTGATATATTCATGCCTAAAATAGGTTAATTTTGGCTCAATGATTAAGAAATGTTATATTCAAAATCACGGTAATGAAAAATAGCATCGATACAACTTTATATCCATGACGTCATTAGCATCCACGAGGCCCCAAGTTACTCCCCTCTGAGAGAACATGTAATTTCATAGTCAAACTGCGCATCAATCGAAATATTTTTCAAATCCATTAAAGTAAAGGATAATATACTATTATTGTTAGCATTTGGATCAATGATATATATTTTCAAATTAACCTACGTGTCTTAACCTACAAATTGGACCCATTCCACACGAAAAAAAAGGGACCCATTCCAAAACATTACAAAGGGGACCCATTCCAAACGAACTTGTATTTTCCTTATCACATCAAAGCTCATTGAATAGAATGAATTTTACATTTTTCGAGGAAAATAATTTTTGAAGATGAAAAAGGACTTTCTTTTAAAATGAAAATAGAAATTATTTTTCAGAAAAAAAAATACATTTCTATTTTGAACTTACTTACAAACAAATTTGTTAGAGATTGTTTAACATGTATGGATTTGGCAATGGTATAAAAAGTTACTTCTCTCGTTATTCCATAACATGTAATATTTCTCCATCAATTACTAAGAATAATTTACAAAACTTCGCATTTTAACATTTAAGTAATTTTACAAATAGTTAATATGAAATTCAGCTTAATTTAAAGGAAGATAAACGCAATAATTCCTGGCGAATATCATACGATTGTATAAATTTCTTTAAAATAATCTACGTTGTATTTCGCGTTACGACATGTTTCTCTGGTAACTATTACAATATATTTTCAAAATTTGTAAGCTGCATTACAAACTTTTATTGGAAATATTTTTGAAAATATATATATAAATTTTAGGAATCAAAAACTATTCTAATAATTTGAGATAATTTAAAAGTATATCCTTAGTTATTTGTAAAATGTCTGATGTATGTATTGCATCAACATGAGTTCTAAATGTTAGTGTAATAAATATGTCAACAAGCGGTTACTTGTGAACTCTGTTAATATATGCGTTTAGGTAACATAATATAAAATAAGGAATACATTTCTATTAGTGAGCAATTAAAGTGGATTCATAGTCTATAAACAATTTATTTTCCATTTCTGTTCGTTTGGTAATATTTCTTCCTGAAGAAGGAAATTGAAATGATGGAAAAGTCTTCAAAAAGTTTTATTAAAAATGTGAAAATAATAATGAATTGAGATTGAGATGTATTTATATAAAATAACGAATATAAATAAACACAAAATAATGTAATTGATATAGTTCTGTAAATGCATCTGCATTAGGAACATCCTAAATAACTTGATAAAGCGCAAATGAATAAACAATGTAGCAAATAACGATGAAATAAACATTAAAAAGCCAATCAACAAACCCGAAGACTGAAAACTGAAATGGGTGTTTGAAAAGGTCAATATAAAAAATGATCAATTTTCTAATACCACATCGTCGTTTTAACTTCGGATGTGTTTGTCTGTCGTGCTTTGGGAAGGAGATACAATGTATCCTTGAAACATGTGTTTACTGCTTTGTTTATTAATTTGTCTTTTGAACAAATTATTTTTAGTTATTGATATCTCTATTAATTCGATTTAAATAAAATCGAAGAATTCATAAGCTCCTTAATCTACAAAGTACGTGTTTGTACAAAATTTGAGTGCTATTAAACACGAAAATTTAACACATCGACATTAATTGCCTGGGGACCGCACAAAAGGTGAATATCTTCATCTATCAGCCAAAATGGTTATTTCCTAGCGATTTGTCTCATAAATTGATCATCTTAACTTACTACTATGTATAGAAAGGATTTTATTCCATAATTCATTTTGATCTATCAAAGACCATTTTTGACATTTTAGAAAAGTTGTGTTCTCCATAATGATCCTGATGCTGCTGCAAAAGTTTGGAGTCATCCACGTCAATGTTTTATATTGCGTGTATATAATGAATTTGCTATGTATGTAATGTATATAATTGATATGTATATAATGAATTTGTAGTTAAAATCATGTTTAAGACTTACAAAATTTTTTCATTCTATAAGAACTTACTACTTCTTTGCAGAAACCAGTCATATATTAGTTGAGTGACGACAATGGTTTCAAGGGAGTTATTAGCTTTCTTCTTCTGGCCGAAACACAACTTTTAATACAATATGCGCCCTTAGAAAAAGCTGAGGGTGAAGTGGTCAATTATTTTGAGGGAGTTATATGCCTCTTCGGCTGGAAAGGGTCTTATAAAGCTTTCGAAACTATCGGACAGCTCACTCTCAGTTTTTGTTAAGAACGCATATTGTTTAGCTATTCTGGTTTCTGGAAGAAGAGAGCTTATAATATATCTCGCCTATCTGACATATGACTAACTGCTTTATACAAAGTTCTTGTCCTACAAGTAGCAGTTTGTTTTATTATTATTTTATTCTATGATTGTGAAGTATACATTTTAAATGATTGATGCTTAACTGAAATAATAGCTAGTATAAGAATTTTCTAAAAAAGCAGTATAAACACAAAATATAACAATGTCAACATTATTTCGTTAGCAAAAAATCTTCCTTCGTCTGGAGAAGAAACAATAAACCAGAAAAGAAGTAACAAAAAGTAATTACCTTTAACTGACAACATTGTATAAAACTACTTGCAGAGTTATGCTTCTTGTTGGATTCTAATTACCTTTCAAGAAGTACATATTTTAATTTAAAGCACGTCTAATAAAGACGAATTTGTATTTTTAACGTGCACATTTATTCAATTTTAGCAATGCATAGAAATATGTTTTACTAAAATGCATTATTTCTTAATAAAACCATCTGTGGAATATATAACAGTGTAAAATAGTTTTACTATGCAATGCATCCCTGTTTCTAATAAAGAAAGTATATGCATGACAACTGCGTTACCACTAAAGAAATGAATCTACAAAGGTCGAACTGTCAAGTTGTTACATTGCAAATATAGGTAACGTTAAAGTAGTAACAATCGGTAGAATTTTACCATGTTAGCTTGAAAAAAAGTCTTACCGTAATCGGCTCTAGCAATTCATCATCAAACATTGGAAATCAATATTAGCTGAAGCATATACGGTTTAAGGAAATATGTATGATGCTAAACATTTTCTCCAATCACGACTAACTAAAATATGTGTTGAAAATGGATATTTTCAGCGATTTCAGATACCATTGGTTATGTTAGACATATTTTACAAGATTATATATTGAGAATTTACTGTAATAAAACATTTATTTTATTTCTGTTATACATGGTGTCCAGTTACCAAATATAAGTCTAGTTACCACATAAAAACAAAAATTAAATTCCAAAAGCCAATTAAGTGTAATTTAAAATAATTATGGCTGTTATTTCGTGCAATTAAACTCAATTTAACATTATTGAAGAAATAAAGAGAACGTTAATATGATAGTGCACTGCACATATTAGATTTTTACTCTCCCTGCAATACATGGTAATGGATTGGGGAAATATTGAAGTCATGTCAAAAAGCGCAACTCGAATTTTTGAGAGATCTATATGTTTTGGATTCACTAGAACAAGAAAACACTATTTTAGCGTGATGTCTGTGTGTGTATGTATGTCTGTCTGTACAATGTATTATGCACTCTAACTCAAAAACTAATAGACCAAATTTGAAAAAATTTGGTAAGTCACTTGTGCTTATTATACCCGATGCTTATCATATTTTGTTACTATTCGGGATAAAAAAAAAGCCTGCTGTTTTTGCGGAATTGCCCGCAAATATTGCGTTTATCCAATCTAAATGAAAAACTAATCGGCCAAATGTCACAAAAATTATATATTTGCAGGTCAACCTGGTTCTGATTAGGTTTTACTAGTATTCAGAAAAGAAAAACTATATGCATTTTTTTTAAATGGCCGGCAAAAATATTTAAATATGAAATAAAAGACTATGTGAGCTCAAATATATAAATCAAACACTTATTTCAAAAATAATGTTTGAAGACAAAAAAAATAAGATCAGCCCAATTATTCTAGGAGTAATCGTTCTCCAGATATTTTAGTTTTTTCTCATTTTCGCTATGCCACCTTTGAAAATAAACCCAGTTACCAAATGAAAACGGAAATTGAATTAAAAATGCAATTTTAGTGTAAGTTAAAATAATTATGGCTGCAATTGAACTCAATTTAATGGATTATTGAAGAAATACAGAGAACATGAACATGATGTCTGCAGGGAAAGATGATGTCTGCATGAGGTAAGTCTGCATGATATCTGAAGGGTGTTGCCCACATCAGAATTTTACCTTCTATGGAATACATGGCAATGTATAGGGGATGTATTGGAATCATACCGAAAATCGGAACACGAGTTTTCGACTCGTCTACATGTTTTGAGACCTCTTGAATACGAAAACTACATTTTCAGCTTGACATCTGTGTGTATGTATCTGTGCGAGTGCGTGTGTGTGTGTGTGTGAGTGTGTGTGTGTGTGTGTGGGGTGTGTGTGTGTGTGTGTGTGTGTGTGTGTGTGTGTGTGTATGTGTATATATATATATGTGTGGGTGGGTATGTATGTGTATATATATATGTGTGTGTGTGTGTTTGTTTGTGCAATATATTTATCCACTCTAACTGAAAGTCTAGTGGAGAGGAGAAAATTTCATAACATTTTGCAGGTAAGTCCTTTTTGAGTGGCCCTAGTTCTGATTAGATTTGGAATGAATCGGAAAAAAAACCCTGCCTTGTTTTGCGAAAAGGTCAGCAAAAATAGTTAATCAAAAAATTAATGACTACTTATGTTCATCAATTAAATACTTATGTGATAAGTAATCTTTGAAGTCGAAAATACTATGACTGACCCCATTACTCTAGGAGTAGCCGTTCTAGAGATACTTTAGCTTTTTCACATTTTCGCGAAGGCCACCTTTGAAAATAAGTCCATTTACCAAATGAAAATTAAATTAAAAGTGCGACTTCAGTGTAAGTTAAAGTAGTTATGGCTGTTATTTTGTGCAATTAAACTGAATTTCATGAAATATTGAAGAAATAAAAGGAACGTGAATATGAGTCTGCAGATGAAGTAATGCGCTACCCACATTAGATTTTTAAGATTGCAATGTGTATATCACAACAAGAAAGATCAATCATGCATAAGCATTGATTATGAAACACTTTCCAACTACAGTAATTTATTATACTTAAATATTTAAAACTGTATCGAAATATAAATCATCTGATTCTCTATGCAAAATCAATGAATATTTCATTCATATAACTTGTATTCCAGACTCCAGAGCTAAATAATTTTGTGTGAAAAGAATTCAGCAATTCTTATGTAACTCACCTTACAATCGCTTGAGATATTTGCATTCAGCAAAAGTTCAAATTAGGCTTCGTTGGAGAAATAATAAAAGTTTAGGGATCATTTAAAATCACAAGCATTGTAATTGCATAGGCACTTAATTTAGATACACAGATAAGACACATATACACAGATAATATATGTGTGTGTGTGTATGTATTCAAAGTATAGGTATCATGCCGAAGATCGGAACTCAAATTTTCGAAGGATCTACACGTTTTGGGACTTCTAGAAGACAAAAAAACTATTTTTAGGAAGACGTCTGTGTGTGTAAGGGTGTATCTGTGTATGTTTCTGTGTGTCTGTGAGGATATTACATCCACTCTAATCGAAAAACAACTAATGGACCGAATTTCATAAAATTTGGTGTGTATGTTTTTTTTTGGAAAATCCTGATGTTCATTACATTATAGTACGATTTTTAATAAAAGAATATGCCTTCTTTGCGAAATGGCCGGCAGAAATTGCTTTTATCCACTCTAGCTAAAAACTAATAAAACATATTTAACAGACTTTGGTGTATAATATTTCAATAACCTACAAGCGATTTATATACCAAATTTATCAAAATTTGGTATATAAATCATTTGTAGGTTATTCTATTACGATTCGGGAAAAAAGATAGGGGTATTTTCGCGAAATGGCCCGCAAAAATCGTAAAATATAAAAATAAAAGACTACGTGTGCTCAATTATATCAATTAAATTCCTATTTTATGCATAATTTTTGACAACAAAAAGAATAAGACTAACCCATTACTCTAGGACTAGCCGTTCTTGAGATATTCTAGTTTTTTCGCGTTTTCGCTACGCCACCTTTGACAATAAGTCCAGCTATCAAATGAGAACCAAATTTAAGTTTAACGTGTAAATTCAATGTCATTTAAAATATTTATGTTGTGCAGATAAACTCAAATTATTATTGAAGAAGTAAAGAGAATGTGAATATGAGTCTGCAGGTAAAGACATGTGCTGCCCACATCAGAATTTTTAACAATATTACAGCAATGATTTATAGAAGTGAACGGGGATTATTTGCAGGCCATTTCGAAAAAAATGTTTGAACTATATTTAAATATCCACCAAAATTTTGTAGAATAAAATGTTCAACAAATTTAAACTGTGTACCAAATATTAACTCTCTAGGACGTAGGAAAGTGCTTTAAAAATGCCATCAAATAAGTATATCATGAAGAGTTATATAAAATTAAAAAAAAAATTAAAAAATTGTTATCTACCAAATTTATTTTAAAATCTGAAGCCTCTCTCCACAAAATGATCAAACTCTTGGAAAGATATTTATTATATAATAAATCTCTTTTTAACACTTTACAACAAAGTTGAAAAGTGTTTATGACTTTGTTCATTCTGTCTGTCTGTCTGTCTGTCTGTCTGTCTGTCTGTCTGTCTGTCCGTTAGCACGATAACTGCCGTAAAAATGAGTTTATCAAAATGAAATTTTAGTATGTTGTTCAGACGGTCTGTAGGACCTATGGGAATATAAATAAATAATATCACCCAATTAGTTTTTTATTGAACCCGGGTTGAAAAAATGAAATACATTGAACCCTATGGGACCTAATTTTTCAAACATTTTTTAAGTAAATTTAAAATTCACGAATTGCTTCGAAATTTTTAGGAAATATTCACATTATCCCATAGAATATATAAAAAAAAATTCAGTAAAATATGTTAAGTAGTTTTTTAATTAAAAAAATTATTTAATATAGGGAAAAAAACTAATTCAATTAAATTCTGACTTTGCGATATCTTCCAGAAAGAAAAGAGAGAGATATTATATAATAAATATCTCTCCATTTGTTTAAACGTTTTGCATATGGGAGTGGCTTCATATTTTAAAATAAATTTGGTAGATAACAATTTTTCATTTTTTTTAAATTTTATATAACTCTTCATGATAAATTTAATTGATGGCATTTTAAATGCACTTTCCTACGTCCTAGAGAGTTAAAATTTGGTACACAGCTTAAATTTGTTGAACATTTTATTCGACAAAAATTTGATGGATCTTTAAATATAGATCATACATTTTTTTCGAAAAGGCCTGAAAATAATCCCTGTTCACTTCTATAAATCATTGGTGTAATTTTGTTAAAAATTCTGATGTGGACAGCACAAGTCTTTCCCTGCAGACTCATATTCGTTCTCTTTATTTATTCAATGATAATTTGAGTTTATCTGCACAACATAAGTATTTTAAATGACATTGAATTTGCACGATAAACTTAAATTAAGTTCTCATTTGATAGCTGAACTTATTGTCAAAGGTGGCGTAGCGAAAACGCGAAAAAACTAGAATATCTCAAGAACGGCTAGTCCTAGAGTAATGGGGTTAGTCTTATTCTTTTTGTTGTCAAAGATCATATATAAAATAGGAATTTAATTGATATAATTGAGCACACGTAGTCTTTTATTTTTATATATAACGATTTTTGCTGGCCATTTCGCAAAAATAGCCCGTTCCTTTTTCCCGAATCGTAGTAGAATAACCTACAAATGATTTATATACAAAATTTTGTTAAATTTGGTATATAAATCACTTGTAGGTTATTGAAATATTATACTCCAAATTTTGTTAAATTTGGTTCATTAGTTTTTAGCTAGAGTGGATAAAGGCAATTTCTGCGGCCATTTCGCAAAGAAGGCAGATTCTTTTATTACGAATCGTACTATAATCTAATGAACATCAGGATTTCCCACAAAAAACATACCTACCAAATTGTATGAAATGCGGTCCATTAGTTTTTCAATTAGAGTGGATGTAATATCCACACAGACACACAGAAACATACACAGATACACCCTTACACACACAGACGTCTTCCTAAAAGTAGTTTTTTCGTGTTCTAGAAGTCCCAAAACGTGTAGATACTTTGAAAATTCGAGTTCCGATCTTCGGCACGATTCCAATACTTTGAGTACATATACATACACATATATATTATCTGTGTATCTAAATTCCGTGCCTATGCAATTACAATAGTTGTGATTTTAAATGATCCCTAAACTTTTATTATTTCTTCAAGGAAGCCTAATTTTAACATATGCAGAATGCAAATATCTCAAGCGATTGTAAGATGAATTACATAAGAATTGCTGAATTTTTTTCACACAAAATTATTTAGCTCTGGAGTCTGGAATACAAGTTATATGAATGAAATATTCATTGATTTTGCATAAAGAATCAGATGATTTATATTTCGATACAGTTTTAAATATTTAAGTATAATAAATTACTGTAGTACTGTGATAATGTAAAAGATATTACCACTGAATGAATCACATTTTAGAAATTTTTAAATGAAATTACATTTCAGTTGGAAAGTGTTTCATAATCAATGCTTATGCATGATTGATCTTTCTTGTTTCTTTTTGGAGGATATCCCAAAAATCAGAATTTAATTGAATTTGTTATTCTCCCTATATTAAATAAATTTTAATTAAAAAACTACTTAATATATATTACTAAAATTTTTTTTATATATTTTACGGGATAATGTGAATATTTCCTAAAAATTTTGAAACAATGTGTGAATTTTAAATTTGCTTAAAAAATGTTTGAAAATTAGGTCCCATAGGGTTCTATGTATTTCATTTTTTCAATCCGTGTTCAATAAAAAACTAATTGTGTGATATTATTTATTTATATTCCCATAGGACCCACAGACCGTCTGAAAAACATACTAAAATTTCATTTTGATAAAGCCATTTTTACGGCAGTTATCGTGCTAAATCACAGACAGACAGACAGACAGAATGAACAAAGTCATAAACACTTTTCAACTCTGTTGTAAAGTGTTAAAAACTAAGATTGCTAACTATAAACAGTAAATAATAATTTATTTATTTATACATGACAACTACAGTTACTATCAAATTACAATAACCACAAGACGTAAAACTATAGAAGATAAAATACAAGAATACTACACAGTAAATATGTAAAGTCTACTAAATCGGGCTGTTTAAAATTTGCTAAGAGTCAAACTCAAAATATCAATATCGACATAACATGTATTAAGGATATCAACAATCTTATAGACTGAAAAGCACTTAATGTAATTGTGTTTAATAGTAGTATTATGGAATAGTTAGTTGTAAAAATGCATTTTTATGTGCAATCATTTTCACATAGAATCAAATTTTCCCACTATTTATTAAAAATCAGTAAATGGTCTCGTGATCGTTAAGGCTGCGTAGAAATCCTTCATCACTATAACAACGGTTTCATTTACTGCGTTTATTTTAAAACATATTTTAGATTATATTATGTTGCCACATAAATAAATCAAACTTTAAGCTATTGCAAAAATATTCGCGAAGTCCTCGTATCACAGTTATTGTTATACATAACGTAGAGTTCCATTTCCCAACAGTGCTATATCATCACGTAATTAATATTACAACTAATCATTCTTGTTTTCTAGAGCCATGCAGATCGCCAAAAGTCGTTGGAATAAACATTTTATTTTTTGCAGGAGGAGTAAAATTTATTTTTCATTTTAGATTTTAGTGATTAACATTTTTCACACATACATATTCACTGGTAGAAAACATTGAAAAGGAAGCTAATTTTTGTATTTAGATCAAAAAATATTTCAGAGTAATATATTCGTAAGTATGGGACAAGCATGTGGATGATACTTTATTGCACTACCTTTTGTGAAATAACAGAATTGAAATTTTGTGACAATAGAAGGCCGAAAGAAGAGGAAAATATTAAAAAAAAAGGTTTTAAAATTCTTCAAACTAAAAAATATCATTGTGGAACACAGGTACTCCAATTTTTGTAAAATTACCCATTAGTCGTTCTTTAGAAAAAAATTCTTTTTGCAGTCATCTTCATACACCGAGGATTACTGCATTGTAAACTCGGCTGATTCTAGTGTGACGCCACTTATTTACATATTTTAACATTGTTACTTCCAAGTCTATTTCTTGAATTTAATAGCTAATTGCACTCCGCTTTAATACTAGCAAACAGGTTTTTGAGTCATTTTCAAAGCAAATGTCATATATAGAGACCTTTGTAAATATCCTCAAGACATTCTTATATATTATTTAATTTACATATTATTCAAAGTAATTCTTCTTCATGCTTGTAATAAGTATTTAATTAACAAGTGCATAAAATTACAAAGTCTCCTTTTACCTAATGAAATTTAAACAAAAGGATTTCTCCATTAATTAAGACGAAACACGCAATTTTATATTTATTCATTTAAGGTTTTCTAAAAATCCTGGAACTTTAGATATTTAACAAATATAATATGTCGAAACAATACAATTCCTTTGAAAAGAATTTGAAAGCAAATAAATCTCATCGAAATCTCAATCACAATCTGCACATAAAATTAATTATTTTGCCATTTTTAGCATCCTCTTTTGCATTAATAAAATAAATTAAAATGAGCACATTTAATAAAGGAAACGTTGTTTTAAAAACAAATCAGTAAATCAGATACCATATTAAACTCTCACGTGAAAAAATTCTGATGCTTTTACAAAGTTTTGGTATACGTCTTCTAAATTTGTCCCTTCAGTTGATTAAATCTTATTTTAACAAATTACTCTGAATAATATTTAAATTAACAAACAAAATGAAAGGACTGAGGAATAAAGATTAATTCGTTTAGAAGTACAATACTTTTTTGACGGCATCCTTGTTAATTTATAAAAACTTTCTTTGTGTTAGATGAGAAATCTTGTGGTTTCCGCACACTGAAATATTCGATATTCCGAATGACTGTGAAATGCGAATTATTAACAAGAAGGACCAATCATGCTTAAAGCATTTATTATGAAATACTTTCCAACTTCAATGCAATTTTATTTAAACAAGTCTAAAATGCAATACATTCCTCGGTAATATTTTAAAAGTTATCACAATACTACATTAATTTATTGTATTTAAAAACTTAAAATTTCATCGAAAAAAATGAACTTCATTCAAATGACGGCATTGAAATATAAATTGTCTGGTTTAAACATCTCTAAAATGTAATACATTCCTCGGTAATAATTTCAGAATTATCATAATATTACGATAATTTATTATATTTGAAAACTTCATCGAAAACAACTGAAATTCATTCAAATGACGCCATAGAAAAAATAACACACCTGGATCTCTCTATAAAACAGCATTTCATTCATAACATTTTCAAATTCATTTCATTCATCACAATACAATAATAATTTATTTTATTTAAAAATTATGACCATGGAGCTAAAAGTAATTAAACTCTATGCTTAAAACTTCATCGAAAAAATCGTCCTTCTCTTTGTAAAATCAATGAATATTTCATTCATATCAAAATTGCAGACTCCATGGGCTAAATAATTTTGTGTTAATGATATACAGAAATTCTAATACAACTAATTCTACATATTTTGCTGTTTAAATTCTACATTAGTGAAAAATAGGCTTCGTTGTATAAATAATCAAATTTGGATGATCATGTAAACTCAAATATATTGTAATTGCGTTGTTTCAGTATGTAGATGCACAGAATTCAAACAAAAATAAAGTGGTTTTAGGACGGATACAACACTCAATATAAATTAAAAAGAACTTTAAAAATCACGATTTTGAGACAAGATGGATACCATATATCATTTTGAAGTGGGCCATGTGATCTTTTCATATCATGGTCACGTGATCGCTTCATATAAGAGGTGTAATTAATATTTTAATTTCTACTTAAAAAAGTATTAAATATATTTCGCTGAATTTTTTTTTATATATTTTATGAAACACTTTGAATATTACCTGAAATTTTTGAAGCAATTTGTGAATTTTAAATCCGCTTAAAAATGTTTGAAAAATTAAATTCCATAGGGCTCAATGTATTTCATTTTTTCAACCCGGGTTCAATCCAAAACAAATTGGGGGATATTATTCATTTATATTCCCATAGGTTCTACAGACCGTCTGAACAACATACTAAAATTTCATTTTGATTAAGTCATTTTTACGACAGTTATCGTGCTAAGACAGACAGACAGACAGAATGAACAAAGTCATAAACACAATTCAACTTTGTTGTAAAGTGTTAATAAGATGACAATATTCATAGCTTGCTTATTGAGAGACCTTTGATTTTCAACGGGGCTCGTAAAGATTAAATAGTTTAAAAGTACAATACTTTTTTGACGGCACTCTTGTTAAATTATTAACATATTCTATGTGTTAAATGAGAAATATTAATATTTATGTTCAATTATATTATGTCACTTATAGTTATATTTATATTCTATAACATATCACGTAATTTATATGTTTGGAGCAAAATATGGCTTATGAAATATGACTCCATCGAAATTCGGATTCCTCATGGAACACCGAGACTGTTCAATTTTTTAGAGTTGAAGTGAAATCCAAATGCCACATCTTCTCTTTCCAGGTCGAACTTCAGATCTGTGCAGCTTCTCTGTGCTTACTCTGTTTTCTCATACCGATTTGCATCTTATTCTTACCAAGACTTATAGGATCTAGTTTGATGGGAAGAAGTGAACAGAACAGAAATGGGCAATGAAGCATGTTATATGCAGACTCACGCATTGTTTGTTCATAACACTTGTTTGCACCGAATATCTATCTGTTTTTTGAAATATTTTTCGATGTGTCATCTCGTGCAAAAAGGAATATATTTGCATAAAATCACATTAAGAAAACAAAGAACGCAAGGAAAGCATATGAGAATGAATTCCAGCTTTATTCTAGTTCAAGCACTTTTTGTCATACAATGCATATTCATAACTCATGCGGTTAAGCACTAGGGATTACCACAAACTGTTGCAAGAAATAATTAAACACAAGAATGACAGAGGAGGTATGAAGAAAGTGAAGAAATTACAGAACCCATCCTGACAACTTACAGAAACTGCTCAAAACAAGAAATTGGGAAACAAATTGCAATGGATAACTTACAGATACTGCTCAACACAGCTGCCGTCAAAATGAATGCAGGCCTAACAACTACGACGTAGTGATCGTCGTACATTGGCGAAAACGCCAGGCATTTTTCGTACAACGGCGACAGCAACAGAAATTCTGGCAACAAGATCCTTATCGGAATCGACGGGGATATCGTAGATGAGGCTTTTCATATGAACCCAATGGAAAAGAATGGACGATGGTGCCGGCCAAGTAATAGGACCACACTAACCAATCCATTACCCTGGGAATGCTGCAAGGCGTTTCACGCAGTCACGTTAAAATGGGGTAGCGCCTCGTCGTGTTGGAACAGCATACGGATTCGGACTTTCATCGCATTCAGGTCCGCAGCTCCGTACATGAAATGCAAGTCGACCTTCTCCTGAATCGTGAACAATCCATCTATTCTGAAATCCACGGTAGAACTGACGGCGAGTGTGGAAACAGATGCTTAATGCTTTCGCTGGACAGCTTCCTCTAGCGCGAAACCGCATGCGTTATCACCATTCATTGTATGACGAAAATTGCTTGTTTAGGTGTGTTCTATCACCCCTTAAATTTTTGAAATACCCAAATATTTGATCAGTTAAGAAAAGGCAAGAATATTAGTCTCCTCAGCAATTTTTGACTTACTACATCTAAAATTTAAGTACATGTCGGGAGGACAGGGTAGGAAAAAGAAAAATTTCACGAACAATTCTCAAATCATAAACAACATCAAGCAAGCTTCTCCACCACCTCCTCGCTCGACTCCGCAGCTTACAACATCTGCTTCCGTGAGCACCACTGGTGACGCGAAGTCGAATGTCGCAAAAACACAATTTTGAAACTCTGTTCCCAAGTTTTCCGGAGCTGAAGGAAGCTCTCTACGGACCTTTTTAGATAGCTTAAACTTAGTTGCGGAACACGCAGAATGGACTCTTGTGGAAAAAGTAATCTGTCTGAAAATGAAAATTACAGTCCCAGCTGGGCGCCTAATAGATGGAATTCCGAGGCTAAAGAATTCAGATAATTTTTCGAATTTGATCGCTATCCTGAAAGATAACTACGAAAAGAAAAAAGACATGCCGAAGAAGATCGCGGATTTAGTCAGTTTAAAACAGAAGTCCGGAGAAACTGTTAAGCAGTTCGAAGCAACAATTGAAGCTAAATCTTACGTAGCGGTTCTTGAGGAATTAGATAAAGACGAAGATAATTCAATGAGAAAAGCCCTTTTAAAAAAAATTTCTTCAGAGGGTTGTGTAGTAAATTCAGGAAATTGGTTCTGACTCAGAACCCGAAAACTTTTGAAGCAACTAGAGAGTTGACAGTTTTAGAAGAAAAAATTCAACAAGAAAATGAGAAACAACCTGAAGAAGTAAATACTATTTAGAAATAGATAGTGATGGTTAACAGAATAGTGATAGAAACAGAATAGTAATTAACCTTTAAATATGTGTTTTATTCGCAGAGACATACAAGTGTTCTGATTAACTAATTTAATATGGTGATAAAAATATTGTTTTTATAGATAATTTATTTTTCTGAATGAAGTAAATTTTGCTATTTTAATGTGTGTTAAAAGCTCCCTATGTTGTTGATATTTATATAAGTAAATATGAAATCAAGATATGTGTTTGCTATGAAATATCTTGAAATTGTAACTGTTGAGAAGATGATATAATTTTAATAATATTTTAATATCTTGAATTAAAAGAATTTAATTCCATTTAGGAATAATCTTTAAACACATTGTGTATATTTCTCCTTGCCATGTTTCTGCTTTCCAGCCATTGATAGGTCAATGCGCCCATCACCAGGGACGACTTTATTTTGACTCATTTTGTATTGAATTAGCCTTCTGATCACGGGCCGACCTCCCGTTCGGAGTGTTACATTTTGGGCACTCCTGAGTTTATTATAATTACTTTAAATATACCAGTTTTACAAGTAGCTCACACAAGTATTTTAAAGTATATATTTACAAGTATTTACATAGTATTTTAAACTAAAAAGAAATATTATTTAATTATTAAATTTAAAAACGCATTATGTTCATTTAAATAATTTAATTATTTAAATTTTAAAAATTATTTTTACTTGCCAGTTTTGTAAATTTACCACCTCTCAACCTGCAATCAATTTTTGCAATGAAAATTTACAGACAGTTTAAGTTACTTATTACAATTTCAAAACATTTTATTTACATTTAAGCAGTATTTTAAATATGAAATATATTGTTGTTATTTAAATAATTTAAACAAATTTGAATTTTTTTATATATTATTTAAATATACAGACTCGGATATTATGTCTACTTTCAAAAAACTTAATTAGATATTTGTAAATATTTATTAATATATATATATTTATTAATATATATATAATTTACTTCAATATTTTTATGATTTAATAATTGAAAACTGCATGTAAAATGACATGTTTATATGTAGAACATTTGTGTAAGTTGAAATATCCTGGCATTTATATTTTTAAAACTAGATTTGTATGTTGTTAAAAGTTGGCAATATTTTGTACGTATAATAAATTATGTTTTTATACAGGGTTATTCAGAACCCTTGTGCCAAACCTTAAGGGGTGATAAATCACATCTAAACAAGCAATTTTTGTCATACAAAGCTGGGTCGTAACGCAACAGGTGAACCGCTAGATGGTAACTCAAGAAATGAGGAAATGATGACTCTCTCGTGAAAAGAGGAAACACAAAAATGACAATGTAGGCACGAAGTACGTTTTACTGACAGAAATTGCAGAATGTTTGAACAAAGTTACAGAAACTGCTCAAAAGTGCGACCACCAGCAGTTATGCAGGCTTCACACCTGCGACGTAGCGAGCGGCGCACGTTAGCAAAAACACCCACCATATCTTGGACAACGCCGGCAGCAACAAGAATCCTAGCAACAATGTCCTCGTCAGAGTCGATGGGAATATCGTAGATGAGACATATGGTCCTATAAGAAAAAGTCGAGACAGGAGAGATCAGGCGATCGTGCCGGCCAAGCTAAGGAACCACCTCGACCAATCCATTGCCCTGGGAATGTAGATTCTAAAATGTGCCGCAGATCCACGCTGAAATGGAGGTGGTGTTCCGTCATGTTGAAACCACATACATGCTTTAATGCTGGGAAGAACATGTTGCAGTTACTATATCAATACCTCCTGTAAAAATAGGAGGTATGTTTTAGGTGTCCATGTATGATGCATTTGTATGATTCAATATGAAGCGAAGGCGATTTCAAATATTTCAAATAAATAAATGTTCCATCAGTTTTAAAACATAATTCTGCTATTCGAAAATTTTTAAACGATATGTATGTCCAATATATATAAAAAATACACTGCATCTGACATGTGTTTACATTATTAATGAAATTATCTCCATAATAAAAGTTAAATTAATTTAAAGTATGTAATTAATAACTTCAGATATTTCTGTTCGCTATTTCTTCCGATTTACTTTAGATGCACCTGTCTGGACTATTTCTGTTCTGAATTTTCTGACAATATTCGAATGTACTTGTCTAAATTCTTTGTTTTTGCTTCCCTAATATTGAATGATTTACAAATTGTAAGGTTTTTTTTAATTTATTCGTCAGCTGTTGTTCTCTTTTAATGGTGAATAAAAAAAACCTTCTAGACTTTCCCATACAATTGCTCCAAACACTCCTAGAGTGAGTGGAGAGTCTGGGTTTATAAAAAAAGTATAAAATACTCAGAGTGCTTGAGGTCTTTAAAAACTGGGAAATTCAGGATTTCGATTTTTGGGGACCTTAAAACTGCTTACATTTATTCCAAAGTTTTAAATGACATCACAAGTCAGAAATTGGGGTCAGGAGGTTATGGCAAGAGATAGTTTTGGGTCCTATCCTAGACACTTCCTGAATCTACTTCCGTGTCTACATGAATTATGGAATCCCTCAGTTCGAAAGTTCATCCAAGAAGTGATGGGTTTGGGGAAAGATACTAGTACGTTCACTGTGGCTGAGGTCCCAATGTAAATTAGATGATTTTACGGCAAATCAGACGTCTATCATTGTGATCTGCGGGTTTCTAGATCATCAGAAGTTGAAGTCTCTCACCATTTATTTCTGGTATTGGTCTTGTGTTTGTTCTGGCATTTTCGGAGAAGTGCGATTAGCAGCAACAACAATTCAGACATTGTAATAAAATTAGGAGAGATTGTTACCCGCCCGAGACTGATGATCAGATGGCAACTTGCAGAAGTTTTCCCATCGATCTTTGGAAAAGAAATCAATGCGTTTCATATTTTTCGGTTCATGTTTCTACCACTCTCCTTATATAAACCCAACCATGATTACCTGATTCTTATAAATTACTGCAGAATCCATAGTCATGATGTAACTAAGAAATTTAGGGCCTTTTTGTGTAAGATTTATTTCAATTTAGTGTACAATTACATTTATAAGCGTCTAACCTTCTGATCCGTTTCTAAGGTCTATATGTAACAGTATCTAATGTACTTGTGTAAAAATCACAATTTCTTACTTGTGATGATTTGCATAAAATATCGTCAAAAGTCTTCCAAAAATTTAAAATCTGCAGGATCCAATATATACCAGTTCCACTCCAATTTAAAGAGATTTTTGGCAGAGTGACGCCAGACATTTTTATAAGCATTCCTTGATTTCTTATATAGTGTTGAGATCAAATTATATTATGTGAAATTTGATAAAATTTCATGCTGTAACAAACCTGCTACTTTTACAGTACTTGACTTTTTTTTGTAGTTCTTAAAACGTACTTAAATATATTTTTTATTGCAAGATATGCAAGAGCCTTAAATATAATAACAAGGAAAGAAAAGAAACTGGAAAAACTCCAGAAAAACTGAGATAGGATTACAGTTTGAGCAGAGAGTTTTGCCTTGAGTGCACTAATTAAAATTTAATTATGCTACAAATGTAAACGAAATATCCTTAGTGCTATATAATATTTTTATACTGCTAAAACATTTTTGAGGAAATATTAGATATAAAATATATATTCACGATATATGCTGGTGATCAAGCAATATGAAATTATATCAAATAGAATTTTACTTTCACATACGTAATTTTGATACAGTATTGTTTTCAAAACAATTTTAGAATTCTAGAATTTGATGCTAATATATGTTTTTAGATCGCCTGAGCACGTTTTGATTATTTTTGGAGTGATGTGTGTCTGTCTGTCTGTCGCTCTGTTAGTCAGTCTGTCTGTTTGTTTGTAAGCCTCTGGTCGATTTTTTCAAAAAATTGAATTTCAAAAAATTAGATTTAAGGTGATGGTGCAGAGGAATAACTCAAAACAATTTTGCTCAATTATTGAGAATTTCTACTTTAGATAGAATCCTGATTATTGTTTTATTCCATCAGTCTAATTATCGATATGAACGAAAAAAATCTAATATTTAAAAAAAATCTAATTTGAGGTAACAATCCAAAGAATAAAAAAGAGCACACACAAATATATTTTCAAATTATCGAGCATTTCCTCTCGAGCCGGAAATTCGTTTTTAATCTTATTCGATTCTTCTCAGCTTCCGGATCGACAAAATAAACAGAACCTTTGAAAATTCAAATTTTGATGTGACGATACAAAGGCAGCTTGAAAATACCTACACCACTTTGCCTCTCAAAATACGTGATCCACAATTTGATATACTTTCACTGCCAACCTTTAAAAATGGTTATCATCATTTTTATTAAATGTGTAAGTGTCACATTGAGGAATGGCTACTTTTTTATAACGGTGATAAGATAAGGAAAGATAGGAAGAAAAAATTATATTTTACTTAACACTGACTTCAAGAGAAGATATGCGTTAAATAAAATATACTTGACTTTGTGGACCGAAATGTCTTGATTTGTTGGTAATTCATGTTTTGCGATTATTTGCTTGACTTGGTGGTTTCGATTTTCGTTTTTTGATTTTAATTTTGCTTGAAGGTGAAGCATTTTGTTTCCACCGATTGTTGGATATAATTTATGTTATTTTAAGAATACCCCCTTGCAGCCTTATTTTTTGTTCAAAAGTAATCACGAATAAGCCTTTAAGCGCATAAATTGAATTGTTTGCGTGTGGAAAACATTCTCTACACTGTTTTCAATGCCATTACAGCCGGGAAGTAATTAAATAGAAAAGCGGTCCGTGCTAAAAAATTAAAATAATTGATGGATAAACTTCAATGCTTTAAAATTTTCAGTTTCTCGAAAATTTATTTCTAAGGGTATTCATTAAGTTATTTATTGCAAAGCCCCAAAACCAAAATATTTTCCCTGAAGAATAAAATAAAGTGAAAGTGGGTTTAATTCATTCTGGATAACAAAAGATATATCTATTCAACTAAGAGTGTTTCACCAAAAATATTATTTAGATGTATTAAATATGTATGATAAGATTGAAAATGGGAGTTAAATATTCTGATACGAAGAATAATATAAGTTGTAATTAAAATTGTGTAAGTATATTATATATATTTTATTTCCTTAGAAATATAAAAATTTACTTTTGTTGCATATACAATATGAAAATAGTCTTCTAAAAATTAAACCGTATGAACCAGTACTTATTGCTATAACTTATGTTCGATGATGAAATAAATAAATGGCTTTCATAACGTTCTAAAAATGTACATCTTCTGGGAACTTTAATCCATATGAGATAATATATATATTTGTTGAAAATTGTCCAATCAAGTGATAGAAAAAAATAAAAAACAACAAAACAATAACTTGGTAATCATATATAGTAGGGATTTTATTCTTAAACTTTTCCCTATTATACTCGTATATTTATAAAAACATTTGTCTGTTATGTAAAAACACTTCTATGTTCACTTCAATGCAATTTTTGATGTGTGTATGATGATGAATCTTCTTACAGGTGTAATACCTATATGAACCTTCATACAGGTTGTTCTTGTTTAAATAAAGTGGAATTAACATATATGTCTACTTTGCAAAAGACATACAGTAGGTCACACAAACGCATATGACGCAAAAAGTACAGTGCTTCTCTTTATCAAAAAGATGTAAATCCATCAATGATTCCAAAATTTCATTTAACTCGATTACAAATCGTTCTCAATATAGACGTTTCGAATTATGTAAGACTTTATAAGCACTAATTTTGTATTTAAAGATCCAAGGGCGCACACATTGTGTATATCTATAGTAAAGTGACTATGCCAGATTAAATAAAAGGAAATACAGCGTTTCTAGTAGACAATTAAAAAAGTTGAAAAATTAACTCGGCAAGAAAGCGAGATAAGTAACATCACAGGGAGACAGAAGCCCATAATTTTGCATTTATGACTGGAACGATATTTTCGATGAAGTGCAAGAAATTCCTCATTTTCAGTAGCCAGCTTATTCTCTGAACATGAGTTCCATCAGAGGTCTTTAGGATACCCTTGGTAGGGCTGTATCTGCGCGTCTATTCCCTGAAAATACTTTTAAAAAGCTGAAAACTTCCCTTCGACAGGAATACCAGTTATTGGTTCCTGCTGCACTGGATCACTTAATCGCAGGGATGAAACGTCAATGCGCAACTTATGGTAGAGTCATGGAAGGTCGCACTTCATATTAGGACCTGGCAGTTCATTTGTAAAGCATGCAAAACTTTTCCAAATGTGCTAAGTATCAGATTAGCATTTAAAGTGTAAATATGTGCCAAAATGAGTTTCCTTTAATTTTATGTTTATACCCATGAATATATTACATATTTGACTATATTCTTGTGAAATTTCAAATCAAACAAAGCATATACTTTTTAGTTTATGTCGGATATACCGAGTGCGAAACTTTTAGAAGGTAGTGTTGTACTGACTACGATATCGAACCGAACAGAGCCGTATTTTCAATGTCTCTTCAGGGGAGAGATCAGAATGAGGTTATTTGTTGAACAGAATTTCTAAGCAGGAGTCCTCGGTAACTTAAAATGCTTAAACCAATTATACTTATAGTATCAAACATGGAACATAACTTTACCCAATTTTCGATTAAAATAAGTTTTTTTACGCTGAGTGCTATACATTGCTAAACAAAATAAAAATTGTAATTACATTTTTGAGAGTGTTATGTAATTTCACTGTCTATGACAGACTTAAAATCTAGTTTATTACAATTAATTGTGGATATTAATATGTAGAAATGTGGAAGTAATTAAAGAAGTGTTGAATTTTTAAAAGGAATATATTTTGTAATATGCAGTTATTTATTTTCATGATGTTGCTAATTTTTTAAAGCCATACAGTGACTTTATATTCAGGCTATACAAATTAAATTAGAAACCAAATTGTTGTCCCAGAAAATATTAATGGCTTATTAATAAAAGGAACTGCGCTGCAATTTTGCTTTTTCAAAATCAATTTCTAAACGTAATTTGCTTGGCAATTCATCAAGAAAGTGAAAATTAATTTTTAAAGCATAGTTTTAGCGGTTTAAATACAGATAACGACGTTAAATTTATGTTGAATTGCCAACTGTAGCATTACTTAGGGAAGAATACTTTAGTAAAATATCACATAAATATATATTACTTAAATATATTTAACAAATGCAACAGGAGAGAACAGCTTTCATCTTTTGCTTGGGGGGAATTGATAAATTGAATGTTTAAAACATTTTATAACATACATAGTGTTAATTTTCTTTTGTCACTTCGAAATAAAATTTTAATACTGGATTGTAAGATGATTTAAAAAAAATTCTTTAATTAAGAGAAACGACAAAAGTTAGTATTTGCAATTTAAATTTTTTATCGTACACAAAAATAATTATATTATCTGTGTGCATAATATACATAAAGATGCTACATATTTTGAAAAATGTGTTTATTGTAATACATTATGAATACTCTTAAAGTGTGCAAAAATTTCTTGGCAGTTATTTGTGCATTTACTCTGTTTTCGAACATAGAGTGTACATTAGCAGACTAACCGCCACATCAATCTTATTCCCACGACGGTAAACGTTGAAAACAAAGTGTCTCAAACTAAGAAGCAAGTATTTCCTACTACAAGCGAGTATATCCCATCAAAAACTGCATATTTGTGGGATCGTAGTTTTGTCCTTCCGAATTTGTAAAACGTGCCTACGCGGGTGATTAGTTTCGCTTTTGATGAAGGAGCTATTGCCCTAAACCTATTACGCTGAGGAACTTATGCAAATTTAGTCAAAAATCTAGTAAGGCAGCAAAAAAAAGCAGATAATCTTGTATTGGTCATAATTTATAATTAGTTCCAAATGCAATACATTTTTCTGTAACATGGTAGCTTTCCGCTCTGAAAACTTGTGAATCTGTAACTTACAAACGTAAATTATACGTGGTGTGCCAAAACACGGTTTCCAGATAATATATCTTCGCCCACAAAATATATATATAAATGATATTTTACTTTCTCATATGAAGTATAGAGGAAGTATTGCTTTACGAACATTTTCGATTTCGAGATTTTAATGCCAATATATGTTTTAGGACCTCCTGAATGCGTTTTGACAGTTTTTAGTGTGATATCCATCTGTCTGTCTCTCTGGCTGCCTGTGTGCGATTTGTTGTGCACACGATACCTGCCACAAATATTAACGGAATTTCATAAAAGGGTATATTTGGCTTTGCCATCACAAACTCTAGAATCAGGTAACATTTGTTTTGAAATTGGCGTGAGCACTTTAATATTTATTTGAAATATTATTTTTTTTAACATAGCAGGGTAGTACAAAATTTGACATATTCATGCATAAAATAGATTATTTTTGGCTTAATGTTTGCGAAACTTAATATTCTCTTTCACTGTAGTGGAAAATGGCATCGATACCACTTTATGTTCATGACGTCATTAGCCTCCACATCAAGTTACTCCCCTATTTGAGAACATTGTCAAACTTCGCATCAATCGAAATATTTTTCAAACCCATTAAATAAAAGATAATATACTATTATTGTTATCATTTAGACCAATGATACAGACCAATGATACAATGATCAAATTAACCCTCGTGTCCTATCCTACAAATTGCCCTGTTACTGTAGGTAACAGCATCTTTTGGGTGATGATCATGTAACAGTTAGATTCATCCTGTAATAACCGATGACCGCCTTTTCAGAAAGCTGAGTTGATGTACTTATTGCTTCACACAGTTGATTTTTTGCAGATCACAAAATATGTTGGTAAATTTGTAGCATATGGAAGCTGATGGAAAAGATGACATCGACTATATTCGGTGCTAAAGAGAATATAAAGCATAAAACCTATTTGTGGATGCTGATATCTGCAAAGAGGGCTCCATTCCAACAGAAATTATATTTTCCTCATCACATCAATGCTCATTGAATAGAATGAATTTTACATTTATCGAGGAAAATAATTTTTAACGATGAAAAAGGACTTTCTTTTAAAGGAAAAAAGAAAATATTTTTCAGAGAAAAAAATACATTTCTATTTTGAAGTTACTTACAAAGAAATTTGTCAGAGATTGTTTAACATGTATGGATTTGGCAATGGTATACAATGCAACATTTCTCGTTATTCCATAACATGCAAAATATTTCTTCATCAATTACCAAGAATAATTTATAGAACTTCACATTTTAATATTTAAGTAATTTTATAAATAGTTAATACAAACTTTAGAATATTTTAACGGAATATAAACGTAATAATTCCTAAAAGGGGAAAATTTCGTTTAAAGTCAATTGATTGATTTTAGTTGTTTACAAATTATAACGTATCCTATAACATCCTATAACGGTTCCTATAACATCCGTGATATCATACAATAGTATAAATTTATTTAAAATACGCTACGTTGTATTTCGTGTTGTGACATGTTTCGCTAGTAACTATTACGAGATATTTTCAAAATTTGTACGCTGCATTATAAACTTTTAATGCAAATATTTTTGAAAATATATATATAAATTTTAGAATTCAAAAACTGTTCTAATAGTTTGAGATAAATTAAAAGTATATCCTTAGTTATTTGTAAAATGTCTGATTTATGTATTGCATCAACATGAATTCCAAATGTTAGATTAATTAATATGTAAACAAGCGGTTATTTGTGAACTCTGCTAATGTATGAGTTTAGGTAACATAATATAAATATACGGAATACATTTTTATTAGTGAACAATTAAAGTGGATTTATAGTCTATTGCCAATTTATTTTCCATTTCTGTTCTTTTAGTAATTATTTCTTCCTGACGAAGGAAATTGAAATGATGGACAAGTCTTCAAAAACTGTTATTAAAAATGTAAAAATAATAATGGATTGAGATTGAGATGTATTTATATAAAAATACGAATATAAATAAACACAAAATAATGTAATTGATATAGTTCTGCAAATGCATCTGCATTAGGGACATCCTACATAACTTGATAAAGCACAAATGCATAAACAATGCAGCAAATAACGCTGAAATATACATTGAAAAACCAATCAACAAGCACGAAGACTGAAAACTGAAATGGGTGTATTAAAAGGTCGATATGAAAAGTGATCAATTTTCTGATACCACATCGTCGTTTTAACTTCGGGAGTGCTTGTCTGTCATGCTTTTGTGAAGGAGAGCCAATGTATCCTTGAAACATGTGTATACTGCTTTGTTTATTAATTTGTCTTTTGAACAAATTGTTTTTACTTATTGATATCTGTATTAATTCGATTTAAATTAAATCGAAGAATTCATAAGCTCCTCAATCTACAAAGTACGTGTTTGTACAAAATTTGAGTTCTATTAAACACGAAAATTTGACACATCGACATTAATTGTCTGGGGACCGCACAAAAGGTGAATATCATCATCTATTAGGCAAAATGGTTATTTCCGAGCGATTTGTCTCATAAATTGATCATCTTAACTTACTACTATGTATAGAAAGGATTTCATTCCATAATTCATTTTGATCTATCACAGACCATTTTTGACATTTTAGAAAAGTTGTGTTCTCCATAATGATCGTGAGTTGCTTCAAAAGTTTGGAGTCATCCACGTCAATGTTTAATATTACGTGTATATAATGAACTTGCTATGTATGTAATGTATATAATTGCTATGTATATAATGAATTTGTAGTTAAAATCATGTTTAGGACTTACAAAATTTTTTCATTCTATAAGAACTTACTAATTCTTTGTATAAAGCAGTTATATATTAGTTGAGTGACGATAATGGTTTCAAGGGAGTTATTAGCTTCCTTCTTCTGGCCGAAATACAACTTTTAAAACAATATGCGCCCTTAGCAAAAGCTGAGGGTGAAGTGGTCAATTGTTTTGAGGGAGTTACAAGCCTCTTCATCTGGAAAGGGACTTATAAAGCTCTCGAAACTATCGGACAGTTCTCTCTCAGTTTTTGTTAAGAACGCATATTGTTTAACTATTCTGGTTTTTTTCTGGTACAAGAGAGCTTATAATATCCTCGAAAAAGCTATATATCGCCTATTTAACATATGACTAACTGCTTTATACAGAGTTCTTGTCTTGCAAGTAGCAGTTTGTTTTAGTATTATTTTATTGTATGCTTATAAAGTATACATTTCAAATGATTGTTGCTTAACTGAAAGAGCAGCTAGTATAAGAATTTTCGAAAAAAGCAGTATAAACACAAAATATAACAATGTCAACATTATTTCGTTAGCAAAAAATCTTCCTTCGTCTGGAGAAAAAACAATAAACTAGAAAAGAAATAACAAAGAATAATTACCTTTAACTGACAACATTGTATAAACCTATTTGCAAAGTTATGCTTCTTGTTGGATTCTAATTGCCTTTCAAGAAGTACATATTTTAATTTAAAGCACGTATAATAAAGACGAATTTGTATTTTTATCGTGCACATTTGTTTTCAATTTTAGCAATGTATGGAAATATGTTTTACTAAAATACATTATTTCTTAATAAAACAATTCTGTGGAATATATAACAGGGTAAAATAGTTTTACAATACATGGCATCCCTGTCTCTAATAAAGAAAGTATATGCATGACAACTGCGTTACCGCTAAAGAAATGAATCTATAAATCTCGAACTGCCAAGTTGTTACATTGAAAATATGCGTAACGTTAAAGTAGTAACAATCGGTGGAATTTTACCACGTTAGTTTGAAAAAAAGTCTTACCGTAATCAGCTCTAGTAATTCATCATCAAAGATTGGAAATCAATATTAGCTGAAACATATAAGGTTTAAGGAAAGATGTATGATGCTAAACATTTTCTCCAATCACGGCTAACTAAAATATGTGTTGAAAATGGATATTTTCAACGATTTCAGATACCATTGGTTATTTTAGACATATTTTACAAGATTATATATTGAAGATTTTTTGTAATAAAACATTTATTTTATTTCAGTTATACATGATGTCCAGTTACCAAATATAAGTCTAGTTCCCAAATAAAAACAAAAATTGAATTACAAGTGCAAATTCAGTGTAATTTAAAATAATTATTGTTCTTATTTCGTGCAATTAAACTCAATTTAATGAATTATTGAAGAAATAAAGAGAACGTTAATATGATCGTGCGCTGCACATATTAGATTTTTACTTTCCCTGCAAAACATGGTAATGGATTGGGAAAATATTGAAATCATGTCTAAAAGCGCAATTTGAATTTTTGAGAGATCCATATGTTTTGGAATCACTGGAACAAGAAAACACTATTTTAACGTGATGCCTGTATATGTGTGTCTGTCTCTACAATGTATTATGCACTCTAACTCAAAACTAAGGGATCAAATTTGACAAAATTTGGTAGGTAAGTCACGTGTGCTTATTATAACCAGTGCTTATCATATTTTGTTACTATTCGGGATAAAAAAAACCTGCTGTTTTTGCGGAATTGTCAGCAAATATTGCATTTATCCACTCTAACTGAAAAAATAATAGACCAAATTTCACAAAATTTATATCCTTGCAAGTTAACCTGGTGCTGGTTAGATTTTACTAGTATTTAGAAAAAAGAACCTGCATTTTTTTCAAAATGGCCGGCAAAAATATTTAAATATGAAGAAAAAAGACTACGTGTGATCAAATATATAAATCAAATATTTATTTCAAAAGTAATGTTTGAAGACGAAAAAAATAAGATCAACACCATTATTCTAGGAGTAATCGTTCTCCAGATATTTTAGTTTTTTCTCATTTTCGCTATGCCACCATTGAAAATAAACCCAGTTACCAAATGAGAACGAAAATTGAATTAAATGTGCAATTTCGGTGTAAGTTAAAATAATTATGGCTGCAATTAAACTCAATTTAATGATTTATTTAAGAAATACAGAGAACGTGAACAAGATGTCTGCAGGGAAAGTTGTGTGTTGCCCACATCAGAATTTCACCTTCCATGCAATACATGGTTATGTATAGGGAATGTATTGGAACGTACCGAAAATCGTAACACGAGTTTTCGACTCGTCTATATGTTTTGAGACCTCTGAAATACGAAAACTATACTTTTAGCTTGACATCTGTGTATGTATCTGTGCGTCTCTGTGTGTGGGTGTATATATATTTATATATATGTGTGTGTGTGTGTGTGTGTGTTTGTGCAATATATTTATCCACGCTAACTGAAACTCAATTGGAGAGAATTTCATAACAGTTTGCAGGTAAGTCCCTTTTGAGTGGCCCTAGTTCTGATTAGATTTGGTATGAATCGGAAAAAACAACCAGCCTTGTTTTGCGAAAAGGTCAGCAAAAAACATTAAATCAAAAAATGAATGACTACTTATGCTCAAATATATCAATTAAATACTTATGTGATACGTAATCTTTGAAGGCGAAAATACTATGACCAACCCCATTACTCTAGGAGTAGCCTTTCTAGAGATATTTTAGTTTTTTCGCATTTTCGCTACGCCACCTTTGAAAATAAGTCCAATTACGAAATGAAAACGAAAATTAAATTAAAAGTGAGAAATCAGTGTAAGTTAAAGTAGTTATGGCTGTTATTTTGTGCAATTAAACTGAATTTCATGAAATATTGAAGAAATAAAAGGAAAGTGAATATGAGTCTGCAGATGAAGTCGTGTGCTGCCCACATTAGATTGTTAAGCTTGCAATGTTTATATCACAAAAACTAAGATTGCTAACTGTAAACAGTAAATAGTAATTTATTTATTTATACGTGGCAACTATAGTTAATATCGAATTACAATAACCGCAAGACGTAAAACTATAGAAGATAAAATACAAGAATACTACAGAGTAAATATGTAAAGTCTACTAAATCGGGCTGTTTAAAATTTGCTAAGAGTCAAACTCAAAATATCAGTATCGACACAACATGTATTAAGCATATCAACAAATTTATAGACAGAAAAGCACTTAATGTAATTGTGCTTAATAGTAGTATTATGGAATAATTTGCCTAGTATTGGTAGCAGGTATATGGAACACTAAGCAAGAAAGTAAAATTGTACAGTCGCTAGTGTTATTTAAAACTGCATAGTTAAACAAGATACGAAACCTTTTTCTTTTTTTATGAGGCATAAAATTACATTTTTGCCTATGTTGGCTTGTGTGTATATCAAATGGATAATACTTAATAATTATTCCGTAATAAATAGTATGTAAAATTTATTTATTGGCATTCAAATCTCCAACAAGGATATATAATTGGATTTTAGTTTGCGTTTGTAGTTTTAGATCTATTATACTTTCTATATTGATAGCTTCACCTTGTAAAGAACCTTGCTGCTCCAACCTGGAATCGAACCCTCGATCTCCGAACTGACCAGCTGGCGCTCTACTGTTGAGCTTCTGGAACGAAATTGCCATCTCTTATAGCCAAAGTGGGCTCTACATTCTCCACCTTCTAATGCTAGATTGGCGGACACTGAGAATCTGACTGACCACCTCCTGCTATTTTTACATCAGGTTATCCTCCTGCTACTACTATTTTACCCAGGTCAGTATATTTCGTGGATGTTATCCTCAGAATTTGAAATCGGCCCTCAATTTTCCTAATTCTACTGAATACGTACTAGTCGTGCTAGTGTCAATTTCATACTTCTGACATATTTGTACTAACCTACAGGGTTGATTTGCTCGGGCGACATTGTAAAGAACCTTCCTGTCCCAACTGGGAATCGAATCTTGGATCTCCGAACTCGTCTGCCGACGCTCTACCTTTGAGCTACTGGAACATAAGCAGCTCATTATGTTTTCCGCCTTGATAAAATATTGGTGCCTAAGAACGATATATTTTGTTTTGTTTCAAATGAATTTAGAAATATATCTTGGGGGTACTAAACTTGGGAGTACTAAATGGGCTTTTTAAATGATGAGATTTGAAGAGAAGAAATACAAATAAGAAATCCTAGTAAGTATTTATATGCCGCCAAGTAAGTGCATAGATTCATCTGAAGATTAAATCTCCTCAGACATACTGCCAGTTTGTATGCTACTAAGCCAGTTAATAACATAATTTAATATTTTTACGTGGAGTTAAGGTTTGGATATTAGGTTGAAATCGGCTATGAAACTGTGAACTAAAATCTATGAAATATGAACTAACAGCTATGACTGAAATATGAACTAAAATCTAACCTAACTATGGTAACCTAAAAACTATGAATAGTTTGCAAGTAATCTGTAGCCCTTTAGTAGTCTTAAAAGGTCTTAAAAGTCTACTTTTGTAGTCTTAAAAGGACGTATAACTAGATTTTGGACCAGGTTTTCTGGTTTTAGAATATGATGGTCATAATTTCGATATTTTAATATTTTTAACTATTTTTAAAATGTGGTTTCAATTTCAATATTTTTAAATTTAGAACTGCTTTGAAAATGTCTAAAGACGTATCATTCACAAGCAATTGACGCAAAACCAGTTTGGCTCCATAGACCTTCAGCCACTGCCGATTCTTTTAAAATAAATGACTATACAGGGTATCCCAAAAAGAGTGAAATGCGCTTTAATTATTATTCTGTTGGAGATAAGTGGGCAATGTAAATTGCAAAAATGTTGAAAGTAAGGCAGAAAATAAGACTACGTTAATGAAATAGGTCCTCTCATTAATTTTCAAATAGCCACACTTTTTAAATTTTTGCACGACCCCCTTAGACAAATTTGTTGAATCAGAAAATTTTTATTTTTAATGCAACAAGATCATTAAAATACCGCATATCTGCATCTTTAAAATCAACTGAATTATGCTAAAGGAAAAAATCTGACTTATGCCATATTTCCGTACCATGTGAAAGGATGTTTCATCAGTGAAAATAGGGATCATAAACAAATTGACGATGGAAATTATTTATATCAAAATTACTTTAATATGTGTCAAAAATTTTTATCACAAATGCATCTAAATAAAGCATTACACAGACAGAGATCCTATAAAGCACACTCACTATGCGGTTGGGTATCCAATGTATTATCATCCAGTTTTCTTTTTCTGTGATATGTCACAAATTTATATTTCTAATTTGATATATGGTCCCCATTCACAATGTTCAATTTTCAATTCAATAAAACTCACTCAATTTTAAGGATAGAAATATACGGTTATTTTAATAATCTTGTTACATTAAAAATCAAAATTTTCTGATTCACCAAATTTGTCTAAGGGGGTCGTACAAAAATTTAAAAAGTGTAACTTTTTGAAAATTAATGGGAGAAACTATTTTAATTAACGTAGTCTTATTTCTTACTTTACTTTCAACAATTTTGCAATTTACATTGCCCAGTTATCTCCAACAGATAAAGAATTAAAGCGCATTTCAATCTTTTTGGGACACCTTGTATGGCATTCTTCTTAAACAAAATGTATCAAAAATTGTATACGTTGCTCTTTCATGCGCTCTTTATTCTTTAAATGTAGCGAAGTTGCTTTTAGTGACTGTCATTTAGAAACGATGGTATTTTTATAGAAATATAAATTAATGTATTTTTAGTTCTAAAAATGCATTTTCATGTGCAATCATTTTCACATAGAATCAAATTTTCTTATTATTTATTTAAAATCAGTAAATTGTCACAGATCGTTAATGCTGCGTAGAAATCCATCATCACTATAACAACGGTTTCATTTACTGTGTTTGTTTTAGAACATATTTCAGATTATACTACGTTGCCACAAAAATAAAACAAACTTTAAGCGATTAAAAAATATTCGTGAAGTCCTCGTATCACAGTCATTGTTATACATAACGGAGAGTTCCATTTCCCAACAGTGCTATATCATCACGTAATTAATATTACAACTATCATTCTTGTTTTCTAGACCATGCAGATCGCCAAAAGCCGTTAGAATAAACATTTTATTTTTTTGCAGGAGGGGTAAAATTTATTTTTCGTTTTAGATTTTAGTGATTAACATTTTTCACACATACATATTCATTGGCAGAAAACATTGAAAAGGAAGCTAATTTTTGTTTTTAAATCAAGAAATTTTTCAGAGTAATATATTCGTAGGTATGGGATAAGCATGTGGATGGGATATTTTATTGCACTACCTTTTGTGAAATATCAGAATTGACGTTTTGTGACAATAGAAGACCAAAAGAAGAGGAAAATATTAAAAAATAAGATTTTAAAATTATCCTAAGTAAAAAATATCATTGTGGAACACAGATAATACAATTTTTGTAAAATTACCCATTAATCGTTCTTTAGAAAAAAATTATTTTTGCTGGCATCTTCATACACCGAGGATTACTGCATTGTAAACTCGGCTGATTCTAGTGTGACGCCACTTATTTACATATTTTAACATTGTTACTTCTAAGTCCATTTCCTGAAACTAATAGCTAATTGCACTCCTTTTAATACTAGCAAACATGTTTTGATTCATTTTCAAAGCAAAAGTCATATATAGAGACCTTGGTAAATATCCTAAAGACTTTTTTATATATTATTTAATTTATATATTACTCAAAGTAATTCTTCTTCATGCTTGCAGTAAATATTTAGTTAACAAGTGCATAAAATTACAAAGTCTCCTTTTACCTAATGAAATTTAAATAAAATGATTTCTCCATTAATTAAGACGAAGCACGCAACTTCATATTTATTTATTTAAGGTTTTCTAAAAATTCTGGAACAAATATATTATGTCTAGACAATACGATTCCTTTGAAAAGAATTTGAAAGCAAATAAATCTCATCAAAATCTGCCCATAAAATTAATTATTTTGCCATTTTTAGCATCCTCTTTTGCATTACTAAAATAAATTAAAATGAGCACATTTAATAAAGGAAACGTTGTTTTAAAAACAAATCAGTAAATCAGATACCATATTAAACTCTCATCTGGAAAAATGCTGATGCTTTCACAAAGTTTTGGTATACGTCTTCTAAATTTGTCCATTCAGTTGATTAAATTTTATTTTAACAAATTACTCTGAATAATATTTAAATTAGCAATCAAAATGAAAGGACTGAGGAATAAAGATTAAATCGTTTAGAAGTACAATACTTTTTTGACGGCATCCTTGTTAAATTATCAACACTTTCTATGTGTTAGATGAGAAATATTGTGGTTTCCGCACACTGAAATATTCGATATTCCGAATCACTGTGAAATGCGAATTATTAACAAGAAAGATCAATCATGCTTAATGCATTTATTATGAAACACTTTCCAACTTCAATGCAATTTTATTAAAACAAGTCTAAAATGCAATACATTCCTCGGTAATATATTTTAAAACTTATCACAATACTACATTAACTTATTGTATTTCAAAACTTAAACCTTCATCGAAAAAAATGAATTTCATTAAAATGAAGACATTGAAATATAAATTGCCTGGTTTAAACATCTCTGAAATGCGATACATTCCTGGGTAATATTTTAAAACTATCATAATACTACGGTAATTTATTATATTTGAAAACTTCATCGAAAACAACTGAAATTTATTCAAATGACGTCATAGAAAAAATAACACCCCTGGATCTCTCTATAAAAACAGCATTTCATTCATAACATTTTCAAATTCATTTCATTCATCTCAATACTATAATAATTTATTTTATTTAAAAATTATGACCATGGAGCTACAAGTAATTAAACTCCATGCTTAAAACTTCATCGAAAAAAAATCGTCCTTCTTTTTGTAAAATCAATGAATATTTCATTCATATCAGCTATGCAGACTCCATGGGCTAAATAATTTTGTGTTAAAGAAATACAGCAATTCTAATACAACTAATTCTACATATTTAGCTGTTTACATTTTACATAAGTGAAAAATAGGCTTCGTTGTATAAATAATCAAATTTGGATGATCATTTAAACTCAAATATATTGTAATTGCGTTGTTTCAGTATGTAGATGCACAGAATTTAAGCAAAAATAAAGTGGTTTTAGGACGGATACAACACTCACTATAAATTAAAAAGAACTTAAAAAATCACAATTTTGAGACAAGATGGATACCATATATCATTTTGAAGTGGGTCATGTGATCTTTTCATATCATGGTCACGTGATCGCTTCATATAAGAAGTGTAATTAATATTTTAATTTCTATTTAAAAAAGTACTGACTATATTTAGCTGAATTTTTTTTATATATTATATGGAACAATTTGAATATTACCTAAAATTTTTGAAGCAATTTGTGAATTTTAAATCCGCTTAAAAATGTTTCAAAAATTAGGTTCCATAGGGCTCAATGTAAATCATTTTTTCAACCCGGGTTCAATCCATAACTAATTGGGGGATATTATTCATTTATATTCCCATAGGTTCTACAGACCGTCTGAACAACATACTAAAATTTCATTTTGATTAAGTCATTTTTACGGCAGTTATCGTGCTAAGATAGACAGACAGACAGACAGAATGAACAAAGTCATAAACACTTTTCAACTTTACTGTAAAATGTTAAAAAGATAACAATATTAATGGGTTGCATATTGCGAAACCTTTGCTTTTCAACGGGTATTCGGCTAGTAAAAATTAAATAGTTTTAAAGTACAATAATTTTTTGACGGCACGCTTGTTAAATTATTAACATTTTCTATGTGTTAAATGAGGAATAGTAATACTTATGTTCAATTATATCATGTCACTTATATTTATATTCTATAACATATCACGTAATTTATAAGTTTGGAGCAAAATATGGCATATGAAATATGACCCCGCCGAAATTCGAATTCCTCATGGAACTCCGATACTGTTCTATTTTTTAGAGTTGAAGTGAAATCCAAATACCACATCTTTTTTTTCCAGGTCGAACTTCAGATCTGTGCAGCTCCTCTTTGCTTACTCTGTTTTGTCATACCGATTTGCATCTTATTCTTACCAAGACTTATAGGATCTAGTTTGACGGGAAGAAGTGAACAGAGCAGAAATGGGCAATGAAGCATGTTATATGCAGACTCACGCATTGTTTTTTCATAACACTTGTTTGCAACGAATATTTATCTGTTTCTTGAAATATTATTCAATGTGTCATCTCGTGCAGAAAGGAATATATTTCCATAAAATTACATTAAGAAAACAAAGAAAGCGTATGAGAATAAATTTCAGTTTTATTCTAGTTTAAGCACTTTTTGTCATACAATGCATATTCGTAACTCATGCGGTTAAGCACTGGGGGTTAGCACAAACTGTTGCAAGAAATAATTAAACACAAGAATGACAGAGGAGGTATGAAGAAAGTGAAGAAATTACAGAACACATCCTGACTACTTACAGAAACTGCTCAAAATAAGAAATTAGGAAACAAATTGTAATGGATAACTTACAGAAACTGCTCAAAACAGCTTCCGATAAAATGAATGTAGGCCTAACACCTACGATGTAGTGATCGTCGTACATTGGCGAAAACGCCAGGCATTTTTCGTACAACGGCGAAAACAATAGACATTCTGGCAACAAGATCCTCATCGGAATCGACGGGGATATCGTAGATGACGCTTTTCATATAGACTCAATGGAAAAGATTTGGCGATCGTGCCTGACAAGTAATACGACCACACTAACCAATCCTTCATCCTGGGAATGATGCAAGTCGTTTCACGTAGTCACGCTAAAATGGGGTAGCGTCTCGTCGTGTTGGAACGGCATACGGATTTGGACTTTCATCGCATTCAGGTCCGCAGCTCCGTACATGAAATGCAAGTCGACCTTCTCCTGAATCGCGATTAATCCATCTATTCTGAAATCCACAGTAGAACTGACGGCGAGTGCGGAAACAGATGCTTAATGCTTTAGCTGGACAGCTTCCTCTAGCGCGAAACCGCATGCGTTATCACCATTCATTGTATGACGAAAATTGCTTGTTTAGTTGTGTTCTATCTCCCTTTAAAGTTTTGAGATACTCAATTATTTGATCAGTTAAGAAAAGGCAAGCATATTTTTCTCCTTAACAATTTTCGACTTACTACATTTAAAATTTAAGCACATCTCAGGAAGACAGGATAGAAAAAAGAAAAATTTCAATTCTCAAATTATAAACAAAATCAGAAAAGCTTCTCCCTCACCTCCTCGTTCGACTCCGCAGCTTACAACATCTGCCAACATCTGCTTGCGTGAGTACCACTCAACGAGTTAGAATATATGGAGAGAGTGCGGTCCAATCTGTTCCATGTTAGAAACGTGGTCAAACATAGAGCAGGTGCTAGTGGTTGAGGAGGAGAAGGCCACTCATGCTTTGGCGATTTATCGCCTAAACTGTGTCGTGTACCTTCTGTTTTCTTTTTTAACTTCTATTAAAGTTGAGGATGAATGGGAAGTTGTTACACGTATTATATATACATGATTTTAAAAAATATGTATGAAGAAAAATACGAAATAAGATTAGAATATTTTTATTACCAAAAAATTTTATTACTAAAGACAAATTTTGTTAATGAAGTCAATTTCATAAAACAAATTGAACTGCTAAACAATTGCAAATAAAATATAATAGGAAATAGATTGCACGTATATAAATTGAAGAATATGTATAATATATTTAAAAACAATTATAAAGTATATGAAAAAATTATGTGCATGCTCGCTTAAAATGTGGAATTCTCCACTTTTATCCAGATAAACTTTATCTTTGAAAGTTATGTTAGCAGTATCCATATCTGCTTTGAGGCGTAGTACGATTGAGTCATTTTTACATCTAATTTTTTTTAATGTATGTATGCGTACCGTCAAATATAAAACAATGTAATATTTGCAATAATAAAATATTTAACTTTATTTGCATTTTTTTTAATATAAAATGACATTTCAGAATAAAATACAAAATCATGTCTAAATTCATAAATAGGGGCTCAGATATTGAAATAGCCACGATTCTTAAATTGTCAAAACGTGTTCGGAAGTGTTTTTTTTTGTTTAATCCACATAGAATCTGGAAATTGTTTAAAACTGTTTTTCTATAAAGTATAGGAAATAAATACGATTATAATATATTACGGAACAAAATAGAAAAATTGCATTTAATTATAATAGTTTCAGAGATTTGACTGCTAATAATTCGTTTGAAAAATGCTTTAAATAAATATTGTGAAATTTACATCCAGAATTAAAAAGACCGTAAGCACAATTGCAGTGCGCTAACTCAATGTGGCATAAAAATAAATGTTGTACAATTATATTAAATATTAAAAACTTATAGAAAAAATTGAAGATCAATCTATCCAAAATTATTTCTAAAAAGTTTAAAAACAATTAAAGCATTAGGACCAAAATTATAATTAAAGCTATGTGCAGAATTTTAAATTTTAATGACCTTTAAATAGAGTTAATTTGTATTAATACTTCTGCATTTGTTTTGTTGAAGTTTCTCAGTATGAAGTTTCGCAGTGTGACACAGCCTTATTTTAAAAAATTCAAAGAGTACGGATTTTATTAACAGAACTTAGTGGTTTTGTATTGGGTCGTGGTTTAAAATGTGATCATTTAAATTTGAGAAAAGATATGGATCCATCTGCATCATTGAATAAGTTATAAGTGTGTGCATAATGTTGCGTTTGTGTAATTTTCCAGCAGCTTCAATTATACGAAAAGATTATTCTGCAACTTTGCAAAGTTTATGTATATCATCAGCAGGCGATATTAATCCATCTCTGTTTTTAATTTTAATTAAATTGGAAAAAGAAGAGGTCACTGTTAATGCCAAAATACATTGCGAGCACTTGAATGATTTGGTTAATTTTTTTATGATGAATCCTGAAATGTAGCCTACAACATCAGTAATAAAAAGGCTCAAATTGCTTAGGTCTATTATATTATTTTCTATGTCTCTAATATTTTGTTCTACCGTTTTATCATAAAAAGTAATATCTTCATTTAAAGTATTAGTGTATTTGTTTATAGATGATGAGACATTCAGGATATTAGTTTCATCTAAAGGCAAGCAGTTTGAATTAAAGGAGGATGTAATCTGGTGATGAGAGAGTAATCTAACGTATGCCGATTTAAATTGTATGGCTGAAGGGTTATTGTTGTGTCCGCCTTTGCTTCGTACTGCACTAAAAAACATTTCAATGTGATCTTGGGAAAGTTTGTACGTGGGTAAAAAAATTAGAAGCTGAGAATCAATTAAAATGCTATATAGTAATTTTGTGCTATTGATACATGTTAATAAACCTAAAAATCCCGTTTTTCTGTTACTATGTAAAATTAAAGAGCAATTTATAGTTTTAAAAACAACTGAAGCATTAGGACCAAAATTATAATTAAAGCTATTTGCAGAATTAAGTTTTAATGACTTTTAAATAGAGTTAATTTTTTATTAAATGCTTCTACATTTGTAATGTAAAGTATGTAAGTAAAAACGTATGATGTAAGTAAAAATATTTATATTGGTAGAGCTGTTTTTAGTTCAAGAAGCCTATTACTGAAATTATGATGAGAAGAATGTGAGGTTCTTTTAGAGTTAAGATTGCTCATTTAATAGATTGCTAACGCATGATCAAGAAGTCGGTGATTCAAATACTTCTTTGGGCAAGGCATATTTCTTTCTCGAGAACTAAACAAGAGTTGTTGTTGTTGAGACCCAGACCGTCCGACCTACCAGAAAGGTGTACGGTAACTGGACGGCCGGAAAGAACCACTCAATTTAGACCAGAACCCAGTGGGGAAGCATCCACAGGGACCGTACCCTCCTTCCCCTACCACCGACCTCTCGGAAGGACCTACTGACCCACATATTTAACGTGATCGTACTCCGCGTGAACACGGCGACAGTTTTAGCAGCAGAGGGAATCGAATCCAGGCCTACCGAGAGCAATTCCCGCGTGCTAACCACTGGGCTACCGCGCCAAACTAAACAAGAGTGTAATACCAAAATACTTCTTAAAAACACTGGGAGTTTGGTGATACATCCTTTGATTTTTAATTTGTGAACGGGGGGAAATATATCTTTTTAATCGAGATGTTTATATGAAATTAATTCTAACCAGAATCGGCACCTATAAAATTTATCCGGAGGGAATCAAGGATAAGATTAACAACATTGACTAGTTTGATGTCCGCCTTTGTGATTTTGGAGTGTCCCCTAGTCATCCCCTATGGGCGTCCATGCTAACTAGTAATACTTATTAAGAACGATTTACTCTGAACTAGAAATGAGATCATGCTCATATATCATTATATAAAATGCACCGAAAAGTTACGATGTAAAATCTAGCTGACATTTTCAATGAATGTAAACTATTATTATATTTTATTATGAACGTAAAATTTTATCATACGACACGTCTTTACTCTCATTAAAACTCCCATTTTTCTTCTCTAGCCACCCAATCTTGCGAGTCGCCAACCGTCGCCAAGTTGTACCTCGAAGGGAAAACATACGAGGATACCGAAAATAACTCTATAACTATCAGCAAAGTACTCCATATGTTTTTTTAAAGTGTTAGAATGACATTAGAAGTCTTTTGCAATATCACAAACACCAAAAATAAAGCAAAACTTCTAATTATACAGCATTAAAAGCAATGAAATTAATAGCCAAATGAAATGCACCATGCTAAAATCTAGCACAATTACTTTTTAACTCTATTTGCAAGATATATAATGGAAACAAATGTTATCCATGAAAAGAGTAAAGCCCTCCTTGTACATGCTTTTACTTGCAGCCGTAATTCCAACAGTACATAACCATTATTTTACCATTTATATTTCTCGAGTACGCTCTCTGTTAGAAATTGCCATTGAAATGTATAGGGTCACAGTCGGAAGAAAATGCGTTCTCGGGGAATTCGTCCGTAAGACACCTGCCTTTATCTTTGATGACGATTGCAACCCTTAAGCTCTCTCCATTATACTACCTCGATGGTACCACTGGTATCCCGAAAGTCGAATGTCGTGAAAACACAATTTTGGAACTCTGTTCCCAAGATTTCCGGAGCTGAAGGAAGCTCACTACGGGCCTTTTTAGATAGATTAAACTTTGTTGCGGAACACGCAGAATGGACTCTTGTGGAAAAAGTAGTCCGTCTGAAAATGAAAATTACAGGTCCAGCTGGGCGCCTAATAGATGGAAGTCCTAGACTAAAGAATTCAAATAATTTTTCGAATTTGATCGCTATCCTGAAAGATAACTACGAAAAGACAGAAGACATGGCGAAGAAGATCGCGGATTTAGTCAGTTTAAAACAGAAGTCCGGAGAAACTGTTAAGCAGTTCGAAGCAAGAATTGAAGCCAAATCTTACGTAGCGGTTCTTAAGGAATTAGATAAAGACGAAGATAATTCAATGAGAAGAGCCCTTTAAAAAATTTTTCTCTAGAGGGTTGTGCAGTAAATTCGGGAAATTGGTTCTGACTTACAACCCGAAAACTTTTGAAGCAACTAGAGAGTGACAGTTTTAAAAGAAAAAATGCAACAAGAAAATGAGAAACAACCTGAAAAAGTAAATTCAGTTTAGAAATAGATAGTGATGGTTAACAGAATAATAATAGAAACAGAATAGCAATTAACCTTTAAATATGTGGTTTATTCGCAGAGACATACAAGTGTTCTGATTAACTAATTTAATATGGTGATAAAAATAGTGTTTCTATATATAATTTATTTTTCTGAATGAAGTAAATTTTGCTATTTTAATGTGTGTTAAAAGCTACCTATGTTGTTAATATTTATATAAGTAAATATGAAATCAAGATATGTGTTTGCATGAAATATCTGGAAATTGGTACAATTGAGAAGATGATATAATTTTAATAATATTTTAATATCTTTAATTAAAAGAATTTAACTCCATTTGGGAATAATCTTTAAACACATTATGTATATGTCTCCTTTCCTTGCCATGTTTCTGCTTTCCAGCCATTGAAGGGTCCATGCGCCCATCACCAGGGACGACTTCATTTTGACTCTTTTTGTATTGTATTAGCCTTCTGATCACTCTTTTTGTATTGTATTAGCCTTCTGATCAATCTTTTTGTATTGTATTAGCCTTCCGTTCGGAGTGTTACATTTTGGCATTCCTGAGTTTATTATAATTGCTTTAAATATCCCAGTTTTGCATGTAGCTCATTCAATCAGTATTTTAAATTAAAAAGAAATAGTATTTAATTATTAAATTTAAAAACGCATTATGTTCACTTAAATAATTTAATTATTTAAATTTTAAAAATTCTTTTTACTTGCCAGTTTTGTGAGTTTACCACCTCTCAGCCTGCAATCAATTTTTGCAATGGAAATTTACAGACAGTTTAAGTTACTTATTACACTTTCAAAACATTTTATTTACATTTCAGCAGTATTTTAAATATAAAATATTTTGTTGTTATTTAAATAATTTAAACAAATTTGAATTTTTTTATTTATTATTTAAATATACAGACTCGGATATTATGCCTACTTTCAAAAAACTTAATTAGATATTTGCAAATACTTATTTAATTATGATTTACTTCAATATTTTTATGATTTAATAATTGAAAACTGCATGTAAAATGACATGTTTAGATGTAGAACATTTGTGCAAGTTGAAATATCCTGGCATTTATATTTTTAAAATTAGATTTGTATGTTGCCAAAAGTTGGCAATATTTTGTACGTATTATAAATTATGTTTTTTATACAGGGTTTTTCAGAACCCTTGTGCCAAACTTTAAGGGGTGATAAATCGCATCTAAACAAGCAATTTTTGTCAATCAAAGCTGGGTCGTAAAGCAGCAGGTGAACCGCTAGGTGGTAACTCAAGAAATGAGGAAATGATGACTCTCTCGTGAAAAGAGGAAACAAAAAAATGACAGAGTAGGCACGAAGTACGTTTTACTGACAGAAATTGCAGAATGCTTGAACAAAGTTACAGAAACTACTCAAAAGTGCGACCACCAGCAGTTATGCCGGCTTCACACCTGCGACGTAGCGAGCAAAGACGTTAGCAAAAACACCTAGCATATCTTGGACAACGCCGGCAGCAACAGCAATCCTAGCAACAATGTCCTCGTCGGAGTGGATGGGGCTATCGTAGATGAGACACATGGTTCTATAAGAAAAAATTGAGATAAGAGAGATCAGGCGATCGTGTCGGCCAAGCTATGGAACCACCTCGACCAATCCATTGCCCTGGGATTGTAGCATCAAAGGTGTGACGCAGATCCACGCTGAAATGGGGGTGGTGTTCCGTCATGTTGGAACCACATACATGCTTTAATGTTGGCAGGAACATGTTGCAGTAACTGTATCAATACCTCCTGTAAAAATAGGAGGTATGTTCTGCCGTCCAGTCGGCATGGTAGAAGATATGGGCCAATCAAATGATCTCTAAAAAAATTTTAAACACAGTTTAAACCCTGGCTAGTTCTCTCGCAGTCGTCATTGCGGTCAATGTCAGCGACGTCTAACGTCGCGACGTCTTACGTTACGACCCTGCTTTCTATGACAAAAATTGCTTGTTTAGATAAGATTTATCACTCCTTAAAGTTTGACCCAAGAGTTCTGACTCTTGGGCCAAATATATGTATAAGTACCTGTAAATGTTGGATATAGATAATAAGGTGTCCATGTATGATGTATTTGTATGATTCAATATGAATCGAAGGCGATTTCAATTATTTAAAATAAATAAATGTTCCATCAGTTTTAAAACATAATTCTGCTATTTGAAACTTTCTAAACTGCATGTATGTCCAATATATATACAAAAATACACTGCAACTAACATGCGTTTTCATTATCAATGAAATTATCTCCATAATAATAGTTAAAGTATTTTAAGTTATGTAATTAATAACTTCAGATTTTTCTGCTCGCTATTTTTTCCGATTTACTTTAGATGCACCTGTCTGGACTATTTCTTGTCTGAATTTTCTGACAATATTCGAATGTACTTCTCTAAATTCTTTGGTTTTGCTTCCCTAATATTGAATGATTTAAAAATTGTTAGGTTTTTTTAATTTATTCATCAGCTGTTGTTCTATTTTAATGGTGAATAAAAAAATTCTTCTAGACTTCCCCATACAATTGATCCAAACACTCCTAGGGTGAGTGGAGAGTCTGGGTTTATAAAAAAATATAAAATGCACAGAGTGCTTGAGGTCTTTAAAAACTGGTAAATTCCTGATTTCGATTTTTGGGGACCTTAAGACTGCTTACATTTATCCCAAAGTTCTAAATGACATCACAAGTCAGAAATTGGGGACAGGAGGTTATGGCAAGAGATAGTTTTGGGTCCTATCCTAGACACTGAATCTACTTCCGTGTCTACATGGATTATGGAATCCGTCAGTTCGAAAGTTCATCCGAGAAGTGATGGGTTAGGGGAAAGATACTAGTACGTTCACTGTGGCTGGGGTTCCAATGTAAATTAGATGATTTTACGGCAAATCAGACGTCTATCATGGTGAACTGCGGGTCTCTAGATCATCAGAAGCTGAATTCTCTCACCATTTATTTTTGGTATTGGTTTTGTGTTTGTTCTGTAATTTTTTGAGAAGTGCGATTAGCAGCAACAACAATTCAGAAATTACAATAAAATTAGGAGAGATTGTTACCCGTCCGAGATTGATGATCAGATGGCAACTTGTAGAAGTTTTCCCATCGATCTTTGGATCCGGTTCATGTTTCTACCACTCTCCTTATAAAAACCCAACCATGATTCTCTGATTCTTATAATTTACTGCAGAATACATAATCATGATGTAACTAAGGAATTTAGGGCCTTTTTGTGTAAGATTTATTTCAGTTTAGTGTAGAATTACATTCATAACCGTCTAACCTTCTGATCCGTTTCTAAGGTCTATATGTAACTGTATCTAATATACTTGTGTAAAGATGACAATTTCTTACTTGTGATGATTTGCATAAAATATCGTCAAAAGTTTTCCAAAAATTTAAAATCTTCAAGATCCAAAATATACCAGTTTCACTCCGATTTAAAGAGATTTTTAGCAGAGTGACGCCAGACATTTTTATAAGCATTCCTTGATTTCTGATATAGTGTTGAGATCAAATTATATTATGTGAAATTTGATAAAATTTCATGCTGTATCAAACCTGCTACTTTTACAGTACTCGACTTTTTTTGTAGTTCTTAAAATGTACTTAAAAATATTTTTTCTTGCAAGATATGCAAGAACAAGGAAAAAAAAGAAACTGGTTAAATTCTAGAAAAACTGAGAAATGTTTACAGTTTGAGCAGAGTTTTGCCTCGAATGCACTAATTAAAATTTAATTATGTTACAAATGTAAACGAAATATCCTTACTGCTATATAATACTTTTATACTGCTAAAATATTTTTGAGGAAACATTAGATATAAAATATGTATTCACGATATATGCTGTTGATCAAGCAATATGAATCTATATCAAATAGAATTTTACTTTCACATACGTAATTTTGATACAGTATTGTTTTCAAAACAATTTTAGATTTCTAGAATCTGATGCTAATATATGTTTTTAGATCGCCTGAACACGTTTTTATTATTTTTGGAGTGATGTGCGTCTGTCTGTCTGTCGCTCTGTTAGTCAGTCTGTCAGTTTGGTTGTATGCCTGTGGTCGATTTTTTGTGTACATAATGAAGGTCACAAATATTAATAAATTTTCCCGAAACTTTATGAACGGTTTTGTGATCAAATAATCTAGGACTACATAGAATTTTTTTTTAAATTCGAAATTTAATTGAAATTTTATATTTTAAATGTGGTAGCATACGGCACACTTTCATATAATTATGCATAAAATAGTTTATTATCGCTCAATGATCACGAGACTTTATAGTTTTAATCAGTTTTGTCAAAAATAGTATACGTACTTTTTGTTCATGACGTTATTAGCTCCCCTCAGAGAGAGAGAGTTAGTCGCCTCTCCAGGGTGTACGTTGCCAGGTATTGTATCAATCGAAAATTTTGTTCAATCCCTTTAAAGTGAAGGGTAACACACTATATGTGTAATTATTTGGATCCATGGGACCGATATTTATTACAAAAAAATGAAAATTTGAGGAAAAAAGAAACCACTAATAATCGATTCTTCTATGAGAAAGTCGAGTTGTGTCACATTCCAGTTAATTCTTTCTTTGCAAATTCAAAGCATTAAAACTATTGTGAAGTTGAAGGATAGAACACAAAATTAGCTATGTAAAACAAATATAACGATCAGAAGGGGAAATAAAATTAGAATAAACTTAATTATTTTTGATAAAAATAATTAGGATAGTTCAGAATGAATTATTTTGTAAATTTAAATACAGACTGCAATTACATTCATTATTTAAAAGAAATACTCAAAAATAATAATCTAATTTTAATGATGCAGTCTCGTGTGTATTATATTTTTATTCGGAATCGACATTGGAATTTTCATGAGATTCATAATTAATTATTTTCAAACAAATAGGTATTTTGTAATGTTATTCTGAAAAATTTTCACAAAAAACTTCCATTAAAACTATAATTAAAATTTTGATGAATTGCTTTTGCTATTCTCCTTTAAAGATGTATTTCTGTAACCGTTCTTTTAATGTGGAAAGTCAACTGTTAGTGCGAGACCAGAAAGAGATCCCACACTTTGGTGAGACAGTTTTATGTGCTTATTTATTGCTTCAGAAACTTCGAACAATACTTCCAGTCTGAGTGGCTCTGAGGTTTACAGCAAACCATAAATTGAGGGGCGTCAAGAAAGAGGGGGTCGAGCGGGCCCTTACGAGGATGTTAAGTACCAACATTGGATAAAAGGTTAACCAATGGTAAAGCTGTTTGTTGCGTTATTCTCAATGCTGCAAATGAAAGCAAAGGGGGAGTTACACCACCGAGGGAAAAAGAGAGCCACAGCCTGTGGCCAAAGAAGGACACTAGGAGCACACTTATACAGATAACTTCGACATTATGACTTGGTAGACTTGTGCTAATACTCGGGTGACATTATGACTTGTGCAGATACTACAGAGATCACTTGATATACTAAGAGAATAAATTAGTGCGAGTGTTGGGGTCAGCAGTACAATATGATCGACGAAGTTACGAGTGGATGCATTACACTACGAATTATTGCTAGTAATAAAGTCGACATCAAATACGTGCTGCTAACAAAGTCCAATACAGACTTGAAGGTATGTGTTCCTCAAAAAGATATCTAGGTCTAAACATATATTAGGAAATTTGGGTGGTCTCACATGTTCTCCCGCCAAAACTAATAATTATTTGTGTAATGAATTAATAAGTATTTATATTGTTAATAAATATTTTATTGTTAAAGTTTAAATGGAGTAATCAATTTAATATTATTCTAATAATTTTCCTTTACAGGACTCACGCAAAAGGTAAATAATTGGAGGAATATTGCGATCACAACGTAGTAGTATAATAATGTTAATTATAAAGTTAAAGTTAAATAACTTTCTCTTTGTGTGTACCACAGTTAGTAATAGTAATAGTAGTGCAGATTTTTCTAAACAAGGAGTGACATAGCTCAAGGTAAAACAAGCTACTGAACAGATATGTTGATCACAACACTCGACCTACACACTTTTTCATACCTTTTTTGACTGATCCGTTTTGTATTTACTGGTGATCCATGAGAAATATTCTTGAACGTTTCCATGTAGGAAATCCTTAAAGATTTCCTACATGGAAACGTCTGTATGGATTATCACTCGATCACCCCCTATCCTTTTTCACCTTCTTACATGGACAACGGAAATATGGTTCACTATCGGGTTCACTTACGGAAATATGGCTCACTATCTATGACCCACTATGGCCATATATTAACAACTTCTTCTCTCAACCATTGCGGGATACGATGATCATGTATCTCCTTCATATCAGGCCCATGAAACTTAGATAACAAAAATATCGATTTTAACACCTATGGATTAATTGAAATACCTTTCAACAGCAATACATCTTTAGTACTAACGCTTGACAACTTATATAAATTAAGAGTAACATATGAAGCTTGTATAAATTAGGATTAATTTATAAAGCTTATATAAATTAAAATTAATATATAAAGCTTACATAAATGAAGCTTAATATATATAAAGGGTGGCAAAGTGGGCCTGAAAAGTGATGCAGGATGTAAAAATAGAAATGCGACAAAATGGCACAAACCTCAGACAAGAAGGCGACGATTTTCATTTTGGGACGGACAGTACTTTATGAGCTTGGCAATAAATAATGATGACACGACACTTTGAAATCAAAAACTCAGTCAACGCCGTGGGCTTCGTGAAATCGCCAATAGAAGTTCGGCCTAGGTCTCTTCTAGATGCCTGTGAGCTAATGGACCCAGGTGCCGGGAGAATCTCATAAATTACCCCGTGCAACAGATGAAATAGATTCAGTTTAATTTGAACTTCGTAATTCAATGCAGTGGACTTCAAGTTAGATGTTGAATTTAGAACAGGTTGAACTTCCTGTGCAGTATAAAGTCCTTGTCTACAATGCCATTCAGTTACAGTGAATTTCAGGATTAAAATGTCAATTTGTCTGTACTACGAGTCTGTGCATAATGATGTGTACTAAAGAGAAAAAGGTAATCATATTGTTTTATCTTATCCGAGGAAGTAACATAAAAAAAATCAGAAAATACGTCATTAACATAAAAATTACCTGCGTATCACACCTGCAATATTTCTGTCCATACTCTGTAATTATTAGTAATTGATAATTTGTAGATATCGAGTAATAATGGTAAATTGAATTATGTGAGTATTGAACATAATTAATATTTCAAATAAAATAAAATTTTAGTTTGAGCACGTTCATGGTTCTTCATCGTGCCATATGTAAATGATTGTGTTAGTCAATTTATTTTCAGATAAAACCGGACAACACAACGTAAATTACTATTTAAAATTCACGATCACTTTACAAGGCCCCACTTAGTAAGAAATATAATATCAAAATTACGCAACATTTTGGTGCATGACTGCCTTCTCTAATAATGTATAACACAACATAAAGCTTATATAAATTAAGCTAAATATATTAGCTTTAATATATATATATATATATATATATATATATATATATATATATATATATATATATATATATATATATATATATATAAATGAAGCTTATAAATACTCACATTTTGTTACACTAAAATAATTTATAGCATAAAAAATTAATGCCAGTAATATAATACGACATAGCAGATAATAACATAGCATAGTAAAATAATATAACATAGCAGATTTATTTATCGGAAACCATTTGCACACGTAGAAAAGTAATTTAATTTTTCAAAATATGTATTACTAAAAAAATACGTTTATTCAATCAAACATTTCGCGGTTCTTGAATTAACTTAAAAAGTCAGATAAAAAAGGTAAAAGAAAATGGCACTACACCTGATGAAATAAAAAATATCTGAACATTTTTTATGAATACTAATTCTACAAGGTTCAAGTGTCTCATAACAAAGTCTGCCGAAGTAATATTTTAGAAGGAAAAATAATTGAATAAAACTCATAACGAAGTACGGGATCACGTCTTGAAGAGCATGTTAATAAAATTTATATTCACTTGCGGTATCTGAAAAAAAATGAAGCTCACAGGAATTGATTAGAAACTTTTATGTCTTAATCCTGTTTGAATAAAACACGTTCGCTATCATTAAACATATGATTGTACACAATTTAAATATGTAATAAACTGTATATCATTAAAACTATAGTGTAATAAAAATTACACTTGAAGCATATATCACACAGATATACCAATTTCATGATTATATTTTCCTTATGAGATATATAACAAAATAACTATTTATTATATTATATTTATTTAAATGTTGCTTATTATACACAACTGAATATCTTGAATGAATAATCTAAGTATTTAGAAAATTTAATAAAATTTGCAAAGTTCAGTACGTGTGTATAAATTTATAAATTTGTTTTGGAATTGGATTGAAATTTATAAATTTGGTTTGGATTTAAAACAAACTATTATCAATATTATTTTAGTTTAAATTACTGTATCTTGTACGTAAATGAACAGTTTGTTACTGTAATACATTATTATGTTTACATGAACTAATTACTGCATGTCTCTATTGCAACTAAGTATGATACAACATTTTATGTGACTCCCGATCTTGATATAACTATAAAAAACACATGGCATAAAATCAAACGGAAATAAAATGTCAACTAAGCATTATTTTATCTGGGTATAAAATGAAATATCTTGTGGTAAATTAAATAATCTGATGTGATCAGCATATGATTTTTGCTACAGATACATCCATTTAAATGAGTTTAATTGCTCTAAATGACACGAATACGTATTTGATACTGCACTCAGGTGATGACTGCATTCATTTGATACGTATTTGATACTGCTTTATTGCGGTTTCATTTTATTTTTGGAACTTAACGAATTTTAAAATGTTGCGACCTCAAAATTCCATAATACATAAATATCAGGAAAAGTGTTCATCTTAGAATAACAGTGTTTGTCCTATTCATTTTGTCGTTAAAATTACGTACAAGCATTAAACAAAGCATTGAATGAATATATTTATGCCTATTTTTTTTTTTTTATTCAGATTTCGACGATTTTTATGGGCCATTTTACAGAAAAAGGTATGCATTTTGAGTTTAATTGCTCTGAATGACATGAATACGTATTTGATACTGCATTCAGTTTACAACTCTATTGTGGCTTCATTTTATTTTTAACGAATTAACGAATTTTAAAATGTTGCGACCTCAAAATTCCATAACACATAAATATCGGGAAAACTGTTCAAACTATTCATTTTGTCATTAAAATTACGTACAAGCATTAAACAAAGCATTGAATGAATATTTTTATGCCTATTTTATTCTTTTTTATTTCAGAATTCGACGATTTTTATGGGCCATTTTACAGAAATAGGTATCGATATTTACTTTCCCTGCAACACATGACAATGTATACCGAAAATATTTGAATCGTGCCAAATTCGGAACTCTAGTTTTCGACGAATCTACACGTTTTGGGACTTCTAGATTTCGAAAAACTATTTTTAACGTGGCGTCTGTGTGTGTGTGTAAGTATGTCTGTTTATGTGTCGGTGTTTCTGTGTGTCTGTCCAATGAATGTGTCTGTCCCTCAAACTTAAGAACTAAAGAATCGAATTTCATAAAATTTGACAGGTTGCACTTGGGTGCGACCTTGCAATCAGCACTTGGGTGCGACCCTGGTGCTGATTAGTTTTTTGTACGATTCGGAAAAAAGAACCCGCCCTTTCTTGCGAAGTGGCCCGCAAAAATCTCATATATCCACTCCAGTTGAAATAGTTATGGCGTCACTCCTCCAGCGATTTGCATAAAGCCTCCAGATCAAGTGATTAGCATAAGACTCTCCACAGCTTCTTGATCTCCAGAGGCTCTCTGATTTTCATGTGACGCATGCGAAACGTCTCAGCACAGGCTCATTAAAGACAGCCCCAGGTCATTATCAACTGCTTCTGTAATGATTAATAATATACGACATCGCACTTTTCATACGACATCGCACTCCATACACTAATTGACCAAATTTCACAAAATTTGACAGATAAGTTAATTATGGGATACTCTGTTGATTTGATATTGCACGATCCGGAAAATAACAGACTGCCTTTTTTACGAAATGGCCCGCAAAAATCTAAAATAAAAAACTAAGTATTCTTCATGTCTATCAATTAAATGCTTGTTTTAGGTCATTTTTAAGAGGGAAAGAATAAGATCAACTCTATTACTCTAGGATTAACCGTTCAGGATCTATTTGAGAATTTCCACATTTCTTTTACGCCGCCTATGGAAAAATGTCCAAATACCAAATAAAAGCAAAACTTGAATTAAAAATGCAAATTTAGTGCAATTGTGTGCTATTAAACTCAATTTACTGAATTATTAAAGAAATAAAGAAACAATTATTTGAGTCTGCTTGGAAAGTCATGTACTGCCCATAGCAGTCTTTTATCAACCGTGCCATAATCTAATCAGAACCGACTTAATATACGAGTGGCTTTATTCTGAAATGTTAAGGAATTTCATTAAATAATTTTGTAACTACAGTAAAAACCATTGTCATCTTCTCAAAATTAAGAAAAAATGTAAAATATCATGAGACTATTCTACAGTAATAAGGTTAGAGATAAATCTATTCTGAAATAGGTTTTCTGCGGTCTAACAATTTTTCGTTCGATTCTTGAAGTAACGTAAACTCTTCTTAACAGGTTTAATTGAGATTGGGTGTATTCCGGTCAAGAAGAAATCCGGTTAAAATGGGATGATTACTTTTTAAAATCCATTGCACCTCAATTTAATACTCTATAATAATAATTGTGCATTGAAGTATTTAATCTAAAATATCATGAGACTATTCTACAGTAATAAGGTTAGAGATAAATCTATTCTGAAATAGGCTTTCTGCGGCCTAACATGTTTTCGTTCGATTCTTGCAGCAACGTAAACTCTTCTTAACAGGTTTAATTGAGATTGGGTGTATTCCGGTCAAGAAGAAATCCGGTTAAAATGGGATGATTACTTTTTAAAATCCATTGCACCTCAGTTTAATACTCTATAATAATAATTGTGCATTAAAGTATTTAATCTAAAATATCATGAGATTATTCTACAGTAATAAGGTGAGAGATAAATCTATTCTGAAATAGGTTTTCTGCGGTCTAACATGTTTTCGTTCGATTCTTGTAGTAACGTAAACTATTCTTAACAGGTTTAATTGGGATTGGGTGTATTCCGGTCAAGAAGAAATCCGGTTAAAATGGGATGATTAGTTTTTAAAATCCATTGCACCTCAGTTTAATACTCTATAATAATAATTGTGCATTAAATTATTTAGACAAATAACTAGACAAAAAATGTATTATTAAATTTATATATAGCATACAGATAAACAAATCACTAGTAAAAGTAATATACATGTAGTAGTTTTGTTATAATTGAATCACTTTTACTTCAATATTTTATTTATACATTTCAAATTTGAAAACGAATTTTTTGTTGCAAAGTACGTAATTTCGTTCTTAGCATTAAATATATTGAAGTGGAGGTTGATTGCTGCTTAACATAGCAAATAATTACTAAAACCCTCATTTCATCAGTATGTGAAACTGATAAGTACGTCTTTTGGTGAATCAGGGGTCATCTGAATCTCCAAGGCATCTGAATCTCCATCTTTAAGGGCATCAGCTATAGACTCGAAGATAGCAGACAGTCATCGCCAGGTAACACTTCGAGTTTTAAAACACTGTCAAATTCAGACAATCCTTCCATACATGGAGGTACACGTAAGGAGTTAAAACTTCATGCTAACAAAGCACCAATATCGTTTGAGACAAGAATCCAGGGCATACTTGAATAAGATAAATAGTTCTGCACTGTATGCATTTCTATGGCGAAAGGTCTAAAATATTTATTTAAACTGCAATTTTGTGTAAATAATATTTATTTAAACTGCAATTAAAGAATATTCCTAAGAGTTCAAAACAATTTAACCTTTCAATTTTATATCTCCATATATTCTGTACTCTATCCTACATCAATGAAATAATACCAGTTAATTAATTCTCGCTATTAGGGATCCTTTAATTTAAAAATAATCTGAAATAGGAGTACGTATACGAAATACTAAGCCTGTCTGTTGTGTTAACTAACAAAAGAAGCTACTTTACTAATACTTGCGACACATATATATATATAATCATCAAAGCGATTCCTCCATAGGAGATTTATGTCCTCCATGCCTCCACATCTAATCCTGTAATATCATTACAGCCTTTAAACAAATATTTGTAGATTACGAGCCAAGAAAAGAACTTATTGGAAAGGGTGATTTTTAAGACGGGTGATTTTTGACATTTACAGATTAGATTGAGTATGTTTAAGAAGAGAACTGGATAAATAGAAGCCGTAAAGAGAGATTTGATTGTATTAATATTGCACAGTATTAATTATTGTAACATTAAAATTTCCATTATTCTCATGCATACGAGAGCTGCTTTGATAGGGAGCTACAATATAAGGTGGGTTTTAAATTACTACGAGTATGCATGCGTTCACAATTTTTAGCATCTGTGTCCGGGATACAAGCACAGCTTCTGCAGTTCAGAAAACTAGAGAATAAATATTTGAACAGGTGCAACTTGTGTGGAAAACTTCCGTATAAAAAAACTATACAAATGTTAGCATCAATCCAGATCTAGATCACACACTGAGAATAAAATAATGAGATGCCAATGCACAATTTCCTACTCTTGCCTTAAATCCTATGTGTTAGTATTAGCTTAATTACTATTTTGTAATCACTGGTAAACACTGAAATCAAAGTTATAAATAAGGTAATATCAATTTTATCTAAAATCAAAATAGCCAAAGACAAAGAAATGAGCATTGTTTCAAATAATCTGTTAAAAAGTATTAATGTGTTTGATGCTAAAAGTATATAGCGTACATATACTTAAAGTATATGTATCTCGGAAGCAAAACACAGTGACTTTAGGACGTGATTTCAATACAAAGTGTACGTAAGTCAGAGTATGCTGAAGTTCACGGCGCATGAATCCAGAATTAAACTGTATTTTTCAATAAAAATAGAAACAATGTTAAGGTGAATTCATATGTTTTTCATTAAGAAATGTGTTTGCATTGCTCTTACAAATAGAAAAAAAATGTATTTTAGAATACCATATACATCTGTTTTAATATTAAGCGCCCGGAAAACCTTTAATTTTAAACAGCATTAAAAATTCTTCTATTTGTCTACAAATTTCAACTGATATGTAAATATAAGCATTTCTGCTTATCGAATTTTTTTCGATAGTTAAAGTTTTATCCATGTTTTTCTTTAATGCAAAGAAATTTACATTTGTTATTTGGATATATTACTCTTCAGAATATTTGTCAAATAGTAAACATCGGTGAACGTCATACATGAAATATATTATACTGCTTTATGTTTTAGCACAAAAAAACAGAACTCCTTTTAAATGTTTATTCTGTTCTCAGATGCACGTACCTGCATTATAATACATATCCGTGAAACATAGAAATATTTATTACAATATATTCCTAAAAATGTAATTTTTCTTTCCCAATAATTCGATACATGTACAGAAATAGCACGTATAAGAATATAGTTAAAAATTTGAATTCGAGTTTTCGATAAATTCACTTATTTGGAGCGTTCTAGAAAGATATATTTTTAGAAAAACGCCTGTGTGTGCATCAATATGCTTAATAATGTTTATATACACTATAATTTCAAAAGCGAAATTTGAATTCACTTATGATTTTTCTTCGTGCTGATTAGATTTTCATATGATCAGGTAAATAAAAAACGGCCTTTTTTCATTTCAAAATTGATAACATTTGAAAATACGGTAAAACCATTTGAATTTAGTGGTAATGGTGCTTTTCCTAATTTTATTTATTTATTACTAATTTCTGTTGTTTGTTGAAGTACCTTTCTATTAAGTGATACTTTTATATTATCATTTTTGTTGAATTTGGCATATTTCACTTTCGAAACAGATTATATCCTTCATTTTGACAACATATTCAACATATTATTTCCTTCATTTTGGCAGCATATTCAACAGATTATTTCCTTCATTAAAAGTTATATATTTTCGTGATATTTGGCTATCCTAATCTTTCTTATAATTTCATGATATTTCACTAATATGTAGTTACTATTCTTCATATTTTGCAATGTTGCTCTCTTTTATAATGGTTTGGGTTTTTCTCCGTTCCTCAAATATCTAATTATCATCTTATTTGTGCTAATAATTTAATGGTTTAAACTTTCCTCTCTCAAATATATTTTGAATATCTTATGAATGCAGCCTTCCTGTTCTATTTCTTTCGTTTTGCGCTATGCATGTATTAGGGTGGAGAACTATTTAATCAACCTGATGTGATATAAATAAGATTAAGCACACAATTTTTGTTAGAAGGTCTTTTATTACACTTCTTAAAGACGTTCAAAATGGAAAAAGGCCAGAGCGCTTTCAACCGTTAATAGGCTCTTCATCAGTAGCTACATGGAAAGTTAAAAGAATCGTCCATATATAGACCAGTAAAGATGACAAATTTTCATAAATACAATTAGTAGATGAACATTCGTTTATCTAAGGAAAAACACACAGAAATATAAAATATTTTTTAGCGGATTCAAAACCGAGTATATCTAACTAGGTATATAATATACGAGTATATCTAGGTATTGATACGAGTATATCTAAACGAGTATATCTATTTTGTACGTCTTATAAGAAGTGTAATAGGAGACCATCTATCAACGTCGTATGCTTAATCTTATTTATTTGAAATCAGACGTTTTACCAACTTATTTATCTGATTTGATATGTTTATTTTTGGGATTTCTATTTCCATGGCTGTCACCCCTTTAGTAAATTCTTACTTTCGGTGTTCCAGATCTACATATTCGATAGTTTTTAATGTCTACCACTTCTTAGTTGTATATTACTGTTTGTTAAAATACACTCATTCTAACCTGACGGAGATGGCCCATAATGCCCCGGAAAGAGTTTGAGACATTTCATTTGCTTATGAAAGATCCCGCTTCCTTGAAGAAATGTACCTTATATCTAGGCCCATGGTGAAGGAGGATTGCGACAGATCTATGGAGCCCTATCGGGCCCAAGTTTGGATTAATGAAGAACAATATCAAAGAGCATATTTATATTTTGCCATCGTGCCGGGGAATAGCGTATTTCGGAGCCCTGGCCCACTCTTGTTAGTCCTGCATATATTATTTCTTGCTTCTGTATAATTATGATCTTCATAAAAAAAAGATACTAAGATTCCATTTAATATTATATGTCAAGTTTTCTTGTAAATTAAGAGAAACTCAGCCACCATTTAAAGGCAGAAGAATTTATTGTTAAATAAATTATTTAATATTAAAACTTTTATAGATTGTAGCTTGCAGCTCTCGAAATAAACCAGTAACCATAATGGCGTGTATTTCTGCTCGTTACATGCACACCTTAGCCAGTTTGGTCTTGAACTACAGTTTAAAGGATTTCTAAATCACTATGAGTGCGTATGCTTACCTAGAGCTTTCTCATCAGATGCAGGAATTTTAATCTGGTCCATAATACCTGGGTCGTAATAGGAAATTGAATCTTGATCGACCCAGAAAGATAGGAAATTGGGTCTCGATCGATCCTTACCGTTGGAGAAATCCGCCGAAATAAAGGGGATCAAGATTGATCCCAATTAAAAACAAAAATCTAAAGTTTTACTCCTGGTTGGAATTCAACACCTCACGAAAACATTGACATTATGACGTTTCATCCCAAGCAACATGATGTGCTGGGTAAAACATCGGCCGAATATCGATATCATCGGTTACAGATCGACTGTTCGCAGTAAGCGCAAAATTCATGTTTCCGATTTATTTGCATAAACATCATTTTGGGCCAGATAGGGCAGAGACTCAATGATTGACAAGCAAGGCTGAGCCGGGTACGAACACTTGTATAATGAATCCAAGTAAAAGACTGAAATTTCAGCTTGTGTCGATTGACCTCCAGTCAGAGCACTTAAAATCTGGGAACCATGTTGCCAAACCGAGGAGTTGTTTGATAAAGACTGTTCTGTTAAAGATAGTTTCTAAATTACTTGATATTTATTGAGATTACAGTGATGAACTTTGCATATATCGCCATTATAAATGCAATATCGCCAATATTAGTTTACAAGAAATATATAACGCACTAACTTAAGTTAAGAGGATTTCCGACAATCAGTAGCTAGATAGGTAAAGTGTTATAACCCCTCATTGGTGGAACAATTATACTAACTCTCCATTAAGCCCGGTTGAGAAATCATAACTTGCACGGTAAAAGTCATTTTATAGTCAATCTCCTTTCCCGCTTTCCGGGTAGATACACCTATACCAACAACACATAAGTTCATATGCTCACTCTCTCTATTTCCATAATTTTGCTATTCAGTTAAGATACTTTTCGCAGACATTAGAGACATCGAGACATTTATTTCGCAGATATCGAAACTTATTCTGGATACCAGCGAAAAATATTGCGCCGGTATTTCAGGTCGTACAGAATTGGGTGTTAAGCCCGGGGGATCAATACCAGGCAGGCGATGTAACACGAACTAATTCCACATTATTGCCTCATTCAATTTTATATCTAATAAATATAACTTTAACCAAATATTAGCAAAGTACGACCCATCGGTTTGAGGTCATCAAGCGAGTTTTGTCCCTGCTTGTGGATATCTCATCGGCAAACGATCTGCCGATTTCTTGTTGTAATGATGTAACAATGACATATGTTTTTCCCGTGTTATGGAAGCGGGTGTATTTATTTGCAAATTCGTGTACATATGTGACAATATATAATAAATAGCAAATGGTCATTTTCGGGGTGGGAGATTTGCTCTCCTCCCCCCTCCGGAGGTATGCCTGAAAGAAACTCTGGTAAAATCATGATTATACCTGGAAAACCTTCAGAAATTTTTGGCTAAATTCTTCAAAATAAAAATTTTTGAAGTATTCAGGGAGGACACATTTCATTACAAAAAAAGTGAACTTAGAAAATAATTATATATTTTGTTTCTTAACTATTTTAGTAGGACCGATCGGGTCGAGCCTAGCAGACAAGCTTGGCCCCTGGTTGGAGATGTCTTATCTGTAAACAATCTGCCGATTGCTTGTTGTAATGATTTACCAATGATATCTGTCCTTTCCGTGTTATGGAAGCGGGTGCATTCCTTTGCAAATTCGTATACATAGGTGACAATATATAATAAATGACAAATGGTTGGTTTCGGGTTGAGGACATGCTCCCCCCCCTCCCCTTTGTTGGTATGCGTGGAAAAAACACTCGTAAAATCGTGATTCTATCTAGAAAATTTAGACTAATATTTGGCTAAATTTTTCAAAATAAAAATTTTCCAAATAATCTCCTAAAACACATTTCTTTACAAAAAGTGAACTTAAGAAAATTATGTACTTTGTTTATTAATTGTTTTTAGCAAGACCGATCGGGTCGATCCATGCAGGCGAGCTCGGGCCCTACTTGGGGATGTCTCATCGGTAAACAATCTGATAATTGCTTGTTGTAATGATTTACCGATGATATCTTTATTGTCCGTGTTATAGAAATGGATCTTTGCAAATTCGTATACATAGGTGGCAATATTTAATAAACGATAAATGGTCGGTTTAGGGGGTACTTGCTCCTTCCCTCATCGTCTATTGTATACCTGAAAGAAACACTGGTAAAATGGTGATTCTACTTTGCACTGTCAGAACTGATAGACGATGTTCCTGTGTCTGATTGCCATGTAATGTGGTTTCAACATGATGGACACACCACCATGCATCTGCATTGATTTGCATAATTAATTGAATACCATTTTGCTGATAGATTGTCCAGTGTGGGCCTGTCTTTTAACCACCATGATAGCCTAATTTAACATGTATTGGTTCCTTCCTATAGGGATACCTAACGAACCTTGTCTACGAGATGACCATTGTCTCCAATGAAGGCTCATCGCAAGGTCGCAACTGTTTGCAAAATACCTAGCATCTTTGACAGTGTATGGTAATCAATGCATCGATGTCGTTAAACAAGTATTACTGTTGGTAATCGTTGACGTTCACTTGAGCTCTATTGTAAAACGAAGTAAAAAATGAATTTCACTTTCTGACCTATAATGTGCTAGTGCCTATGCACAACAGTTGTATACATACATTTTTTGACAAATAGTTTGTTTTGATGCAATAGATTATATCGGTCCTGCATCCAATCACGGTAAAGCACCGATGATAAGTGATTCATACAATTCGATTAATATCCTGAACATCGGTAGATCATCAAGTCAGTGGGAAAGCCCGATGATCGGTGAGTCATCTGAATATGAGCTCGGTCAACCAATTGGGAAGCGATTGATTGAAGCTTGGAACTATCTCTTTATATCATCGGTAAACCATCGCCCCGAGCAATCGGCAGATCGTTTGCAAGGCGGACATCCCCATACAGTAGCCAAACACGTCTCCCGTTATTTGTCCGATTGGTCATGTTTTGTAGACGATCTCCTGCCAAAACTTGGTCTCGGATATTTTGCTGCTTAGGAATCCCAATTGAATGTTTAAATAACCTTTGGAAGAAAAATATCATGTTTGAACCCATTTGAAAAGGAAATCGAAAATTTTAATCCTTGTTAAAATTCAACACCTTAAAAAAAAAAAAAAAAAAAATGGAAACATTGCCATTATGCTGTTTCAACCTAGATCAAAATTATCAATAACTTTTGCAGAAGGGGGATCGAGCTTGATCCCCATCTAGGAAGGAATCGAAATTTGTTCAAGTCCGATTGGATTTTTTAATATCCTTTGCAAAAGGAGATCGAGTTCGATAATTCTCTTTATGGTGTATTCATCTGATAGTCTGTTTTTCTGGCCAGCTTCCAAGTGCTAAGGGAGTACAAGGATCTAAGATTAAACTTTAGTCTAAAATTAAACTTTAATCAAAAATCAAACTAAAATTAACTTTGAAACAGGAAGTTGAACTTTATTTCCATGGGTGTTGCTTACAGTCAAAGGTTGGGTTGATAGGTTGGAAGATTGTCAGCGTGCAAGCCGCAAGTTTTCATTGGATAAAATGTAAGGATTTGAAACTCCAGGAAATTTCTTCTTAAAATGTTACTTGGATTGAAATCATGTGCTTCTGAAAACAAAAAAAAAATGTTTTTCTATTTTTCTTTGCAGTTCCATGTAGCTTGCTCAAGTGCAGCCTGCAGCTGGCATTTGGATTTCCAGATTGATGGACTTGCAGGTAACAGACCTCAAGCTTTCTGTGAATAAAAAGTTTGTTTTCTTAACGCTAGGAAGTTCGAAAAGTTTCATTCATTAAAGATCTTATCTTCCTAAAACAAAATTACTATATTTTAATATTTCTCTTTGTTGTAAAAAATCTTAACAACTTATTTTCCACTGTATTATAAGAGTTCAAACGCAAAAAGTAATAAACTTTAAGCAGTCGTTAAAACACATAGATCATAGGATATAGGTTAAACGCATACATCTCTAACAGAAAATCAACTAATTGATCCTGGTGTTTTTATGCACACTGTGTAAGGTTTGTTCAATGTGCGTAATGCAGTTTTTAGAATCAAAGATAGAAAAAGGATTCATTAATAAAGTTAGCTCAAATAAAGATTTGAAAATATTTCCTGTGTATAAAAGCAATTCCTGCAAATGCATAATGTATCCAATTCAATAATGTTTGGAATTCTTATATTATTCCAAAACAAATATTTTTGTGAGATCTAACTCTTTCAAGTATATTTTCCTGGTAAATTTTAATTTATTACATCCTTTAAAGATTTTTTCTTCCAATCGAATATAGCAAAAGCTATTCATCCCGAAATACACATGTAATGTGTCGTTTGTGCAAAAGAAACTCATTTAGATTTTGATTAGGAAGCGCAGCCTGTTTTTCAGTACAAAAGTTCAACGGAATTCACTAAAAAATTCAATTTTGTTCGACAAATGAAATTAAATATTCCTAGTCATACCCAAAACATACATAATAAGACTTATATTTTATCTGAGTGTTATGTTCACCAAGAAAACATTCATTTTAAATAAAAAGATATCCCATTAGCAGTTTTATTTACCCAATGGAAGTTGAATTCAACGATTATGTCCGTTTTTAAAATGTATATAAATATTATTTTTGTACTATTAGTTTCAAATATACAGAAGTCATATAAGGTAGTAACTATATTAGTATAAGACACAACAGAATTTTTGAATTGATGCTGAATTCAATTCCTACATGTCACTTAAACAAAGTATATTGGATTATATGTGACTTTAAATTGTTTTTGGATAAAGAAAGTTATGCTTTATTCATATATACAATTGTATGTGGATTACGTACCCTAACAGCATTTTTTTCTCAGTGACGTACGATTTACGTCACACTGTGACTTTGGGACGTCACAGGACGTCGCAATACGCCTCGCAATGTCCTATTGAGGTCACAACGAAGTCATTTTGGTCATTTTCATGGTCGTTTGTGACGTCGCATATTAACGTGTTTGTGACGTCACAATGTAATTGCCATAGTAATGTCGTCACATTGTTACGTGTTAATTAAATTGTGGAAAAGTCACATAATATAGTCACAACGAAGTTACAAAGTTACTAATACGTAACGTTGAATAGAAGACACAAATATGATGTCACATTGTGACCCATGTGTCAAGTGACTGCAACGTCACTGTCACACATGTGACGATCTTTGCTGTCAGGGGTATATACAGGGTGTGAAAGTTATGGATTAGGAGGATAATTCCAGGGGTTTTAGGGTTATCATGTAGTCTTTACGCAGATGTATAGGAAACACCTACGATGCTATAAGACGAGACGAGACACCTTTAGGTAGTACAGTGACTATCTAGATTGCTTTTACAGTTATAGGGAAAGTCAATTAGAGTTAGAAGAACAATAAGTTGAGTTAGAGGTAAATACAAAGATTTACAGTGTTGCAAAATTAGTACTAAACAATCCACAAGTACTAAACAATCCAATTCCATAGTACTGAACAATCCAATTCCACAGCGAAAGATACAAAATGGCTCTCTAAATAACGATTTTAATAGAGACAATTTTATTATCCTGCATGTAACGGTATAAACGTAGAGACAGTAGAGAATACCAGGAAACATCTTATAACACATGTGTAAACATGCATCGGTGCCAAAGGTGAAAAGTTTGTATTTTGTGTATAATAAAGTCAATTTTATTTTGCTGCAATATCGAAATGCTCGATTTTGGGGGGTTGATGAAGAATATACACTGGTCTCATGGCCCATTTCGTCTTTTACGGAGTGATAAAAATCATTGATACTGATTTTTCATCTGTCGATAGCTTTGCGATTGACTTTTCTGATTACCAATAGGAAAATCGAGTTAGCCAACTCCTATCTTCCTAACAAGAAGTTCAGACGTCTAATGTTTACTCATCGTTCAGCGATATGGGGCTTTGTATAAAAATGCATAAATGTAAATAATAACCACTAACACATCTTGATTTATTAGCCTGGTTCATGACTTGGTTCATTCCACACTCTGAAAGCTCGCATATATTGCAATCTGTAGAATTCAAATACTAGCTAGTTACAAAATAAATCCAATATAATATTCAATACTGTTTCCTATTATTCATATTATAGTATAAAGAATTTTTTTTTCAAAAAGATAGAATCTGATATTGTTTTATCAAAAAAAGAAATTTCCCATGCCTCTTGAACATATTTTAATACTTTTCGAAAGGTATCGTCTCATATACGTGCATGAATGCCTATGTACGTGTGTCTTTATACGTTTAGATATACATATGTGTATACGATAATTCGAAAACAAATGCGCACTAAGAAACACGTAAAAAGAAATGTTAGTATTTCATAGATTGTGTAAAAATAAAACTATAAAATACTTTAGAATTTCCATAACTGAAACACAAACTCTGTAAAATTTAGGATTACATACTTCTTATGAGAAACAAAAATAAATTCCAGAACATTGAAAGTAGTTTAATAATAATTTTCTTACAAAAAAAAATTAAAAAAATGCACTTTTTTCACTCTATTACAGAGGAGAGAAGATAATCAAAATAAGAAGTATGCGCGAGTACTGCAAAAGCATAATAAAATCAGCGACACATATAAGACAGTGTTTCTTACAATGTAAACCCATATTCGGATATTTTATGTATTAGGTGTATGTGAAAAATAATTCAAAGACGTTTTGAAGATGTTGAGACATATTTCCGTGTCAGAATTTACTACTTTATATAATTTTAAACATATATCTCTTATGTCATTCAATTGATAAAATGATCATGTGAAAAAAATTATATACATTTAACTGGAATATGGCTCAATTAGTCTTTCTTATACCAGAATTAATTTTTGTTTTTAAATTTTGCAAGGAATAATTTAAAAAATCATTATTGGAGATCTAAATTATTGCAAATATAGCTGCCCTTCACTTTAAAGAGCTTAAAAAAAACTTTCGATTGATACCATAGTCGGCAATGTACCCACCCCGGTGGGGTAACGAACTCCCAAAGAGGGGAGGGGGGAGAGCCAATGACGTCACGAACAAAATATCTATCGCGGCTATTTTTCACAACAATCATTCAAACTATTAAGTTTTGTGATCACTGAGCCTAAAATAAACTATTTTATGCATAATCATGTCCAATTTCGTCCTATGCTGCCATATTAAAAAATATACCTTTCCGAATGAATTTCGAAGTTATCGCTAGAATTTTAGAACTTCTGTCCCGTTCAACATTTTTGATACCAAATCATCATATAAAGTTTTGTGATAATCCATTTATCTTCTTGGTCGCTATCGTGTATACATTGGAAATTGAACGCGGACAGACAGAAGGACATAACTCCAAAAAAAGTCAAAACGTGTTCAGAATTCCTTAAAACATATATTGACATCAAAATGTCGGAATCAAAAATTTTCGTAAAAACAATGATTTCTCAATACTAATTTTGAGGAAGTAAATATTAATTGGATTAAATATAATTTACATAACAGGTTAGTAAAATAAATTTAATATAACAAGAATACAAAATGTAATAAAAAGCGTCATCATATCGTTGAATCTTACTGCCATTAATGTTAATTTGAATTTTTTAAAGCAATAATAATTTAATTTTTGGAAATATTTTTCTAAAAAATAAATATTTTATGGAATATACTTTTCTTTTTTCATTTAGATATCCAGAAAATAACATATTACTTTCCAGCTAATATTAAGTTGCAACATATTTCCATTTAAAAAGTTAATTGTGCCTTTATTTATATTTTTAAATCATAACTTATTTTTAAAAAGACGTATAATTGAATATAGAAAGTCAATAGTTAATGCGTCAGACTAAAATGAATTTTTTATTAAATTTCATAAGCTTCTATTTCCCACACTATTATATGCACCCACTTCTCCTTTGCACAGACTATAACTCTATCCAGGAAATCTGAAGTTAAATACTTACGCATTAAATTAGCATTATATGTTCATCTTGAAGCTTTTACTACCTGAACCGTGGCTCTACATACAACTGTACATTTACTCTGCGTAACCATAGCAGCGGCAAATATGTGAAGAATATCGGAAAATCATTGGGGTGAAAACTTTAATTCGTCAAACTTTAATTATAACTTATTGCTTGAACAGGAATTTTGGCAATAAAATAGCAAGGAGGGGGATTTGCAAAGATGAGACTGCATTAAAATTTTGAGAATAATTATTTTGCAACTACATTTAAGTCAGTGTGATTGTTAAAGTTAATCAAGCCCGTAAATTTATTGAATTTCTTCTGTTAATAAAGTATTACTAATATTAAAAATTTTAGCGATAGTATTTAGACCTTGATTGATATATTGAATGCTCTATCTATAAAGATAAACGAGAACACACACACACACACACACACACACACACACACACACACACACACACACATACACACACATACACCCACACCCACACACACACACATATTTATATACATATATATATATATATATATATATTCCTTTTATTTTTTCGTCTTTATGAATGTTGTCCAAGTAGAAATAGTTTATAGGTATAATCTATTTCTTCAGAAACATACATTTCTGTGTTTGCTTCTACAAGACACTTGGACATGACAAAGAGTTTTGAAGAAGTGAACAAATCCGTGATATAGGCCTAGACCTTATCCACGTGTATAGAATTATTGCTTGGATTTCATCTGTTTTTAGCACTTTACAACAAAGTTGAAAATGGTTTATGACCTTGTTCATTCTGTCTGTCTGTCCGTTAGCACGATAACTCCCATAAAAATGACCTTATTATTAACACTTTACAAGAAAGTTGAAAAGTGTTTATGACTTTGTTCATTCTGTCTGTCTGTCTGTCCATTAGCATGATAACTGCCGTAAAAATGACTTAATCAAAATGAAATTTCAGTATGTTGTTCAGACGGTCTATACGACCTATGGGAATATAAATGAATAATATCACCCAATTAGTTTTGGATTGAACACGGGTTCAATAAATGAAATACATTGAACCCTATGGGATCTAACTTTTCAAACATTTTTTAAGCGGATTTAAATTTCACAAATTGCTTCGAATGTTTTATGACACATTCAAATTACCCCATAAAATATATAAAAAAAATTCAGCAAGATATAGTCAGTAGTTTTTTAAATAGAAATTAAAATAATAATTACACACATTGTATGAAGCGATCACGTGACCCACTTCAAAATAAAATATGGCATCCATCTTGTGACAAAATCGTGATTTTTAAAGTTCTTTTTAAATCATATTTAGTGTTGTGTCCGACCTAAAACCGCTTCATTTTTGCTTAAAATCAGTGCATCTAGATACTAAAACAGCGCAATTACACAATATATTTTAATTTAAATGATCATTCAACTTTGATTATTTCTACAACGAAGTCTATTTTTAACTTAAGGAAAATTTAAACAGCAAAATATATAGGATGAGTTGTATAAGAATATCTGCATTTCTTTAATGCAAAATTATTTAGGTCATGGAGTCTGAAATTTAGCTGATATGAATGAAGTATTCACTGATTTTACAGAGAGCAAGGCGATTTTTTCGATGAAGTTTTAAGCATGGATTTTAATTACTTGTACCTCCATGGTCTTAAGTTTCTACATAAAATAAATTATTATAGTATTGTGATGAATGAAATGAATTTGAAAATGGTTATGAATGAAATGCTGCTTTTATAGAGAGAGCCAGGCGTGTTATATTTCGATGACGCCATTTGAATAAATTTCACTTGTTTTCGATGAAGTTTTCAAATATAATAAATTATTGTATTCTTATGATAATTTTAAAAATATTACCGAGGAACGTATTGCATTTTAGAGATGTTTAAACCAGGCAATTTATATTTCAATGCCGTCATTTGAATGAAGTTCATTTTTTTCGATGAAATTTTAAGTTTCAATTATAACAAATCAATGTAGTATTGTGATAATTTTTAAAATATTACCGAGGAATGTTTCGCATTTTAGAGGTGTTTAAATAAATTTGAAGTTGAAAAGTGTTTCATAATCAATGGTTTATGCATGATTGATCTTTCTTGTTCTTTATCGACTCCATCCCAATGATTTTTGATGATTTTCTTTAACTTGATGATTCAACATTTGTATTTTTTTCCATTTGCTTGAAGATTTGCTGATTTATACTATTATTTTGTAAGCTTGTTAGAAAGTTAGGTTTTTAGAGTTACAGCTTCTCACTTTTCTTTCATTAGACTTTCAAAATTTTATTTTATATATATATATATATATAAAAGTAAATACATCATCAAATTGAAAAAGGGGGGAAGGTACAAAGGAAAGGGGGAAAAGAAAGGAGAGTGTTTACAGGAACGACAGAAAAAAGGCCGGGGGGGATAGTGACCCCCCGTTCCCGGTTAAAGTACTTTTACTCTAGAAACACTCCCGGTGCCTCTGTCTTCCTGAAGCACTCCTCCGTCCGATGAAATCTATGAAACATCCCGAAGTATATAGACCATGAAGCAAAAAAGGGGGCTTAAGATTGGAATAAACCTAACCTAATTACTCAACAGAATTCCTGAAGTCCACAAGCCATGCCGCACAACCTTATCTCACCGACCTGCTATCATCAAATAAAATTGTTTGTCTTTCTGTCAAATATCAAGTCTACATAGTGCCTTAGATAACGATGTGGGTAATTGCTTTTTGCTGCTTCCCTGAGTAATTTATTGACGCTGTGTTGCTGTTCTTCTTTTTCAGTGTTGAGACGTCTATATCGATTTAGATGATTTATTATAACATTCCTGAAAATACCACTGCTCAAATTAGATTTCCAATTTATAATGTAATTAATGTTGAAATCAAAATTATCCCTCTTGTCATAAACTTTAATACATATCTTATTTTTCTCATTGTAGTAAATACTGATATCCAGAAAATCAACAGTTCCTGGATTTGTATATTTAGTTTCCAAAAGTTCCAGGCAGTTAGGGTAAAACCCAAACTCAAAATCATCTTGTTGATTTTTATATCCAATAATCACATCGTCAACAAAGCGGTAGTATGGCATTTCATTGACTAAATATGTGCCTTGTTCATACCTGTTCAGGTAAATATCTGCAAGTACCGAAGAGCAACCCCCCCCCCATTGGGATGCCTTGCACCTGACGATAAAAACCTATAACGTTGTGCAGTATGTTTTCAAACAAAACAATATTTATCAGCATTTTATATTGGTAGAGGGAGATGGTCGAGTGGATATTGTGATGCTCATGAAGCTCCAATAAAATTTCGGATAAATCTTTTAAATTTACATGATTAAAAAGGTCTTTAAAATCAAAGCATCTGAAAAACAGTTTATCCTTTTATCTGCTTAATTTGTCAATAAGTTCAAAAGAATTTGACACCATACAGGTCCCTTCCTTTTTGATTTCTTTTAGTAATGGAGACAGAATAGAAAGTAACTCAATATTAGCTATAGTAAGGTACGATCCGCATCCCACTGTCACAGGTCTAAATTTGATCGGATTTTTATGCATTTTTGGGATTAGTACAAGATAAGGAAATCTTACAGATTTCAAATCATGTCCTATACGTTTATAAAGTGGTGTGATTCGGTTTTCCATGGCTTTATCGGTGGTATTGATCTCTTCATACATACTTTCATTTTCGCAACATTTGCGTAAAGTGTCTATATATATATATATATATATATATATATATATATATATATATATATATATATATATATATATATATATATATATATATATATATATATAAAGGCGCGAAGCTACACTAGAAAGAGGATTAAATATATTTCCAAAAGGATAAAGAGGGATAGATGGATGCATTGTACCAAAAAATGGCCGGGGGGTTGTGACCCCCTCACCCCGGTTAAAGCAAGCTTTATGTCGCGACAACACCCCGGATAGCTGGCACATTGCAAAAAGAATACAAAAGTATCAAGGTTTAAGAAGAAAACAAAACATTATATAAAAACATATATAAGAAAGAATTGTCGAGATCCAGCTATATCTAAAGTCACCAACAGCAAGTTTTTAAATTTTGCCCGCTAGTATAAAGGAGCAAAATTACTTAGCTTCTACAATAAGAAGACTATAAATATTGACACTTTATATAATAATAAAAAAGTCTATCTCCAAAACCATTTATCTCAATGATAGTGTATAGCATCATACATGAAGGAGTACATCGTATCATATTATAGACTGCTCAAGAGGTCTTATATCAGATATCACTACGCTTTTACTTCTGACGATCTAGTATGTATATTGACATCAGTTTTATTCAAATATAATCTATAGCAGTCGGTAGCAGTTATTTTATAAAATATGTAGATAATGTTACATAAAAAACACTTAGGAAAACCTTGTGAGATGGTGTTTTGTAGGAAACCAATATCGCATAAATATCGATCTTCCCTTTTACCGTTTAATCTCTTATTACATATGTATTATATATATGTAATATATATATATATATATATATATATATATATATATATATATATATATATATATATATATATATATATATATATATATATATATATATATATATATATATATATATATATATGTATATATATATATATATATACATATATATATATATATATATATATATATATATATATATATATATATATATATATATATATGCTACATATGTATAATACATATGTAGCTAAGTTGAAAAAACTAAATGCATTACTTACTCTTCTGGAAAACTCGAAAGTTATATGTCCTAACCATATACATATCAATTACTTAATTAGGAATTTATATAGCTGCAGACTTAAACAGACATGCTGTTTTATTGACGGACTATTTTGATTAATATATTATGTATGTTTCATAAATTATGAACATTCACTGTATGTGTATGTACTCGTATGTTCAACTATAATTAATCTCAAAATAATTCACTGATATCACAAAAACTATCTGCCCCAGACTGTTTTTTAAATTCTTTCAAATTTTAGATATCGATATTAAACTGTATAATCACCATGTACAAATAAAACGGAATGTCAATTTAACTCTCTGCATGTAAAATCATTGTATGCTGTTGAGAGAGTCATTTGTTTTGGCATTAAAATTGTATCTATTTGTTTAAGTAATGTTAGTTTGAATTTGATGAAAATATGGAATCATATCATCTAGATTCCTATATAATACATTAAAAAGATGTTCGGTCAAATTCTATGTCTATGTCTACAAACTCTTAATGTCGTGATTAAAATACATCGGACAAATGTGTGCAAAACAGCTTTGAAAAATATTTAGTTACAAAATATTTTCTTTACTTGAAGTTTTTGTGATTCAATTGCTTTATTGTTGAAAACTGCATTACTAATTTGTTTTTACATGCTGAATATATGGGCAAAAACGCTCAAAAAGCTTGGGTTATTGCACTATAACGATACTTTTAAACAAATAAATTTCCTGTTACACACTTAAAAAAGTAACTGTATCTATATGAAAGTATTATTTTATTCATTCATATCAGAATTTCATTGAATGGTGGGTACATCTAATTTTACGCTGAAAATACTGTTTCAAACAGGTAAAAAGGTAACATGAGGTGTTTATTTTACGCAATTATGTATCTGTTTAAATGGGGCCCCTTTGTAAAACCCTTTTAAGCAGGTAGTCAAGGGAGTTGCAATTAAACAGGTACTTGAAATGACCGGCTTAAAACGGTCTTTTTAGAGTAAAATGCAGTAAAATTTTATATATTCATTATTCCGTACAGTTATCATGTAAAATAATAAAATAACACATTCATATAAATATAGTTACCTTTCAAAGTATGCATCTGGGAAATTTCACGTCTAAAAGTACCCCTTTAGTGGCATTAAACACAGTATTTGTGTGTTTCTACCCATATTTGCGTAATTTCCAGGAAATATTCCTGGGTTATTCCCTGCCACTTTTAAGCAGCGTACGGTAGTGCGCTGTTTAAAAGGTAGTGCCACCGCAATAACGTGTACCTGTAGGAGACTGAAAATGCGCAGTTGATTGAATGTACTTGAAGCACCCCTAGTTGTGGAACAATCTTATAAACCACAGCCACAAACAGGGATAGACAAAAATGCCCAACTACAAACTGAAAGACTGCGAAACGATACACGGTTCAACAGAAACACTTACAGAAAATATTAGACATAAGAAAATATTGAATATCTATAAAAACACAGCAGTAACACAAAATTCGTAAAATTCAGGTGAGACTAACTTGCCAGGTATTCTACGTACATGATATTTAAAAAATCCGCTCTCAGCAACGAGGCACATCTGAAATTTGAACAAACCAGCATACAATATTGCAGGGATTACAGAAGAAAATACCCTGAAGACGTGTTGGTTTATCAAGCTTGATTTCACCAAGTATTTTTTGCACTAAGTTGGAGCCTCTTTTTATTTTATTATTGGACTTCTTTGCATTACTCTGTTGGTTTCTCTGAAGTTCGTCTGTCGCCACTAGGGGCACTGCTTTGAACTGTCGTTTATTCGACTGTACAGGATAACTTTTATAAAGGTACATGTTACTTACTTGGTTCTAAGGCACGGGTTAAAAGTTTTATGGGGTATACGGATTTTAATAAAAACCCTGAATTTAAGATAAAAATATTAATCAAAATGTTTACAATTAAAATTATTGAAACGAAATCGAACACATTTTTAAACTATCCATTTAACGTATTAACATCTATGTCATTCATTTTATGTTCTAGTATTATGTTCTGGTTTTATAAGTTTGCCGTCGTCACTTGTTTTAGCAACTCTATAATTTCCGTAATAAAATAATATTGCGCCGAAATAATGGCCATTTTTAGTACGCCAACGGAGATTGTTAAATTGTTCAAGAACCAAATCACGAAAATATAATCTAGATTACTTTAATGAATTATACGTGAAATAACAATATTTTACCATAAAATAAAATGTATTACAACCGAAATATTTCAACATTTCGAGCATGAAATTAACGGTGACTCACCTTGAACCTGATTACTGCTATTTGAATTTTGACTCCCCATGGAAGTGCATAATAAAGCAGTGTAACTTTAGCAACACCAAATACGGGGAAGATATTGAAAAATCAGCCGAGGGAAAATTTCAATTCGTTAGACCCTAATTTCATCATATTGCGTATTGAGGAATATTTACAGAAAATATGCATTACAGAAAATATTTTTACGAGAATGGGTTTATTTAACCAAAGATTACGATTAATTATTATGTTACGGACGATCTCAAGAGGTTCTTATACATTAAATTCATCAAATTTATTGATTTATTGAAATTATATGGATGATAATACAGTTGTAGCTTTATTATGTTATACAACGATTATAAAGTGAAAGTGCATTTAAGCAATTATAATGAGACACATTATTACTATTGCTAGTATATAAGCTTGTCATTTGAAGCTTGTCAGTTCTACAGGTTCTTGCAGTTCGAGCTAACTTGTATATGAATTTAATGCCGGCTATGCAGAAGGACTAAAATTGTCCGCTCCCACCGAAGTTTCAAAATTAAAAATAAAAATTTTCAAAAAGCAAGTTTTCATTGCTGTCATTGCAGTTAACGATTATTCCAAGTTTGGAGATGTTCAGACTTCATCGTGCCACGTCATTCGCGTCATTCGTCATTCATGTATGAACAGAGGTTGACAATGTTATGAGATTGTTATGGTGTCACCGATATTATAACATAAATACAATGTAATCAACATATCACATTCACTACAATGCAAATACATGCACTCGGTTTCTATATAGAGCTTCTATAAAAATTTAACTGAAAAACTTTCATTGATCTGTACAGAGTATCCCACAAAAAGTGAAAACTGGAATAATTTTGAACCGTTGGTTGTAAACCTCTAGTTCCACTTGGAAAAATGTTTTAAATAAGGTAGAAATTCATACAGTAATTTAAATGTTGTAACATATTTTCCGAAAATCTTAAAAACATTAACATTTTATATAGCCCCTCTATCGGAAAAAGTCAAATTACTGAAATATTACCCATATGCAATTACGTACCCATATTTAACTATAGGTGTATTAATGCAACTGAGAAAAACTGGCTGAAATATGATACAATTTGACATAATTATGTATGACTGATTTAAGTTTTCTTTTGGGAATAAAGGGTATCCGCAAATCAACTTCGGTGTCAAATAGCAACTAAAAGGTCTACCACTTCTGCAAATTTATTTTATGTTGATAATGCTACTATGCCATTATTATGTAGATTCACAATTTGCATTTAAGCATCTAAGTAACCCCGCTACTCAACTAGAATTTGAATGATTGTGCCGTTCAGTGATGTCAAACTCTGTGAGATGATTTTGCTTTCCAGCGAATGCAACCCATCTTCTAGTGATACGAGAATCGATCCAAGAAAAAGGTTTAAAGGGTAATAAAAAATTATTTATTAACAAAAAACAAAAAATACAAAATTGAATTAAGAGGCATACTTGGCGATCATTTTTCCACATAACCATGAAATGTATTTCATTTATCTGAACGCAGGATCAACTTGTTTAACCCGGCTTGGTAGAAATCAAGTCCCTGTCCATTGAGCCAGTTCTCGGCAGCTGTTTTCACATCACTGTCTGAAGAGAACCTTGTTCCAGATAAGTGTGCCTTCAATTCTGGAAAACGGAAATAGTCACTGGGTGCCAAATCTGGGCTGTATGGGGGGGGGTGGCTCCAGACTTCCCACTTGAACTTTTGCAACAATTATTGAGTTTGGCGAGCAGTATGGGACCCGGCATTGTCATGCAGGAGAATTACACCATCAGTCATCATGTCCAAATTCTATGCCCATAAGAAACGGATCACGGCTCGCACCTCCAAGCGAGACCACTTTTCAAAACGTCTTGCCATTTCAATCGCTCTCACGCGTCTGCGAACTTACACTAACTACCCGCACAACAGTTGTAAGACAACTACCGCCATCTGTCTCCACTCTGGGGAAAAATATTCCCTTCACAATACTTACTTTTCAAATGCTACTGCTTGTAACCTTTTTTTTTTATCTACCCTCGTGCACTGAGCGAATACTATAGTAATCTCCGTAAAGACGACATCATTCTAAAGTTCTTATTCTGCGACGGGTATGTCGATTGCAATCAACAGGTTCATTTCATCGTCTATGTGGTTTAGGAAGACGAGTACTAACAGAAAATAATTAAATATACAGTTTAGCCTATTTCTCGTTTTATCCAAATAAGAGAGTACGGACCGTAAGTACTAAACAATATCTTCTTCGGTCTACTCGAACCCGCCACCTCCTATACCGAATGCAAGAGTTTTTTCTGATTCGTCTATAAGAGCTTTCAATCTATTTGAAAACATGGGGTGACAGAAATGTGTTAGAAACGAGTTAAGCATACTGAAAACAGATGTTTCAAATGATCTTAGTTGATTTCAAAACTTGAATAGCATGCTTGTTTTTACATATACTTTGCTAGGAAAATATCTGATAGGCCATCAAAATCACAGTAATATGTTTTATTTACATCATTTTCAGTGTTAAAATAACATTTAAACAGTATCTTCAGAAAGTCTTTAATATTTTAAGAAACTACCGATGCAAAAATTTGTATTAAAATACCACTAAATGATTTCTGTGCATCAATTCAATTTATAACAGGCTCTAGGATTCAGAAATTTTAATGATTTAAAAAGTTACGAGAAAGTGGTGTAAGTAAGGAAGTTTAACAATTAATTTCGGCTCAAATTTGAACTTTTAAAAACCAAATGTGTTCTTTAGTTTGGCTAAATGAAGCATTGACAACATTTTAATAATTTGAATTTTCCGATAGAGGGGCTGTATAAAAAGTTAATTTCCTTAACTTTTTACAGGAATATGGTACAGCTTTTAAATTACTATTTCATAACTTTTTACCTTATGTAAACCACTTTTGTGATTGAAACTATAGTTATACAACCAAAGGTTAAAAAATTCCTCCTCTGTTACCATTCTGTGGGATACCCTGTATATGACTTCGGATCATAGATCAGACTGCATTCGATTAATTTAATAATATTTTGGTATTTTTATGCACCCAACAGATACTTTTGCCAAACATTATATAAACTAATATATACACTATTTTCTTTTGAATAATGTAAAAGCGCAAAACTTATACATTGATAATTATTTCTGTAATTGCAGAACAATAATTGAACATATAAGTTACATTGTTATTACATCTTCATCGCGTTTTAGATCGCATGTGAATAATTAATTATGATCACTATACACGGACAGAAAGTTGTGTCTTAAACATTTAGTTACGGTAAGTTTGGAGATGTTCAGATTTGATTAACTTCAATTTTTCAAAGCTATGAAAGTTTTCTTGCTACTAGACCGGTTACCAACTATTCAGTGCTAATAGGATTTAGGAATAATGAAACCAATACGTCGATTATGGATGTTGCAATAGGTGTCACCAATGTTATTAGGCTATTGTGTGGTGATCCCTCCTATTAAGTTTTTATGGGGTCATCAAAATTACTAGGTTATTGTGGGGTCACCAAAATTCTTAGGTTATTGTGAGGTGGGGTCACCGATATTATTATATTATTATGGGGTCATCACTCCTATTAGTTTAGTAATGGGATCACCAATTTTATTAGGTTACTAGCAGCATACCCGTTCTTCGTACGGAGTATAAAATATAAAGAAACTTATAATTCAGATTCATATGCAAATTATGTTAAAATATTAAATTTATTGCTCCTAAAGAGAAGTTTATGAATATATGTTCTCATCATGCAAAATTATCGTCACGGGCAGATCTGCAAAATAAAACATCCTGGCCCCTTTCGAAAGCAAATTTACAAAAAAAAAGGAATTGAATCAATATATGCAAAATGAAAGCATTAAAATTATATAAGACCCGTACTACTTATATACGCGAATATTAGAAGATATAACCTGTATTAGTAGATTACATGTATAAATTGAAAATAGAAAATATCAATAAACCCGTAATTGATTCCAATATATGCCAGAATGAAAGCACTAAAATTATATGGGAATATATATATATATATATATATATATATATATATATATATATATATATATATATATATATATATACCCCTACTTCTTATATTGTCGCAGATTAGAAAATATGTCTGTATGTTAGTAGAATATTATCCTTATTACAATATGAGTCTAAAAAATCTTTGCCGAAATAAAACAGATGACATTATAAATTGAAAATTTCAATTATCCCCGTAATCTTTATACCAGAAGGTCGTAATTGATTCCAATATATGCCAATATATATCAAAATATATGCCTATATACCTGTACTACTTATATTCTCGTAGATTGGAAGATATACCCATGCATTTGGAAGATATACCCATGAAGATAACACGTGCATTTATAGAAGATTACTCGCACAACGTACAATATGTGAGTTTCAACAATTTTTGTCATAATAAAACAATGGTATAATAATTTGAAAATATCAATAATCCCCGAAAATATCAATAATAATAATGTGTAACCTGAAGACCGTAATCGATATTTTCCAGTTAAAAATGCAATGCCAATGAAATTTATTTTATATACATATCTTTATTATTCAAATCGGAAAAGATTTAATTAAAATCGTATGCCACATAACACATTGGATTTACATCCATTGCTAAACGACATGATATCAGTTGCTTCAAATAAATTGATGGAAATCATATCGTGTGAATAATGCTATCTCTATGAAAGGTTTGGCGATATTTTCTTCAATTTAGCGATAACTTAAAAAATCGCCAAATTTATCGCCAAGTGGGACTGTAAAACTGATAGTCCCATTTTGCGACAAATTGACGAAACATCATCATAATATTATCCCCTAACAAAACACAATTAATTTCATTTATTAAGCGCAATTTTATCAATTTCATGACATTTTTATAGATTCACAAACATTTTTATCAACTTGGTGATATTTTAAAAATTCGATAAATGTGTTACTAAGTAGGATGGATAGACTGACCCACAAATGCTACCGAAACATCATTTCAGTACTGTCTTCTAAAAAAACGAATTTAATTTCATTGATTTGCGTCGTTTTTAGCAATTTGGCGATATTTCCGTCAATTTGGCAAAGTTTAAGAACAGTTGCGAAGTTAGCGATATTCCGCCAAATTCGTAGCTCTGAAATTGCAGATCTGAAGAATAAAACATCCTGATCCCGTTTGTATATACTAAATGCAAACACTAAAATTGTATTAGAAGATATACCCTTTCTACTCTTTTTCTGTTTCAACAATCGGATAAATGAGTTTATTGGTAAACACAATATGAGTTTATTAGCTAGACACAATATAAAAGCTTAAAAACTCTTTGTCAAATGAAAGTGATGTACGTAGTCCGTAATTAATATAATTAAATGAAAAATCAAACCGTTCATTTACAAAATATATTTATACATCTATTTATTTATTATTCAAATAGAAAAAATAATAACAAATATTAAGAAACACATTTAATTTAATTGCGTTGCTGAGCAACATAATATAATAAAGAATCTTCCTCATAAACTGCGAAATTAAATAACCATTTTGATCTCTTCCCCATAAAATGCAAAAATAATAACCATTTTGATTTCTTTATACTTTCCATTGTTTAGTAAATGCTTGACCATGGAGTTAGATTTTCCATTTAAATTCATGTTTCAAACAATTCATGCTTTCAGATAGTGACTAATTAATGCAAAAATCCTGCACTAAGCTCAGAAATGAAGTTTTAATTCACGTTGACGTTTTAAACAAACGATTTTCATCCTTTCCGTTTGAATAAACCACGGAGTTGGAGAGTAGATCTCCTAAGAAAAAGTTCCGTTTTTCATTAATATCTCGACAACCCCTGGTATTAGAAACTCGAAACTTGGGCAAAATTTATGGGGGGCTATTTTAAGGCTACTCACAAAATTTCATTAAATTCGTTTCAGCCATTCTCTCGTGATGATGAGACAAACGAAATATTCGTTTTTCACTAATATCTCGAGAACCACTGGTTATGGAAACTCCAAACATGGACTAAATTTTATGTGGGGCTATTTCTAGGCTACCCACAAAATTTCATCAAATTCGGTTCAGCCGTTTTCCCGTGATGATGGGACAAACAGACAGACAGACAGACAGACAGACAGATTTTCAATTTTATTTATATAGATTGTGGGATCACCAACTACATGACAAAAATAGTATGTTGCAGTCAACACACTATTTTCACTAAACTGTGCAAACACGTTCTCGGCTGATCAACAGGAATCAGAAATTCACCTGTCTGGCAGAATGTAGGGAACTTTATTTTTACATAAATAATTAAATAGAAAAAATTTCATTCAATTTTATATGTTTTCAGCTCTCAGATTGGAATGCCTTGGACTAATTTAAAAATATTTTTACAGGACGTACTAGATTTACATACATTTAGAAGGACATATACATTTAAAAGTGGGTTTCTTATTTGTACGAGCATGTGTGCATACATAATCTTCTCCACCTGCATTCAAACCAGCACCATATGCATCTGAAGGACTGGGTGATGCCTCCAGCTTATAGGTGAAGCTTACTAATCCCTAAAAGTTCCCAACGAGTGGAATGTTGGTGTTTCCGACTCCTAGAGTTATTTTGCTACGAATTTATTTGGCTCTGAAAAATTGTGTTTCTGTTAAGAGAGAAATAATTTCCCAGAACTTTTCTTTTTCAGTGAAATAATAACAATCATGTTTGACACTTAATATTTTGCAGTGAATTTCTTACATACCTGCAGTAGATTTCATTCCTTAACATTATAAATAACGGATAGGAGATCCATAAAACTGTGTTAATGACAAGACCGCTTCGTAGAAATGACCAACATGAATTATAAAGTGTGGCTTCAGGATAAATAATCATACATGAAACTCCAATTTTCCAAGGAATTATGTTTTGCTAAATGCAGAAGATTTCATATTAATTGTTCGACCAATTCCAATGGTCCTTCAGAACCACTCTAGTCATATCGCGGCATTGGTCACTGGTATATATGTATGTATGTATGCATGTATGTATGTATGTATGTATGTATGTATGTGTGAATGCGTGCAAATACCAGCAAACCATAAATTAGTTTAGGAAATATATCTCGGTGCTCTTCAGCGCTGAATAACAGATACTTAAGACTTAACTCGCTACTTGGAAACTTGGAGTATTGCCAAACTCTACAGACAAAACAAATTATCCCTTACCAAGCAACCGGCATCAAAAGTTTTTAATTTTTGTGCTTAGGCTTTAAATTAAAATAATAAATTTTATTTTCCCAATATATCAATTTATATTTATTTAATAAAATATATTTATATTTGCACTTTAACTAACATTAGTGCAATACGTTCATTCCAATTCTTGATAATCTCTTAGGGATTTATTTTCAAGTCACATTAAGATTATCCAAATAATATTTTTCTGCAATATGTTAATACTTCAGTACAGGAAAATATATGAATGCAGAAAGATTTTTCTTTGCATTTTAGTTTGCGAAAAAACCCATAATTAAAATTAAATATACAATTTAACGCTAATTAACTTCACTAAAAGCATTGAAAATTTTTCCGGTTAGGCAGTACGTAAAATATCATAGATATTTAATGAAACTGGCATTTAAAATACTGTATTGGAGTAGAATATCATATAATACTCATGTGAGATACTTTTAGTCATTAAAATAGCATTAACTTCTGCGATTTTAAAAGAAAATAAAAGCGTACTGTGGATAATAATTAGTGATAATGAGGTTCAAAATCCTGATAAATTTATGGCCTGATAATTTTGTATAGTTTTCATAATCATTAGAAAATTTTAAATAATGAGCAAACCGACTCATTGAATTAAAAAATTTTAAACCACATCAGATATGCATACACGAATATATAAACTCAATATGCTAATTTAAAATAACTCAAGTTTCGTACATTAAAGAGATAAAATTAACTTTATTGTAGTTTGACAGGAATTGTTCATACCAAAATTAATTTTACAAAAAAAAATATGAAAAATATGTAGTCTTTCTTCTAAATCAAAATCTAGACGTAGCGGGAAAACCACATAAATCAAAAATTGCAATTTTGTTTTATAACATATTCTGTTGGAGATATTTATGAGCTATGCCGTAGAAAAAGAACGTATATCTGCTGGGTTTCTGAGATGTCAAGAATAAGGGCACACCATAAGCAACCTACTAGATTTTGCTCCGAAATCAGTGAGGAAAAATCACATAAGTTATAAAAAGTTATTTTTCTCTAATTTTCGAGCAGATATCAATCGAGAAATAGCACATAAGTCAAGAAAAGTTATTATTATCCGTTGCATTGGTGCAGATTTTAGCGTGTAGAAAACATGAGTGAAGAAATGTTATCATTCCGTACTGTTTATACAGCCTTGTTCTTTGTTGAAACTACTTCACATTCTTTTTTTATTTCGTAAAATTCCGTGGCGAGCGCGACGTTTTCTCCCCCTTTCTATTCCTATTTCGGGTGACTGTGAATTCATTCGCCCTGTAATTAACCATTGCCCGGCAGCTATTTTATTTATATAGTGCTGAAATAACACTTTATTTTAGAGTCTGTTGTCTCAATTTTACAATAGTATGTTGTCACCGGAACAACTAATGGTGAAATTAGCCATTCACAAGAATAAAAATATTTCAGGTATGTTGTATTTTATTAAATATCTCTCTTAAGGTTTGGCCAGGATAGAAACCACTGTTTTGAGAACAAGGCTCTTAGCAAATGCAAATTATATGTATAAAAATAAAAATGTTTCTGTGCTGTCAGCACTGTAGCCAGAAATGATTCACTTCAAAGGAATAGGGGGTAACAGAACAAATTTTTAATAGTAAAATATTCTGAATTATGCTAGATAACATAAATAAAAATGCCCTACTCCTGCGCTTGTGGCCACGATGTTGGTCTAAATACATATATAGTTAGAAAGAAAATTGTACTGATTGTGCTCGTTTTGATTGTGAAAATTTTACATGTTCTCACTGGGAACTAAACTATATCCCCAAATATTGAAATACATTGTAGATTATTTGTGGGAGCCTGCCAGCGTGCATACCGGTGTTAAATCAGCTGTTCTTAGATACCTCTGAAACCGCTGATGCAATTAAAACGATAGTTTGATTAGTCTGCTTGGAAGATGGAGCAATTTGTTTTTTACTTTCCTGATATACAATAATGTATAAGGAAAGTATTGTGACGGGGTTGAAAATTTGAATTCAAGTTTTCGTCGGGAAAGCACGTTTCAAGCGTCCCTGATCGCGAATTGAACAGTTTTGAGGTGTGTGTGTGTGTGTGTGTGTGTGTGTGTGAAACACTGAGTCTATAAAGACGATGTCTCACGAGCGAATGAAGCGATTCGAATGAAATTTGGTACAAAAATTACAATCTGTGAATACTGGAAGCTGGTTTTTAAACACAATCGAATGTTCAAAAACTCCTAAATTTTCAAGTGACATATTGAAAAACTCATCAAAATATCAAAACTTTTAATAAAGCTACGCAAATAGACATGTCTTATGTAAGTTTTCCTGAAAAAATGATGATTGACATAAACTTTAGAACGCTAGCATGGACCGGTCTCGAGATATTAAATATTTTTCAAATACATTTATCAATAAAATCCAATAAATTAAAAAAATATTAACTGTTGAGAAACATGTTCACTTTTCATATGTAATATCATGCGATAAATTTGGTGACATCATTCTCGTGGATCTAGTTCGTTTCATTCATGAGAAATGATACTTTGAGTAATACTTTTGAATTTGAACGCCAATAGTCATTTATCTGCTATAAGAATAACTTATTTTTGCATTCATAACTCTTGGCGAGATTTTGGAGACGAATTTGGCGGAATGTCACCAACTTGGCGACTTTTTTAAATGTTGCTAAATTAAGGAAAATATCGCCAAATCGATCGATTTTGAGCCAAATTGATTAATTTGCTATTCCATGCTTCCGATTTCAAATGAACCAGACATTGATCACGATCTGATTGAAATTGATCTGGATGAACTATAAACAAAGTTTGAGTTTCAATTGTATATGTTTGAGTTTTATATGTTTATATTTATATACATTTTAAATTAGCCAATTAGTTTTCAGCAAATCTGCACTAACTTTATATTTAAACCATTTTCAGAAAAATCAGATGAAATAACATTTCGAAGTTTTTTATACTTTTCCACAAAATATTTACTTAAAGTAGTCCTAAGATAACATTAAAAAAATAATAATAATGAGTCTGGAATTAGAATGCACACTTAAATGATGCATTATGGCCGAGATTTTTTATTAAACAATTACTTATGTCTGTATTTGTAAACACATCATAATGGTTTTTAAAGATTAAATACTTAAATCAGGAATAATAACTTATGTCTCTATGAGTCAACATATTTGCTATAAACTTGCTTCGGGAATAACCACTTAAGTCAGTATTTACCTAAAAATTTATTTTTCAAAATTACAATACAATGCATACTTACTTAGCTTACAAATCTATAATAAATACCATAAAAATTAAATGTGTATTTTGAAAACCAACACCCCCCCCCCTCCCGAAAAAAAAACGATGTCTTGAAAATGTAATGTTTTCATTCGTTAATATCTCAACTTCCTTGTTTTTGACTTAAGTGGTTTTTTCCCCAGCTCTAGATATCTCTTTAGCAAAAATATAGTTTTCAAAATACATATTGACTGCAGATACTGTCCTTACATATGGCTTTATTGGAAATCAATCAAATACATAACTGGCATCTCAAAATGATGCAAAGGTAGAAATACAAAACAGAGAACCCTAACTAAACACAAAACAAGAATATTGCAAATCAAACAAACATAAAGCCCAATGAGAAGAGGTCGAAGAAGGAGTCGCGACTGCAGATATTAATTAACATAAAATAAACTACTAAAAACTAAATAAATATATAATAAACTACTAATACTAAAAACTTGGGCTGCATAATCTGCATCTCCCAAGGTTTTAAAATCAAGTATATTGACTGGATAAAAGTCCTTATATACGGAACGCCTAGACTTCTTAATTGGTCTCAGATGGATATGTGAATTTAGTCCGTTTGGTCATGTGAATTTACTTCTCTCATCTTGTGGTAGCTTTCGGTGAATAGCGGACATACCGCTTATAGCCTCAACAATAAATTTGTAATAAGTCTTTTTTTTCTTTATCAAATGGCCAGACGCTTAACTTTCGTAATTCGCCTATACATCGGCCAGAACGCGAACCATTTATCCATCCTAGGACGTTGCTCCAGGCGCACCAGAGGGGGTCGGAACACACTGCGCCCAACAACACAATATCCATGCCTTACGTGGGACTCGAACCCACAACGCAGCGGTCGGCCGATCGCTTGGAAACGCTCGCCTTGACCACTCGACCACCGAGTCGACATTTTAAATAAGTGGATGCTGATATATTCCTACTAAGAAAACTTTTCACCTTCAACAATATCTTTCTTTTAAGTAAAATATAATTCATTATGATTTTTATCTAGATAAATGCCATTTAAAAACAATATTTCTTAGGAACAAAAGGTGTTTTTTCACACATTCTAATACTATCGAATTCTCTAATTTATAATGGTGTTTATTATTATCTATCTTGCAAATTACAAAAAAGTTCTTCATACATATTGTTATGTGTTTTTAATTATTAACCATATAGTTTTATGTTGATTGATACAGTCGTTCAGTAGTTATAGTACTTGCTCCATTTACAAATACATAGTCCAATTTCAAAATTTCAAATAAATTAACATCTTGGAGCTAATATTTATGAGAAAAATAAAACTTTTAATGTTTTAAAGTTATCCAATGACATCAATACTTTTAAATAAACAAGGCAATATTCTAAAGTGATATTAATTCAATAGTAAAATATTATGTAAAATGTTCATCTGATTACCGTTGCATTTGCGATAGATAAGGTTTCATTATGCAGAATAGATAAAGAAACTTTTGTGATAGAAAATGTTTAATTAAGCAGATTAGATGCAACGAAGCATATTAATAGGAAATACTTGATTAAGTAGAAGAGCAATAACAAATAATTTGTAATAGATAATTTGTTATTAAACAGAATAGATATGTAACAGGATTTATAATAGATTATGTTTAATTTAATAAAAAAATATATAATACAGCATTTATGATAGGTAATGCTTTAAATAAGTAGAATAAATATTTTCATTCACCTAATTGCAATGTAAACAGCAGTATACACATTACTTAAAGTAAATATTCTTAAAAGTTCATTTAAGAAAATAAGTGATCAAATTTTAAGACTAAAATTGTTTCAATAAACGTATGATAGAAATATGCTGGCTATTTAACAAGTATCCCTCTAATTAAAAAAAAAATAAAACATGTGTTTACATCTTTGAAGTACCGTAATTAGCAAGAAGAATAAGAAGTGCTCATCCGACTGAAGTCACTAATTAACCGCTTCAATACACCTCTTAAATTTCAAATACGTGGATTAATATAAAAGTCTAATTGGACAGAAAAGAAAGCGTGATAGTTTGTGATGTTAATTTCATTCATTGTATTCGCTAATTAAGGAAAATACATCTGTAAGAAAATGAAAGTAATCCAATCTTTTAAATAAATCACCTTTTATTATTGAGCACGTGTGTGGGGGGGTGGGGGTGTCTTTGTTAAACGAAAATCATGCGATTTCTTGACACTGCATTACGATTAGACGGTACAAAGCATAGTTCTGAAAATTTACATGTAAACTAATATGAGACCATAGATGTACAAGACTAACTTAGAATTGGGTAAAATTATAAGATCACTCCAATTTGCGTTATTATTAATTACCACTGTTTTTAAATTTTGTAAATTAGCAAACAAATAGACTTCTCAAATATATTTCTAGATTACAGATAAAATATATATTTAGAGTAAACTGTATAGTAATATAAGAAATTAGAGTATAAAATTAATAAAATTAATCCTGTATATCAAAAACGTGACTTTCTATTCAAATTAAAATACATTTATATAATTTAAGGAAATAATACGTAAGTTCGATCCTTGTTGCAACAAGATGCAGGTGCACAAATCACTGAACCAATAAATAAAAATTAAAAGCAAGCTACAATACATTAAAAAAAAACCTATCAGTTTTCATGAATCTGTAATAATGACAAACATTCTGTCACATACAAAAGAACAACTAACAGAATTTGGATACCGACGATTTTCAGTAAATAAAATTAAAACAAAGTATATTGGCATTATTTTGTTTGAGCCTAAATTCTGAATATCCAGCTTTACCGGACAAATATGTTAAATAATTTCTGTTTTCCCCTATTTTCGTGTAGATCTGTGAAACAATAATCTTTGCTCTAATTTGTAGTATTAAAACGAAGAAAGAAATAGCCATAATAACGTGAAACCTCACTATCGCCTTAAAATTGTACTGTAAATATGTATCAAGATATCACTTTCACTTGTATTTGGCTACAAGCAGTTTCGTCTCTCTTTCTGAATAGAAAAGAAAATATTAAAATTTCTATTTATTTATTAAAAAAAATTAATTTATTTCTGGGTTTTAGACTAGTATTTATGATATAAATTCATTATTCGCACTTTCTGTCAAAAATTATATAATTTTTTGGTACGTATATCTACATATTTATGTTTGCTATACAAATTTTATTATACAATTATTAAATAAGGTACCTATCTACAATCTGCAGATAAAATTGTATTATTAAAATTTTTCCTCGAACTATTCGACGGATACACGTCATGCCGTTAAGATTAAATCCTAAAATCGATTCAAAGTAGTTGTAAGTTTGTAAAAAACTGCTATGAGATTAGAATGTGATTAGAAATAACATGCTAATAGACTTATTTTCTATGTGATTAGAATTAATTGCATACTACAGAAATTGCACATTGCATTTTTGAAGCAAAAGAACTTGAAATAACTTATATCCACTAGTGAAATATGTACTTATGAATAAAATTGTGGGACTACCGTCAATGCAAAGACAAATACGCTCACAGTTTACATGTATTCTTACTTAAAAGAATGAGAAAGAAGCATGATATATGCAGAGTCACGCTTTGTTTATTCATAACACTTGTCTGCAACGAATATATGTTTCATGAAATATTATTCGAAGTGTCATCTGGTACAAAGAGGAATATATTTGCATAAAATTACATTAAGAAAACAAAGAACTTAAGGAAAGCATATGAGAATAAAGTTCAACTTTATTCTAGTTTATTACATTTTATTTTACAATGAGAGAACTAATAATCAATAAAACTTGTGAATATCGTCAAATAATTAAATAATTAAATAAATATACATATCAACACAAGCACACATACACACACATATATGTATATGTGTGCGTATGTGTGTGTATGAGTACATATACATATATACATATATATATATATATATATATATATATATATATATATATATATATATATATATATATATATATATATATATATATATGTATATATATATATATATATATATACATATATATACATATATATACATACATATATATGTATATATATATCTATATATATGTACATGTATATATATATATATATATATATATATATACATATATGTATATTTTATATATATATATATAATATATATTATCGAAACTATCAGCAATCTTACTCCCCATTAGGGGCAGCTGATTCCCTTGAAACTTTCAGTGACATGCTTGCAAACGTTTAACAGTGTACAAATTTTTAACTTCGGTTGAAAATGAAATGGATTTTAGCTGGCAAGATTCATCTTCCCTCTTAAACCTATCAGAGACGCAGAAACTGACTCTCCAAAACATTATGTTGCAACATTATACATCGCTTAGCATCGAGAACAGTCATCTTAATTAAAAAGTGGCTTGGTTAGGTTTTGTCTCATGGTTGATGCTATAAATGTGCTAAGATTGAGTTTTCTGACTCACAAGGGGGGATTCTGAAAAGTATGGAAATAAATACGTTTCGAAGCCACCCTATTTTATACACCATCCGGAGAGAAATCGAAAATATGTTCCACTAGGTTTTGTCAGGTTCACGATACTGTAAATATGCGAAGACTTATCTGTCTCAGCCAACTAAAACTTTTGGAGGGTGACTTAGACGGATCAAAACAGCCGTTTTAATGCGTTTCAAAAAGCCCATTTTCTATGTCCGAAGAAAAAATTAAAATCCGGATCTTTTATGTTTTGTTACGTTAACATTGCTATAAATGTGCACAGTGTCAGCTCTTTAAGTCACACGTGTGTTTCTGGAAGATCTAGGAAGGCCATTTTTTTCTGCTTCGCAGGAAATAGAAAATCGGAGTTCTGTCAGTTGTAAATACTTTAAATGTGCAATGATTCATTTTTCTCGCCCACTACACTATTATATAGATGTTTCGTGAATTGTATTTTCAAATTTGGTGATTTTCACTTACAATTACCAATGATTATTACCAATTACCGATTCACTGATCAATGCAAATACGATCATGAGTTAGAAATTATTATTTATATTTTTCAACCGACTAGGAGTCTAAAAAATAAAATGTTGGATAATATGAGTAATACATAATATACAACATTGTAATACATGAGAAGACTAATCATTTGTTTTTCATTTATAATTTTGTATAAGCAAATTCCATACCTATGTTCTTAGGTAATATTTTAAGTCAAATATATTATATTGAAAAATATCTTTGAAAAAAAGATAAATGGGAAAATATGTTTTCTGAAAAATCTTATAATTTGAGTTTGGATGCACTTTTTACTTTCCTTATATACATAATGTATAAGGAAAGTATTGTGACAGGGTCGAAAATTCGAATTCGAGTTTTCGACGGGAGAGCACGTTTCAAGCATCCCTGATCACGAATCAAATATTTTTGAAGTGATGTCTTTGTGTGTGTGTGTGTGTGAAAGTATGTGTGTGTGTGTGTGTGTTTGTGTGTGTGTGTGTGTGTGTGTGTGTGTGTGTGTGTGTATGTGTGTGTGTGTGTGTGTGTGTCAGTAAGTCTGTGGAGACGATAACTGACGAACGAATAGACCTTTTCAAACCAAATTTGGTACAAAAATCACAATCCGTAAACACTGGAAGCCTGGAACTCGGTTGAATTGTTTTTATACGCAATCGAATGTTCAGAACTCCCCTAAATTTTCGAATGAAAATTTGAAAAAATCGTCAAAAAATCAAAACCACTAATAAAGTTACGCAAATAGACATTTCTTATGTAATTTTTAATTAGAAAACGATTGACATAAATTTTAGAACGACCGTTCTCGAGATATTGCACATTTTTCAAAAAAATGATCAAAAAGACATATAAAATATAAAAAAAAATATTTTCTATTGAGAAACCTGTTCACTTTTCATATGTATATCATGCTATAAATTGGGTGACATCATTCTCGTCGATCTAGCTCGTTCCATTCATGAAAAAAGATACTTTGAGTAATACTTTTGTATTTGAACGGCAATAGTCATTTATCTGCTGTAAGAATAACTTATTTCTTCGTCCATAACGCTTGGCGAGATTTTGGCAACGAAATTGGTGGAATGTAGCCATCTTGACGACTTTTTGAAATGTTGCCAAATTAACGAAAATCTCGCCAAATGGATAAAAATGGCGCTAAATCAATGAACATGACTTCTAATTGTCGAAAATTCAATATCTTGAAAAGAATATTAGTATCTACTATAATAAAAACCTATTTTTTTTACTGTAAAACTTTTTAATGTGGCTCTAGATATGTTAATGTGCTCCATGACATTTTAATGTACCCCACATATTTCATCCCTTTCAGAAAACTTTAAGAAAAATATATTTCTCTTATTCACAAAAAAACCGTTATAATTTGAAGATGATATAAATATTTAAACATTTAAATAATGTGTTACCTTCAAATGTTAAACCAAAAGGGTTTATTATAAAAATGCTGGTTTTGGGCTTAATGATCACAAGACTTAAACCGTAGTTGCAAAAATCAATCACAAAATAGTTATTTAATTTGTTCGTGACGCCATTAGTATTCTCGTCGGCAAGCATCCCCACCTTAGCCAGGGGATGTATTGTCATATATTGTATCAATAGAAATATTTTGACTAGCCCTTTAAAGTGAAGAGTAACACGATATATATTTAGACCTCAATACAAGACAGCAATATACCTTTTCGAAATATTTTTCTTGTAAAATTAGAAAAAAAAAATGATAAAGAACAAATTCTGGTATGAGAAACACTAGTTGAGCCAATTCGTCATGAGTGTGAGTTTGAAATTTCAACATTAGCGCATCATTTGTCATGTACATCTACAATATTTATAATGACCTGAAAATATTATTTGTCTATAACTTACTGCTTCTGAATTACACAGTAATCAATATTGCACGTCAAATATATTCAAATGTATGTGCATTTAAAGTTAATCTTATTGAAATTCAATATTCTGTTTTCAAAGAAAAAAAATAAATGGGTGAAATATATTTTTATAATAATTATAGACTCACTCTATAGAACCCACACTAATCAAGTGTATAATATTTTCTTTTATTTTTATGAACACGCGAAATTTATGTTTCTTTATGCAACATTAAAAATTTTGTCAGAAAATAAATAAAAATTTATTTTGAAAAGATATAAATCGATGAAATATATTTTTTTAATAATTATAGACTTAAAGAACCCACACTAATCAAGTGTATAATATTTTCTTTCATTTTTATGAACACGCAAAATTTATGTTTCTTTATGCAACATTAAAAATTTTGTCAGAAAATAAATAAAAAATTATTTTGAAAAGATATTAAAGAAAAATAGTATTAAAATTTTTAATGTTGAACGTATGATATTACTCTGAAAATATATATAAAGACATCAAATGTCAAAATAAAATGCCGAAAAGCCATAAATGCCTTCAATCAAACTTAAGTACATCTCTCTTACATTCAAATATACAGTTTAATCTAAATATTTCTCCCTTAAATAATTAATTTAATAGCAGATAATATTACAATTGTAGGACGTTGAGTAACATAATAGTTTTTAAATCCGGTTTCAAACGATTAAATTTATCACTTCACTACATATTTTGCAATCAAAATTACTTAAATTATTTCCATAGAAATTACTTCCTAAAACATTTTTTCCCAAATTCCGTTATAATGATCAAAGGAGGTTTTAGTATTTTATTAATTTCATACATTAATATCAACCACTATTGTTAGAGATGTTTAGATTTCATTAATATTTTAGTTTTAAACAAACATGTAATATTTCACAGAACAACTGCTGCTTGAAGTGCTAATTTAAAGCAGATAAAAGTATTAAAAGAAACGTTTTTATAAAAAATTCCCAAGATTTAGCTCTTACTTCTTTGTAATAAATGATTTGTTTGACTTCATGAAATGTATTTCCATAAAATGCTGTTTTTCTTAATAAAGTATTTTACTAATCTCATTACATATGGATTAAATGGAAAGTGACATGCTATTAAATTACTTTTGTCTCCGGTTTAAATATCAAATTAAAGGTAGTGGTTATTTGATCATACACACACATAAAATTGAGTAATATATTATTACATTTTAACGTGCTCCTGTGACATTTTGATAAGCCCTCTGACATTTTAATGTGCCCCACGACATTTTAATGTGCCACTAGATATTTTAATGTGGCTCCGTGATATTTTAATATGCCTCAAGATATTTTAATGTGCCCCATGACATTTTAATGTACCCCACATATTTCATCCATTTCAGAAAACTTTAAAAAAAATATATTTCTCTTATTCACAGAAAACCCGTTAAAATTTGAAGACGATATAATTTTTTAAACACTTAAATATGGTGTTACATTCAAATGTTAAAAAAAAGGGTCTATTGTAAAAATGTTGGTTTTGAGCTCAATGATCACAAGACTCAATATTTTAAACCGTAGTTGTGAAAATTAATCACAATACAGTTTTTTTGTTCGTGACGCCATTAGCATCTTCGTGGGCAAGCATCCCTACCTTAGCCAGGGTAGGCATTGTCATATATGGTATCAAGCGAAATATTTTTACTAGCCCTTTAAAGTGAAGAGTAATACGATATATATTTAGACCTCAATACAGGATGGCAATATAACTTTTCGAAACAATTTTCTTGTGAAATTAGAAAAAAAATGATAAAGAACGAATTCTGGTATGAGAAACACTAGTTGAGCCGATTCGTCAAGAGTGTGAATTTGAAATTTCAACATTAGCGCATTATTTGTCATGTACATCTACAATAATTATAATGGGCTGAAAATATTATTTGTCTATGACTTACTGTTTCTGAATTACACAGTAATCAATATTGCACGTCAAATATATTCAAATGTGTGTGCATTTAAAGTTAATCTTATTAAAATTCAATATTATTTTTTCAAAGAAAAAAAAATTAAATGGATGAAATATATTTTTATAATCATTATAGATTTAAAGAATCCACACTGATCAAGTGTATAATATTTTCTTTTATTTTTATGAACACGCAAAATTTATGTTTCTTTATGCAACATTAAACATTTTGCCAGAAAATAAATAAAAAATTTGTTGAAAAGATAAAGAAAAATGGGTGTTAAAATTTTTAATGTTGAACGTTTAATATTACTCTGAAAATATATGTTGAGACATGAAATGTCAAATTAAAATGCCGAAAAGCCATTAATGTCACCAATCAAACTTATGTATAGCTAACTCTCTTACTTTCAGATATGTAGTTTAATTTAAATATTTCTCCCTTAAATAATTAATTTAATCACAGAATATATTACAATTGTAGGACTTTGAGTATCATAATAATTTTTAAATCCGGTTTCAAATGATTAAAATTATCACTTCACCACATACTTTGCAATGCAAATTACTTAAATTATCTTTATAGATTTATTTTCTGAAATACTTTTTCCCAAAATTCCGTTAAAATGATCAAAGGAGGTTTTAGTATTTTATTAATTTCATAGTCAACCACTATTGTTAGAAATGTTTGGATTTCATTAACATTTTAATTTTACACAAAAATGTAATATTTTACTGAACAACTACTTAAAGTGCTAATGTAAAGCAGATAAAAGTATTAAAAGAGAACTTTTTTATAAAAAATACCCAAACTTTAGCTCTTACCTCTTTTTAATAAAAGGTTTGTTTAACTTCATAAAATGTATTTCAATTTTTTTTTAATATAATAATTTACTAATCTCATTACATATGAATTAAATGGAAAGTGCCATGCTATTAAATAAGTTTTGTCTCCGGTTTAAATATCAAATTAAAGGTGGTGAAATATGTAGCAAATACTGGAAATTTCTTATCCATATTTCTTTTAACGTACCATAATTCAACATTGGCTGAATATAGGTCCTATTTTTTACATATTTAATTAATTTTTAATATTGTGTACATAGCCTGTCTCTTATAATGGCAAATTACCTACTGAACGTTGACTGAGTTTGGGCCATATTTCTTAGACGTCATATTAATGTGTAATATTGTAAAAATGGAGATTAGGGGTACATGTTTTAGTGAAGAAGAAAAGCCACAGTAGTCTAAGTTTCGTAATATAAGGTTGGGCTATATATATGAGCCCGACAAACCAGAGTTGTCAGCCTGACGTCGACGAGAGTAGCATTTCGTCATTCGTGACGTCATAGACCAGGAATTGCCAAAACACAGCATGTGTTATCATTACTACAGTTAAAAATTATTTGTTAATTTTAAAGTGGCAATATACAAATATAAGCAACATATGCAGCGTATTTTAATTGTGCTGTGCACACCTTCCTCAGTGACGTCCAAATAAATTATCCGTCTCTTTAGAGAACAAAATGCGAGCGTTTTCTACTCCCGTGACATCATATGCGCAACAAGGCTATTTAAATTAAGGATGGACTATGAGCCCGGCAACCAATCAAAAAGCTATCAGCCTGACGTCGCGAGAGTAGCATTTCATTATTCGTGACGCCACGAACAAGGAAAATTGTTGCCAAAACACAGCACGTTTGCCCGTTATTACAATTGAAAATTTCTTGTTAATTTTAAAGTGGCAATATCTATATGTAAACAACTTTGCGCAAATATTTTACTTGTGCTGTTCAACCGTCCTCCGTGACATCCAAAGAGATTCTCAGTCTATTTAGAGAACAATATGCGCGAGTTTGCTATTCCGTAACGTCAAGTGCTCAGAGCCAGAATAAAACAAGAAAGATCAATCATGCTTAAAGCATTGATTATGAAACACTTTACAACTTCAATGCAATTTTATTTAAACAAGTCTAAAATGCAATACATTCCTCGGTAGTATTTTGAAACTTATCACAATACTGCATTAATTTATTATATTTGAAAACTTAAACCTTCATCGAAAAAAATGAACTTCATTCAAATGACGGCATTGAAAAATAAATTGCCTGGTTTAAACATCTCTAAAATGTTATACATTCCTCGGTAATAGTTTTAGAATTATCATAATACTACGATAATTTATTATATTTGAAAACTTCATCGAAAACAACTGAAATTAATTCAAATGACGTCATGGAAAAAATAACACGCCTGGATCTCTCTATAAAAACAGGATTTCATTCATAACTTTCTCCCATTCATTCCATTCATCACAATACTATAATAATTTATTTTATTTAAACATTTTATTTAAGACCATGGAGCTACAAATAATTAAACTCTGTGCTTAAAACTTCATCGAAAAAAATCGTCCTTCTCTTTATAAAATCAATTAATATTTCATTCATATCAGCCATGCAGACTCCATGGACTAAATTATTTTGTGTTATAAAAATACAGGAATTCCAATACAACTTATTCTACATATTTTGCTGTTTACATTTTACATAGGTGAAAAATAGGCTTAGTTGTAGAAATAATCAAATTTACATCACTCAATATGAATTAAAAAGAACTTAAAAAAATCACGATTTTGAAACAAGATGGATGCCATATATCATTTTGAAGTGGATTATGTGATCGTTTCATATCATGGTCACGTGATCGTTTCATATAAAAGGTGTAATAATTATTTTAATTTTTATTTAAAAATTTACTGAATATATTTCGCTGAATTTTTTTTATATATTTTATGGAACAATTTGAATATTACCTAAAATTTTCGAAGCAATTTGTGAATTTTAAATCCGCTTAAAAAATGTTTGAAAAATTAGTTCCCATTGGGCTCAATGTATTTCAATTTTTCAACCCGGGTTCAACCCAAAACTAATTGGGTGATATTATTCATTTATATTCACATTGGTCCTACAGACCGTCTGAACAACATACTAAAATTTCCTTTTGATTAAATCATTTTTACGGCAGTTATCGTGTTAACGGACAGACAGACACACAGACAGACAGACAGATAGACAGAATGAACAATGTCATAAACACTTTTCAACTTTGTTGTTAAGTGTTAAAAATGAAGCCAGTCGTGCCGTCGTCGTGCTCGGCAAGAACTTTTCCCCACCCCTTTCTGTCTACAGTGTTACCAACTAGTAAACAATACTTTGCTAAAAGCTATCATAAAATTTTTCTAGATATTCTAAAATACTTACTTCAGCTAACACTGCAGTGCCTCATTTTATTATTTTTATTCAATCTTAGGTAGCATTTATATAGAGATACCGATCTTTGGAAGCAAGAGAGAAAATTAAAAACATTACCAAAATGTCAAGTAAAGGAAGTGATTTAGTCGACCGAGACAGTGTACTCATCTAGTGCTTAAATTAATATAATACAGGGAACACCATTGTGATAATTGTCGACAGTTGCAATTTATCAACGTTTATAAAATTATTCCCAATAATAATTTTCTAATTTATATATTAAATAATATCTTCTTTCAACATGTAAAAATGTGTATGCAGTGAGTGTGTGTGTTGTTGAAAACAATTGCATAATATTATATTAATTTAATGATTAATAAACAAGGTATACACTCTATAACAAAAAAATCGTCGCACCAAGAAGTAGTTGTCCGATTGTTATAAAAATCGGTGGATGTGAAGAACATACATAGAAAAAGAAATGATAAAAATTTCAGAATAATTTAACGAATTAGATTATGACTGTGTACAAAGGGAGGAAGTCAATAAGGCGTTGGTCCACCTTTGGCCTGGATGCAAGATGTCACCCGGCATGGCATAGACTAATAAAGTTCACGGTTGGTATCCTGCAGAATGCCTTGCCAAATTGTCACCAACTGTCGGGCTAAATCGTCAACATTACGGGATGGTTTCAATCGCCTTCCCATAACGTCCCTTATGTGATACATGAAAGAAACATAAGGAAACCAATTGGCCAAAGAAGTATCGAGCAAGCTTGAAGACAAGTCATAGCAATATGTGCCGTATGCGGCCGGACATTCTCTTGTTAACAATTAAGTTCGGGGTGTTGCAAAAGGAACGGTAACACAACCGGTCGTAGAATGTTGTCTACGTACCGCTGTGCTGTCAGTGTGCCAGAAATTACTAACAAAAGCGTAAAATTTCCACAGTCGAAATGCAACAGAAATGTTGACCACAGATTCAAAATCTCTCCTTATATACACCTGTGAAAGCGCAGTTCCGATGCGCTGGAGCTCCCACTATTTATTCATTGGACACCAAATTTTATTCATTTGCATGTTCGCTCAAAATGTCTTTGCATACGAAATTTCATTATTATTTTTTAGATATTAAACATCTAAGAAGCATTTCGATTTATTTTCATACAAGTAGGTCCCTTGCCGATCAAAATATGATCTCAAAATTTCCATCTTCACACCATCAGGAAGATCGAATATTTCGCTTTCGAAAAATATTTGAGTGAATCCGTACTATCGATACACCTGTTATAGAGAACGTGTTACAGAATCTTTGCAGCGGGTGACTGAGCCATTTTGAAAAATTGAATGCATTAAAAAGCAATTCATTCCGGACGCCATATTATATTTTCCAGTCTTTAATGATAATAAATGATATATGTCTACTCGTTTGTTGATGCTATAGCGGAAAATATAAACAACCCACAGCTATACATTGACAGCTAAGATCAATTAGTGTTTTAATTATGTGACGCTTTAGAGTTTTTTTTTTACACAAATCAGGTCCTTAAGCGTCAAATCTATTATCACAAATTTGCCATCATAAAACCATCAGAAAGGCTGACGCCATTTATTACGAATGTTAAACGGAATCAGTAAATTTATAAATTCAATTTGAATTAATTTTTTTGAATATCCTTTATTTAAGTTAATTTATTTTTTAAGTCTTATATCTGCGACTTGAGTATTGGCACGATTCTAATTTTTTCGTGATAATTGCAGGATTCCTTAAAAATGCGTATTGTATATGACCAATCTATCTTCTTGGCAACGTTTTTAAGACGGGAATTTAGACAGGACTACATTTTGTATAATTTTAATGACTGTGTATAATTTAACATAATCAAAATAAATTCTTCAAACCAACAATATTTTTAAGAAATGTTTAACTAGCAAAAAGAAAAGAAATTGGTTCGATTATATACATTTCTAAAATTATAAATTAAAATCCGAAATTTCAGAAGATACACTGAGTATTAAAAAATGTTTACTTAGCCTTAATAGGAATCATTTAAAATCCAAATGAAATTGAAACAATATGTTAACAATTGAAGCAATATAAAATCCAAAATTTATTTATCTTTCCTCCACTTTCTTGCATTTGTAAATATTTCATTTTATTTTACACTGTTCCTCATTTTCAATAAAAACAATTTCAAATTAAAATCTCTAATTAAGATAATTAGGCATGCATAAAAATTCTCACGTTTCTTGTAATTATTTCAAAATTTATTTTATACAATTTCTTATTAATTAAAATCCGTTGCTATAAATAAAAATATGGAATTGTGAAATGAATGTTTTAATCCTTTTCTTTCTTGATTATGGAATATATATCTTCTTGGATTGTAACTTCTTGATGCAAATGAATTTAATACAGTTCATTAAGTGGAATGGGTTAGGATGTTTGTCAATTAAAGAAAAATATTTTATAAAAGATTTGATAAAATCAAAATTCTTAAATTCAAAGCAGTTGTTGTGATTTCGATACATGAAAATATATATACACAATAGAACGCCTACAATGACGCACAAATATCATATTGAATCTTATTAAAAGATTTGAAAAATTATAACTTTCTTATTCAAAATATGTAAGGCAAAGTCCCTGACGAAAATTAGGGCAACGCCCCTGACGAAAATTAGGGCAAAACCCCTAAAAAGTATTAAACACAAATCTTCAAAGGTGTCTAAAATAAAATATTAAAATTTCTTATATCGAAGAAAATATTTTATATATTTGATTATTACTTTTGTATATATATACTATAATGCATATATAAATATTGTAAAGAGGTCATAAATTCAAAATGAGTTTCATATTAAAGAAAATGTTTTATGCATCCATGAACTCGACTCAAACGTTTTAGAGCTAATGACTTTGTGTATGTATGTATGTACGCGTGGGTATATGTAATTATGTGTGTATTTGTGTATATGTTACTGCGTAACCGTGAGTATCGCAATGTTTCACAAAAGAATGAAGCATTTAGAAATCATTTTCCACTATAATTTCAATCATTGATAACTGGAAATCTTTTGATATTAAATGCAACTGGGTCTTCAAAAGGCCTTTAAATTTCTGAATGTATTTTTGAAAAAGTCGTTAAAAACTCAGTCTTTAATAGTGAAAAATAAATATTCATTTCACACTACACTTTTTATGAATGGCATAAAATTAAGAACTATAACAAAAATCATTTTGGAGTTACTTACGTTTTATTAAATGCATATTTCAAAACATTCATCATCATCATCATATTTGACACGACAGTCCAGGATGAGCCATGACATTCCGCAGAAGATTTCTCCAGGACTGTCTATTTGTATACCTGCTCTGCCAGTCTCTTGCTCCAATCACTCTAAAATACGAATCCACTGAGTCAATATATCTCAGCTTTGGTCTTCCTCTTTTTCTACCAGTAAAGGGCCTTGCAGCAAACATCTCTTTTGCAGAGTCCCTTTCATCCATTCTAGCAATATGACAATATGAGAGGCCCAATTCATTCGCTTAATTTTACAATATTTAATAATATCGGATTCCTTAAAATATCTATACATCTCTGAGTTAAAACGACTCCGCCATAGGACATTCTCCCTTACTCCACCAAGGATGCCTCCGAGAACCCTACGCCCCAAAACAGCAGCTCTACCCTCTCAATTTTTAACACTTTACAACAATGTTGAAAAGTGTTTATTACTTTGTTCATTCTGTCTGTCTGTCTGTCTGTTTGTCTGTCTGTCTGTCCGTCAGCACGATAACTGCCATAAAAGTGACTTAATCAAAATGAAATTTTAGTATATTGTTCAGACGGTCTGTATGACCTATGGGAATATAAATGAATAATATCCCCCAATTAGTTTTGGATTGAACCCGGGTTGAAAAAATGAAATACATTGAGCCCTAATGGACCTAATTCTTCAAACATTTTTTAAGCGAATTTAAAATTCATAAATTGCTTCGAAAATTTTAGGTAATATTCAAATTGCTCCATAAAATATATAAAAAAAATCAGTGAAATATATTCAGTAGTTTTTAAATGAAAATTAAAAAACATAATTACACATCTTATATGAAGCGATCACGTGACCATGATATGAAAAGATCACGTGATCCACTTCAAAATGAAATATGGCATCCATATTGCCTCAAAGTCGTGATTTTTAAATTTCTTTTTAATTCATATCGAGTGTTGTATCCGTCCTAAAACCACTTTATTTTTGTTTAAATTCTGTGCATCTACATACTGAAACAACGCAATTACAATATATTTGAGTTCAAATGCTCATCCAAATATGATTATTTCTGCAACGAAGCCTAATATTCACTTATGTAAAATGTAAACAGCAAAATATGCAGAATGAGTTGTATTAGGATTGCTGTATTTTTTTAACACAAAATTATTTAGCTCATGGAGTCTGCATAGCTGATATGAATATTCATTGATTTTACAAAGAGAAGGACGATTTTTTTCGATGAAGTTTTAAGCATAGAGTTTAATTACTTGTAGCTCCATGGTCGTAATTTTTAAATAAAATAAATTGTTATAGTATTGTGATGAATGAAATGAATGGGAAATTGTTAATGAATGAAATACTGTTTTTGTAGAGAGAGTCAGACGTGTTATTTTTCTATGATGTCATTGAATGAATTTCCGTTGTTTCCGATGACGTTTTCAAATATAATAAATTATCGTTGTATTATGATTATTCTAAAATTATTATCGAGGAATATATCGCATTTTAGAGATGTTTAAACCAGGCAATTTATGGTTCAATGCCATCATATGAAGTTCATTTTTTTCGATGAAGGTTTAAGTTTTTAAATATAATAAATAAATGTAGTATTGTGATAAGTTTTAAAATATTACCGAGGAATGTATTGCATTTTAGACATGCTTAAATAAAATTGTATTGAAGTTGGAATGTGTTTCACAATCAATGCTTTAAGCATGACTGTTCTTTCTTGTTTGTTAAAGACCATGTTTCCGAACCATACATTAGACCGACCGAATGATAGTTTTATAGATAAGGAACTCTGTTTTTCTAGAAAGGAAATAAGACCTCAAAACAGGGCAAAGTACTTAAAAACAAAAACATTAGAACAGATAAAAGGCAAGAAAGGTGAATCATGCATAAAGCATTGATTATGAAACAATTTATAACTAAAATGCAATTTTATTTAAACATCTCTAAAATGCAAGATATTCAACCGTGATATTTTTTTAAATTATCGCAAAACTACGATAATTGATTTTGCATGAAAACTTAATTAAAAACTTCATAGCAAAAAAGAACTTTATTCAAATGATGTCATCGAAATATATATCGTCTGGCTCTCTATGTAAAAGTAGTGAATATTTCTTTCATACACTTTTACTCGAGAGTTAAATAATTTCGCTTGAAAAGAATTCAGCAATTCTTATGCAGCTCGTCTTTCAATCACTTGTTTACATTATGCATCCATTAAAATCAGGCTTTATTGCAGAAATAATCAAAGCTTGATGAGCATTTAAACTCCAAAGTATTGTAACAGCGTTGGCGCAGAATATAGATGCACAGAAAATACGCAAACGTAAAGCGGTTTTGGTCGGATACAACATTAAATATAAATTAAAAGAATTTTAAAGATCACGATTTTTACTCTGGGAAAAAGAGAGGGATGGCATATTTTATTTTGAAGTGGGTCATGTAATCTATTCATATTATATATATCAGACCAGGAGACGTTTAGTCTGTGGTAATTTAAGTAGATTTATGATATCTACCAAGCCAGAAAAGGTCCAGACTCGTAGGAACCAGATTTCAACAGCCCCGGCTCGAGAGGTCATTAACTCAATTAATGCACTTAAATTACTGGTATGGTTAGGTTAGGAAAGCTAATGGAAGACAAAGCTGAAACCACGCAGATTGGTTGAAGAATTAACCAATAAAGAAGTGTTACCACATCGCCTTGAGGATAACCAATGAGATACGGTGGGAGTATCTAGACCTCAAGCGAAACGATGTGGCAACAGGTAGAAAATTCATCGGATATCGGATAAGTCATTAGTCATATAGAGAAAAGCCATTCATTACTATACACATGCATTTCAAGAGTCGATATTAATAAACGGTGTAAAGAGTCAAATTCGGAGACATTTCGAAGAATTGAGAGCAATGCAGGCCAAAAGTGTGATTTAACAATCGATATGCAGTTAGCATTCATATTTAGAAGTAGTGCAACAGTAAATGACCCTCATTCGGTTCAACGTCTGAAAACAATAAAGAAGTATGTACCAATCAGATATTATAAAAGGTCATAAAGATTTTAGGCAAAGAAATGCCTGGTCTCACACACCCAGTCTCCTTCTTAAATATATATCAATATATTTAATGTCAGCGAATCTTTAATGTGTATGTTTAATAAATAATTTGATTTTAAAATTTAAAATGGGTGAAGTTAATATTGTGTAGTATTATGTTAATATATTTATATTTTAGGAACTCGCATGTCCTGGTCACGGCACACGAATATGGTATAAATTTAAAAATACATATTGTTTAGAGTTTATTTCCATATAAGTAATAATTCAATCTTTGGATTGACTCAAATTATCATTTTTAAACTGCCCGTAAATTCGTTTAGCAGTACATTGCATTATTGCTGCATAATAACCCACTTAAATTATTTGTATGAATTCCTAAAAGATAAATATATTAACATAATACTGCACAATTAACTTCATTCATTTTAAACTTTAAAATCAAGATTGTTTCTTATACATACAAATTAAAGGTTCACTTACATTATTATATATATATATATATATATATATATATATATATATATATATATATATATATATATATATATATATATATATATATATATATATATATATATATATATATATATATATATATATTTATATATATATATATATATATATATATATATATATATATATATATATATATATATATATATATATACGAGATTTCCGAAAAACATTGACCTCGGCTTTTATTCCTTAAATATTGACCTTAGACATATATAATAAATTACGAAGTTGCGTAAAAAGGGTACATAATTTTATGAAATCGAATGAAATTTTTCAATTAGTAAAATGTGCCCCATACACTTATAAGGTGATGTACAAAATTTCAGCCTTTTATCATAAAAAGTCACAGAGATATGAAAAGACAAAAATGTTGACTAAAACCACTTTTCGATGTATCGATATGGGTTCACATAGGGGAGAAATCATGTCGGCAGATCGAGTTTCAGGGGGCATACACAAATTACGAAAGAAAACAATGATTACTTTAATAAATAATAATTTTGCTATTTATTGGTACAGAAGTATCTACAGTGTAGGAATAATAACTTTACACCAAGATTACAAAGCTAGTTCAAAATGTTTCTCATCCATGCCAAAGATCCATTAAAGATAGGAGGCATATATTATTTGCCAATGATGCATTTCTGCGCTGCGTCATTTGCACTCTTGCTGTAAACATTTACATTTTAATTTGTGATTATTCCCTCATTAACTTTGTGTAAACCTATATCTGGGACTTTTTATGATAAAATGCTGAAATTTTATACATCACCTTGGGGCACATTCTACTCATTGGAAATGTCTTTGTACGGGAGCCGTACAAAAATATAAATTTTGTATTTCTTCAAATTTAATCCCCTGAAAATTTTAACGATTTCCTAAAATTCTGTACCTTTTTTTACACAATTTTTTAATTTATTATATATGTCTAAGATCAATATTTAAGGAATAAAACCGAGGTCAATGTTTTTGGGATACCCTGTATATATTTAAGGAGAGACCGAGTGTGTGACACCATTTATTTATTTGTTTAAAATCATTATGATACCTGTTATTTTTTGTTGCACTTCCAATGAATTTGACTGCTAACTGAATATCGACTGTTAAACCACACACTTGGCCTGCATTGCCTTTCAATTCTTAGAGAAGTCTGTGAATGTGACTTTCCATACCGTTTCTAAATATGGACTCTTCAAATGCATGTGTAACTTAATGAACACCTCTTTTCCACGTGAGTAATGACTCTTATCTGTTGAATTTTCTGACTGTTGCCACATTGTTTCTCCTGAGATCCAGATATGCCCACCGTATCTCATTGGTTTTCCTCAGGGCGAGACTTCTCGGCAAGACTTCTTCATTGGTTAATTCTTTTACCAATCGGCATGGTTTCAGATTTCGCTTCCATTAGATTTTCTACCCTGACCACATCTGTAATTTAAGTGCTTTTATGTCTTCCATGACCTCTCGGGCGAGGGATGTTGTAAACTGGTGCCTGGAATCAGGGCCTTTGTCTGGCTTGGTAAATATCATAAATCTACAGTATCACAGCCTAAACTTCTCCTGATCTCACAATGTGGGTGTAATTATTATTTTTATTTTTATTTTAAAAACCACCGAATATATATGTCTTGCTGAAAATTTTTTATATAACTTATGGGATAATGTGAATATTTTCTCAATTTTTCGAAGGTATTTGTAAATTTTAACACCATTTTAAAAATGTTTGAAAAATTTGGCCCAATAATGTTCAATGTATTTCATTTTTTTCAACTCGAGTTCAAACCAAATTTAATTGGGTGATATTATTCATTTACATTCACGTATGTCCCACAGACCGTTCAACGACATACTAAAATTCATTTTGTTAAAGTAATTTTTAAGGCAGGTATCGTGCGAACGGACAGACAGAAAGACAAAAATTACAGAATAAACACTTTTCTCCTATGTTGTAAATTGTTAAAATGAGGAAAGTATCACCAAATATGTTCACTTTCCATATAAAATGTTATGTGAACTATTTATCTACAGCATTATAGTGGATCTATTTCATTCCATTCATGAGAGAAAATATACAACTGATCTTCAGTTATTCACACCTTGTACAAAGATATATTTAGATAGTGGCATTCTTTAATCTACTTCTTTGTAACTTTAATCTGAGATTGTTTATTTGCTAACAAATAACTCTAGAATTCTGCCTTGTTTATTCGGAAGAAGTTACTGCTATTTTAATCTCATAAATCAATATAAAAATTGGTCTATTTGGAAATCGTTTAGCGTAAACAGTAATATATCTTATAGGGATTATTGCAGTAAATTTCTCAAAGTATGTTTACATGGATTTGCCTTCTGATCAAAGTAAATATTTTTGGGCTATCTGGAATTAAACTCTATGTTTCCTAGATAAATATGTGGTTTATTACATGATGAACGGAATGAATATATACGCATTAAACATTATATATTATTTTATAGTTTATGTATACATTATAAGCAAAATATTAAAAAACTAGCTAAGAATTTTCACACTGGCTGGCCGACGTCTCTGGACACTACCTGGACCGAATTACAAGCTCTTATCGTCGGGGGTGGACGCTACATTCTCAACCCTCTAATGTCATATTGACCTGCAACTGACAATCTGACTGACTACAACCTGCTATTTTTATCCCAGATGAGCTTCCTGTTGTTGAATTTTTACACACTTATAGTAACGTATAGTCACAACAGAACAGAACCTAACACAGCCGGTTTATCGATTTTCTTACGGAGCGGGCAAAAGCGGCATCTAAAAGCCTTAACAAGAGCTCTAAAAATTATCAAGTGATTTAGAAGACTGAAACTTTGCATAGTTATAATATTCTTTTTACAGTTACAGTAAAGAAGAGCAGAACCTAATTGAGCCAATGTTCGATTAAAACAACTTTATGCATTGTGAAATATTACAAAATTTATTAAACAAAGCTAAAAACCTTAATTTTTAAAAGTGATAGTTTTCCTGTTCTTACTGCACTAGTGTATCCTTATGCACTAGTACAATAAGAATAAGATAGGTTTAAATACTAGTGTACAGAATAACCGAAGATGGACATTATATACAATTGGACTATGACACTGCATGTATCTTGCTTATTATCAGCTGCCATGCAAAACTGTACAATGGGAATTAAAATATCGGGCAATATTTCTTGCTCCGCTTCTTATATGGAACAACAAAATATTTTCTCAGGCACTTGAAAAATTGAGTTTATAAATCTATAGAACTATTGAATTTGACTTCTGAAAACAGATTTGCAATTTTTCAATTGAAAAAGGATTCTCAGAAGAGTACTGAATTCTGAATTGAATTTCTTTTGCATATAAAATGTATAAATGCAAAAATATATTATTCTTCCCCATGCACTCTAAATTCTATATATCTATGTTCTATGTCTCTAATTGTATATGACTATATATATGACTATATTCTATGTCTCTAATTGTATATAACTATGAATATAAATATGTTCTATGTCTTTAATTGTTCTACCCATGTTTCCTATTACATTAAATAATAAACAACGATTAAACATACATATATGTACAGTAGTATACGGGTTATGGATATATCTTATTCGACTATCCTTGATATTACAATAGCATTTCAAAAACATACTTCTGCAAATAAATTTAATGACATAAACTTTCTGGCTGCTCTAACGTAGTTCAATAGAGTTTGTGCTTTCGACCTGGTATATTATGCTATTGAAAGCAAATACGCAGGAATCATTTTAAAATATATATATATATTTTTCTTAAATACATAAACTTGAAAATGCACATATAAATTATTTTACGTCTAAGTACATTTTCTACTGCTGCATATATAAATCATTGGATACTTACACGCCACTATAAGAGTAGCCAAATGCTGATCACACTAAGTAATATTTGAGCTTATTCAAACACTTTTATGGGCATCCGTTTGATATGTAATAACAAAATATTTTCTTTTTCACTTTTTATGATTCATACACCTTCTCACCATCTTTATATCATATCGTTTTTTTTACATTAGACCACTTTTAACCAGTTTCATCAGTAGATCAAGGGCTTATCATTGCTGACCAGATCTTGCCTTACAGTATTATGTCCTACAATATGATGACCTACAACATGATGCCCAACAACATGATGCCCTACAACACGATGTCCTACAACATGATGCCCCACAGAATGATTGCCCTACACGTTGCTCTACTATTGGACTTGTCTTCAGTTGATAATCGGCTCGTTAGGACATTACGTAACACTGCGGAGAATCTGGTCGCGAGCTTTTCCATCTACGCAAAAATTTGATGATACTCTCATTAAAACCAGAAATATCAGCATGTTATTTTAGAATTTTATATAGACAGCCTAGGGTCAATATTGGATTTTTTCCTGGGCACGTTCTTTGTTAAATACAATGGGAATTGCACAAATAGAACACTAAGTATCTGCGTTTGCATATCCCTAATTATAATATGCATATATTTAGTATTGTAATACATTTATTAGTAATAGATTGTAATGAAAAATTTGCAGCGAAATATTTCGAAAACTAGTAGACGCAGAGTATAAAAAAATTATTGTAATAGTCAGCTTTTCTAGGAAAATTTCATATGGCATTCGTGAGTTATGGATGTCTATAATCGTGTCCTAAATGTTAATGCATGACGATAACGAAGTCTTAAAATAGAAAGCGACAAATTTTGTGATAAAAAGCAAATTACTATGTCATAAAAGATCAATTGTTCTGTAATAAGAGCCAAATCATTTTGTGATAAGAGGCAAATTATTATGTGATAAGAGGCCAATTCTTCAAAAGAAGCATCGTTACGTAGTTAAAGTTACCCACTTAAAAGTACACATGTTTAATATAATAATTTATAAACATTTATAATAATGTTGCATATTGCAAATATTTGACAATTTACATATAGAAAAGGAGCAATTTATATAGTAATTTATAATATATATTTTTTATACACGGTGAGCCAGAACTCTTGAGCCAAACTTTAAGGAGTGGTTAATCACATCTAAATAAGTAATTTTTGTAATACAAAGTAGGGTCGTAACGCAAGATGTGAACCGCTAGACGTCGCTAACATTGAACGCATTGAAGATTGAGTCGGAACTAGCCAGGATACAAGCTCAGTTTGAAATTTGTTTAGCAAGAAAGCTAAAACCTCTTGTTTCATTTTATCAATTTGGATAGTCTATTAGCATTTTGCGAAAAATGCGCTCGTAGCGGAAACATTGGAACTAGAGAACGAACCTGAACTTGCAGCGCCACTGTTATTCTCTGGTAAAGTAATCGAAAATAATTATTATTTTTGCAGAAGATTTTTATGTACTTGTGGAAACAACTTTTAATTGTTTATTCTAGTTGATAGAATTTTGGTTAAAAAACGGTAGAAAGTATAAAAGCCCGGAAGAAATAAACGCATAAAGAGGTGGTTTTTCGTACTCATCGTTATTTATACCGTGGATTGTAGAAGGAATAAATCAGCAACAGGCGAACACGCATTGTATGTATGGTGCTGCAGACGGGAATGCTTGTAAAACCCAAAGACTGTATCTGGGGTGTCTCTTTTCACGAGAACATCTATTTCTCATTTCAAGAGCTACCACTTAGCAGTTCACCTCTTGCATTACGACCCTGCTTTCTATGACAAAAATTGCTTGTTTAGATGTGATTTATCGCCCCTTAAAATTTGACCTAACAGTTCTGACTCACCCTGTATATTCGCTATATTACTGTATCCGATAACTTTGTCTACAATACAATATAATAATTATAAACTGGTCCGGGCAGTTTTAAGAGATACGACTTCTCACTGAAAAGGATACTTTCTGTTGTCTAAACGACTATAATATTCAGTGAATGCTGCAAATACTGTGCAAGAGACGATAGATAATGAAGCAGAAAAATAATAACTCTGTTACTCTTTATTAATTATTGCAAGACTCTTTTTGCATATTTCGAATGGGAAAATGTTGTTTTGTGTGATGACAGTACAAAATCTCTAGGGAAATGTTTCGAAGTTTCCAGTTATTTTATTTTTTATTTCTTTTTTGTGGAGTGGAAGGGAATTATATACGTTCATTAGATTACTATAATTCAGTACATTTTGCCAGAATCGGACTATAAATGACAAAGTTATCGTGAAGTTGAGACTAGTGATGATGAAACTGGTGCCATAATTCACATGGCAAACTGAAAATTCGTGGTTATGTATTTTGTCAACCCCCATCAACAACATGGAACAAAAATGTCAAAGTTATCGTAAAGTTAGGACTAGGGATGTTGAAGTTTTTGCCATAACTCACATGGCACACTGATAATTTATAGTTAGGCCTTTTTCCGATCCTCATCATCATCACTACATCTAACCAGAAGAGTCAATTATTTTGAGTGACATTGCAAAGGCACCACTGTCCCAGCCGGGGATTCGAACAGGCCAGTAGATGCTCTAATCACTGAGCTACTTGGATAAAATTCGAACTTCTTTGTTTCGAAGTAGACCATATATCTGCAACCATCTACTTTATTCCGAAAATATTTAAAATAAATTGAATTGACTTCTACAATATTTGAGTTTTATACTTACTTCAATCATGCTACTTATATGCATCAGATAAAAATCAAAGTACAAAAGTGCCTCTCAATAAGACGCATTTTTGTTAGAATTCGAATTTCAATTCTTAAAAAAATGAAAAATATAAATCACGGAAAAGAGCTTTAGAAAGTAGAAACGATGGAATTTATATTATAAATGACATTCAAAATGGATTTTTGATTTTTGTCTATGAGGCACACTCCATCTCCGCTTCACATTGTCTTGAGCTCCCTAAGATAGAATTTATTATGACTGAAATTGGGTTTGTAAGATCCCTATTTTCCGTTTTTAACCTGAAATCAGATTCAATCCATCATAAGATAATAAACGAATCAATATAATGAATCAAGCGTCCTGAACTTTCAGATTTGTCTTATATTTTTTCTTGCAAAATAAGAGATGAAACTATATATTTTGATAAATTCGATCAAATAAAATATGGAATCAGTAAATTTAGAAATATGTCTTTACATAAGTTATTCTGTTGTGGAAAGGGCTAAATGGCAACACATACCCTTACAGTTTACATTACATGAAACTTCTGAACAGATTGAACTGATTGAACTTTCTGAGAAATTCATCCCAATTTAATAGTGAACGAACACGTGTATCATCCTGGTACTGGCTATATTTTGCTGCTATTGAAGAGAAAAAACTAAATCCGTTGTTTAAGATAACTCACAGAAAGCACTAAAGTCTGAATAAAAGACCAACTAGTTTAAATGGTAAACGGTTTAGAAAGCGTGATATAAAACAATATGTATAATAATTATATCCGTTTGTAATGAGATAGAAGTTTAACATTTGGTGCACGAGAGACCTTGGAGGGAAGTTCCAATAGAATAACCAAATTGTTTAATATTTTTTTTTATCTTTCAGGTATTTCTAATTATAGTAACACTGTTGATTTTCAACGGGTATTCATACAGTATATTTTCTAAATTTGAAATCATATAGTAGCTGTACTAAATAGGGAGGGTCGATATTTATTCTAATTTTAAATAACCTGTTGTGAAAAAAGTTGTTTACTGGCAAATACTAAGTTTGAATTCCATCCTAACTATGAATTTGTGTAAAGAACAAACAAAGAAATATACAAGAATACATACTTACAATTATATGAAGACTAAAAGATATATCAGATGGTGACCTTTATTTTTATATATTTGTAAATTCTATTAACAATAAATTATAATTGTCTTTCAAAAAGCCTTAAAACTAGTTTATGTTCTATAAAAATATAAATCTCGTTTTTCACAATACAAATTTATATTCACGAGTGCATCTAAAAGATTAACTATACTGATCCTTTTTGTAAACCAATATCAAAAAATTGTTCAATTTGTTGCATAAAAAGAAATAGTGTGTAAGAACGTCTGAAGTCAAGAACATGTGATTCAAGATATTTTTGTATCATTTTTATTCTGTTGCAATATATTTACACAATATATATATATATATATATATATATATATATATATATATATATATATATATATATATATATATATATATATATACTTATATATATATATATATATATTAATTCAAAAGACTAAAAAAAAGGAAACAAGATGAAAAGGATAAACGTACGGACACGGTGCAAAAAGAGGGACAATGAGGGATTGTAACCTCATGTAAATCCCGGTTATCAGCCAGCTGCATGGTCGCGAAATCCACTCCCGGAAGCCTGCATGCATAACTTACGGACAAAGGTAAATGTACGGACAAGGTGCAAAAAGAGGGACAATGAGGGATTGTAACCTCATGTAAATCTCGGTTATCAGCCAAGTGCATGGTCGCGAAAACCACTCCCGGAAGCCTGCATGCATCCGTAGTAAACCCCAATGCAACCATAAGTGCCAAACATGAAAGACACGAAATATAATCACTAAACAATATATGTAAATTCAATATATATAAACAAATATATATACTCAATGCATATACTCAATATATATAAACAAATATATATACTCATTGCATATACTCAATATATATATAAACAGAAACTATATATATATATATATATATATATAAAACTAAAACTGCAGCCGTAAAATATTCTCTCTCACACTTTATAATCCCAATTTAAAAATAAACTGTAAACAGTTAAAAACAGTACCATTTAAAAAACCTTTACAAAACCATAGATTACGTACGCAGTTTCGTTAGCATTGCGATTGCATAAACTGTACAGGATGCATTTCAAAATGTTCTTCATTACTGTATTGCGACATACTGTCGGTAGAGGTTAACTACACTCTCAAAATGTTGCAGAAATGTGAAATACTTAAGGGTCGCTCAGACTACCGGGCTGCGCACGCTACGCTTGTGTAAGCGAGGCGAGTGATTAATTGCAAAGCAAAAACAACTTTCTCAGGTGATGATGCGTCTGTTACGATTGTGTGACGCACCGATCAGAGGCAGATATTTGCATGTGCATACATTTCTAAGCTGTTTTAAAGTTCATTTTGATTGTACGATTTCCAAGTTTTATTCTGTAATTAAACAATTTTAAGGTATTTTTCAGGAAGCATATTTTTTAAAAATTGTATATGAATCTAAAAATAAGAGGCAGGTATTATTTGCCTCTGATACATTTCTGAGTAGCGTAATTTGCACTCTTGCTGTAAACATTTACACTTTAATTTGTGGGTAATTCCTCACCAACTTTGTTTAAACATATCTCCGGGACTTTTTATAATAAAATGCTGAAATTTTGTACATGACTTTAAAGCGGGTAGAATAAAAACCCACAACAAAGTGTCAAGTTTTTGAGATATCATTGAGAGAGACGTGGCGTTTCATGATGATGTTGTTTGAGTGGGTGTTATATCTCTTCTCTTAGTCAAAAAACTAAATAAATAGAATAGTATATTTCAAGCACAATTTTACAAAATTTAAAACTTTTTTACATAAAGACAATAACGTAGAGAATATTATTTATTTTGCTAAGCTAATACTACAACAATTATTAATAAATAAACATTTTGAACTAAACCCAATTATTATATCAGAAAAACTGTTTTATTAATACATAATTACATTATCAGAATCAAAACCCATGCAGACAACATTGGTAACGACTAAGAAGATGCTATGGATTTCTCTGTGGCGAATAATAGTAATATACAAAAGAATAACATTCTTCTTTGTCCTAGATGTCACTTAATGATTATCCCAGACAAGAATCTAAAACATATTGGCAAATAAATTGCCAGCATGTAAAAAATTGATATAGTTTTATTACACCATATAAACTTTAATATTAATTTTTATACACCTATGAATATTATACCTTGTTCTTAACTGATTATTGCCCTTTTTCTTCATTTGGCCACATCTATCTAAATAAAATTGAAAATCTGTCTGTCTGTCTGTCTGTCTGTCTGTATGGCTGGCTGGCTCTTTGTCCCGTCATCATGGGAGAACGGCTGAACCGAATTTGATGAAAGTTTGTGGGTAGACTGGAAATAGTCCCACTTAAAATGTAGTCTACGTTTGGAGTTTCTACGATCAGTGGTTCTTGAGATATTAGTAAAAAACGACATTTTCGTTTGTCCCATCATCACGGGAGAACGGCTTCACAGAATTTGATGAAATCTTGTGGATAGTCTTGAAATAGCTCTCCATACAGTTTACCCAAGATTCAAGTATCTAAGTCCAGGGGTTGTCGAAATATTAATAAAAAACGAAATTTTTTCCTAGGAGTTCTACTCTTTAACTCCGTGGTTTATCCAAATGAAAACCTTGAAAATCGTTTGAAAGTGCATTAAAACCTTATCTCTGAGTTTGATGGGAAATTTTTTGCCCTAATTAGTCACTTCTTGAAAACATGAATTGCTTGAAATATGATTTAAATGCGAAATCTATCTCCATGGTTTATTTTGCACAAGCTTTTACTGAACAATGAAAAGTATAAAAAAATCAAAATGGTTATTTAATTTCTCAGTTTATGAGGAAGATTCTATCTTATATCATGTTGCTCAGACATGCAATTGAATTAAATTTAACTGCTAATTTTAATTATTATATTTTCGATTTAAATAATAAATAAATGGATATATTAATATATTTTAGAAAATAATGATTTGATTTTTCTTATAGCATTTTCGACTGGATAATATCAATTACGGTCTTCAGGTTTAAACGATATTGTTATTGATATTTTCAGAGATTATTTATTCAGGGATTAATGATATTTTCAAGTTATTATGCCATTGTTTTATTATGACAAAAATTATTTAAACTCACATATTGTACGTTGTTAAGAGTAATCTTCTAGAAATGCACGTTGTATATATTCTTATCTAAGCGAATATAAGTAGTACAGGTATATTGGCATATGTTTTGATATATATTGGCATATATTGGAATCAATTACAACTTTCTGGTCTAAAGAGTACCGGGATTATTCATATTATCAATGTATTGCGTCATCTCTTTTATTTTGGCAGAGATTTTTGAAACTCATATTGTAATACTGGTAATCTTCTACTAACACACTGGCATATTTTCTATTTTGGGACAATATAAGTAGTACGGGATTACATATATTGATTCAATTCCCTTTTTTTTGTAAATTTGCTTACAAAGGGGGCCAGGATGTTTTATTCTTCAGATCTGCAAGTGAAGATAATTTTGCATAGTGAGAACATATATTCTTAAACTTCTCTTAAGGAGCAATAAATTTAACATTTTAACAGAATTTGCACATGATTGCAAATTATAAGTTTCTTTATATTATATACTCCGTACAAAGAACGGGTATGCTGCTAATTTATATAAATAAAATTGAAAATCTCTCTGTCTGTCTGTCTGTCTGTTTGTCCCATCATCACGGGAGAACGGCTGAACGGAATTTGATGAAATTTTGTGGGTAGCCTAGAAATAGCCCCATTTAAAATTTAGTCTATGTTTGGAGTTTCCACAGCCAGTGGTTCTCGAGATATTAGTGAAAAACGAATATTTCGTTTGTCTCATCATCACGAGAGAACGGCTGAATCAAATTTAATAAAATTTTGTGAGTAGCCTTAAAATAGTCCCCCATAAGTTTTGCTTAAGTTTCGAGTATCTAATACCAGGGGTTGTCGAGATATTAATGAAAAACGAAACTTTATCCTAGGAGATCTACTCGCTAACTGCGTGGTTTTTCCAAACGGAAAGGATGAAAATAGTTTGTTTAAAACGTCAACGTGAATTAAAACTTCATTTCTGAGCTTAGTGCAGGATTTTTGCATTAATTAGCCACTATCTGAAAGCATGAATTGTTTGAAACATGAATTTAAATGGAAAATCTAACTCCATGGTCAAGCATTTACTAAACAATGGAAAGTATAAAGGAATCAAAATGGTTATTATTTTTGCATTTTATGGGGAAGAGATCAAAATGGTTTTTTAATTTCGCAGTTTATGAGGAAGATTCTTTATTATATTATGTTGCTCAGCAACGCAATTAAATTAAATGTGTTTCTTAATATTTGTTATTATTTTTTCTATTTGAATAATAAATAAATAGATGTAAAAATATATTTTGTAAATGAACGGTTTGATTTTTCTTTTAATTATATTAATTACGGACTACATACATCACTTTCATTTATTTTGACAAAGAGTTAAAGCTTTTATATTGTGTTTAGCTAATAAACTCATATTGCGTTTACCAATAAATTCATTTATCCGATTGTTGAAACAGAAAAAGAGTAGAAAGGGCATATCTTCTAATACAATTTTAGTGTTTACATTTAGTATATACAAACGGGATCAGGATATTTTATCTTCAGATCTGCAATTTCAGAGCTACGGATTTGGCGGAATATCGCTAACTTGGCAACTTTTCTTAAACTTTGCCCAATTGACGGAAATGTCGCCAAATTGCTAAAAACGACGCAAATCAATGAAATTAAATTCGTTTTTTTAGAAGACAGTACTGAAATGATATTTCGGTAGCATTTGTGGGTCAGTCTATCCATCCTACTTAGTAACACATTTATCGAATTTTTAAAATATCAACAAATTGATAAAAATGTTTGTAAATCTATAAAAATGTCATGAAATTGATAAAATTGCGCTTAATAAATGAAATTAATTGTGTTTTGTTAGGGGATAATATTATGATGATGTTTCGTCAATTTGTCGCAAAATGGGACTATCAGTTTTACAGTCGAACTTGGCGATAAATTTGGCGATTTTTTAAGTTATCGCTAAATTGAAGAAAAAATCGCCAAACCCTTCATGGAGATAACATTATTCAGACGATATGATTTCCATCAATTTATTTGAAGCACCTGATATCATATCGTTTAGCAATGGATGTAAATCCAATGTGTTATGTGGCATACGATTTTAATTAAATCTTTTCCGATTTGAATAATAAAGATTAGTATATAAAATAAATTTCATTGGCATTACATTTTTGACTGGATAATATCGATTACGGTCTTCAAGTTACATATTATTATTATTGATATTTTCGGGGATTATTGATTCAGGGATTATTGATATTTTCAAATTATTGTACCATTGTTTTATTATGACAAAAATTGTTCAAACTCACATATTGTACGTTGTGCGAGTAATCTTCTATAAATGCACGTGTTATCTTCTAATCTACGAGAATATAAGTAGTGCAGGTATATAGGCATATATTTTGATATATATTGTCATATATTGGAATCAATTACGACCTTCTGGAATAAAGATTGCGGGGATAATTGAAATTTTCAATTTATAATGTTATCTGTTTTATTTCGGCAAAGATTTTTTTGACTCATATTGTAATAAGGGTAATCTTCTACTAACATACAGGCATATTTTCTAATCTGCGACAGTATAAGTAGTATGGGGATATATATATATATATATATAAATATATATATATATATATATATATATATACATATATATATGTATATATATATATATATATATATGTATATATATATATATATATATATATATATATATATATATATATATATATATATATATATATATATATATATATATATATATATATATATATATATTAATATTCCCACATAGTTTTAGTGCTTTCATTCAGGCATATATTGGAATCAATTACGGGTTTATTGATATTTTCAATTTATACATGTAATCTACTAATACAGGTTAAATCTTCTAATATTCGAGTATATAAATACTATGGGTCCCATACAATTTTAGCACCGTTATTTTGAATATATTGATTCAATTTCATAGTATATTTGCTTTCGAAAGTGGCCAGGATGTTTTATTCTTCAGATCTGCCCGTGACGATAATTTTGTATGATGAGAACAGATATTCATAACCTTCTCTTTAGGAGCAATAAATTTAATATTTTAACAGAATTTGCACATGATTGCAAATTATAAGTTTCTTTATATTATATACTCCGTACAAAGAACGGGTATGCTGCTAGTGCTAAATAAATTTAGCTCTCAAAATTGTTTCTTTAACACATGGGAAGGCAATTCAATACACTTTCCTTTTGATTGTCCACTAGTAAAATTTCATGATTTGACGAAACCAGCTTCAAAAAGCTTTCAATATTGGATAAATAAATTATTAAATGGCAAATTTATTCAAAATAAAACAAACAATTGTATGATGATTCTTTAAGAAAACGAAAGAAATATTTTACTGCCATGCTTCCATCCAATTTAATGTAGATTTATTTTGTAACAATGTGATATTTAAAATTTATTAATTTGCTATTTATTTATCATCACAGCTAAAGGATGTTAATATTTTAAACGTTTATTTAAAAGATGTAATCTTTAAAATATATTTTTCTTGCACTATTTGTATTTGTGATGAAATTTTTATCCCAGTACTGTCCGGTAAATAGTTTATTTTAAATATTTAGTTAGATGAAATAATTAATTTGGATTCTAGATCTTAATAGTATGTACAAAGTCATGCGTCCAACATATAACTTACCTATTCTACAATCTAGCGCCAACCTATAAATGATCATAATTCTTAATCTATAAGCATTATTTATAGACTACTTCTGAAAGACACCTTTGAGTTTCCTTACATAATAATTTATTTCAAAAAAACATATACCCTTCACTAACATCTTCAATAAATAATTTCACAATTTGTATTCATTTCCTATTTAATTTTGGGCGAATGATGATGAAGTGTAATAAACTGATTTTAACATAGTTGAAATCCTCATGAGAGCAAAAGGAGTGCCTATTGTTTATACCATACATATTGTAGGAGCGTTTGTTGGAATCATTATCAATTAGAATCATTTTTAACGCTCATCATCAACCTTTACAACCACTTCGGTTCACCAATTTTTTGTCGAATCTTGAATGAATTCTTAATTTGCTTTGCTGTCTCCCCCTTCATTCCTCCCATCTTGAACCCATTGACTAGCGCGAGGAAGTAGTTACTGGCCGGCGATACGCTCCGTCTAAAAACCCGAGGTCCAAGGACCACGTGGCCTAACGATGTGTGTGGGAATTATTTATTACCCCCATAAATTTATTTGAACTAAATTTCAACCACTGCCGACCCTCTGATTGCTTTAATTGTTTGACGTTTGCAAAGTCTTCGGTCATCACATTACTTTTATCATTCGTCGAAATTCTCAGACTTTCATATTTTTCAAATTTTTATATTTCTTTGTAATTGTGCTTCTTTGTTTTTGGTTCCCTTTGTCCAAAACCATATGACCTTACGATGTGTGCGGGAATTATTTATTACCCCCGCATAAATTTATTTAACTAAATGTCCACCATGAGCGAGCTTTGTATTTTTATGTGTATTTTATTTTTTTTCATTTAATGTAACACTTCCAAATTTTTAATAAATATACGTTTAAGAGATAGAAATCCACAAACTCTTCAAACCATTCTTTAATAAGAGACTCTATTTTCCCAAGAAAAAAATAACTGATGTTACTATGCCTGAGTGATATAAAGGAATGTCAGCGTTGTGTAATATGTATCATGCTGACCAGTTGCATAAGTATGATAGCACCATGGCAATCATCCACTGGCTTCTGGGTATTAATGGCGTATCTTTATTTCTTCCAACCCAGACCGTCCGACCTACCCGAAGATGTAAGGTCGGACGGCCCACAGATCTATGGACCTTCATTGTATTTGTTTGGACGGCCAGTTTGACGCACCAATGCCACCTCATTGTAAGCGGCATCTACAGGTTGTAAGGAAAGGAGGATAAAGTATAGTACCCTTCTTCCCTTACCTCCAACCTCTCTTTTACCCTCCTTCCTTTCCTCATTTACCACCAACCCTCAAAGACTTGAAAACCCACTGATTTAAGGTGCTCGTACTCCACGTAAACACGGGGATAATTTGGCTATTCATCTGCGTCTCTTAGCAACAATACGTCATTTCTTAATAAAAAGTTTAAACAAACTATCGTCTCCAAAATATCGTATCTACGAAAATTTTATTTTTATATATTTAATATTAGTATATTTTATTTCTGATATTATTCTTACTTTTATATACAAGTTCTATGCTTAGAAACTCTAAACGTAGTAACAGTTACCATAGGAAAAATGATAATCAAGCTAAATTTGAGATAATATGTGTAAAACTGTTGACTGACCCCTGATATAAATTAAAATAAAAACGGATGTAAGCAGCACATGGCTTTCCTTATACTTTAAAATAATTGTTCTATTTACTTTTTTCGTAATCCATTACATTGAGTTAAATGGCTCAAAATAACAGGGCTTTTTATTTGAAATTATATTCAATTTACAGTTTTAAAATTTTATTTTCGTCTGGTGCCATAACATTTTGCTTACGGATGGGACGTTAATATCTGCAAAGACGGTATCGAACTGTTTGGGATAGGGTATGTTACATACCTGTCTTTTTTAGATGTTCTTCGTTTGGGAGGGACGCTGTCCCACCCGTAAGCAAAAGGTTAATGCATTGAAGAACTATATATCTAAAATTTATATGTCGTGAACAGTTTTTTCCAAATAAGTAGGATTTGCCTTTCTTCACGTCGTCAATAATTATGTATGAAGCACATTCAAATGTTTACTACTGATTTTGATGATTTTTGTTTACCATTTGCAAAAATAGCTTGTTTTAATTTTTGAATTGCACTAAAATCTAATTATCTCCTGTGGAAACTACAAATAACTACCGAATTTTGTGAAATTTCAAGAGATAGTTTTTGAGCTAGAGTGGATACCACATGCACAGACGTCAAGTTGAAAATAGAGCGTTGATTGATTTTCACTGACATGACCCATTCTGATCACCCAAAATTTATACTATTATGCCGTGAAAAATTATTGCGTTGATTTTGGTTTGAAAAATAAATAAAACAGTTTTGAAAATATATTTATCCATTGTAATTTACTATCGAAGATTGCAGGGAAGTCTTATCCATATTAAAATTTAAATGTTTCTTTACCACTGACATTTTCTACACACATGTTATTTAGACGTTCCGATTCTGTGCTTTTCGACACATTTACCAATATTATTCTAAGAATTTTTCTACTGTTGAATATTTATTCATAAAAAATGTGTAGAAATCTAAAGCGAAAAAGTCCAGGAGAATATTTTTCGGCCCGGTATAATTGATGCCAAGGTTTAGTACTGGGCCGCAACTCGGCAGTTGAAAACACTTTTCTAGCATGTTCAAGTCGTGCGAATTCGTCAAAATTCCGAATTCCAATTTTTACACGATTCCAATATTTTCCGATATTTTATATTAGTTCATTTATTGGAATATACAGGGTGTCACAAAAAGATTGAAACACGCTTTAATGCTTTACCTGTTGGAGATAAGTGGCCAATGTAATTTCAAAAATATTGAAAGTTAAGTAGGAAATAAGACAACGTTATTGAAATAATATTCCCATTAATTTTCAAAAAGTTACACATTTAAATTTTCATACGACCCCCTTAGACAAATTTGGTCAATCAAAAGAAATTTAGTTTTAATGCAACAATTTAAAAGATCATTAAACAAGAAAGATCAATCATGCTTAAAGCATTGATTATGAAACACTTTCCAACTTCAATGCAATTTTATTTAAAACAGTCGAAAATGCAATACATTCCTCGGTAATATTTTAAAACTTATCATAATACTACATTAATTTATTATATTTGAAAAATTAAACCTTCATTGAAAAACATGAACTTCATTCAAATGACGGCATTGAAATAAAAATTGCCTGGTTTAAATATATCTGAAAAGCGATACATTCCACGGTAATATTTTTACAACTATCATAATACTACGATAATTTATTATATTTAAAAACTTCATCGAAAACAACTGAAATTAATTCAAATGACGTCATAGAAAAAATAAATAAAAAGAACGAATATGAGTCTGCAGGGAAAGACATGTGCTGTCCACATCAGAATTTTTAACAATATTACAATAATGATTTATAGAAGTGAACGGGGATTATTTTCAGGCCATTTCGAAAAAAATGTAAGATCTATATTTAAAGATCCATCAAATTTTTGTCGAATAAAATGTTCAACAAATTTAAGCTGTGTACCAAATTTTAACTCTCTAGGACGTAGGAAAGTGCATTAAAAATGCCATCAAATAAATTTATTATGAAGAGTTATATAAAATTTAAAAAATGAAAAATTGTTATCTACCAAATTTATTTTAAAATGTGAAGCCACTCCCATATGCAAAACGTTTAAACAAATGGAGAGATATTTATTATATAATATATCTCTCTTTTCTTTCTGGAAGATATCCCAAAGTCAGAATTTAATTGAATTTGTTTTTTTCCCTATTTTAAATAATTTTTAATTAAAAAACTACTTAACATATTTTACTGAATTTTTTTTTATATATTCTATGGGATAATGTGAATATTTTCTAAAAATTTCGAAGCAATTCGTGAATTTTAAATTTACTTAAAAAATGTTTGAAAAATTAGGTCCCATAGGGTTCAATGTATTTCATTTTTTCAACCCGGGTTCAATAAAAAACTAATTGGGTGATATTATTTATTTATATTCCCATAGGTCCTGCAGACCGTCTGAACAACATACTAAAATTTCATTTTGATAAAGTCATTTTTACGGCAGTTATCGTGCTAACGGACAGACAGACAGACAGACAGACAGACAGACAGACAGACAGACAGACAGACAGACAGACAGACAGAATGAACAAAGTCATAAACACTTTTCAACTTTGTTGTAAAGTGTTAAAAAAAACGCATATCGTTATCTCTAAAATTGAGCCACTTATATAAATTGAAAATTGAACAATGTGAATGGGGACCATATATCAAATTAGAAATGTAAATTTGTTACATCTCACAAAAAAGATAAAACTGGATGATAAAACATAGTATACCCAACCACGTACTGAGTACCACTGCTTTACATGATCTCTGTCTGTGTAATGCTGTATTTAGATGCATTTGTGATAAAAAATTATGAGACATAATAACGTATTTTTGATCTAAATAATTTCCATCGTCAATTTGTTTATGATCCCTCTTTTCACTGATGAAACAGCCTTTCACATGGTACGGAAAAGTGGTATAAGCCAGATTTTTTCCTTTATCATAATTCAGTTAATTTTAAAGATACAGATATGCGGATTTTTTAATGATCTTGCTGCATTAAAAATAAAAATTTTCTAATTGACCAAAGTTGTCTAAGGGAGTCGTATAAAAACTTTTTGAAAATTAATGGGAGGACTATTTTATTAACGAAGTTTTATTTCTTACCTTAATTTAAACATTTTTGCAATTTACATTGCCCACTTATCTCGAGGAGGTAAAGAATTAAAGCGAGTTTCAATTTTTTTGGAACACACTGTATTATTCATTATATGAAAAATAATAAATAATATATTCCAATATTTTTATTATTTTTCTCTTCAATACGGTGTATTATAGAAAAAGTAATAAACAGGCATATGAACAGTCATATTTTCAATATTAAATGCATACGTACATAAATAAATAATTCTCTATGAAAAAAGAATTACAATCTACTATAAAATTTTTGAAGGTTTGAGTTAATATTTTGGTCCTGCTTCCAACAGTTTGAACTCAGTTTATACGAAACACATTACTTATACGAGGTAAAAAAAAGGTATTTCCTTTGACGTGAAATCAAATAGTGGCTCAAATATAAACTGATACCAAGATTTGAAATCAGAAGACGTATTCATCAATGGAAAATCCAATTCAAACTTCAAAACACAACTTTTTAGATCTAAAAGATGAAAAGAACGAAGAAAAATGATAGAAGTCATTCCATTTGGAGCTGATATATAACTCAATACGTCAGGGACCTAAATATCTCCCATTGAAATAAAAGGAAACGATAAAGCAGGAGTTCCAAAGCGTATGCAAATGCGATGAAAGTTTTGACTTTAGAGAAGACTAGTTTACAAGAAGGCTATAATGCTGAAAGTAATTGTTTAGATATTAAAAATTGTTTATGTAAGATAACTGTTGTAATAAATTACACAAATCTAAGGAGATATCTACTTACGATTTAATCCTATTAATGCTAAAAATGCCGTTTGTCCTTAGAAGCGGAAGAAGCACGAAATTCATTTTAATTCAAAACAATGTTTAGAATTTAATTCAAAATGAATTTCAATTCAAAACATTGGAAGAAGAACTATAATGTAACGAAGTCCTGCACTGTTTACATTCATGCCGTTCAAACAGTTCCCTTACACCTTTCTAGTAGGTCGGACTGTCTGGGTCTCAACAACAACTATTTACATTCATGCATATGCAGATGGTCTGGAATATGATTAATTCCTAGATCAAGTTTTACATGATGAATAAAATACTGCTTTCATACTCTGCGCTACAGTTGTATGGCAATATACACTGTGAATAATATTGGGAAATTTGTAAAATAATTCTGCATTAATGCAAGATTGCAATTTTTTTTTTGTAAAACTGAATTTAACATATTTTTAGTTCTATCAATCAAAATTGCTATATATTAATGGATACGCACACGGAATCGAAAATAAACAGTGGAATAAAATTAACATTTAGTGCGGTAAAATTTTCTGTGCTTCCAGCATCAATGTGGTTAAATCTGGCACTGAATGTAGAGTAGGTTATGCAGCGTATTTCGGACTTGAATCTTTTGCGACTTTTAATCTTTCAATCTTTCAATTGCAATTAAAACATATGTTATGTACATTCAATGACTTTCCCTATAGATTTCAATTCATTTTCTTTTTTTTTATTTCATAATTCATTAAATTGTATTTAATTGTACAAAATAACCCGAATAATTATTTGAAATTACTCAGTTTATAGTTTAAAATAAAGTTTCGTTTTCATTTGGAGATCAGACGTATTTTCAAAAGTAACGTTACAAAAATGAAAAACACCGAAAACTATACGTATAGAGAACAGTTAGTCTTAGATTTATGGAGTTGGCCTTATTCGTTTTATCGTCAAAAATTGCTTTTAAATGACACATTTAATTGATACATTTGAGAATATAAAGTCTTTTACTTCAAGTTGACAAATCAAGTTCACATTGACAAATTTTTCATGACCAATTTTGTATATTAAAGAACCATATATTTTTTCGAAATACTTTAAAATAAAAAGGGAATAATTTTCTACTGAAGACGTTGAAGGCCGATATTAAAAGTTAAACTTTTTACTAAACAGTTTTCATTGAATATTAAATGTTTTTACTTAACAGTTTTTATTTAAAGTTAAAAGTTTTTACTAAACTGTTTTCATTAAAAGTTAAATGCGTTTACTAAACAGTTTTCATTTAAAGTTAAATGGTTTTACTAAACTGTTTTAATTTAAAGTTAAATGTTTTTAATAAACATTTCTCATTTAAAGTTAAATGGTTTTACTAAACAGTTTTCATTTAAAGTTAAATGTTTTTACTATACAGCTCTCATTTAAAGTTAAATGTTTTTACTAAACAGTTTTCATTAAAATTAAATGTTTTTACTAAACAGTTTTCATTTAAAGTTAAATGTTTTTACTAAACAGTTTTCATTTAAAGTTAAATGTTTTTACTAAACAGTTTTCATTTAAAATTAAATGTCTTTACTAAACAGTTTTCAATAAAAGTTATATGTTTTTACTAAATAGTTTTCATTAAAAGTTAAATGTTTTTACTACAAAGCTATTTTATATTACTAAAACTTGTCATATGACACAATCTGTTGTAATCTGTAAATCTATTTGACGCATTTCTGAAATTAAATCTAAAAGTCTGCGACCATTTGTTCTAAAATATGTAGTCGTGCAATGTTTTTGAAACACCCTGCATAGTTATTCTATTAATCCCCTTCAGGATCACAATTGTGTAAACACTTTCCAATATAATTGAAAACTGTTTATGACTTTGGTCATTCTGTCTGTCAGTCTGTCTGTTTGCACAATAACTGTCGTAAAAATGACTTTATCGAAATGTAATTTTAGTATGTTGTTGAGAGTGTCTGTAGTATGTTTGGATATGAAAATGAATAATATACCCCCAATTAGTTTCGGATTTAACACGGATTGAAAAGTGGAAATACGAGTACATCGAACCCTACGGGACTTCACATTTTAAAAACATTTTTAAGCGAAGTTACAATTCACAAATTGCTTCGAAAGTTTTAGGAAATATTAGAATTATCACATAAGATGTATAAAAAAAATTCTGCAAAATAAGTTGGGTAATTTTTTAAATATAAATTGAAATAATAATATGAGATGCTACTTATCATATCTGGTTACATCCATTTTGTGCTAAGTTGAAATTTTAATCGCATTTTATATGAAATTCGAACTGAATATTCTTTTCAAACCCATAATATGTCTGTATGTATATTAGTCTCATCGTTGAATTAGAACGGCTGTACGAATTTCATGAAACTTTTAGGGTTGCCTTGAACTAATCTCATTTAATATTGATGCTATGTTTCGATTTTCTAGGACCAGGGGTTGTCGAGGTATTAACAAAAAATCCCACAATATAGCATTCCATAGATATAGCATTATGCAGACGATATTTTCCCCGCCAATTCATTATAAAATTATGCTATGTTGCTGAGCAACGGATTTATGTCCAATGTGTTTAAGTGACAGACGATGTTTATTAAATCTTTCCGATTTAAATAATAAAGAAATGTATGAAAATAAATTTTTAAAGAAATTGCATTTTTGACTGAATTATATCAATTACGGGTTTCAGGTATAAAGATTACGGTGGTCGTTTGATGCTTTAAATTTATTATGGCATCTGTTTTATTTGACAAAGCTTTTTGAAATTCATATATTGTAATAAGGGTAATCTTCTACTAATGCACGCGTATATTTTCTAATCTACGAGAATATATGTATTACAGGTATATATTTCTTTATAATTCTGACGTTTTCATTTTGCTATATAATAATTCAATATCACATTTTCTCACATTCAATGTCACATTTCACATTACAAATGGGACCAGAATGTTTTATCCTTCAGATCTGCTTGTATAGCGATAACACAGTTTCTTAAACTTCTTTTTAGGATCATTCATTTAAATATTTTAAATGTTTTAAATAACTATATAATTCATAATACTATTGGAATTTGCACATGATTGTGAATTGTAAGTTTATTTAAAATATGAATTCCGTAGTAAGTACAGGTGTACTGCTAGTTATCTATAAAATGTAATAATGCATTTAATTAATTATTAATGTGAATAAACAGGCACCACTAAAAAAACCACACTAAATATGCAATAAAAGCAAACATTAAATGTAACATGACTAGATATTAAGCAGGCAAAGCACGTCAAAACAAACACTTTTAATTGTCTAAATAAACAAAAATCGTTATATATATATTTTAATTTTAAAGCAAGAAATGTAGTATTTTTAATTATATAAATATACTAAAATAAACAAAATATTTTTGACACACTTGCAGTTACAATAAATAGTTAGAGTGTAAGTAATATATTCAATTTATATATTTCTACATATACATCCCCCCAAAATGATAAAATTTGCATGCATTTTCATCCATTTTGGTATTCTAAGAGGCTTAAGTACGCCCCTATAATCTCTCAATTATATCTTCTCCTCTATAAAGTTACTCTTGAATATATATTCTTTATAGAGTTTCTCTGAAGTTTAACTTCGTGTGCAAAAGCACATAGAGATCAAGCACTCTAAAGGGATCTTTACTTTCATTTCCCTTTGAAGTGAAATGTCTCATCAGAAGGGAAAAATGAGATCTGCATTTAGCTGCGAAATATATCGCAAAAGAGGGAATGTTTCGTCTCCTTTAAAACATTATTTTAAACAAAAATAAATTGCTGTGCTGGGAAGAACTTATAATGTGCTAGAATAAGTATACTGGTGCTGTGCTTGAATACGTGTTAGGATTAGGAATTCTTTTTGCAGTGTCTGTGCTTTTGCTAAAAAAATTCCATTTATTACTTTCCGTATATACATAATGTATAAGGAAAGTATTGTGACGGGGTCATAAATTCGAATACGAGTTTTCGACGGGAGAGCACGTCTCAAGCATCCCTGATCACGAATCAAACATTTTTAAAGTCATGTCTCTGTGTGTGTGTGTGTGTGTGTGTGTCAGTGAGTCTGTGGAGACGATAACTGAAGGACATATGGACTGATTCGAACGAAATTTGGTACACAAATTACAATCCGTAAGCACTGAAAGCCGATTGTTTTTATACGCAATCGAATGTTCAGAACCTTCCTAAATTTTCATGTGAAATTTTGAAAAATCGTCAAAAAATCAAAACCGCTAATAAAGTTACGCAAATAGACCTTTCTTATGTATTTTTCATTAGAAAACGATTGACATAAATTTTAGAACGCTAACATGAACCGTTCTTGAGACATTGCACATTTAAAAAAAATTATCAAAAAGTCATATAAAATAAAAAAAATATATTTCCTATTGAGAAATATGCTCACTTTTCATATGTAATACTATGCGATAAATAGGTTGACATCATGCTCGTTGACCTAGCTCGTTCTATTCATGAGAAAAGAAGCTTTGAATAATACTTTTGTATTTGAAGTCCAATATTCATTTATCTGCTATAAGAAAAACTTATTTCTTCATCGATAACGCTTGGCGAGATTTTGGTGACAAATTTGGCGGCATGTCGCCAACTTGGCGATTATTTTTAAATGTTGCCAAATTAACGAAAATCTCTCCAAATGGATAGAAATGACGCTAAATCAATGAAAATGACGACTAATCGTTGAAAATTCAATATCTTGGAAGGAATATAAGTATCTAACATAAAAAAACCTATTTTTTACTGTAAAAACAGTAAATTCATTGAATTATATAAGGAATGTCATGTGTTGCCCACATCAGATTTTTCTTAATGCATTAATGCATCAAATGCTTATGTATAAGTAATAAGTGTACACTATCACATATTAATCGTCTCAAAAGTCTATGCTATGTGTACAACTTCCCCGCCTTATTTGTAGATCGCAGTTTAAGTACGATACTCAATAGTAGTGGAAACACCATAAAATAAACAGCGCCCCGTCTGGCAAAAATAAAAATGTGCGAATATTACAAAAACAGTAATTTCGGTTACACAAAAAAACATGCAATTTTTTTTTTTTAAATACAGCCTCGGCGGGTAAAGAAAAAAAATTAAAACACTAATAAAACCGTTAAAGCGGATATCTAAAAAGCAAATAAAACAAAAACAGGCTGCGGCCCAAAACAACAGTGTCACTTTTTTACTGATCCGGCACATTTTACTGGTCATGGGCCCTTCGTGGCCTATCTCCATCGGTTTCATCTTAGGGACTCCCTGGTCTGTTCTTGTGGGTTGGAGGGAGACGCGGATCATTATGTCTTCGTCTGCCCTCTAACTCGCGATTTCCATCTCTCTGGGTCAATAGAGGGGTGCAGGACTTTATGGTTTAATAGGGTTGTAACCAACCCCGGGTCTATCCAGAGTATAAGTAAATGTGTTTCAATCGCTGAGTCGATCGCGGGATTGAGAATTTAGTGTTAATATTGAGGAGCTCGGAAAATGCCAGTGACACATAGACTTTGGAGTTTAGACTGTTGAAGCATTACCTGGAGTATAATTGGCTTACAATGAAAAAGTTGAATGTAGGCCTTTGTTGTAAAATGTTGTCGTAAAATTTTAATGTAAAAGTTGAATGTTATTGTAGGCCTTTGTAACCACCCTGGCCAGGCACAAATAATTTGTTTATAAATAAATTTAGGATTCCTTTCCCGGTAGGTTTTTTTAAGCTGCTATGAGCCTGATTAGGCAAGCCCCCGGCCTGGGACGACAAAAACAAAACCAAAAACAACAGTGTTATCCACACTTTAAATGTTTTCGACCGTAGTGGTCACTTCTCGGTTAGTTTCTGAACACTTGGGTTTGTCTCACAGCAAATATGTACAACTACTTCCATTCTCTCTGGTCTGTTCCATTCCATTCCGGTATTTCGCGTGGTAAGCATGCAAGCTGGATCACGTAGTGACTCCCAATGAAGATTATTCACGCTGACGAATCTTCAGACTTGTGAGTAGCCCGTTTTTTGCACGTTTGTTCATTTGTGCGCTATATTTTTCATGATTATGTGGTATTTTATGCTTTTAAGTTGAATTTTGTCCTATTTGGTATTTTTTCTGTTAGTCTCGTTTATTCCATTGTTGGGCACAGATTGCATAAATTTTTAACCACGTGTTTTTATGCAATCATAGAAAGAACGGATTTTAGTATATCTGTCTAGAACGTGCCCTTGAAGACTTGTCTGACAAATATATTATTCATTGATTTATTTTCCTTGTCCCGGCCTTTTCATGTTCTATTTTTTTATCCCTTCCTCGTTACTTTTTACTTTTTGCTATGCAATATACGTCATTATGTTGCCCGCAGTTTGATACTGTGTTTACTGACTTGCAATCCTGCATTTTCGTTTTTATTATTTCAATTAATTTATATATATATATATATATATATATATATATATATATATATATATATATATATATATATATATATATATATATATATATATATATATATATATACCGATTTGTGTGAAAATATGGATAAAACGCAAAATAACTAAACTCATTCTAAATTTATAAAAAGAGCCGAGATGTGCCTTCCTGGATCCTGAAGTATTTATGTACCAAATTTACGTAGTTTACATTTTCCGTTGCAACAGTACGTAGCTTACATTTTCCGTTACAAACGAACAGACTGACATATTTCTTTATTTTATAGACTATAAAATGTACCCATCGTTGCCCGGTTATAAAAAAGAGACTTTATTTTATTAATATAAAAAAATAACAGAAAAAATAATTTTTATTAATATAAATAAAAGTGAAATTTGTATACAATCCTTGTACAACCAGTGCAAACACCGCATCCCAAAATTATCCACTTCCACCTTCTTTTAACATGGACCCGATCCCTTGCCACTAAGCAAAATGAAAATAAAAGGTATTAAAAGAAATCGTTCCTCAAGACTTTTGTAGCTGTAAGCGCATGCACAGCCGTCGAAACGAGTTCAGAAATCACCATCTGGTTTAAAATGCGCAGAATCGAAAATTTTACAGGTCCTTTTGCTTTCACAAAAACTATAATTAATGTACAGATAACTTTAAGATATTTTTGTTTAGGGGAAGTCTGTAATAATTAAAGGAACTGCTGTCAAATTCAAAATTACAATTTTTAAATCGCAATCGAAATATCCTGAAAATTTTTAACACTCGAAAAGTAGGTATATATTTAAAAAAAATGTTATTTGTATGGATTCCGTTCAAAATTTGTGTGAAATAAAAATTTTCGGTCTTTACGTTGGTTTTAATATGGAAACTCTGCGATAATATTGTCGGTTTCTAAGAAACGATTTGTATGAAAATTTTTCAAAATCGTGTTAAAACGGGCTAAAACATAAAATAACTAAAAACTAATTGGAATTAAAAGAAAAGACGCAGAGGGGGCACATGTCTACGACGAGAAGTACCAGTGTGCCAAATTTCATGGCCGTACGGCGCTTTGGTTTCCCACTGCAGAGCGCACAGATGGATAGATACATAAATAGATACATCTTCAATTATTATTTAATATTGAAGATATAATATGTTTTTAGTGCACAAAAATTACATGCTTTGTAAAAATGTTTAAAATTTATTTGAAAAAACAAGTTTTCCATATTTTGCTGATGGTATTAAGATGGAAATTCTGCGACAATACCTTTGAACATCTCCTCTCCCGGGAGATATTACAGCTTCAAGAAAAGTATATATTTTTTTAAAAATCACTAAAATTCTTCTGCTAATAGTATGGATTCCGGTCACAAATTGTTTGAAAGATAAATTTTTGAGCTTATCGTTGGTGTTAAGACAAATATCTGCATGAATATATCGGAGCTTCCCTGGAAAGATTACGTCTTCAACACACAAAATGTGTAAATTATTTAGGAATTCACAAAAACCCGTCCATTGATAGTATGACAGTGTGGAATTCGTTCAAAGTTTGTTTGAAATATAATATTTCGATCCTTTCGATGTTGTTGAGATGGGAACTCTGCGCAATTAACTTGAAGGTAAAATGATTTGAAAATCAAAGTCCCTATCAGTTTCTATATACAGCTATACAACTGTAATTATGATATTTCGGTTGATAAGATTTTATATAAAAGTAAAGAAAATCTTATCAATATGTCACAAAGTAGTTGCATAAATATTTACGATACAAATTTATTACTAGCTGCAATTTTAAAGTACTACAAACATTTCAAATATTTCAATTTTCTATTAATTTAATCTTGAGCTATCAATTAGTTTTTAGTCTTAAAATCTACACTTTCCATTCCTAAAACTGAACCCCCCCCCCCCACACACACACACACACATATGAAATTATCCTGAAGTTTATCTTTGTATGCTGCGGCACATAAATTTCAACCAGTGAGAAATGAGCATAGGAAAATTTCCCTTTGAAGTGAAGTTTCTCATCTGATGAACAAAATGAGATTGAAATTTATTCTAGGACTGCATCCTAATAGGAAAAAGTTTAGGTTTGTTAAAAAATAATTTTCGATTAAAATTAACTTTTGTTGAAATAAAATATTTCTTTTTAATAGTTGTTTTATGATATTTTAACAAAATGTTCGTATTTCCGGAAGTAATATTTGCATGTGAAAATTCATGGATTTAAATGTATATAACATTGACATATTTTAAAAAATGTTATCTGAAAACGAGAAATCTCAAGACATCTCAAGAAATCTCAAACAAGAATATTATGGATTGTAAATGAATATTTTTATTATTATATATTTAGAATTCATTAATTTCTTGTGAAAAATCTAAAGGTTAGAAATATTTTTCGATGGCACATACACAAGAAAAATAAAGCTAATGAGGTGTTAAACAAAAACTCAATTTAAATTTAATTATGATATAGTTAATTATGGCAATTATTACATCGTACATATTTAATAGATACAAGAAATTTTACTCAAATTAATAAATAGACTCTGAAATAAATACATTTACAATGTCATACATATTGCCACATGTCATGCATAATGTACACATGTAGCGTATATATTGTTGTGGACGTGTAATATTCCTTTTCTTATGGAGCTTTACGTTTCTTTCGAAGAGCAGACGAGAAAAATCCTTAGTACATTCTTTCATGTGACGTAAGCATAGGGTTTCCAGCTGCTGAAAGTTGAAGAAAGTTTTCCAGATTTGGTGATTTATTGCCAATTTGGCGATATTTGGGGACTTTTCGAAGATTCGAGAAATACCACTAAATAACGATTATTCTACGTGATATGAGATAATTCCAGACGTTTCTATGGATAGACTATAAAAGACATCACCACTCAGTCGGAAGGCTATTGACGCGATACTAGTAGGTACATTGAACTGCGACTTTCGTCAATGTTTTGAAAATAGCAGCGGCTGTGTTACGAAATGATTTCCATCAATGTTCTCAAAATGGTATAATTTATTTTTCAAAATTAGTGAAGCATTTAAGTGTTGTTTTACTGTATACTGTTCCTGATTAAGCTGTGCTTGTGAATAAACGTGTTAGTTATCCAGAAATTTGGGCTCATTCTCGTATTCTGAACGCACAAAAACGATTTCAGAGGATATGTCATAATAATATTCATATTTATTCAGGAAGCGCATTTTTGAAAGCTAACATACTCTATTAATTGCATCATAAGGTAACTGACAAAAATATCTACGATTTTGGAAACAAAAGCAATCTTTATTATTTAAGACGATTAGGAAAAGATTGGGGAATGTAGTTGAGTTGTTTGGGCTTTATATTCTGAAGCAGGCTGCTTTCACCCCTGTTGATACGTTTAGCCAACTATCTGGAGACATACTATTTATAAAATCCAAAGAATATAGAAGTAGAGATACTTTCACTGGATACAATCGCAGTAAAATGGGTATTTAAGGATCCAAACAAATTGTTATATAATGATGTCAAGCGTATGATTTCAGATGTGAGGTGGCATTCCCTCAACCAAGATGAAAACCAGATAATTGGAGTGAATATTATTTCAATCGGACCAAAGACCAGATGGATGTCGGAAATTTATTTATTTACTAACTATTTTCGTTTTGAATATTACTTTCCTTATATACAATAATGTATAAGAAAAGTATTGTGACGAGGTCGAAAATTCGAATTCGAATTTTCGACTGGAGAGCACGTTTCAAGCATCCCTGATCACTAAAACAAACATTTTTAAAGTGATGTCTGTGTGTGTGTGTGTGTGTGTGAAAGCATGTATGTGTGTGTGTGTGTGTGTGCGTCAGTGAGTCTGTGGAGACGATAACTGACGAACGATTGGACCGATTTGGTACAAATATCACAATCCGCAAACACTGAAATTTTGAAAAAATCGTCACAAAAATCAAAATCTCTAATACAGTTACGCAAATAGACATTTCTTATGTAATTTTTCATTAGAAAACGATTGACATAAATTTTAGAACGCTAACTTGAACCGTTCTCGAGATATTGGACATTTTATTAAAATATTATCAAAAAGTCATACAAAATTTAAAAAAATATTTCCTATTGAGAAATATGTTCACTTTTCATATGTAATACCATGCGATTAATTTGATGACAACATTCTTGTGGAACTAGCTCTTTTCATTCATGAAAAAAGGTACTTTCAGTAACACTTTATTATTTGAACGCCAATACTCATTTATCTGCTGTAAGAATAACTTATTTCTTCGTCCATAACGCTTGGCGAGATTTTGGTGACGAATTTGGTGGAATGTCGCCAACTTGGCGACTTTTTTAATTGTTGCTAAAATGAAGAAAAACTTGCCAAATGGATAAAAATGACGCTAAATCAATGATGACTCATTGATGATGACGACATGGAAAATGACGACTCATTCAATATCTTGAAAAGAATATAAATAACTACTATAAAAATAATCTATTTTTTTAACTGTAAAAGTCGTAAATTCATTGCATTATATAAGGAAAGTCATGTGCTGCCCCATCAGATTTTTTTTATATTTACAATCATTCTGAACATCATATTTATTAATTATACAATTGACCATCTTTCTTAGATACATTCAAATTTAAAAATTCGTTACTAGTTTTGCATAAAATATTGTTTAGATTTGCTGCTCAGACTATACATTGATATTCAAAAATCGTTACTTGCGTAGATTACAACATCGAGCAAATAAGGACGTTACCACCTTTTTGTTCTAGTAGTATTTGATTCTGATTTTTCTTTCAGGTATCATAGCAGCTTTCATTTGGCTCGTAACGTTCCTTCCCCTGGCTGCTTGTAATTGTCATTTTCTAATTTTCAAGCAATAATCTGCTTTCGTCGTAAAGCTTGTTCAACTTCCGAGAAAACATGGACTCGAGTATTTTCCTATCTCCGTTGGTATATATTGTTTGTCGTGAAGCCACTAAACAAAATTTTCAGACTCCCGCCCCTTCTGTTTCACTATTTAGTGAGGATGAACTGCGGGCCCAAATGTTTAATATTCAGAAGCCAGACAAAAGTCCATTCAGATGCTGCATGGATTGCTTCAAGACACGAGCTAAGGTTAGACTGTATGTCTGGGTCTTTTGATCCAGACCATCCAGCCTAGCCGAAGGTGTAAGATACCAATTTGGACTACCGGGGCAGTGTCTGTCTGCATTTACAACTAGTTCCACATGAATGTTTATCAATCTTCACATATGTTGAGACCAGGATTGCTGAATAGCGATCGCTAGTCGCCAAAAGGTGACTGAAACTTTGGAAAAGGTTGAAAAAATTTAAAACCACACGCTATTTTGACGATTTTTCGTTCATTTAGTAGATTTCTTGAGTGATCTTAATCTTGCGTGATTTAAATTCTAGATATATTTTAAATTCTTGGTTATTTTAAGTCTAATTTTAAAGTTTGACTCACCCTCATCTACACCTTCAGTCGGAAGGAAACGTGACGTGAGTCATACTCCTGACGGAGAAATCAGAAACTTAAATTACATTAACTGCGTAAATTTTACTGGGACATACATGACATCCGGGTATAGCAATGCATTTTTAAATTGAGGCAAACCTAGGGGACGGGCTATGGATACTGATTCTTACCAGTTGAAATAATGTCGAAAACTTCACATGTGCATTAGACATTATGTTTACTAATTACCCTGTTAAATAGAAAAACATTTTAATTTTATCAATTTTTATTTGGCCAGTAGGTTTTAGTAGTTTCTCGATAAAAAAAACAGTGTACCACACAAATTGGCAGTTAAAAATTTTAGCATATTCTTCAACCCTGTTTTGTAACCTTTTAACTTTGTCACATAACATGTCTGTTTGTTCTGCATCAGTACCACATATTATACATCCATTATATTAATTTTTATATTAGAAATATTGTAGATTTTAATTCTTTAGACGCTTACAAAGCTGCATTTATACGGAATCTTCCCTTGTTAGTTTTGTCTCTTTCACTTGGAAGTTGTCCCCATGTTAAACTAAAAAGGAAATATCTGATGTGGGCAGCACATGACTGTCCTTGGAGACTTATATCCACGTTCTCTTTATTTCAATTAAATCTAATTCACTTTTATTTCAATTGTCGCTCTCATTTGGTAACTGGACATATTTTCAAAGGTGACGTAGAGAAAATAAGAAAAAAATAAAATATATCGAGATGATCTAGATTTTGCTGATGATATTGTCTTGATGTCCTCGAGATTAGACGACTTACAGCAGAAAACCAAGGTTTTTGCTGAACATGCTAAAGAAGTTGGTCTTCATATCAACAAGAACAAAACTAAAGTATTGAGATTAAAAGAAAAATCATCAAACAGTATTGTTTTGGATAATGACCCCATTGAAGATATGGATACGTTTACCTACCTTGGTGTCCTGGTGGGAAAAACGAGTGGGACTGATGAGGAGATCATAATTAGAATTGCTAAAGCCCAAAATTGTTTCCGTGGGCTCAACAAAGTGCGGTGAGCTTCGGAGATAAAGCTCAAGACTGAACTAAATTTGTTTAAGGCCTTGGTGAAGAGTGTACTGTTATATGGACCAGAAACGTAGAAAGTGACTAAATCCCAAAGTGCCAAACTTAATGCCTGGCAGGGCAAGTGCCTTAGGAGAATACTGGGAATTTTCTGGCCGAACACAATATCAAATGAGAACCTATATAAAAGGACCAATTTAAAACCCATTGAATATGACATCAAATATCGAAGATGAAAATGGGTAGGCCATGCTTTGAGAATGGCATTGGACAGCATTCCCGCCGTTGCCCTGGACTGGGCACCTGAGGGCAGGTGGACAAGAAGTAGACCGATGTTAACTTGGAGACGGTTGGTGGGGAGTGTGGGAAACCAGGCGGGATGGGCGAGTTGGACTGAAGCGAGAACTGCTGCACGCGATCGCCGTGTTTGGAAATCTAAGCTGAAGGCCTTAAGTGCCACTTTGGCATGAAGAGAATGATGATGGTGATGAAAATATCTCGAGAACGGTTAGTCCTAGTGTAATGGGGTTGATCTTATTATTTTCTTCGTTAAAAATTACATGTAAAACAAACATTTAATGCATATAGAGCATACGTAGTTTTTATTTTAGATTTTGATGATTTTTACGTGCCATGTTGCAAAAAAAGGCAGGTTATTTTTTCCGAATCATACCAAAACTTAATCAGCACCAGGGTGACACCACAAGCGACTTATTTACCGAATTTTGTGAAATTTGGTTCATTAGTTTTTCAGCTAGAGTGGATGCAGTCTTCTGAGGGCCATTTCGTGAAAAAGGCGGGTTCTTTTATCCCGAATTTTATCCAAAACTAATCAGCACCAGATTCGCCCACAACTGACTTACTTACCAAATTTATGAAATTCGGTCAATTAGTTTTTTAGTTAGAGTGGATACAAAATTTGCACAGACGGACAGAGAGGCACACAGGCACACACACAGACGCCACGCCAAAAATAGTTGTTTCGTATTCTAGAGGCCTCGAAACGTGTAGATCCTTCGAAAACTCGAGTTTCGATTTTCGGCATGATTCCAATACTTTTCTCTATAATTCTTCTCTATATATGCTTTTCTCTTAATTCAATTTTCGTTCTCATTTGGTAACTGGACTCATTTTCAAAGGTGGGGTGGAGAAAATACGAAAAAACTAAAATATCTCGAGAACGGCTAGTTCAAGTGCAATGGGGTTGGTCTTATTCCTTTCATCGTTACAAATTACGTATAAAACAAACCTTTAATGAATATGTTTGAGCATACGTAGTTTTTTATTTTAGATTTTAGATTTTGACAGACACACACACAGACGTCACGCTAAAAATAGTTGTTTCGTATTCCAGAGGTCTCGAAACACGTAGATCCGTTGAAAACTCGAGTTGCGATTTTCGGCAAGATTCCAATACTTTCCCTATACATTAGCATGTATTGCAGGGAAAGTGAAAAAGTAAAATAAAATGTTCGTAGCACGCATCATTTTAACAAATATATTTTCTTACGTGGGGAACTTTATTTTCATATTTATTCTGTTTGAAATATTTAGATGAAATACAGCAACTTCAAGGAAATAAAATGGAGCTCATTATGGTGAAAACTCTACTTTAAAATACTTCCAATGAGAAATGCAAAAAGACACTAGCTGAAACATTTCCCTGAAATCAGATACTTTTGCTTGTTTTAAAGAAATCTAAGTTCATTAGAAAAAAATGAACTTCCGTACCAAAATTTTTTCGAAACTCCTGGACTGTTCATCTCAAGGGATTACAACTTTTTTTTAACATTTTCTCGAAACATTATATTTAGAAAAAGCATGAATATCTGATAAATGCAGACATTTTTTTAAGATTTATTATTTATGATATATATTGGTGGACGATTAAAAAGCAACGTTAACTATGATATAGCAGGTGTTGAATGGGTACCTAATGTTTGAGCAAATTTTGAAAGTATGATATGATAAGAGAAAAGTCATAAGACAAAAAGTAATTTATTCAAGCACTTTTAAACTTACATGAGCAACGAAAAATAAAAATCAGGTAATATTTCAAAGCAAAAATCTTTGAAAGTCGTATTTTGTCTCACTTGTGATACAGAATAGGGTACCCACAGTTATTTTACTTATGGTGGACAAAGTTCACAAATACTACTATCAGATTCTTCATCAATTTTAACACACGAGTTCATATTTTACATTCACTATGTGGAATCAAACCTTCATTTGATGTTGAATATAATTCATTGCAATGCAAACATGGCTTACCTTCATTTTTTTATTAGCAATTTCTTTTTCTATATTCCCTTTTTTTTGCTACATTTTTCCCATCTTACTATTTTCTACATTTAAATAAATATATATACAACCTATTAATTTCAGACCTAATTATTTTTTAAACCTATTTTCATTAGTGTAAAGATCAACAGATATCAATTAACTCTATCAAAAGCCCACAATAGCTGTCACAATCTGTATAAATAACATCTATAACATAAATAATGTAATATAAATAACATAACTGACACTTCTAATAATTTGGCCACTGCTGTATGTATACATAACTGTTTAATAATCTCAAAAGCTTTAACAATATTAGATTTCAAACACTTAAGATTGCTAGAAATTGAGCGTTTTATAACAAAACCATGTTTATTAACAGAAATATAATTCAGTTTGTTGAGATGTTTTACTACATATTACAGATTTAACATTTTTTTGCAAAATAAGAAATGATACGAATACGTTCGTAATGTTTAATACATGATTAATCATCCTTTTCACCTGAACTATTTTTGATCTCTTTTATATTTCGAGAAATACCATGGTATTAATACACAAGTTCATTGAAATCAGTAAATGATAAATAAAGCTATCGATATTAGCCCTAACAACATAAGATCAAAAAATCTGATGTGGGCAACACATGACTTTCCTTATATAATGAATGAATTTACTACGTTTACAGTTAAAAAATGTTATTCTTATAGTAGATATCCTTTCCAAGATATTGAATTTTCTTCAATTAGTCGTCATTTTCATTAATTTAGCGTCATATTTATCCTTTTGGCCAGATTTTCGTTAATTTGGCAACATTTAAAAATGTCGCCAAGTTGGCAACATTCTGCTAAATTCGTCGCCAAAATCTCAACAAGCGTTACAGACGGAGAAATAAGTTATTCGTACAGCAGATAAATTAATAGTGTGCGTTCACATACAAAAGTATTTCTCAAAGTATATTTTTCTCGTGAATGGAACGAGTTAGATCCATGAGAATGATTTCACTAAATTTATAGCATGATATTACATATGAAAAGTAAATATGTTTCTCAACAGTTAATATTTTTCTTTAATTTATGAGTTCTTTTGATAAATTTATTTAAAAATGTGTAATATCTCAAGAACGGTTCACGCTAGAGTTCCAAAGTTGATGTCAATCGTTTTCTAAGGAAAAATTACATAATAAATGTCTGTTTGCGTAACTTTATTAAAGGTCTTGACTTTTTGATGATTATTTAAAAATTCCACTCGAAAATTTTGGGGGGGGGGGGGTCTGAACATTCGATTGCGTTTTAAAACAACAGGCTTCCAGTATTTATGGATTGTGATTTTTGTAACAAATTCCATTCGAATCGCTCCACTCGCTCGTCAGTTATCGTCTCCACAGACTCACTGACACACTCACCAGTGGCGGTGCGTACATAGGCACTGTAGCACTGCGGGAGCGACAGTGCTCTCTCTCCCTCGCAGTCGCGCGTGCTGCTTGCTATGTGCGCATGTGCACAACAGTCAAACACCACGCTTCACAGTTCCAGTCGCGTGGTTTTTGACTGTTGTGCGCATGCGCAAGTAGGAAATTGCACGCCAGGCTGCGAGGAAGAGAGAGCACTGTCGCTCTCGCAATGCCGCAGTACCTATGCCACTGACACACGCCACTGACACACACACACTGACACACACACACACACACACGCACACAGACGTCACCTCAAAAATGTTCGATTCAGGATCAGGGATGCTTAAAACGTGCTCTCTCGTCAAAAAGTCGAATTCGAATTTTCGACCCCGTCACAATACTTCCCTTATACATTATGTATATAAGGAAAGTAACAAGATCCAACTCCACAGAGCACGAAATCTGTAACCTTTTTAATACCAATTCAACAGCATGGCAGGAAATATCACATACTCTGACCAAGCTAATTAAATTTCTAAAAATAAAATATACATTCCCTTTGCATATTACATTAATTAGAATTAATATTATTAGTTGAAAAATAAACTTTAATGCTTCAGCAATTTCATATGTGTAGTTCTAGTGCATATCTAGTTCTAAGCATATCTAGTGTGTAGTTCAATGTCAGTATGATACAATAAATTATCATATATTTTAATGCCATATATTCATCAATCATATATTATTTTATCATATATTTTAATAATTATATTTTAAAGCGAAAGAAAGAACTGGCGTTATCAGCAGCGAAAGAAGTTCATTAGAAGAGACTGTACTTTCGCTACAGTGCACTTTGGAGGTTTCTCTGTCGCAAATGGGGATTATTGGTTTTCATTTTTGGAAGATTTTTCCCAAATGTTCCTATGAAGAGAAGTAATCCTATAAGAAGAGGAAAAGAAAAATCCAGAATCAATGCGATTGAATTCAGAAATAAATTCAGGTACTGTAAAAGAACAAAGTAAAGAATCTTTGGAACATTATTTTCGTCCTTCCAGTAGTTTTAAAGTAATTATTGTTTAAATAAAAAAACGTTATCTCGAAAATGCTTACTGAGCGCAGCATCATTCGCAATTTGTCCTAATTCATTGGACATTAATTAGTGTGCTGAATCTAAATTAGTTTGCTGAAAAAATTATCGAGGTCAACATTTTACCTTTCAAAAGTATATTATAACTAGCTATGTCAATCTCGCTTCAAGCGTTCTCAATGACTAGGCGTAATTAAACGTAACATCTACAGTTTCTCACAAAAAAAATCAAAAACAAGCAGAACTGGGTTAAACGAATTAACTGTACGAATGACTTTAAATAGTTTATTTACTAAATTAATTTCAGTAAAAATATATTTAAATATTTAATAAAACTTGCATGTTTGTGTCGCATGTGCGAAATGAATGGAAAAGGGGGGGATTTTGCTTAATTTACGTGCATTTTACAAATGTTCGAAATATCAAAAATTATTTTATTTCAGTATAAAGATTGATAACATTTCTAAATATAAAAATTCGTTTCAAATTTAGGCATACAAATTAAATTGAACGCTTTCTGAGGTAAAATTCTTTTGAAAATCCCTTTGTATCATCACCCCTAATTGACAATTTCGAAATAGTATATTTATTTAATTGATCTGTAATTTGAGACGTACTGCATGTTTGATTATTCTTTCAATTCCGCTCCCCTAATTCGAATTTTGCATTAAGCTAGAAGCTAACACAGATCGAATGATGTCTCCAACTCTCTCTCTATATCGCTCTGTAATTCGCTCTCTAACGCTCCCCCGCTCTCTCTCTAATTTGCTCTCTAACGCTCTCTTTCTAATTCGCTCTCTTACGCTCTCTCTAACTCTCTTCCTAACTCTCTCTAACTCTCTTTCTAACACTATCTCTCTCTAACTCTCTCCCTAAATCTCTCCCTAACTCTCTCTAACTCTCTTTCTAACTCTATCTTTCTCTAACTCTCTTTCTAACTCTATCTCTCTCTAACTCTCTTTCTAACTCTATCTGTCTCTAACCCTCAATCTAAATATATATCTCTCTAACTCTACATCTAACTATATATCTCTTTAACTCTCTTTCTAGCTCTCTATTTATCTAACTCTCTCTATCTAACTCTCTCTGTCTAACTCTCTCTCTAACTCTCTATCTCTCTAATACTCTCTCTAACTCTCTCTCTAACTCTCTTAATAACTTGTTAGATATAAGTAACTTTTTTAACTTTCTAAGTATTTAGCAAAATCACTGAAAAACGTGATACACAGTTACGTTACTAAAATTTGTGATGTCACCCGTCAGCGAATTTTTTCGCTGTGTGTCCTAGCTGGTAGAATTGCTCATCGGTTGCCTCTTCACATTTCGCTCTCAGCTTTTGTTATTGGTGCATATTGTTCTAACTAGTTCACTGACTGACTTAGAACTTATTCATACGAGAATGCTGTGTATTTTGTAAGGATTAATTGTAGATTTTAAATAATATCCATATTACCCAGCTTCCTTATCCATTTTACTTGGGGTGTTTGGGAAAAAAGGGGAAAAGGACATTCCAAAATATTTAGCTTTGTATAATCATGTTTCTGTTTTTATTACATGATTGCATAAAAGTAGAAACGTAATAAAAGTGACTCAATAATGATTTATCAGTTTTCTCTTATTTACTCTTGTTATGTATACAGGGTATCCCAAAAAGATTGAAACGCGCTTTAATTCTTTATCTGTTGAAGATAAGTGGGCAATGTAAATCGCAAAACTGTTGAAAGTAAGGTAGGAAATAAGACTACGTTAATGAAATAGTCATTCCATTAATTTTCAAAAAGTTATACTTTTAAATTTGTATACGACCCCCTTAGACAAATTTGGTCAAACAGAAAACTTTTATTTTTAATGCAAAAAGACCATTAAAAAAATCCGCATTCCTATATTTTTAAAATTGAGCGAGTTATATTTAATTGAAAATTGAACATTGTGAATGCGGACCCTATATCAAATTAGATGTGCCAATTTGTGACATATCACAAAAATGATAAAACTGGATAATAATACATAGCATACCCAACCGCGTAGTAAGTAACACTGCTTTATATGATCTCTGTCTGTGTAATGCTTTATTTAGATGCATTTGTGATAAAAAAATTCGACACTTATTAACGTGTTTTTGATCTAAACAATTTCCATCTTCAATTTGTTTATGATCCCTATATTTACTGATGAAACAACCTTTCCCATGATACGGAGGAGTGACAAAAGTCAGATTTTTTCGTTATCATAATTTAGTTGATTTTGAAGAAACAGATATGAAGTTTTTTTAATGATCTTATTGCATTAAACATAAAACATTTCTGATTGACCAAATTTGTCTAAGAATGTCGTATAAAAATTTTAAAAAGTGTAACTTTTTGAAAATTAATGGGAGGACTATTTCATTAACTCAGTCTTATTTCCTGCCATACTTTCAACATTTTTGCAATTTACACTGCCCACTTATCTCCAGCAGGTAAAGAATCAAAGCCAGTTTCAATATTTTTGGGACACCCTGCATATTACGCTCGATCTTCCGTTAGCTTTGATACATACCTTCCTATGCGTAAGATTAAGATTCTAAATAGAAGCACATTTGTGAGTCACTTGTCTGCACAATATATTTTAATATAAAACTACAAATAATACACTTTATAATGTATGCATTCAGTTTTTCATCACGTACTGTACAAATATATTTGCATCTCTTTTATATATTTTATAATTGTTTCTAGGTTTCTCATAATTATTTTAATATTAATAAAACCATAGATGCAAATTAATTAAATTTAGAAATGTTTTTATTATTTAAGGCTTACTTATTCAAACTACAGAGTTCAGTTCCTATTGGAGTATGTTAAAATTGTTTTAGTCCGTACAAATGAGTTAAACTGGATGTGAACGACATTAATAGTGGTTGGTACTCTCAACCTTCAAAATAAAATACATCGATAAAATTCACCCATTTTTATAGTTAACAAAAATAAATACCGCTTATTTTTCTAGCAGATTATTAAGCCCAATGCCAAGATATATTTTTTTTCATTCGAGGATATTGGAAAAATGTAGCAAGCTATATTTTGTATAAATAAATCCATTCGCAAAGTTTCGTAACAGTTGAAGTATGAGTTCAAAAGAGCCACTTCAAACAAACCAATCTGTTGAAATATATAGTGATACATGCAAACGTCAAAATAAAATTAGATGTTAATGTTTGCCTACATTTATTATGTTCAAAAAAGTGAAACGATGACGATGTTGAACGAAAGATCGTTAGATTAGAGGAGCAAATTTTAACAAAACATTTGTGCTTTGGTTTGTGTGGTGCAAAAGGGAGTGTTATAAAAATGCAAACACTTTAGACGCTTATATTACATGCCTATAATAGATAAAAATGCAAATAATTATTTTTGTACTTTTTATTGTAGGAAATGTGGTTCAGATTATGAATCTATAAAAATAATTTCAATGTTTCCATACTGTGAATTATTTTGTCTAAAAAACTATATTTTCTAAAAAACTATATTTTTTTAAAAAAACTAAATTTTCTAAAAAAAACTATATTTTCTAAAAAAAAATACCTGTTCTACAGGGCATTTTGTTTCCATTTTTCTTACTTTTACTTAAAATATCTTCGAACTTTAAAATACAGATATAAATAATAAGCGACAAAACAATGCATGCAGAAATTAATTTTCTAAATATATATTTATTTTCAAAAAAGCTCTTATAGTTTTCGAAAAACGTCTTGTCATTCTGAATCAGATCGACAATTTTCCTTCTTTTCATATTTGCAAAGTTAAATTTAATAATAAATAAGAACTTATAGCTCTTAAAAACCCCTAAACGTTTGATTTTTGATCAAGCTCTTAGTGTTTGAAATATAGTGGTTATAATTTCGATATTTTAACTTGGGTTTCCAATATATTTTCCAATGGGAAACTCTAACATTTAAATTATCACGATTGTTGCAGCTCAATCTATTTATAATTCTTGGTAAAGCATATAATTGCTATATAATCACAATATATTTTGTTTGGTTTTAAAAGAAATTAAGAGGTTAAATGAACTTGGGGAATCCGGATTTAATAATCGACGGGGTTTAAATAGAATAGATGGAAATATTAGTATTCAAGAACTTATGCGCTAATAGACAAGTTTATGAATTAACTTGAATGTAAAATATCATCATATATATTGCATAAGTTTAATTTATATACCGGCAAGCAAGTTAATAAAATAATTGGATATTTTGAGGTGAAGTCTACAATCAGAGTTTCCAGCGGAATCTAGAATTTCTACCTAGCTAAAAACAAGTAATTTCCAGCGCGTTTAAAGTCTTTAAACGAAACAAATGCGACAGTAATAATCTTAAAACTTATTGAACTTTACTGGAGGTTTATTTTACAAAATGTTATTCACACAAAACAATTTCGCCTCCGTCGATTTGGAGTCATAGCCGATTTTCTGATATATGCTTCTTTACTACGCTGTTTTGCATTTTATATTTGCACAACCATTGTTTTATCTATTTGAAAAAAATTACCGTTGATATTCCGCCGCTTTAAAGTTCTTTTAATATATAATATGTGGATATTCGGATGTAATTACAGTACAAATATAGTGTTTAATAATGAAGCTGATGGTGTACTTTGTGCATTTCATTGTCATCTGAATTTCGTGCATTTCATAATACATTTTCTCCCGAAGGTTAATTTTAAAATTAATTTGATACTTTAAGAAACTTTTGAGAGAGCTCGCCTGATTTGATGATTGCAAATTGTCCTCACTACGTCGAAAACAACACTTCAATATACTTTCAATTGGAAATGGGAAAAATACGTGGTTCATGGGAAAAATCATATTGCAAGAATGTGATTTATTACTTTGAATTTGAAAGTATTAGAAGTATAACACAAATCGTGGTTATTTAAATATAGCTAACATATTTCTTAAACTTTAGAATCTATATTATCAGTGACATTTGCTATTATTCAACTGTTTAATTGTAAAATACCAACATATATACTTAGAATCAATAGATATATCTTTTGATAGCTTTACCATATCTGCTTCATGTATAGATATGTTCTTCCTAGTTGTGTCAAGAAGTAATTGCATTGGTTATCACTTATATATATGTATAAATATGAAGCATAATTATATTACAATGTAAATTAATTAAACATTAATCAAAAATTTTCAAAATCCATCAAAATGAGTTTATTGGAATTTTCAATAAGTTTTATAATTAAATGGAGTAGTTTTTAGGAGAGTACAACAACTAAACCAACTTGCACAAGATGTTGCTGGAAGAAAAATTTCATAGTAAAATATATGAGGCAGTAAATATAATTCAGCAGATATCATTAGAATCAATAGACATATCTTGCGATAGCTTTACCACACCTGCTTCCTGTATAGATATGTTTTTTCTAGTTGTGTCAAGAAGTAATTGTATTGGTTATCGCTTATACATAAGTATAACTATGAAGCATAATTATATTACAAAGAAAATTAATTAAAAATTAATTAAAAATTAATTAAAAATTTTCAAAATCCATCAAAATGAGTTTATTGAAATTTTCAATAAATCTTTATAATTAGATAGGGTAGTCTTTTAGGAGAGTATGACAACTAAACAAACTTCTACTAGATGTTGCAGTAAGAAAATTTTTATAGTAAAAGTTATTAAGCAGTAAAAAGAATCACAAATGTGTACATTTCCACACAAGAGACAAACTTTACGCATCTTACGGTGTATATAACATCAAAATCACTGCATTTTTGAAGTAATTTTTCTGAAAATTATCCGCTTTTGCCAAGAATCAGTGATATTGCCGACATCGCACATCAAAAAGAAGTAATTATCTGCGATATTAAAAGAAACTTCTCGAGTCCCGTCACTTCAGCAATCTGCAGCTCATTGTAAGCGAGTACATATGTCAGAGACCTTAGCATATTAAAAAACGTTTCTTTAACTATAAACTTGACTGTTTCTGTCTGGATAGTATTGGTTACCATTTTCGTGGAATGTTCTTTTGAAAAAAAATAAACGTAAGATGAAGAAAGACTCCTAAGAGAAATAATCCTCGGAAAATAGTCATCAGAAATGAAGAAATTCGAAAACAAAGCGATTGAATTTGAAGTTAACTCAGACTGGAAAAGAGACCGTCTAAAACTCGAGTTATATATATATATATATATATATATATATATATATATATATATTACAGCGACGTAAATATTGCAACAATATATACTGTATAAACAACTGGAGTCAATGTGTAAAATGTATAGTTATTGTTATCAGCTGAAGTTCTTATGCAAATAGTGCAGTAATGGTTCCGCAGTTGTTATTGTACTTAAAGCTGCATTCTTCAACACGAAGACTACTATAATACAAAAAGGAATATTCCTTCTTTATTCTTGCATACAAAATGGGAAATGCATAAACATGATTGAATTCCAGGACAGGTTATAATGGAATTTTCTACTCATCAATCCTTTTGAAACATTACATATTATTTAAATTATTTTATATACTATATTTGAATTCCCTATTTCTCAGAATTATTTCCCTTAGACTTCTTTAAAAAACTAAACATACTGATCTCACATTTTTATACCTCAAATGAAAATACTTTGGTAAGAAACAAGAATTTGACGAAATATAGGTCTAATTGGTGATGTTCAAACAGAATAGATGGAAATATACGTATTCAAGTACATATTTATGTGCTGACAGTACAGTTTAAGAATTAACTTGTATGTAAAATATCATCAGATATATTGAATAAATTTAATTTATGTACCACCAAGCAAGTTAGTAAAGTAATTGGATATTTTTAGGTGAAGTCTATGTTCGGAGTTTCCAGACGTCATCGGACTGGAAACTACAATTGCTAGATAGGTATAAAGAGTAAGCGAGTAATTTGTAGTAATTTTAAAGTCTGTAAGCAAAACAACTGAACCTGAAAAACGCAAAAAATATTATTGAAATTTACTGGAGTTTTATTTTACAAAATTTTATTCACGCAAAATCATTTCGGTTCCATCAGACTGAAGTCACCGCTGATGTTTTTATGTATGAGTCTTTATCATGCTGCTTCATGTTATATATTTACACAAATATTTTTCTCTGCTTGACAAAATTACCGCGGATAATCCGCATCTTCAAAAATTTTTAGTAGATAACCCGTGGATTTCCCAGAAAATTACAGTAAAATTAAAGTGTTTAATAATGTGAAATGATGTCCTTTCCCAGTGTATTGTATAAAACATTTAAATTTAGAGCATTTCATAATAAATTTGCTCCCAAAACTTAAGTTTAATTTCCATTTTATACTTTATAAAACTCAGAAAGATATCACCTACTTTGATGAATGCAATTGGTGCTGGCTACGTCGACAGCAGCACTTTAAGATGCTTTCAATTGGAAATGCATAAAGACCTAGCTTCAATACTCGGCTGGAAAACGGATATATCTCTTATTAAAGAAGGTACTTTCATTAAAACAAATGAACTATCAGATTAGAACTTTTCGAAAGCATTTAACTTATTGCAGTCGGTTGTGGTATTATACTCATATTTCACGAAAGTGATTTATTTGATATTACTGAAAAGACGAAAATATTACGAGATGTTTACATATAGGCATTATATTTTCTAAAGTGAGATTTTCTATTGTTCATCTGTTATCATTGTAAAATGCCGGCATATCTCGTTAAAATCAATAAACATATCTTTTGGTGGTAAACGTACCATATATGCATCATGTATAGTTCTATGATCATTCATAATTTCTATTTGTGTCCTTAAGTAATTGTATCGGTTTCGCCTATGTATAAGTATTATCAAGCACAATTACTTTACAAATTGAAATAATTAAACATTTTTATAAACATTTTAAATAAAGTGTCATTAATATTAAAAAGTAGTTTTTTAGGAGGGCAGAACCACTAAATCAACTCTCACTTAAAACATCTGTAAGAAAAATTTTTATAACTTAAAATTATTAGGCGGTAAATAGAACTAAAGATGGGTATCTATACACACAAAAGAGTCAAACCTTGAACGTCTCACGGTGTTATTAACTCGAAATCACTGAATCTTGATAGTGGCACTTTTCTTCTCGATGAGCAATATTAAAAAAATACTATTCCTGTACTGTTACTCCAACAGACTGCAACTCATTTTAAGCAAATAACTTTTGCATATGGTATTTTTGCTAACATAACCAACGGTAAAGCTTATTAAAAAAATATTTCTTTTACTATTATCAACTTGACTCTTTCCTTCTGGATAATATTGATTTTCATTTTTGGTGAATGTCCCCTTCAGAAGAAACAATCCCATAAGAAAAGAAATGAAGAAACCCGGAATGAATGTAATTGAATTTCAAATTAACTTAGATTTAGACTGTAAAAGAGACAGTCAAAAACTCGAGATAAAATATTCGACACGATCTCCAAAAACTTTCCCTATACATTACAATGTATTGTAGGGAAAGTATATATATATATATGCGAAAGTATATATATATATATATATATATATATATATATATTACTTCTACATTCTCTTGTTTTTACTTTACAATATATATTCATCCTTATATTTTGCAGCTTTTACTGTAGAATATCACATTTTACTGCCATTGCATATTACGGTTTTTAACACTCTACAACAAAGTTGAAAAGTGTTTATGACTTTGTTCATTCTGTCTGTCTGCCTGTCTGTCTGTCTGTCCGTTAGCACAATAACTGCCGTAAAAATGACTTAATCAAAATGAAATTTTAGTATGTTGTTCAGACGGTCTGCAGAACCGTCGATTGTGATTCGATTTTTTTCGATGAAGTTTCAAGCATAGAGTTTAATTTTTTGTAGCTCCATGGTCTTAAACAAAATGTTTAAATAAAATAAATTATTATAGTATTGTGATGAATGAAATGAATGGGAGAAAGTTATGAATGAAATCCTGTTTTTATAGAGAGATTCAGGCGTGTTATTTTTTCTATGACGTCATTTGAATTAATTTCAGTTGTTTTCGATGAAGTTTTCAAATATAAAAAATTATCGTAGTATTATGATAATTCTAAAACTATTACCGAATAATGTATAACATTTTAGAGATGTTTAAACCAGGCAATTTATATTTCAATGCCGTCATTTGAATGAAGTTCATTTTTTTCGATGAAGGTTTAAATTTTCAAATATAATAAATTAAGGCAGTATTGTGATAAGTTTCAAAATATTACCCAGGAATGTATTGCATTTTAGACTTGTTTAAACAAAATTGCATTGAAGTTGGAAAGTGTTTCATAAGCAATGCTTTAGACATGATTGATCTTTCTTGTTAACACTTTACAACAAAGTTGAAAAATGTTTATGACTTTGTCCATTCTGTCTGTCTGTCTGGCCGTTAGCACGATAACTGCCGTAAAAATGACTTAATCAAAATGAAATTTTAGTATGTTGTTCAGACGGTCTGCAGAACCTATGGGAAAATAAATGAATAATATCACTCAATTAGTTTTGGATTGAACCCGGGTTCGAAAAATGAAATACAGTGAGCCTATGGTACCTAATTCTTCAAACATTTTTTAAGAGGAATTAAAATTCACAAATTGCTTCGAAAAGTTTAGGTAATATTCAAATTGTTCCATAAAATATATAATAAAATTCAGTGAAATATATTCAGTAGTTTTTTAAATAAAAATTAAAATAATAATAACACCTCTTATATGAAGCGATCACGTGACCATGGCATGAAAAGATCACGTGACCCACTTCAAAAAGATGTATGACATCCATCTTGTCTCAAAATCGTGATTTTTAAAGTTCTTTTTAATTCATATTGAGTGTTGTATCCGTCCTAAAACCACTTTATTTTTAGTTAAATTATGTACATCTACATACTGAAACAACGCAATTACAATAAATTTGAGTTTAAATGCTCATCCAAATTTGATTATTTCTGCAACGAAACCTATTTTTCACTTATGTAAAATGTAAACAGCAAAATATGTAGGATGAGTTGTATAGGAATTGCTGTATTTTTTTAACGCAAAAAAATTTAGCTCATGGAGTCTGCATAGCTGATATGAAAGAAATATTCATTGACTTTACCGAGAGAAGGACGATTTTTTGCGATGAAGTTTTAAGCATAGAGTTAAATTACTTGTAGCTCCATGGTCTTAATTTTTAAATAAAATAAATTATTATAGTATTGTTATGAATGACATGAGCGGGAAATTATTTATGAATGAAGTGCTGCTTTTTTAGTGAGAGCCAGGCGTGTTATTTTTTCTATGACGTCAAACCAGGCAATTTATATTTCAATGCCGTCATTTGAATGAAGTTCATTTTTTTGAAGAAGGTTTAAGTTTTCAAATACAATAAATCAATGTAGTATTGTGAGAAGTTTTAAAATATTACCGAGGAATGTATTGCGTTTCAGACATGTTTAAATAAAATTGCATTACTGTTGGAAAGTGTTTCATAATCAATGCTTTAAGCATGATTGATCTTTCTTGTTATTCTTGCATTTATTGAAATTGTAATTTTTAGCAGGGTAATTATTATATTCAAAACTATCCATGGCACAATGTTGGTAAATTGATATCGGTCTGGACAATTCTCAACATAAATCGAAAATACCGGGCAATATCTATCAGATTATATAATAATAATTATAAATATATTTGCCTGTCGCTAAATCATATAAGTTGTGTAATCCATAATAGTGTAAGAATAATTATTATTATGACAATACAGCATAGAGAACATAATATAAAAGAAATAAATTAATTGCTTTTAGATAAATAATAATAAACAACTAAGATCATGTAGAACCTAATCCTAATGTTAATAAGGAGGATATTACAAAGTAAAAAGAAAATATTTAACTTATAGTTACAATCAATTTTGAACTTGATTAAATAAATCAATAGATATATATATATAAATATATATATATATATATATATATATATATATATATATATATATTTATATTTATATATATATATATATATATATATATATATATATATATATATATATATATAAATATATATATATATATATTTCTATTGTTCACCAACATTTAAAAGACGATTCTTATTTATATGCATATTTTCTCCGCATACACATCTCGCTAATATTCGAGCAAAGTACCACAAATGTAAAAACCGTATATTAGCGGAGATTAGTAAAATCGTATATCAGCGGAAATTATATACGATGTGGATATTGTATTGGAAATGGGGGAGATTGGACGAACCACATGCTTTTACCAGGAACGAAAGCTCATTAGAAGAAACTTGACTTATACTACTTCGTCCAATTTCGATAACCACAAATAACTTACTCATTGTAAAATCGTAGTGTGCAAAAATTATTTTTTGTTTGTTTTAGAATTTGACATGAACGTTTTCAAAAACTTTCTCGAACTTCTTAACATGTGCCCTCAATTACAACATTACTGTCTAGACGAGGATTGTTTATTACGTAAAACTATGAATTTCTCTCTGATAATTTAAGTAATTTTTCTTACTAAGAGTTTATATAAGTTCAATTTATTGCTTCATATTTTCTCCGATTTGAATAGGGCATATTTTTCATTACATATTGAACTGAAAATACATATATAATATCATTACATATACACTGAAGAGCGAAAACATTATGACCACCTACCTAATATCGTGTTGCTCCACCTTTGGCATGCAAAGCAGTTGCAAACCGGCGTGACATGGATGCCACAAGTCCTTGGTAGGTGGCCGGAGACAGATAATGCCAGGTGAGCAAGCAGCGTTCCTGTAACTCCCAAATATTCCGGGGCTGTGGTGTTTGTGCTCTGAGCTGCCGTTCTATCACATCCCACATGTGCTCTATGGGATTAAGGTCCGGCGAGTTAGGGCGCCAGGACATCAACTGAAATTCATTCGCATGCCCTTCGAACCATTGTAGCACAATTCTGGCCTTCTGATAGGGAGCGTTTCCTTGCTAGAAGACTCCATTCCCGTTGGGGAAGACTGATGCCATGTAAGAGTGCAACTGATCACCAATGATATTGAGATAGTCGTCCACAGTTTTCATGGTGTGTTCCAACACAACCAGCTGTCCCAGAGATGCCCATGTGAATGTCCCCCAAACCATACTGTTCACCTAGGAGACGGCGTACTCTGACGCGACCATGGACGTGATGAACCAGATATCGTGATTCGTCCGACCAGATAACTCTGTTCCATTGTTCCGTGGAGCAGTCATGATGTTCCCGGGTTTACTGGAGGCGTAAATTGCGATGACGCTTGGTTAACGAAGGCACATGAGAGGGGCGTCTGCTGCGGAGCCCCATATCTATCAGAGTCCGCTGAACTGAGTGCTCCGAAGCATTTCTACTGGGACCTGCATTGTAATCGGCTGTAAGTTGAGCCACTGTCTGTCGCCGATTTTGCTTCAACAAGTGGGACAGCCTCCGACATCCATTTTCTTTGATGACTCGTAGACGTCCACGCCTTGCCTTTTACTAATGATTTAGTCGTTATTCTTAAGTTGCTGAAACAGCATTGAAGTGGCCTGTAATTGATTAAGAAGCTCCGTCCACTGCAGATAATTTCCTTTTGTTTTCCAGAGTCCGCTGAACTGAGTGCTCCGAAGCACTTCTACTGGGACCTGCATTGTAATCGGCTGTAAGTTGAGCCACTGTCTGTCGCCGATTTTGCTTCAACAAGTGGGACAGCCTCCGACATCCATTTTCTTTGATGACTCGTAGACGTCCACGCCTTGCCTTTTACTAATGATTTAGCCGTTATTCATCTACTTTGCACAGGCCCTAACTACGACAGCTCGCGAACACCTGATGAGCCGTGCAGTTTCGTAAATACTCGTTCCGAGCCTTCTAGTCATCACGATCTACCATCGATCAAACTCGCTCATACCAGCAGCCTTACCAATTACATACACACGAAAGCAATAGAATTATGCCTCAGAATCACCGGCAGCCGATAAATACCATTCCCGCCTGCTCACGTGCACTCCGTGTCATCCAGGCAAGCCCACGATGGGATTGGTCATAATGATTTGGCTCTTCAGTGTATACATACATGACATAATATCATTACATATTTCATTACATCTTCCCTGCAAAAATTGCATATTTTTCAGGTACTCAGACTAGTAATTAAATCGTGCAAAATGAACGACATCAATTTTAAAATATTGTAAAGAATTAAATATCATAAACTTATATTTGTAGTAAAACAGGTTTTATAACTACTACACATTGAACAATCACTGTGTAGTATAATTTAATTTTATTCTTAAATAACCAAATTTAAGTTGCTGAAACAGCATTGAAGTGGCCTGTAATTGATTAAGAAGCTCCGTCCACTGCAGATAATTTCCTTTTGTTTTAATGATAAAGAAGAATTCGCATAAGACAATTGTATGTTTTTTTAATAGAAAACGCAAATATTCCCAAGACGATAAATTTCTTAAGAGATTTATTATAAATTTCATCTCCAATCAAAGAAATGCTGGCTTGTAAAGGCAGAGTAATATAGTACGAAAAGAAGCCAATATAATATAATGCAATCATTTAAATAATATAATTCTCTTGTTAGGTATGTATTGCATGTAACAAGGAAATTCTCTTGTTGCATTTTATGTAACAGAAAACTTCCTTGTTACATTATTTTTGTAATAAGAATATATTTTATTACATTCCTTAAGCGACATGATAATTTCTTGTTGTTACATTCTTTATACAACAATAAAAATACATTGTTACATTCTTTATATAACAATAAAAATGCCTTGTTACATTATTTATTTAAGAAACGTATTTTTCTTCTATTTTTTATGTAACAAGAATTTTTTTCTTTGTGTAGGTAAAAACTTTCATCCCCAAGACAACTTTACTCTACAGGACAGCTGGATTCATACTTTTACAGTTTAGTTGATGCAATGTACTGAATTTAATATAGGATTATATATATATATATATATATATATATATATATATATATATATATTTATTTATTTATTTTATATATATAGGATTATATATATGTGTATATATATATGTGTGTGTGTGTATTCCAGCAGTGTATATATTGCAACAGCAAATCCTGTATTAACAATTGAAGATTTTGTGCAAATAGAATAGTTATTGTTTTGTAGTTGTTTTTGTTCCTAAAGCTACATTTTGAACAACGATTTCTGTAATACAAAAATTAATATTCAATGAATATTTATTTCTTATATAAAAATGGTAAATATACAAAAGTGTTTGAATTCCACGTCACGTTTTAACGGAATTTTCTGTTCATCAATCAATTAAAAACATTACATACTATTTAAATTGTTCTATATACCCTATCTTAATTCCCTATTTCTCAAACTTATTTCCCTTATGACTAATATACCGATCTCATACTGAACTAAACATACTGATCTCACACTTTTATACGCCAAATGAAGATGTTTGAGTGAGAATCAAGAATTCCATTCAAATAAATGTGCAATTCCATCCTCCGCGGAAAGTGAATAGATCATAATGTTCCACAGAACAGATTCCAAGATAATAAATCCATTTATGATCCACTCGTGATGACATTTTTATCTTTTCGTACCTAATACCCAGATTGCAAAATGGCTTTATCCAAAGAGTTATTTTTTACTTTCCATATATACATTGAATAAGGAAAGTATTGTGACTGGGTCGAAGATTCGAATTCGAGTTTTCGACGGGAGAGCACGGTTCAAGCATCCCTGAACACGAATCAATCGTTTTTGAAGTGATGCATGTGTGTGTGTGTGTGTGTTTCATTAAGTCTGTGGAGACGATATCTCACGAACGCATGGAGCGATTCGAACGAAATGTGATATAAAAATTACAATCCATGAATTCTGGAAACTTATCCTTTTTAAACGCAATTGAATGTTCAGAACATTACTACATTCTCGAGTAAAATTTTGAAAAATTCATCAAAAAATCAGAACCGTTAATAAAGTTACGCAGATAGTCATATGTAATTTTCATTAGAAGACGATTGAATATAAAAATATTTATTAACTATTGTGAAATATTTCCACTTTTCATATGTAATATCAAGCGATAAATTTGTTGACCTCATTCTCGTGGATCTAGTTCATTCCATTCATGGGAAAATATACTTTGGGTAATACTTTTGCAGTTGGAAGCCAACAGTCATTTATCTGTTATAAGAATAACTTATTTCTCCGTCCATAAACCTTGGCGAGATTCTGGCGATGAATTTAGCGGAATGTCACCAGCTTGGTGAATTTAATAGCTAAATATGCAAGCCAATGTTAAAACACAGTACTGGATCTTAAACTTTATTTTTTCACTGCAAAATGTGTAAATGCATTGCATTATATAAGGAAAGTCATGTGCTGCTCACATCAGATTTTTAATTGAGAATGGTAAGAACCATAATCAAATAGAAACTTCGAAAAAATGGTTATGTATCATATAAAAATGTATTGATTGGGGTATGCTGACACGATGGTTATATTTGACACTAAGCATTTCTATATAATATAATTTTTAGCAAAATAGTTGAGAACCTTGTTATCTTAGAAACCAAGATGTAAATTAGAATTTTATTTATTTCAACAGTTAAGCAACAGTCATAACTTTAAGAACAATTTGATTTGATTTTGAGAAGTTCTAGGACTTAAGTATATCTGTTGCTTAAGCGCATGATCGCAACAAAACTATAACTTTCAGATACAAAATTATTGCTGATTATGATTCAAAAGTATGCATTCAGAAACATATACGGTACCTCAAAATAAAAACGCTTGCATAATTATTTTTTTTTTAATTTAACTTAAAATTTAACTAAATTTTGTGCATGTTATATTTCATATACACTCTATAATAAAAATGTCGACGCACCAAGAAGGAGTTGTCCAATTGTGATAAAAATTGGTGGATGCGAAGAACATACATAGAAAAAGAAACGATTAACATTTCAGAACAATTTAATGATTTAGAGTTTGACCGTATCCAAAGGGAGGAAGTCAAAAGGCATTGGTCCACCTCTGGCCTGGATGCAAGATTTTACCCGTCGTGGCATAGACTGATAAAGTACACGGACGGTGTCCTACCGAAAATCTTGCCAAATTGTCTCCAACTGTCGGGCTAAATCGTCAACATTCCGGGACGGTTGCAATCGCATTCCATAACGTCCCAAATGTGCTCTATGGGAGACAGATCAGGAGACCTAACTGGCCAAGAAAGTGTTGGGCAAGCTTGAGGACAATTCATAGCAACATGCGCTGTGTGCGGCCTGGCATTATCTTGTTGAAAAGTACGTCCGGTGTATCGCAAAAGTAACGGTAACACAACCGGTCGTAGAATGTTGTCTACGTACCGCTGTGCTGTCAGTGTGCCAGAAATGACTACCAAAGACGTAAGATATCCGCAGTCGAAATGCAACAGAAATTTTGACCACAGATTCAGAATCGCTCCTTATATACACCTGATGAATGCGCAGTTCCGATGCGCTGGAGCTCCCACTATTTATTCATTGGACACCAAATGTTATTCATTTGCATGTTCGCTCAAAATGCCTTTGCATACGAAATTTCATTACAATCGGACAACTCCTTCTTGGTGCGTCGATATTTTTGTTATAGAGTATATGTTATTCACGTGTCATCACGTATCATCCATTATGGTATTCACGTAGCATCCATAACAATGTTAAGTATTATTGATGTATATAAGAAAAGTTACAAAATTAAATGCGAAGCATAGGTATTAACGCTGTTTTGGCACTTTAATACCCCTGAGATTCCTTAAGATATAATGGTGTGCTCTTATTCATACAGGACACACTCACAATCATTTTGTTGCCATCTCCTTGGGATGTCTTTCTTCTCGGAGTCCCAAAACCTTATTAATTTCTCATTCATTTTCGAAACAGAGCAATCCCTATGAGGCTCAACTCCCTCCTATCCTGAAAACAACTTCTCCACTTACTTCTTTCTAGCACACTTTTGTTTGCGCAGGACGTGGCGCTTCTGGACTGTAGTGATTTTCCTTAAAACGTTCATATTTTTTACGATTCCAATTTTACAATTTTTAGTTGTTCTTCAATTATTTGTCGCATTTTAAATATATCTGCTTTCCGTCATAAAAATCCTAAATTTATGATTTTGTTTATTTTGTTGAAAATTTTGGCAAAGTTTGATAAGTGGAGACTCGATGCATCGATTATTTCATACAACTTCATTTTGAGAATTTCCTAAAAAATATAAAACGAGTCTGCCTGTAATATCATTCTTGTTAAGATTGGTGCTCATTCTGTCAGATAAAAAATAAGTTCATTTGAAAAATAATCTCGGAATTGACATTTTGTTCGATCCAACTTAAGGCATCTCGCCTGCAAGAATATATTTTTTTCTATAATATTTTGAATTTTTTGCAAATTTTCAGTGCAGAAATACACTCTAAGACAAAAAAAAAATCGACGCACCACGAAAGAATTATCCAAATGAGACAAAAGTTGGTACGTGTAATGTGGATGTACAGAAAAACAAATGGTTAGAATTTCAGAACAATTGGATGATTTATTTCACTGAAAAATCTACACAAAGTGAGCAAGTCAATATGGGATTGGTCTACCTCTGGCCTTGATACAAGCTGTTACCTGACGTAGCAGTGATGCATAAAGTTGCCGAATGGTGCTCTGAGAGATGTCGTTCCAAATGTCCACAAATTGACGAGCTAATTCGTCTACATTCTAGGATGGTCGCAGTCAATCTCCCACCTCAGTCCAAATTTGCTCAATAGGCGAGAGATCTGGGGATATGGCTGGCCAAGGAAGTGTGTCATAAGCACGAAGACAATCAATAGAGAGGCGTTCTGTATGTGACCTGGCATTATCTAGCTGAAAAGTTATCTGGGGGTGTCGCGAAAGGAATGGCAATACAGCGGATCATAAAACGTCTGCAACGTACCGCTGTGCTATGATGGTGCCACGGAAGACTATCAATGGGGTCCGGTTATCAAACGAAATGTCACCCAGACCATAACTCCCTGTTTTCGGGCCGTGTGGCGTGTGAAATTCAGAGCAGGATCCTAATGATGTCCGGGTTGCCTTCAAACACATCTGTGCTGGTCGTCCGGGTTCAGTTCGAAACGGGATTCATCACTGAAGACAGTTCGTTCTCAATCCAGACAATTCCACGTTGATCGGGCCCGGCAATACTGCAATCGCAGTTGATGGGACATACTGGTCAGTGGTAGGCAGCTTAATGGGCGTCTCGAGTTTAGATTCCGCTCCCGTAGTCTTCTATTAATAGTCCGGGTGGTCACTTCCGTGTTTGTCACACGTTGGATGGTTGATAACGACGAATCTCGTGCTGTCAAAGCTGCTCTGACCATTGCTCTATCTTCCCATTTTATCGTCGCTCTAGGCCGTCCCCTGCCCCCTTGTCGCTGAAATCCGCCATTCTGGATCCATTCCTGCCAACATCGTCTAATTGATGCATCGCTTCTACCCAAATGCCGTTCGATTTGTCGGCCTCATGCAGTCCGACAACACGCCCAATTTCAAACTCCTTCATATGTTCGTAGTGGCTGCGAATTCGCCTGCAAGGCATTGTTGCAATCAAGGTATATAAACGCAATCGAAATTCACTGCACATTTTTTCCTGAAATCGATGTTCGCTCCTTATATACACTACCACGCTCAATTTCAATACTTTGTAGTTCCGACTATTCATTTATTGGCTGTGAATTTTTGATCATTTGAATATTCGGTCGAAAGGTGTTTGCATGTAAAGTTTCATTACTATCGGATTACTTCGCGGGGTGCATCGATTTTTTTGTCCTAGAATTTATTAAATTTTTATCCAAGATTCATTATTTTATGAAATTGTGTTCCAATTGTATACCTTAAAAAGCCCCTTGATTTAGTTTATAAAGCTCTGTTTCATTTTTGCTTTTCATTTTTTCAGTTTTGTTTCATTTTATATAAACCTTTTAATAACATCACGATTGTATTGAAATTTTGGGAATGCCGTTCTAAGTAGAAGCATCTGCATTTTGATTATTTAAAGTATGAATTGCATAAGTTTCATTGCATTGAAAACTAATATTTGTAAAATTGTAAGTATTTGGATTGAATATATTCCTTTTACATTTAGAAATATATATGTATATTTTTAATTTCTCTCTTCAAATATCTGTCGTCTTTACTTTAGAAATATGAGTGTCAACCAATCAACACTAGAAAACTACGTCTAATTTGATCTGTTCAAATGTTGACATTATATTAGGTCTGTTGATTCTGCTTCTTCTTCGACATAGACCGTCCGACCTACCCGAATGTGTAAGTATCAAGCCGGGAAGTGCCACCCAATCTAAACAGGAACCCTGGGGTGGGCATTCACAGGGACCGTACCTTCCTTACCCTACCACCAAATTCTCGGAAGCGCATATGGGCTCAGATATTTAACGTGTCCGTACTTCGCGTGAACACGGGGGCAGTTTGAGTAGCATCACCAGGAGGTCTCGCCCCTAGATCTGTTTGTTCGATGATTATTGCTACAAATATTTTTCTTTACCTAAAGCAGCAAGAGTTCATATCTTTAAACATTATCCAATTAAAAATGTGCAATGCTGCTGTAATGCATCAAGTAAATTGATAAAAATCCCTAAGTAAAATAATGAATTTTACTTTTATCCAGAAAATTGTATAAAATAATTCTAGATAGTTTTCCTGTTACTAGACATTTATAAGCATTACTTTCTTTCACCACATCTGATAATGTTCTTTATAAAAAGAAATCGTGTAAATAGCAATAGACTTTCGTACTGTACAATCCGATGCTGCAGATGATATAAAAGCATTTTGTAACGCAGATTACCGATATTGGAAAGTTATTTTCTACAAGAGCTGACAGTTAAATGTGTGTATAACACGAAAAACTAACATAAACTGACGCTGTCTGTACTAAGGTAAACTCATTAAAAGGCATCAGAGTTTTCTTAAGCATTTTTTTTTTCTTGTTTTTGCCCAAATTAAATTATTTCTGGTTATTTTCTTTGAGGATGTGAAATAACAATTTTCTGAAGAAGTTTACCTCAAAGGCAATTATTGTTTTCTTCTTGATGAGAATAAGAGTGTGTTATATAACACAATCAATTTCATTAAAGGTGTTTTAATTGAATTTTCTAATATTATATAAGGAAACGCTGCTGAATAGTATTATTTATTTACTTAATTCGGTATTTTCATGATAAAAATCTATAAAGAAGCTAATAAAAACATTTAACCTTTATTGTTACTTTTTCCTAATTTAGTCAGTTTAAAATATATTTGTAATACTGATTATCGGTACTGATTATCGGTATTTCCATCAAGAAGGGACGATTAAAAGTTTGCAATACATAAGAATCTGACAAAAATATTAATCGTATGAACAGAGATAAATTTGGATTGCTTTCTCACGGCAGATAAAATCATTTTTGTGAACCGATTTCACTCTTTTTATGCTTTGATTCCATTGAATAGACAATATATTCAATGTTAGAAAGAAATTACAATTCTCCGAAATTCTTTGGAAACCAACTAATTTCGTTCTATCACGCAGCTGGCGTCAAAATTCTTATTGAGCTTCGGCTACATGATGTTGCTAAGATAAAGTGCCTACGAGTTTCTGAGGTAAAGTTGCTAAGTTGCCTACGAGTTCCTAAGGTACACGAGTCGCTAAGGTAAAGTTCCATAATACGAATTTAAGGGTAATTACCGATCCTCAGGTCGGAAATGGAACGTTATGGTGCCAGTGGGTGGTTAATGGTGAAACCGATGAGGTGAGGAGAAAACGCAACAATGACTTCGCAGTTATAAAATGACATTTAATGAACAATAATTACAGCGACCGCCAACCTAAATGCAGGTCTCACAGCGGCGATGGAGGAATTGGAGAACTCTCTCTAACAGACCAGGGCAAGGGCGTATCCAGAAATTTCATTTCGGGGGTGAAGGGTCCAAAGTATAGGGACTTTTAATTAAAAAAAAAATTGAAAAAAAGCTAACTAAACTTGAATAAAAATTGACTAAATTGACACAGAAACACAATGAACAAGAAAAAATGAGAGCACAGGCAAGGTTGTACCCAGGAAGTTGATCATTAAGAAAGAAGTTGAACATTGAAGTTGAAAGTTGAACATTGAAGATGATCATGAAGAAATCCCTACTAACTTTAAGAACTTCCCGCATAGGTTGGTATAATGGGATCTGAATAATAACTTTGGGAAACCTCTTACATCTGATTTATGTAATTATAATTGTAAACTTTTAATATATTTGAAACTTTACTGAACAAAACTCTTTCTTCTAATTTATGCTTGCATTTACTTATATATCGATCTCTGTTTACTCTTACAGAATTTGTCTATAGAGATAAAGATCAATATCAATTTCTTCCGTAAAGTTAGTATTAATACAAAAATGTGTGTGTACGAGTGATGCAGTGAATTTAATAAAATAAAGAACTACTGGAGCCCCTGCAGTCCATTTAATCCACAAATATTTAACTGAGTCCAGTTACTGCTCTATCCATCTATCTACTTGGTGATAGTCATCTCTTCGATAGTTGAAATATACTCTACATTTTCTTGCAGACTCCAGATCTTTTATTGCTTTATTTTCAGCGAGTATACCATCTACAAGTATAACTTGACTCAGCGTGCAGATGTTGTATAACTTGTTATTCATTGAAAAATAATAATCTATATTTTTGACCACTATATTCTTATGATATTAATTTAAGTGACATGATATACCATATCGTGAGACTTTTTAGAACAGATAAGAATTAATATTTTAATACTTGGAGCAGGGTGCTCTTATATGTACTTATGCACCCCTTTAAATTTCGAATGAAAGTTTCTAAAGCTGTGAAATTAGTGTCAACTCTAAGCGACTATACAAAAGCGACTATGCGTTATCGATTAAGAAAATCTGAAGAGTCTCTAGCTGCGAAATCAAAAAGTTACAATTCTTGTCTTGAAAAACTAAGCAAGATACGCGAAAATGATCAATTACAAATTTATAGAGCTCTCTGTTTAATATAGAAATATGTGTAGTTTGTGTGGGACGTAAAAAATAACTGTTGAAAGGTCACGTTCTTGTTGATGAGACCCAGACCGTCCGATCTACCAGAAAGGTGTAAGGTAACCGTTTGGACGGCTGGGAAGTGCCACCCAATTTAGACCGGAACCCAGTGAGGGAGGCATCCACAGGGACCGTACCCTGCTTCCCCTACCACCAACCTCTCGGAAAGACTTACGGACCCACATGTTTAACGTGATCGTACTCCGCATGAACACGGCGGCAGTTGTGGCAGCGTGCAAATCCAGTGCGCAAATCACCACACCCGAAATGTGCCAAGAGCACGCGGTGTTCCCAGGTGGTCATCCACCCAAGTACTAACCGCGCCCGGTGCTGTTTGACTTCGGTGATGTAACGAGAACCGGTGTTATCAGTTGAAAGGTCACGTGTAATAAATGTGCCGAAACAATCTGTTTTTGCTTAAATCAACTTTCTTCGTGAGTAGAGTGATAATTACATACATTGCATGTGTTCCGCGAATATCCTTCAAATCTATTTCACACTGAGAAATTCAACTTACCTTATCTGAAAAGTAAATCATTGGTCATTGACTACAATATTTAGGATTTAAATTATAATATTTATCTATGTAGAACTCAAAGATTAGAACACACGTTTACAAAAAATTACTTTATACTAAACAACAAATTTAATATTTTCTGAAAGAGATCTAGGAGAAGATGTGAGACCAAGCACTATTTGTCAAAATATCAAAGAAACAACTGCTCTAGACATGATTTTCACAATATATGACTGGTACGTAACTTGTGTGCATTTTAACTACACTAGAGATCACTGACTTTGAATGAGTACACTTTGCTGTAAGGAGTGACTTTTTTCGACTCCGTGTCATCTGCAGTTGGTTCCTATAGCACTTTTATATTTTTCTTCATAGCGAACAATATTTCTTCTTCTGCTTATCGTCCTCACAGGTAGAAAAACTTTTACAATATCTTGTCTTTCTTTCGTTAGGTAACCTTACTTATTTACTTTTTTTTACCTTACTTCGGGAAAACGCATTTTTATTTTATTTGATTGGCGTTACTTTGCATTCTGGATTTTGACGTAACAACCTCGTATTAGGCCCGGAAGCATGGATTACGCCCGTGTAGATGCGCCCGTACACAGTGATTCTCCGAGCTGTTGATGTCATTACAAATTGGTGAAATATTTTGGGTCGTAAACATGTTTCGTAAATAATGAGGTCAACGAAAAACTGCAATTATTCAAATATATCGCACACTGATCAAGTATTTCTGGAAGAAATGGAAAGATAAATGCTTGAAAAATAATAACAAGTGTAATTTTAACCACAAAATAAGTAGCTAATTTTCATTTATTTCAAATTTTACTTTTTATAGTAAAACTGAAGTGTTGTATAAAACTGATAAATGATGCTTTACAATAATTATCCATTTTCGTTGACATTGATTTTCTTGTGTACATATGTGTAAACCTCAAGTCTTTTCATACTGACACCAGAACATTTTACAAATTCGACTGCCTTTCTTCATTTTCGGGATAGAAATTCCAACTTCTTCAATTCGCCCCTAAAGACACTGCAAACTTTCTCAACCGATACGGCATAGTCGAATTTCGAATAGTAAATCTCGCTTTTGCAGCTCTAGGTCCCTTAAAAAAAGTTCAAGGGATGCATGAAGACTTATGAGAAAAATTTAATGTCTTTCATCGTAGACCGATCTGTAACCATGACCTCTGTCTTGTATGACATTTTGAAAGCAATTGATGTATCTATAAACTGATAAGTTAGTTTCAAAAACTGATGACGGCAATAAAAAAATTGAATTACAACTATTTGAAAATGGAACTTAATATAAGCTCTTTGTAAAATAATCTAAAAAACTGCATTAGACATTTCCACATATTCCCAAGTTGCATCTGATATACAAGCATTTCGTAATAAAATGTATCAATACTGAAAACTTTTACATAGACTGACGGTTAAATGCGTGTATAATATGAGACAGTTATAGTGTGAACAAAGGTAATCTCATTAGAAAAAAATGGATTTTTCTACGTCAATGGGCTTCTCTTTCTTCCTGAAATTGCAATCTCAAATTAGGTTTTTCAGGCGCTTTCGTTTACGGTTACAGAATATAAATTCTTTGTGAAAGACAGAACAAAGTCAATTTGTGCTTTGATGTTAATCTGGAAAAGATAAATGTATTATATCAACTGACTTTAAAAAAATATCCTTATCCATGATTTTGCTTTTATCGTATAAAAATATTATTTTTATTCATAAATATAATAAGTTTTTCACTTTGAATTAGAAATAAATTTACTTTGTATTCACAAGGGTGAACGAATTTCGGAAATGTAACAGTAGCTGGTTCAATTGAGTATGGCTTTATTAGAATTATACATTTAAGATTTGGCACGATATTATTTTTTTCACATAAATTGGTTTATAATTGTCAGTTATATTGCATTCTTAAGTTCTATTAAAATACAATGCATTTTATTACTTTCTTCATATGCATAGTATAATGTATAAGGAAAGTATTGTGACGGGGTCGAGAATTCGAAATCGAATTTTCTACGGAAGCGTACGTTTCAAGCATCCCTGAATAGGAATCAAAGGTTTTCGTGGTGATGTGTGTATGTGTGTGTGTGTGTGTGTGTGTGTGTGTGTGTGTGTGTGTGTGTGTGTGTGTGTGTGTGTGTGTGTGTGTGTGTGTGTGTGTGTGTGTCTGTGTCTGTGTGCGTCAATGAGACTGTGGAGACCATATCTCACCAAAGAATGGAGCGATTCGAACGAAATTTAATATAAAATTACAATCCGTGAATACTGGAAACCTGCTGTTTTTAAACACAATCGAATGTTGAGAACCCCCCAAAATTTTCAAGTGAAAATTTGAAAAAATCATCAAAAAATAAAAATATTTAATAAAGTTACGCAAATAGTAATTTCATGTGTATTTTTCCATAGAAACAGATTGACATAAACTTTAGAACGCTAGCATGAACCGTTCTCGAGATATTGCACATTTTTCAAATAAATATATAACGAATCGCATAAAATAAAAAAAATAGTAATTATTGTGAAATATGTTCACTTTTAATATGTAATACCATGCGATAAATTTGGTGACATCATTCTCGTAGATACTTGCTGTCCAATCACTCTATTTCCCGTCATAAGAAAAGAAACTTTGGGTAATACTTTTGCAGGTGAATGTCAATAACCATTTTTCTGCTATAAGAATAACTTATTTCTCCGTTCATAACACTTGACGAGATTTTGGTGAACAATTTGGCAAAATATCGCCAACCTGGCGAATTTTTTAATGTATCCAATTTAATAAAAATGACGCTAACTCGATGAAAATTACGACTATTTGACCCAAATTCAATATCGTGAAAAGAATATAAATATCTACTATAAGAATAACCTATTTTCCGTCTGCAACGTTTGGCAACATGTTGGTAAAGAATTTATCGGAATATCTCCAATTTGCTGACTTTTTAAATGTTGCCAAATTGAAGAAAATGCCACCCAATTGTTAAAGATTTGCCAAATTGAAGAAAATGTCACCCAATTGTTAATGATTCGACAAATTGATGAAACCGACGCTAAATCAATGAAATAACAACTGATTGAGCTAAATATCTTGGAAAGAACATAAGAGTAGACTATAATAATAATAAACCCATTAATCCGTCCGTCCATCTGTCCGTAACGCTTGAAGAGAAATTTAGTGGGATTTTGCCAACTTGAAGACTATTTTAAATGTTGCCAAAGTGACAAAAATATAGCCAAATTGATAAAAATGACGCCAAATGGTATGTAATGTTTCCTTAATTCCGATTTCTGTCATATGACGGGCTTACATTCGATTATATAAAAATGCTTTTTTTTCTGTTTGTCTAACACTTGCTTGAACATTTGACGAATTTGGTGAATAATTTAGTGAGGTATGGCCGAGGTGTGCCAATATTTCACCCCAGATTAAAGAAAATATCGTCAAAATTGTAAAAATGGCATTAAATTAATGAAAATTACACCTAATTGATGAATCAATTATTAAAATATTGCAATATATGAACTATGTCGCTTATTGTGAATTCTATCAATATTGATAATTGTTTATTTAGAGTTGCGCAAAATATAAGTTAATTGGGTACTTTGAAATAGTTTCACATGTTGTCATCCGGAATATCGCTAAATGTGCACATCAACGTTAAAAACACAGTCCCGTGGATCTTATACATTATTTTTTTTGTCAAAGGAGTAAATTTATTGCATTATATAAGGAAAGTCATGTGCAGCTCACATCAGATTTTTTACAAAGTGATTAATAAAGTTGGTTCTTTAGGCATGATTTTATTAGAATTTTGCATTAAATGTCTAGTCAAATATTACTTTATGTTACCATAAAATGATTTATAAGTGTCACTTATTTTACATTCCTTTTTACAAATCTATTGCAATTTATTTTACAAAGTGATGAGTAAAATTGGTTCAATTGGGTATGACTTTGTTATATTTTTACATTCAAGGTTTACATTATATATTTTTGCATTCAAGGTTTAAATTAATCACCACTAACAAGCTAAAAGTTTCAATCACAGTTGTTATCATATTTGCAGCTGTGATGACGAGATTATTGAATCTCGCATCACTTGTATTTAAAACACATATATCATTAATATTTTTCTGTTCTGCATATTTACATGCAGTTTCTTACACATTTAATTATACCCTGGATTCCCTCTTGTCATATATTTATATAATTAATGTTCTAGAAAACATCTATCTTTCAATCGCAATTTAAAGCTATTTTAAAAGTATTATTCGTACGAACGGACTCAGAGAGAGAATTATTTGCCGTTTTGTTTCGAGGTCATTTCTGCAGGCGGAAACGGAAGTGAAATGTAACGGTTTAATGCATTTGTATATCTTCGGCTAAGCAATGTATTCTGCTACTCCGTGCGAGCAGGTGCCTGGTGCGACAAACTGCCTTGACTGAGTGTCTGGGATTTGATAACGTAATCGGAGATGGCGTGAGATTTGGATTTCGCGCTACAAAATCTTTTATTTGTTTAGGTGATTTTAGCTCTCTCACTGGTCCGTGAGTTGAAATGCATAAAAGCTTGGCGGACGAATTCTCTGCGCGCATTCCCCGATTGACTACCAATGACTCTAGGTTGGTCGAGTTCCTCATTTTTTCGTCGCTCACTCCTGGTTTCGGGAATTCGGCTCCCAGGCCGATTCCTGGAGACTCGTGAGCATGGGGAATGTTGCCACCTTCACCGACAACGATCTTCCAGACATCGACAAAGGTTTTCCTCTTCCGATGATCATGTCTGATCCGATTCAGTTCCTGGTTTCCCGAGAACACTCCGGACCGATTTAATAGCGACGACCCTGTCTGTGAGTTGACACGAGGCTCATGCCGGATACGTTTCCATCTGTGTCAGTGGCTTGATCTAAAGATGTTGGGCGATCCTGTCTGGACCAAGAATTTCTGAAATTTCCCGCTGGTGAGCTGGATCCATTTCTGTAGGGCGACGGTAACGTTGTGAGGATCTGCCGATTTCTTCGTAGCTGGAGGTAAGCCTTTCAAGATCCTGTATTGGAACCACATAATTCCCTGGCGTCCTGATTAATTTCCTAGTATGGACTCAAGAACAGTATTCTCAACATAATTCAATTTATTCAACTTCTCAACTAAATTAAATCTGTCTCTCCATTTTAAATACATAAATTCATAAACTGATTATATTAATTATCAAAGAAGTAACTATCCTCCCTGAGTGCTCGCTCCCCTGATATTGTTGACCATACCAAATTATTTAAATATGATTTATATATTATTATGTGACGCCACATTATCTACATGTTAATTACGTTATTGTTATTATTATTAATATTATTACTGCGGCTAAAGGCCGGTGGCATATAGATTACACATATGATTGAAGTCCCGAGTCCAGTGGCATTCTGCTGATAATGATACAGCGTGTGTTTTAATAACTCCATTTAAATTAACGCCATAAATAAAGAATTTCAGTTAAATTGCAATTAGTGTGTTTAATTGTGTCTACTGTGTTTAGTATATATTTTATGTGTATTTAGCTGAAGAAGATGACGTGCAATGTAAGCAATTAAGTACATCGATTGTTATCTGATTTATTGTAATCAGGGCAAGTTTTCTTGGAGTTTTACTCCCGGACGAAAGGTAGAATCTGGGTAGTGAAAAGGGCATTAATTACGATCACTGAATTGTAGTATTGCTGGTGCAGGTGTGGACAATATAATCTTATTGGTTTCGTTTTCGCGGAAGAACATATTAATTTCGGAAGTCACGTCCATAATAGTTTCATCATATTATCTCCGTAGATAGGATCATCGTAGTAAGGAAATATCTTATTAACATCGAATGTATTTAATTGTTTGGTCCGCACCGAGAGATAAAGATTCTCCTCGGGAATAAAGAAAGACACAGCAGAACAATCAATACAAACACAGTGTTGCAATTGTAATTGCAACACAACATCACAATTGCAACCGTAATTAATGAAGGATGAATCATGTATGGGACCTATAGATTGGGGTTGCGAATAACTCGCTAAAATATCTGATAAAGGAAAAACATGCAAAATTCCAGGCTCTTCACCTTAACAAAAATAGAACTAGTTGAAAAATAGAACTAGTGTCAGTTTATCAAACTTCATGAGTGAAAAGTATATAAAGTAAAAGTTATTAGATGTATTTAATAATAAACATATCAAAATTTCCTTCTAACGATATACATAGATGTATAATATAGCAGTATAAGTTTTATCACCCACCCTTCAGTTTATCTAAATTAATTGCAGTAAAAATCTGCATTGGATCAGAAGGGTAAATTTGTCAAGTTTGTCATGAAATACATCCAATAACTTTTCTTCGCTCGTGAAGTTTGATCAAGTAGGCACTATTTCCTCATCTCAATTATTCTTATAGTTGGCAATTTTTGTAAAACTGAAGAACTTGGCTTTTTTACATAATTTTTATCGCATAGCAATCCTTTTGAAGGTTATTTTCTTTTTTCAGCACAATTGAAGTAGACCTGACACTTAACATATTGAATTAAAACTTTGTCGCTAATATGTATTCTGAAGAACTCTGCTGGTCAATGTCCTGTTTTGAGAAAAAAAGAAAATGTGAAACATTCTGACCTCTCATCGGGGTACCTTGAAATTTGAAAACTTCAAATTTTGCTATTTTTCCTATAACAGTGTCTACATGACAATCAGCATTCATAATTTTTACTGTCTAACTTAAATATAGTTCCTATGGAATTTTATGAATAATGGCATATTTTGAGTAAATATACCTTTTGATCAGTGATTAGGTTACTTTAAATTTTTGAAAAGTTATAATTTTGTGATTTTTCCGTTAGCGAATTTTAAATGACACTCTGTATACCGAATTTCAACGGAGTATTTTAAACACATTTTCTGTAGAATTATGATTATAAGTCACACTTTTTATGAGAAAAACTGAAAAATACGAAATTGCAAGTTTTCGAGTACTAATAATGTTCATTAAAATTCGATAATTTTGAATTTCATAATGTTTCCTTTATAGATTACTACAGGAGACTCAGTATATAGAAATTTGAGCTGTGTTTTTTAAGCAGGTAGTCTCTAGAATTTTAATTTAAGGAATTTTATTTAAAGAAAAACTGAAAAGACTGATAAATATGATAATTACAAGATTTTGATTCGTCTTTACGATTTTGGTATACATTTCTGTGGTTTTCCTTAAGAGTAGAATTATTAGTCGGCTTCAGAGTTTGTGTGCAAAAAAGAAAATTTTGTAGAAAAATCAATGTGCTGCATTTAACGTTTTGATATAAGAAATTGGCTGCAGCAAAATGAACCAAATTAATGGCATGCTGTTTCATGATATTTAATAGAATTAAATACTGTTATATCTAAATCTTTAGGACTGCCATTTTACCTTTCTACATCAGAAGAAGTAGCACATTTCTTGAAATACGATAAACATATTTTACTGCAAAACTGTAAAAGTAAAATATGTTTAGCGTATGTAACTCATTATGTAATTAACAAGCAGATGATAAAATTTCCAAACGCTTTGCAGTGCTGATTCTAGACCAAATTCAAAAATATTTCAGCACCATTTTATGAGAGATTTGGGCAGCAATATAGATAAATATTCTGATCCATACTATTGGTGAATTAGTATGTATCTGTAATAATTTCCATAACTTTCGGAAAACAGATAAATATACAGATACATATCTCCATGTGTATATGAGACGTGTGTGCGTAAAGATCATCGATTAAAATAAAATTGATTTCTTCTAAAATTACGGAAAAATTAAAATTATCCTTCTGGCTATTACGCAAATTAATTTATTTGTTTTCATTTTATCAATAACATATTTGTCGAAATATTATTTAATTATCAAAGTGGATGATGAATGAATGCTTAAAACATTTTGTTTAATTGTATCCCTAAATACATAGATTGTATCTGATAAATTTTCTGTGATCCATTATCGGGATTTTGTTTACTTTTTTCATGATTTCGGCGTTTTGTCGGCTGGGACATTATAATTATAATATCGCTTTCAATACTTTTAACAATATTCACGAAAATATTTTGCAATTTCCTTTTTGAACAATAGTTTGTTTATCCATTGCACTGTTTATATCTGCTGCAACTCCTTCTCCATTATCCCTTTTAGGAATTTCCTTGAACGCGGATAAATGTAAATTTGGGCATTTTTAATGAGTTCCATATCAAATAGCTTTTTAAAAAAACTTCTTCCATTATTAAACTGAAAATTTAGAAAATATAACATAATTACTCCTCAATATATGAAAATGCTATAAAATGTACACAACTTCAATAAACCGCTCTCTCAAGACATTTTTGTTTATTTTAAACTTATAGAAATATGGTGTGAATGCAAAATGCGCCCCGCTGCATATTGAAAAATTGAATTATTAAATAACATTGTATCCTACGAAATAAAAAAAAGTTTGTTTTCATGTTTCATTTTGAACGATAGAGCATAATTAGATGGATATGGATAAAGTAAGTATAAAATCTGAGAAGAAGGACAAATATGTATTGCAAAAAATATTTCTAAATTACTTTAGGATTTTCAAAATATTAAAAAATATTTTTAAACATTTCATAAATTTGTTGCTTTTATTAAAACATTAAAAACTGCTTTACTTTGCAGAAAGGTATAAAATTAAAATGTAAAGAAATAATAAATTAAAACATTAGACTATCAATATAGATATTCATTCTGAAAATTCAAATATATCCCAAACAGGAACAGAAACGAAGTTTATTTTTTCTTCTTTAATATATTTCTTCTTTAATATATCAAAGGAACGCACGTCTTTGAAGAGCATTTGTAAATTTTTCTTTGTAATGAGTTTTGAAATATGTCAACATTACCCTTTATGTAAAGAATTGGAAAGAAGAAAACTCGAATTTCTATTGCAACAGTATATATTATTTTTCCACAGTTTAATCAGTAATGTGCAACGAAATGTAAAAATTACAGTAATAAGTTAAAAACTTTGAAAAATACGGAGAGTGCGATTTTTATACATCACATTTTTACACCTTTAAACTTGTAGAGTCCACTATTGAGAAGAAAACGACCCCGCAGGGTACTATCCTGGGTAAAATAGTAGTAGAGGGAAGTAGTAGAAGGAATAGTAGTAGAAGGAAGTAGTAGAATAGAACTTGATGCAATAAATAGCAGGAGGTGGTCAATTATATTGTCAATTTCGCGCCAATCTGATATTAGAAAGGGGAGAATGCAGAGTCCAATTCCACAATAAGTGCTTGCAAATTTGTCCCAGTAGCTCAACGGTAGAGCGTCGATTGGTCAGTTCGGATATCTAGGGTTCGATTCCCGGTTGATGCAGCAAGGCTCTTTACAAACTATTGTAGATATAATTTTGGAATTCGCGATTCTGAGGAATATACGCGTTTTAAAACCGTCTAAACATATATTGAATACTTCACATAACTATAACTTAAAAACAAATAGGTATTGGATTAACGTTTAAATACATTATTTTAAAAGAAGAACTAGAAATAATGTTTATGATTCATATGACTAACAGACGGATCTTTACAAAATTTTAAATTTTTATAGTAATATTTCCTAGTAAGGAACATTGAAAATTCTAGTAGTAACGTCTGGTAGAAACAAAGTCTAAAATAAAACTTTTGCATATAGATGAAATTTGTATTAAAATGATGTCTTTTAGCACATTTTAGCTAAATACACACAAATTGTTGAAATTTTCAATCACTTCTTCATTCTCTCCGTCCTCGAAAAGGCAAATCTACTATCCGGCTTTTTGTCCAGTATAAGTGTGAAAAATCCAGCCAGTTATGTCACCAGAAGGCCTCTGGGAGGGGGGGGAGGGGAATAATTTCGAAAAGTCCTCATTTTCTCTTCCTCCTTCAAGTTAAACTAAAAATATAGGTCTGATAGGTTCTGTCCCGTGGTCGATGTTATAAATGTGCAAATATTCAATCTTTTAAGCCACCGAAAGGCTTCTGGAGTGTCTAAAATTTAAAAAAATCGAATATGAAAATCGGACCTTTTTAGTTTCTGTCCAGTGGTCGATAATATAAATGCAAATATTCCACCTTTTAGACTATCGAAAAGCTTCTGAAGTGCCTAGAAATTACAAAAAAAATTAGCATTTCAAAACATAGCTCCGTTCGATTCCTTCCAGTGATCTATAATATAAATGTACAAATATGCGATCTTCTAGGTCGCCAAGAGTCTTCTGGAGGGTTTGGAAATTTAAAAAATCTACATTTGATAATTATTATATAGATACTTAAACAATATATAAGACAAATGTATGTGAAAGTCCAATGTAGTCCAAGACCCGCGACTTTTTAAAGCAATCATAAATTTGAAAACGACATTTTCGTACCTCTTTAAATATGTTTTTACTTTCCTTATATACATAATGTATAAGGAAAGTATTGTGACGGGGTCGAAAATCCATATTCGAGTTTTCGACGGGAGAGCACGTTCCAAGCATCCCGGATCACGATTCGAACATATTTAAAGTGATGTCTGTGTGTGTGTGTGTGTGTGCGTGTCAGTGAGTCTGTAAATACGATAACTGACAAACGAATAGACCGATTCGAACGAAATTCGGTACAATCCGTAAACACTGGAAGCCTATTGCTTTTATAAGCAATAGAATGTTCAGAATCCTCCTACATGTTTGAGTGAAATTTTGAAAAAAAATCAAAACCTTTAACAAAGTTACGCAAATAGGCATTTTCTTATGTAAATTTTCATTAGAAAACGATTGACATAAATTTTAGAACGCTTACATGAACCCTTCTCGAGATATTGCATATTTTTCAAAAAAAAAATATCACAAAATCATATAAAATTAAAAAAATGTATTTCCTATTAAGAAACATGTTCACTTTTCATATGTAATACCATGCGATAAATTTGATGACATCATTCTCGTGGATCTAGCTCGTTCCATTCATGAGAACAGGTACTTTGAGTAATACTTTTGTATTTGAACGCCAATAGTCATTTATCTGCTGTAAGAATAACTTATTTTTCTGTCGATAATGCTTGGCGAGATTTTGGTTACGAATTTGATGGAATGTCGCCAACTTGGCGACTTTTTTAAAAGTTGCTAAATTAACGAAATATCGCCAAATGGATAAAAATGACGCTAAATCAATGAAAATGGCTATTCACTGACAAAAGTTCAATATCTTGGAAAGAATATAAGTATCTATTATAAGAATAACCTATTTTCTTTTTCTGTAAAAGTAGTAAATTCATTGCCTTATATAAGGAAAGTCATGTATTGCCCACATCAGATTTTTTTTAAATAGCACGTTTTGTAAAATTGGGAATTAAACGAAAATACGCGAGGGAAAAAAAATTAAATTATTAACAGATCAAAAAAATCATGGCAGGCTTCGGATTTTTATGCAGCCAACAAAAATGAAAATAAATGGGATTTCTTAACTCCCTTGATGAAATATCAGCATCAAGTTTGATGTTCAAAGGGCGCCGTACCTTTGAAGTACATTTCCAAATCCTTTGCTTGAAATGAGTTTGGAAATAATTTCTGTACCATTAATACTCTAAAGCAGAAATCTGGAAACAGATTGCATAAAGCGTCACCATTATGCGATGTAACAAAAGATAATAACACAATAAGATCAAAATATACTTTTCTTGATAAAAAAAATAAAAGAGAGGTACGAGATTGTTTTGTCAAATATAAAATATATTTTAAATAATCTGATATGGACAACAAATAACTTTCTCTACAGAAAGCTAGAATCCTAGTAATCTAGCCCTAGTAATCTAGTCCTAGTAATCTAGAATCCTAGTAACTAGCTAGAAAGCTAGTAATTTTCTGTACAGTGAATTGTACAGAAAGTTTTAGTTTCTTTGTTAATTTTCTTCGTATCCCGGTATTTCACAAAGATTGCTCCAAAGGAATACGAATTTAACGTTTGCTCATAAAAGTAACATTAACTGTGGAAAAATTTAGCAAATAGAAAAGATTTGGCTATGGTAATTGCAACCCTGGAACTAATAAGTTTATAAAAATGCAGCAATTTATGTTTTATAACCACTAATTAAACGAATTGAAATTAGTAAAATTTTAATGGAGCTTAATTATGTCGAATGAAATTTATCCGATATTTTTGATGAAAAATTCGCTGAGATATTGATAATTGGAATCCTTGACTTATTCTACTTTAATTCCATTTATTCTATTTATCTGAACTTATTCTTTTACCTAGACTTATTCTATTCTGCAAAAATAAATAGTCTACTTCCTATGAAAGTAAGAATAAGGGATACCGACAAATATATTTAAAACAGAAAATCATCAATTGAATTTTGTTGCCGTTTAATTTTGAATAATATTTGCTGCTGGCCCCTTACAATCGAACGAAATACACCTAATAAAAATGAATGGAATATCTGGTGAATCTTTCATCAAAATTCATTGAATACATTTATTTTGTGTTGAAATTATTTTATTAGAGATCTGGATAAAACATGAAAGTCTGCAAAAATAAATGAAAATTTACAACATGAAAGTTTGCGTAACATGAAAATTATGATCAGATGAAAATTACGAAATTATGAAAATTATATAAATTATGAAAGTTTGCATTCTTATAAAATTATAAGATTCGGGAGGGATTGTAACAATTATATCTAAATTATTCTTTGTTTTGTGATTAATTTTCATATTTCACTTCACTTCTACGCCCAACACTTCGTTTTATATTCCTTTCGAACACACTTCGTGAAACGTTTATATAATGTTATATTTTTCTGCGTGTATGTAAATTTTATCCCATAAAATAACATATGGAGAGCGGTGGTGACTTGAAATCATATCCAATTTTCTGGTATGAAGTAATTTCCATTTTCGTTTGGAGATTTAGTGAAATTTAAAATTGCCTCAAATCCCAAAAACTTTCTCACAAAAAATGTCTGCAGAACGGTTGATTCTACAGACATGAGGGAGGTTTCATTTATTTAATTATTTATTTATTTCATTTAAAATTACTGATGAAATAATCATTTAATGAATACCTGTTAAAACATTTAGTCTTCTATTTCCGATGTTAACCAGTTCTATATTTTCTAAATCAAACAAATTTAATCAACAATATCGAAATGTATAAATGATTCAATTACCATATTTCAAAAAAATTCATTGGATAGTTTTCGATGAAGGGTTTATACATACATTGAGCAGACCGCCAGACAAACATATGTTGTGGTAAAATAGTTTTTATGCATGTTCTACATTGCTCAAAACGTATAAATCCTTCGAAAACTTGAATATGAATATTCGACTCAATTGCAATATTTTCCTTATACATTATAATGGAAGGAATGATAAAGTTATATATGAAAGGAATATATGAAAGGAATGTAAAAGTTACATTTTACTTTCCCTACTCCTAAAAATTAATTTTGTTACCAGTCAGTTCGAAACATTTACTTCATTTAAATATACGAGTATTTAAATTAAAATTAAAATATCTGATGAAGGACGCTCATGACTGTCTCTGCATAATGCATAGAACTAACGTTTTTCACGGCAAAATAGTGGTGTTTAAGATTCACAGCACAATGTTTGGCTTTGCATGAAGACAATTTGCTTAAAATCGGGCTATTTTGGTGCACTTATCGACCTCAAAGGAGCGATTTATTTATACTTACTGGCGGTATGCAATTGACATTTTATTAATACCCCGTGCAATTGGAGAGCTCTTTGCCAAAAATTTCAAAATTGTTAGAAAACTATATTTTACAGTGAATGAAACGAACAAAATTAATCCATGCGAGTAATGTTGGAAAATCAGTTTCATAATATTGTATATGGAAAGTGATGATACTTGCTACATACTTGATTGTTGATGCTTGCTTGATGATACTTGCTACATTTTTAATTCAATATAATCTTTTGAAAAAGTTCTTTGAGTTCTTGAGCAATTAACTCAAAAATGACTCTTCCTAGCGTTCTAAAGCTTATAATTGGCTTTAATAAGTTTCTATAGAGAGACTATTAAAAGGACTTATCACTCCGTTGGAGTTCATTTGGGAGTTGACGAATACACATGACACGAGCTACATTGGACTGTGATTTTTGTTAATAGTACTAGCTCTTTTGTAAAATTACTTTCGCCAAGGTTTTGAGAATAATATCGCTTATTCTGTGAAATTAGTAGAGAATTTAAGTGTTGTTTGCATATTGTTCCTGTTTACTTTGTGCTTATGAATTAACTTAGGTTATATAGAAACTTAGACTTGTTCTTGTATCCTACGTATATACCCACGATTCTGGTGGATACTTTTCGTAACAATTTGTTCTTATACTGGTAGTATTTTTATAGCTCGTACAGGAAATTTTAAGGCTTATCATGGCAGTAAATTTTAATAAAATAAAAATACATTGACCAATGTATGGCCAATGTATGTCCGAATGATGTATATGTCAAGGGCCTAGACATTAGAAATAAAAATATATTTTATACCATAATATACGATCAAATTGCTTGACTTCTAACATTGAGAAAGAATTCGCAACAAACCGATTCAAATAATTCCTATAACTATAGAACTTTATTTAACCCGTGTTAATAATCTATATGTAATAATGTTGCATAGCGATGTTAACAAGTGGATTAAACCATACAAATCAATAGACGTCACACGAAGACAATGGCTTCTATGTCATTGTCAAACTTGCATGTAAATGAGTTCAAATGTTATGAGTTCAATACGTCGCCACACAGAAGCACTAAATTTGAATATTGTATAAATTGACTCAACACCACTGATATTGTGCAATGAATCTTTCAAGGGATCATAAATTGAAAACAGGCGCTTGCGTAAAAGCGATGAAACACATTTAAAGGGTAAAATAGTCAGGACATTTAACCTTTAGAGCACAATACAATGTATTGAAAGTGTTTAAAATATCTTAAATCAGTTTAAAGGCTAAAAGAAACAAGAAAGATCAATCATGCTTAAAGCATTGATTATGAAACACTTTCCAACTTCAATGCAATTTTATTTAAACATGTCTAAAATGCAATACATTCCTCGGTAATATTTTAAAACTTATCACAATACTACATTAATTTATTATATTTGAAACCTTAAACCTTCATCGAAAAAAATTAACTTCATTCAAATGACGGCATTAAAATATAAATTGCCTGGTTTAAACATCTCTAAAATGTTATACATTCCTCGGTAATAATTTTAGAATTATCATAATACTACGATAATTTATTATATTTGAAAACTTCATCGAAAACAACTGAAATCCATTCAAATGACGTCATAAAAAAATAACACGCCTGGCTCTCTCTATAAAAGCAACATTTCATTCATAAATAATTCCCCCATTCATGTCATTCATCACAATACTATAATAATTTATTTCATTTAAAAATTAAGACCATTGAGCTGCAAGTAAGTAAACTCTATGCGTAAAACTTCATCGAAAAATATCGTCCTTCTCTTTCTAAAATCAATGAATTCATATCAGCTAAGCAGACTCCATGGACTAAATGATTTTGTGTTAAAGAATTACAGCGATTCTAATACAACTCATTCTACATATTTTGCTGTTTACATTTTACATAGGTGAAAAATAGGCTTAATAGTAGAAATAATCAAATTTGGAAGAGCATTTAAACTGAAATATATTGTCATTGCGTTGTTTCAGTATGTAGATGCACAGAATTTAGGCAAAAATAAAGTAATTTTAGGACGGATACAACACTCAATATGAATTAAAAAGAACTTTAAAAATCACGATTTTGACACAAGATGGATGCCATATATCATTTTGAAGTGGGTCATGTGATCGTTTCATATCATGGACACGTGATCGCTTAATATAAGAGGTGTTATTATTATTTTAATTTTTATTTAAAAAACAACTGAATATATTTCGCTGAATTTTTTTTTATATATTTTATGGAACAATTTGAATATTGCCTAAAATTTTCGAAGCAATTTGTGAATTTTAAATCCGCTTAAAAAATGCTTGAAAAATTAGGTCCCATAGGGCTCAATGTATTCCATTTTTTCAACCCGGATTCAATCCAAAACTAATTGGGTGATATTATTCATTTATATTCCCATAGGTCCTATAGACCGTCTGAACAACATACTAAAATTTCATTTTGATTAAGTCATTTTTACGGCAGTTATCGTGCTAACGGACAGACAGACAGACAGACAGACAGACAGACAGACAGACAGACAGAATGAACAAAGTCATAAACACTTTTCAACTTTGTTGTAAAGTGTTAAAAATGCTGGTTCATACATGGGAAACAATGCAATGAATTAAAATCTGTAAATACACTTAAAAAAAGAGGGAATGCTGACTCAACTATAAGGCACAACACAATTCCATTACAACACGTACAAACTTTTAAATGCATTTGACTATTAAAAAAATGTGTGATATCAAATTCATACAGGTAAATTAGGAAGATTTTATATATACAAATTTATCATTATATTTAAAAAATATATTAAATCTCAAAATACAAAATTTATTTTATGAAAGTACATAATTGTATGTTTTATGAAAGTACATATAGTTTATTTTACAAATTACATAATTATTTACAGGAGGACTGAATTCAACAATAACATTCACATCCATTATTCTTATACAGCTGCAATAGAATATCTAAAAAATATTTTTTAAAAATTCTCACTCTTATACAAAGAGTCGTTGTAAAAAAAGACATTTCAATACTCATTCTTCTAGATAAGATTTCGAAAATCGATATATAACTTTTCCATTTTTGGATTACCTCAATCCCTTGAGAACTTTTATTTACCTTACTTAGTCAATACTTCTACAATTCAGTTATCGTAACCTCTGAAGGAAACAGCGCTCATATAATAACATTATCCTTTTGAACACAGGTTTTCATTTTCATTGTATACAAAAAAAATTGTAATATATATATATATCTATATAAATAAAATTGAAAATCTGTCTGTCTGTCTGTCTGTCTGTCTGTTTGTCCCATCATTACGGGAGAACGGCTGAACCGAATTTGATGAAATTTTGTGGGTAGCCTAGAAATAGCCCCACTTAAAATTTAGTCCGTGTTTTGAGTTTCTACGACCAGTGGTTCTCGAGATATAAGTAAAAAACAAAATTTTCGTTTGTCTCATCATCACGGGAAAACGGCTGAAGTGAATTTAATGAAATTTTGTGGATAGCCTTGAAATAGCCCCCCATAAATTTTGTCCAAGTTTCGAGTTTCTAAGACCAGGGGTTGTCGAGATATTAATGAAAAACGGAACTTTTTCTTAGGAGATCTACTCTCCAACTCCGTGGTTTATCCAAACGGAAAGGATGAAAATCGTTTGTTTTAAACGCCAAAATGAAATAAAACTTTATTTCCGAGTTTCGTGCAGGATTTTTGCATTAATTAGTCACTATAGGAAAACATAAATTGTTTGAAACATGAATTTAAATGGAAAAATCTACCTCCACGGTTCATCTCTCACAAGCTTTTACTCAACGATGTAAAGTACAAAGAAATCAAAATGGTTATTTAATTTCGCATTTTATGAGGAAGATTCTATCTTATATCATGTTGCTCGGCAACTGTATGAAATTAAATGAGTTGTTAATATCTATTATTATTTTTTTTATTTGTATAATAAATAAATGGATGTAAAAATATATTTTATAAATGAACGGTTTGATTGTTCTTTTAATTGTATATATTGCGGACTGCGTACATCACTTTCATTTACTTTAGCAAAGAGGTTTCAAGCTCATATATTGTGTTTAGCTAATAAACTCATATATTGTGTTTACCCAGTAAATTCATTTAGCCGATTGTGGAAGCAGAAAAAGAGTAGAACGGTTGTATGTATCTTCTAATACAATTTTACTGTTTTCATTTAGTATATACAAACGGGATCAGGATATTTATTCTTCAGATCTGCAAATTCAGAGCTACGAATTTAGAGGAATATCTCTAAATAACTTGGTAACTTTTCTTAAACTTTATCAAATTAGTGGAAATGTCTCCAAATTGATAAAAATGACCCAAATCAATGAAATTAAATTTGTGTTTTTTAGAATAAAGTACTGAAATGATGTTTCTGTAGCATTTGTCGGTCAGTCCATCCATCCTTCTTAGTAACACATTTAAGGAATTCTTTTAATATCACCAAATTGGTAAAAATATTTCTAAATCCATAAAAATATCATGAAATTGATAAAATCGCGCTTAATAAATGAAATTAATTGTGTTTTGTTAGGGGATAGTATTGTGATGATGTTTCGTCAATTTGTCGCATAATGGGATTATCAGTTCTATAGTCCCACTTGTCGATAAATTTGGCGATTTTTTTCAGTTATAGCTAAATTGACGAAAATTTCACCAAACCTTCCATGGAGATTGCATTATTTAGATGATATGATTTCCATCAATTTATTTAAAGCAATTGATATTATGTCGCTTAGCAACGAATCCAATATGTTATGCGGCATATGATTTTTATTAAATCTTTTCCGATTTGAATAGTAAAAATATGTATATAAAATAAATTTCATTAACAATGAATTTTTGACTGGATAATATCAATTACGGTCTTCAGGTTTAAACATCATTATTATTGATATTTTTGGGGACTGTTGATTCAGGGATTACTGATATTTTCAAATTATTATGGAAGTGTTTTATTATGACGAAAATTGTTAAAACTCATATATAGTACGTTGTACGAGTAATCTTCTACAAATGCGTGGGTATATATATCTTCCAATCTACGAGAATATAAGTAGTACAGGTATATTGGCATATATTTTGATATATATTGGCATATATTCGAATCAATTACGACCTTCTGATATTAAGATTACGGGGATTAATTATATATTCAATTTATTACGTCGTCTGTTGTATTTTACCAAAAAACATTTGTGACTCATATTGCAAAACGGGTAATCTTCTACTAATAATCGGACATTATAAGTAGTACGTGTATATCATCCCATATAATTTTAGCACTTTAATTTTGACATATATTGGAATAAATGACTGTCTTCAGATTTAAAGATTACGGGTTTATTGGTATTTTCAATTTATACATGTAATCTACTAATACAGGTTATATTTTCTAATATTCGCGTATATAATTAGTACGGGTCCCATACAATTTTAACGCTTTTATTTTGCATATATTGATTCAATTCCACGGGTAAGCTTCTACTAACACACTGGCATATTTTCTAATCTGCGACAATATAAGTAGAACGGGGTTGCATATATTGATTCAATTCCCTTTTTTTTTGTAAATTTGCTTACAAAAGGGGCCAGGATGTTTCATTTTTCAGATCTGCCCGTGAAGATAATTTTGCATAGTGAGAACTGATATTCTTAAACTTCTCTTTAGGGGCAATAAATTTAATATTTTAAGAGAATTTGCACATGATTGCGAATTATAAGTTTCTTTATATTATATACTCCGTACGAAGAACGGGTATGCTGCTAGTATACATATATATATATATATATATATATAATGTATATACATATTTTCGTAAAACAAAAGCGTATACTCATAAAGATATAAACGTTTCTTAAAAAAAATAAAGTTTGTTATATGTATTTTGCTTACAATATCCATAGGTTTAAATCACATTTTACGAAACTTACAGAACATTTGTCAACGCCCAAGATAAATATTATACTTCAATTGAAATTTAAACCATTGAATATACGTTGAGATATAGCAATTGAAGAAACCAAGTTTTTCGTTTTAGGAGACGAAATGGTAATGCTAAAATAAAGAGCCTTGGTATTGCTAAAATTACCTCCTTTAAGCAACGTGGTCCCATCTGAGAATTCTGACCAAGCCGTATAGTAGAAGTGACATTCGCACATTACTTTTTGACCTTCGCACATTACTTTTTGACCTTCGCACATTACTTTTTGACCTTCGGACATTGACAGCAATAATTACATTTGTCAGGTAACTGCCCATGTTAATGTGAAGGCAGTAGAATTCGAGGTCTTACGTTTCTGTGGGAAACTGAGTTCCCTCCTGCGAAGGAATTTCCAGCCGTTATATTTAAAGCATGTAAAATCCTTGCACGTATTTTTCAGTGATAGGAGAGTAACTTGTAATCACCCTCGTGAACTATTATCTGTGGCCACTCATACTGCAGATGTTAGTTTAGCGTGTGAAATGAAATTGTAATACGACTAGTTGACCATGACAACTGTCTTAAGATGTATTTTAAAAAGGGAAAAAGTGAATATAAAATTTTGAGTTCGGATCAAATCAAAATTAAAATTTAATAAAAAGAGGAGTTAAAAGTTTTTAAAATACGTGAGTTAATTAAAATTATGTAAAATGTCATATTCACTATTACAATTGTTCACATATTCACTATTACAAGTACACATTGTTCTTATCCCAAAATTTTCATACATTTTCATTTTTCAACAAATTGACAAATATAATATTGTAACTCTTGAAAATTCAGTTCCAAAGGTGTTATTTTACATATCTTGCAGTTTTGGTATTTTTATAATTCTTATTCATTAGATTTCTTAAAAGCGTGAATAACTCCTATGGGGCTTTCCGAATGTAGTGAGCAGGGTCGGAGCATTTAGTCTTTGAAAAAGTAATAACGATGTAAAAATAATTTTATATATAGACTAGCAGCATACCAGTTCTTCGTACGGAATATATAATATAAAGAAACTTATAATTCGCAATCATGTACAAATTCTCTTAAAATATTAAATTTATTGCCCCTAAAGAGAATTTTAAGAATATCAGTTCTCACTATGCAAAATTATCTTCATGGGCAGATCTGAAGAATAAAACATCCTGGCATCTTTTGTAAGCAAATTTACAAAAAAAAAGGAAATGGATCAATATATGCAACCCCGTACTACTTATATTGTCGCAGATTAGAAAATATGCAAGTGTGTTAGTAGAAGATTACCCATATTGCAATACGAGTCTCAAAAATATTTGCCAAAATAAAAGAGATGACGTAAAAAATTGAATATATCAAAAATCCCCGTAATCTTAATACCAGAAGGTCGTAATTGATTCCAATATATGCCAATATATATCAAAATATATGCCAATATACCTGTACTACTTATATTCTCGTAGATTGGAAGATATACCCATGCATTTGTAGATTACTCGTACAACGTACTATATATGAGTTTCAACAATTTTCGTCATAATAAAACAATTCCATAATAATTTGAAAATATCAGTAATCCCTGAATCAACAGTTCCCGAAAATATCAATAATAATGATGTTTAAACCTGAAGACCGTAATTGATATTATCCAGTCAAAAATTCAATGTCAATGAAATTTATTTTATATACATATTTTTACTATTCAAATCGGAAAAGATTTAATAAAAATCATATGCCGCATAACATATTGGATTCGTTGCAAAGCGACATGATATCATTTGCTTTAAATAAATTGATTTAAATCATATCATATGAATAATGCAATCTCCATGGAAGGTTTGGCGACATTTTCGTCAATTTAGCTATAACTCAAAAAATCGCCAAATTTATCACCAAGTGGGACTGTAGAACTGATAGTCCCATTTTGCGACAAATTGACGAAACATCATCACAATACTATCCCCTAACAAAACACAATTAATTTCATTTATTAAATGCGATTTTATCAATTTCATGATATTTTTATGGATTTAGAAATATTTTTACCAATTTAGTGATATTAAAAAAGTCCTTAAATGTGTTATTAAGTAGGATGGATGGACTGACCGACAAATGCTACGGAAACATCATTTCAGTACTTTATTCTAAAAAAACAAATTTAATTTCATTGATTTGGGTCATTTTTATCAATTTGGAGACATTTCCAATAATTTGGTAAAGTTTAAGAAAAGTTACCAAGTTATTTAGAGATATTCCTCTAAATTCGTAACTCTGAATTTGCAGATCTGAAGAATAAAATATCCTGATCCCGTGTGTATATACTAAATGAAAACAGTAAAATTGTATTAGAAGATACATACACCCGTTCTACTCTTTTTCTGCTTCAACAATCGGCTAAATGAATTTATTGGGTAAACACAATGTATGAGTTTATTAGCTAAACACAATATATGAGCTTGAAAACTCTTTGCTAAAATAAATGAAAGTGATGTACGCTGTCCGCAATATATATAATTAAAAGAACAATCAAACCGTTCATTTATAAAATATATTTTTACATCCATTTATTTATTATACAAATAGAAAAAATAATAATAGATATTAACAACACATTTAATTTCATTCAGTTGCCGAGCAACATGATAGAATCTTCCTCATAAAATGCGAAATTAAATAGCCATTTTGATTTCTTTATACTTTACATCGTTGAGTAAAAGCTTGTGAAAGATGAAACATGGAGGTAGATTTTTCCATTTAAATTCATCTTTCATACAATTTATGTTTTCCTACAGTGACTAATTAATGCAAAAACCCTGCACCAAACTCAGAAATAAGGTTTTATTTCATTTTAGCGTTTTAAACAAACGATTTTCATCCTTTCCGTTTGGATAAACCACGGAGTTGGAGATTAGATCTCCTGATAAAAAGTTCCGTTTTTCATTAATATCTCAACAACCCCTGGACTTAGATACCCGAAACTTTGACAAAATTTATGGGGACTATTTCAAGGCTATCCACAAAATTGCATTAAATTCCGTTCAGCCGTTTTCCCGTGATGATGAGACAAACGAAAATTTCGTTTTTTACTAATATCTCGAGAACCACTGGTCGTAGAAACTCAAACTACGAATTAAATTTTAAGTGGGGCTATTTCCAGACTACCCACAAAATTTCATCAAATTCGGTTCAGCCGTTCTCCCGTGATGATGGGACAAACAGACAGACAGACAGACAGACAGATTTTCAATTTTATTTATATAGACTAGCAGCATACCCGTTCTTCGTACGGAATATATAATATAAAGAAACTTATAATTCGCAGTCATGTGCAAATTCTGTTAAAATATTAAATTTATTGCCCCTAAAGAGAAGTTTAAGAATATCAGTTCTCACTATGCAAAATTATCTTCATGGGCAGATCTGAAGAATAAAACATCCTGGCCCCTTTTGTAAGCAAATTTACAAAAAAAAAAGGAATTGAATCAATATATGCAACCCCGTACTACTTATATTGTCGCAGATTAGAAAATGTGCCAGTGTGTTAGTAGAAGATTACCCATATTGCAATATGAGTCTCAAAAATATTTGCCAAAATAAAAGAGATTACATAATAAATTGAAAACATCAATAATCCCCGTAATCTTTATACCAGAAGGTGGTAATTGATTCCAATATATGCCAATATATATCAAAATATATGCCAATATACCTGTACTACTTATATTCTCGTAGAATGGAAGATATATCCGTGCATTTGTAGAATATTACTCGTACAACGTACTATATATGAGTTCCAACAATTTTTGTCATAAATAAACAAAGGCGTAATAACTTGAAAATATCAATAATCCCTGAATCAATAGTCCCCGAAAATTTCAATGATAATAATATTTAAACCTGAAGACCGTAATTGATATTATCCAGCCAAAAATGCAATGTCAATGAAATTTATTTTATATACATATCTTTATTATTCAAATCGGAAAAGATTTATTAAAAATCGTATGGCACTTCACACATTAGATCCGTTGCTAAGCGACAAGATATCATTTGCTTCAAGCAAATTGATGGAAATCATATCGTCTGAATAATGCTATCTCCATGGAAGGTTTGGCGACATTTTCGTCAATTTAGCGATAACTTAAAAAATCTCCAAATCTATCGCCAAGTGGGACTGTAGAACTGATAGCCCAATTTTGCGACAAATTGACGAAACATCATCACAATACTATCCCCTAACAAAACACAATTAATTTCATTTATTAAGCGCATTTTTATCAATTCCATGATGTTTTTATGGATATATAAATAGTTTTATCAATTTGGTGATATTAAACAAGAAAGATCAATCATGCATAAGCATTGATTATGAAACACTTTCCAACTGAAATGTAATTTCATTTAAAAATTTCTAAAATGTGATACATTCAGTGGTGATATCTTTTACATTATCACAGTGCTACAGTAAGTTATTATACGTAAATATTTAAAACTGTATCGAAATATAAATCATCTGATTCTCTATGCAAAATCAATGAATATTTCATTCATATAACTTTTATTCCAGACTCCAGAGCTAAATAATTTTGTGTGAAAAAATTCAGCAATTCTTATGCAACTCACCTTACAATCGCTTGTGATATTTGTATTCTGCATAAGATAAAATTAAGCTTCGTTAAGGAAATAATAAAAGTTTAGTTATCATTTAAAATCACAACTATTGTAATTGCATAGGCACGAAATTTAGATACACAGATAATACACAGATACACAGAAAATATATGTGTGTGTGTGTATATTTCCAAAGTATTGGAATCTTGCCGAATATCGGAACTCGAATTTTTGAAGGATCTACACGTTTTGGGACTTCTAAACACGAAAAAACTATTTTTTGGAAGACGACTGTGTTTGTAAGGGTGTATCTGTGTATGTTTCTGTGTGTCTGTGAGAATATTACAGCCACTCTATTGAAAAACTAATAGACCGAATTTCATAAAATTTGGTAGGTATGTTTTTTGTGGAAAATCCTGATATTCATTGGATTATAGTACGATTCGTAATAAAAGAATAGGCCTTCTTTGTGAAATGGCCGGCATAAATTGCCTTTATCCACTCTAGCTAAAAACTAATGGAACAAATTTAACAAAATTTGGTGTATAATATTTCAATAACCTACATATGTGTTATATAAAAAATTTAACATTATTTGGTATATAAATCATTCGTAGGTTATTCTTGTACGATTCGGGAAAAAGGAACGGGCTATTTTTGCGAAATGGCCCGCAAAAATCGTTAAATATAAAAATAAAGGACTACGTGTGCTCAATTATATCAATTAAATTCCTATTTTATACGTGATTTTGACAACAAAAACAATAAGACTAACCTCATTACTCTAGGACTAGCTGTTCTTGAGATATTCTAGTTTTTTCGCGTTTTCGCTACGCCACCTTTGACAATAAGTCCAGCTATCAAATAAGAACCAAATTTAAGTTTAACGTGCAAATTCAATATCATTTAAAATACTTATGGCTGTTATTTTGTGCAGATAAACTCAAATTATTATTGAAGAAATAGAGAGAACGTGAATATGAGTCTGCAGGGAAAGCTATGTGCTGCCTACATCAGAATTTTTAACAATATTACAACAGTGATTTATAGAAGTAAACGGGGATTATTTGCAGGCCATTCCGGAAAAAATGTATGATCTATATTTAAAGATCCACCAAATTTTTGTAAAATTAAATGTTCAACAAATTTAAGCTGTGTACCAAATTTTAACTCTCTAGGACGTAGGGAAGTGCATTAAAAATGCCACCAAATAAGTATATCATGAAGAGTTATATAAAATTAAAAAAAAATTGAAAAATTGTTATCTACCAAATTTATTTTTAAATGTGTAGCCTCTCTCATATACAAATTGATTAAACTGTTGGAAATATATTTATTATATAATATATTTCTTTTTTCTTTCTGGGGGATATCCCAAAAGTCAGAATTTAATTGAATTTGTTTTTTCCCTATATTAAATAATTTTTAATTAAAAAATTACTTAATATATTTTACTGAAATTTTTTTATATATTTTATGGGATAATGTGAATATTTCCTAAACATTTCGAAGCAATTTGTGAATTTTAAATTTGCGTAAAAAATGTTTGAAAATTAGGTCCCATAGGGTTCAATGTATTTCATTTTGTCAACCCGGGTTCAATAAAAAACTAATTGGGTGATATTATTTATTTATATTCCCATAGGTCCCACAGACCGTCTGAACAACATACTAAAATTTCATTTTGATAAAGTCATTTTTACGGCAGTTATCGTGCTAACGGACACACAGACAGACAAACAGACAGACAGAATGAACAAATTCATAAACACTTTTCAACTTTGTTGTAAAGTGTTAAAAAATTCGTTAAATGTGTTACTAAGTAGCATGGATGGATTGACCGACAAATGCTACCGAAACATCATTTCAGTACTCTATTCTAAAAAAACAAATTAAATTTCATTGATTTGCGTCATTTTTATCAATTTGAAGACTAATTTATTAAAGTTTAAGACAAGTTACAAAGTTAGCGATATTCCGCCAAATTCGTAGCTGAGGAATAAAATATCCTGATCCCGTTTGTATATACTAATTGAAAACACTAAAATTGTATAAGATACACCCGTTCTACTATTTGTCTGTTTCAACAAGCGGCTAAATGAAATTATTGGGTAAACACAATATATGAGTTTATTAGCTAAACACAATATATGAGCTTGAAACCTCTTTGCTAAAATAAATGAAAGTGATATACGTAGTTCACAATTTATATAATTAAAAGAACAATCAAACCATTTATTTATAAAATATATTTTTACATTCACTTATTTATTATTCAAATACAAAAATAAAAATAAATATTAACAACACATTTAATTTCATACCGTTGCCGAGCAACATGATATAAGATAGAATCTTCCTCATAAAATGCGAAATTAAATAGCCATTTTGATTTCTTTATACTTTTCATAATTGAGTAAAAGCTTGTAAAAGATAACCCATGGAGGTATATTTTTCCATTTAAATTCAAGTTTTAAACATTTCATGTTTTTCGATAGTGACTAATTAATGCAAAAATCCTGCACCAAACTCGGAAATAAATTTTGTTTCATTTTGACTTTTTAAACAAACGATTTTCATCCTTTCCGTTTGGGTAAACCACGGAGTTGGAGAGTAGAACTCTTAGGAAAAAGTTCCGCTTTTCATTAATATCTCGACAACCCCTGGACTTAGAAACTCGAAATTTCGACTAAATTTATGGGGAACTATTTCAAGGCTATCCATATATTTTCATTAAATTCGGTTTAACCGTTTTCCCGTGATGATGAGACAAACGAAAATTTTGTTTTATACTAATATTTCGAGAACCACTACTCGTAGAAACTCAAAACACATACTAAATTTTAAGTGCGGCTATTTCTAGGCTATCCACAAAATTTCATCAAATTCAGTTCAGCCGTTCTCCCGTGATGATGGTACAAACATACAGACAGACAGACAGACAGATTTTTCAATTTTGTTTATATAGGTGTGAAACGATAATATTTTTAAATTCAATTTTAACAGAAAGTGTTTACGTAAACTGGTTTAAAAGATTGTATTGAATGTGTATTGAACTAGCTTGTAAAACCTCTTGAAAACCCATTCGGTAAGCTTTGAAGTCAACTGCAGGTATGTCTGCAGAAAACATCAAAATATACTTCTGATTGGTTTTTCTAAAGATCACAAATTTTAAATCTCGCTCTTGCAAGGTATTGAAAGTCTGAAATCAAAGCAAATCTGAAACTCATTCCGAAACAGCATTTCCTCCTTCATGCATTTCATGCAAAATGTACATCAGAGAAATATTTCATCGTTTTTGGAATATAATATCCATCATGCCCAGCACATGTCTTCCTCTAGGAAATTTCATGTTTTTATATTATACGAAATAATAAAATTTCTGATATGTTCCATAACAACATTTAAAGCATCATGATTTGGTATTTCTGATAAATTGTATATATCATCTAACTGCCAATTTAAGCAACGCACTGCACAACTTTCGAATTCTGAATTATATATCGTATTCTCAGTACAGGGAGAATACCTCGTGCTAAGTTCGAAAAAATCTGATGTGGGCAGCACATGACTTTCCCTGCAGACTTATACTAACGTTCTCTTTATTTTAATTAAATTTATTTCACTTTCAATTCAATTTTCGTTGTCATTCGGTAACCGGACTTATTTTCAAAGGTGGCGTGGAGAAAATACGGAAAACTAAAATATCTCGAGAACGGCCAGTCCTAGTGAAATGGGGTTGGTCTTATTATTTTTGTCGTTAAAAATTACGTATTAAACGAGCATTTAATGGATATATTTGAGTATACCTAATTCTTTAGTTTCGATTTTGAAGATTTTTGCGGGCCATTTTGCAAAAAGAAGCAGGTTATTTTTTTTCGAATCGTACCAAAATCTAATCAGCACCAGGGTGACCCACAAGTGACTGATCTACCGGATTTTGTGAAATTCGGTCCAGTAGTTTGTCGGTTAAAGTGGATACAAACTTTTGCGGGCCATTTCGCAAAAAAAGGCGGGTTCTTTTATTCCAAATCGTACCCTAAACTAATCAGCACCAGATTAGCTCACAAGTGACTTACCTACAAAATTTCGTGAAATTCGGTCCATTAGTTTTTTAGTTAGAGTGGATACAAAATCTGCACAGACACACAGACAGACACACAGACACACAGACAGACAGACACGCAGACACACACACAGACGTCACGCTAAAAATAGTTTTTTCGTATTCTAGAGGTCTTGAAACGTGTAGATCGGTGGAAAACTCGAGTTGCGATTTTCGGCATGATTCCAATACTTTCCCTATACATTACCATGTATTGCAGGGAAAGTAAAAAGAGCTGAAAGGTAATGTCAATTGGTTTTTGGATAAAATAGATATGGAATGTTTATTAAGAAAAATAACATGAAGAAAATTTATATTTTGTGACCTCTAATCCATCTGCGAACAATGTGAAGTATGAAAACACTGCAGATATGTATCTTATAAATGATGAGATTTACTTCTCAAAAAAGAATATAAAATACACATAATAAAAAAATACCTAAAATATACATAAAATATACATAAAATATACATAAATGCAAATAAAATTTTCAAAATGTACATAATTTCAAATGTACATAAAATACGTTAAAAATGTACATAAAATATGTTTAAAAAGTACATAAATGAAACTAAAATTCTCAAAATGTACGACATTGTATGTACATTTCATTTACGCTTGCATAAAATGCAAACAAATATGTATACAAAATGATGTGCGGAGCACTACAGACATGTGAGTGTCACGACAGACATAAATTCCTGTTTTATTTTTCTTTCTCGTATTATAAATCAATTTCTGTTTCATACTACAAAAAATTATTTAAAATGGTTACTTTATTTATAGGATATCGAAAATTCAGTTTTAAAAGGTTTGCTCTTTTATTTGGAACTTTTGGCACTTTAAATTAGCGCTAAGTCACCAAATATACAAAAAAATCTTATACCTCGAGAACGGCCCATATAAAAGATATGGGATAGATTTTGTCTGTTTAGTCATTACAATTTACACGTAATATAATCATTTAAATAACTTTTGTAAACATATGACATTTTTAAGTCAATTTTGTAGTTTCCTGCAGATCATTAAAAAAGCTAGTTTGTTTTTTGCAAATCATACATAAATCCAGTCAGAACTATCAATGGCGTAGCCATCCAATTACATAAAATTTATTAACAATAATATTTTAGCTAGAATTAGTAATCTTTCAGACAAAATTGGTACATAGAGCACCGAGGACCTACAAAGAGAAACCCAATTATAATCAAGTGTAAAATCAAGTGTAAAAAGCAGTAAAAATAAAAAATTCAATGTTTTTAATAAAATGTTATTTTGTCAATAAAAACCTTGTTAAATAACTATTATAAATTGCAATCAATTATTTCGATAATTCTCTATCATTTATCAGCAAAACAAATAAAATGTGAACAAACGTAAATGGTCCTACGTAAGGTGGTCATATTTTATTAGGAAGATTTATTTCGAGATACCGTTTTCATATTTTTTAACTTTTGCGAGTTTAAACAGAACGCCAGTCAATTATTCTATTTTTTGTGTTATCTTTTAGAAACTATGTATTTTTTATCTTTCTTAGCTTTTAAAGCCGATCCTACTGAAATTCAACTGATATCCAACTGGAATTCATGAATTGGAATTTTGGTATCTCCTTTTCAGTGGTAGAACATCCTGAGCTCTTATGGGGTGTTTTTATAGATTACATCTCACCTATCCCTTTTGACCCAATTGGCCTTTCTTTTTCTTTTTTACAAAACATACTATAATCTCAGAAAATAATGAATTGATAATTTTTTTTTTCTAAAAACCTACATTTATAGTGAAAATAAAATATCACTTACTACCACTGATTCAATATGTGTTACAAATATTTTAATAAAATTGATATGTAATTTAAATTAAATAAAAATTATTTAATTTTTATCCAGAAGGCGTAATTAAAAAGGCGTATATAATTTTTATCAAAAATCTTAGATAATTTTATGACGAATGCTGGTATGAGCTCTACCAATTTGAAACTGCCACTTTACCACAGCAATTGAATTCCATCAGTGCAGTCACTTCCATTATTAGCATCACCAGGTGGACAAACGTCATTACTACGTTTAATTATAACTGAATTAATATGGTGAATGTTGATTATAGCTAAAATTTTATCTGCTTTAAGTGTTACAAGACTTTTTTACAACTGCTTATAAAGACTGTGAGTCCTCAACAACTTGAATGTTGGAATCCATTGCTATACGTAAAGTAGTGGTTCATTAAACCACATAAATGCAGTTGATACTGAAATTGTGAAGACAAGCATAATGTCAGACGTTACAAAGTAATCGTAGAGTCTATTTTAATTTAACTCATATCGATAAAAATATAAAAATAAATTCAATTATATCGATTTTTAATGTTTCATATCGATGGCACAAAGTTTTACCATTATTTGTTGAAGGAATTCTACTTTTGGGTAGACAACTGCAAATCAATTTTAATGGTTTAGTTGATTTCATTTTAATCTCGAGACACCATGTACATATAAAAGAACATATTTATTAAAATAATGCAACCATCGATAAACACTAAGATCACTTGATGCGTAAACCGGCAAGTTATTTAAATTTGGATAGATAACTTCTAATTATTTAATTTGTTTTTTAATTCAATAAGTTCCTCTAAAATATTGACTATCTTCTTATTTTCCATTTCCGTACTGGGTTCTGTGAAACTATCTCAAACAGCAACATATCTTCAGCTTCTATCACAAATTTATTAAAGATTGGAACAGGTAACAATATATAAAAAAATCTTAGTTAAGATTTTGCTCTTATTACAGATTCTAAAACACGTGTATTAGTTTTGCGTCTTTTAGCGTTTTTCAACAGAAAACAAAATTGCTATAAACCGCAAGTTTGTGGATATCTATAACATGTGTACGCAGTTATTTACCAACATTAAAAATCTATATATGATCAAATTTTCCAGATAATATTGAAAAAATTGCTATAATAATTCCAAATAAAATAATTAATATAAGGAATTATATGTATATTTGCTGTTAAGGGAACACTGTAATGCTTGTGAAGTCGCATTAGAACTGCAACCTTAGTTATTCCTGCAACCTTAGTTAAGATTTTACGTATTTGATGTCGTTTGTGTTGCGAAACTGAATTTGTTACAACCATGCAGGTTTACAATATTGTGGCACATAGCCATTTTTTATGCTATTGAAAGTATTATCTTTTCCACGCTGAAAGCCTTTAAAAAGTGTGAAGTTAATGGTTTATAATATCTTTAGTGATTAAGTGATGCTAGCTTTAGCGGTGGGTGCATGAAAGCATGGATACCATTTATTATTGAATCTGTGTTCTTCATTCATCTCTAAAGGGTTATTGTTTCCATTATATCTGCTTTTTATTGAAAACATTTCCATTGTCAAGTAGAAATTTCGAATTCGTTAGTATATACTTTCGTTTTCAGCCATAAATTAAATTTTGTTGATTATATCAGGAATGTAATGACACTGTATACCATTTTTTATAGTAGAATCAAAGATAATTTGGTCAATGTCTTTCATTTAAACCCAATACGTTTAATTTCATTTGGACTTATTACTGTGTTATGAACTGTTAGCAGTGAAATATAATTTTATATAGATATGCATTATTTACGATTCTTATTATGTATTTACATTTTTCTACAGTCATAGCTTTCAACCTCATCTTTCTGTATTCAAATTGTCAATATATTATTTCAAATATTCAAATACCGTACGATTCATACACTTCTAAAACACTAATTTTGTACGCACTAGGGAATTACATTTGTTCATAACAAAAGACTAGATTCATCTAAATGTTTTAATTTGTAATATTTAGCATTATGAATGAAACATTAAAAAATCTTCACATCTACATAAAAATCTCAATCAAATAAAATATTTTTTCTCATTTTGCAAACTTTACGTACCAGCTGTTTTTTTTTTTTTTTTTTGCACATAATTCATTTTCATCACAAAATTTTATATCTTACACTAAAATAATAAAACACAAACCCAAGAATATATATTTTTCATAATTGAAATTCTCCCTTGAACAAACATGCAAGTTCCCGCAGGAAATCCCTAGGCGTCCAAGCTACCTTTGTCGCTTTTGAAAATAATTCACTTTAGAGTCTCGGAGGTAATAAAATGACATTGTGTAATTCACTTTCGAAGCATTCTTGGAAATCGTATCTCTTTGTTCCAAAATATTTAATAAATTGCTATCACGTAGTATGGGTTCATCACTTAAAGAAATTGCTCCTGGTGAAAGAAACTGCTGTAAAGGGATAATTTTATTTGAGTTATTAACGAACACTCTGTGTAAAGAAGCTTCTGCGTAATGAGCAGTAAGCAGAGATTATTAAGTTATCCCATGGAATGTATTTTATTAGATTCATTGAGTTACAAACAGTCAGATTATAATGTGAACAGTTAATTGAGTATCCCGAGAAATATTGTAGATGTAAATTGTAGATTGCATAAAGTAACAATAAGGAAAACATTATGTTGCTGATCTTTTAGAGAATTATTGAGTGATTGCATCCATGACTACTCCACTACATTGAGTTCAGGTATACTCCTCTGGCATAACCTCCATTGACAAAAGGTGATTGACGTGTAATTGTAGATAGTTACCGCTCAATAGAGTTCACATATTATCTAGCAACCAAACACAGCTATATTCATTTTCTAAAAGTCGCTAAATTGCATTTTATTTTGAATTTTTTAATAATATTAAAATGTTTTCATTTGTTTAATATATTTATGACTGTCAAGCCTAAATGTGAACAGTTAGTAGTGCAGATGCAGTTCGTGATTTAAAAGTTGAACAGTTGGTTCCTTAATTGTACAGTTGATTATTAATTGTCTAATTGTCACCAAATCCCGAATTTACTGGCTTAGCAGCAAATCCAGTAAGTGCGCACGTTCAGGCGTGTATGCTGAACACTGGGAAATAATGCAAGTTTATGTCGTATTGAGCATTGATATGGTGAAAGGTAACATCAGCAAGTTTTATGTCGGATTGAGCATTGGAATGATGTAAGATAGCATCAGTGATGCTATCTTACATCATTCCAAATGATGTAAGATAGCATCACTGGTGCTATCTTACATCATTCCAATGCTGGTGGAACCCAAGCACCAGCATAGCAATGGAGCATAGCAATTTAAATTCGAAGTAAGGTGGAGCATAGCAATTTAAATTCGAAATATCCGTCATGCTATTTTCTGTTCATGGTATCTGCAATACATAAGATATACAGGATAATTGAGTCTATATTCCGTATGAACATGCGTAATGAAGTATGATCTATATCGCTGTTTAATAATTTATAAATCATTATTTACAGGGTATGTAAACGAGTGTGCGATGGTTATGGGTATTAAGGTTGAATCTCTAATACAATTGCATTGGAAAACATGATCTGCTGCTAGTCATCAGGCGAAACTTCTTAGTTTTGAATTGTTGCAGCGAACCACGCCGTTGGTGGGTTAAAAGAAATTGACACAACCGGGCAATGAGGGAAGACCCCGCTGTGCATGAAGTGACATTGAAAATGTGTAATGAACTCATGGCTCAGTGGGAAATAGAATAACCAAATTATACCTACTCTGTCCATGTTTTTCCATTCACGTCATTCTATTGAGCTACAGATACGATTTTTGCCTCTATATTTGAAGTTTATCTGACATTCTCGTATATCAAATTTCAGTTTCATTGTAACTTCTGATCACTACAACGTTCCATTGTTCCAGTTTTTGCATACTGGATAGGATCATGTTCATTGCCACTCTATAAATAAATGCCTCAGGCATAACATGTAAAGTCAAGTTACTTAAGCGGCATTGCAGAAATGCATAGCATATCATAATGGGGACTCGAATTACTAATATCCAACGAGCCAGTCGAATATCTATCATTCAGCTATTTAGAAAGAAACAGATAGGTTATAGCTATTAAAACTAGTACCACCAGAATAAAAAGATAGCTGATACTTAAAAGTTTTCCCTTATTTCCTTATAACAATTTGGAGGATACGCCTGGTTACCCTAAAACTTTTTAGAGCATGCTTTTAGAAACACTTACCTACGGTGTTTAAACTACCTAAAGTATACAACGAAACATTTTCCCTTTGGAAACATATTCGGCTCTCCCTGTCAATTTCCATATTTTTATGAAAACTTTTCTCAAAATCTAAATATAATTAACTTTTCTCATTTGTTAAATCATGGTTTAAAGATTGAATTTTATTTTATTACCCATATAAAAAGTATAATTAACTGCGATTGACGAGCAGTGAAAATTGAATATTTAAATAAAATGCATTATTGCTGTTTATAAATTATTCCAACCATTTTTTTAGTGTTTGAAACTTGCCAGAAAAACATTGAAGGGAAATGTAGGATTTTATAAAAATGAATTAAATTGTCTAAGTGTCGGTGTTATAGTCAGTTTAATTTTGCTTAATAGCTGGATATACGACTTTTAAAAGTGGTTTAATTCCAATTTACTTTTGCTTAAGATTATATTTATTTATTGTGCTAAAAATGCATTCATCGTATGAAATGCAATATATAGAGTATGACTAAAAATTTCCTATACAAGACCGTGAAGCAGATTAGCTGAACTTGGATGTGTGCATCAGGTTTCGTATATTTATCCAAAGTTTACTCATTTAAATTAATGGGTTATTGTACTTCATGATATTAGGTTTTATATTTATGTAACATCTATATATTTTATCTTACTTTTGTGCTTGGGAAGAGCAAAACTTCTGTTGATTCCGTTCTAGTCTATCTTTTTTGGTACAGGTGTTGTAATTTTTGTGTTGGGTAATAATAGTCAGTAGGTATCTGATTCATGGGCTTTGGGAGGCGAGAGTTTAGACTTTACTGCTGTTCAACGATTAGCTAATAAGATGGTTCTCCGACCATCTGGACCACGTGTGGGTTTATATATTTTACTTCTGGCGAAAGAAATTTACGAGCGCTTACATCTTTTCACCATTTACAGCTTAGGGGGCTGAAAATTTTTTACAAATTAAGCGGACAGCGTATACCCATAATTTTATTTTTCTTCCGATGTTTGATACCACTTTCCAGTTTGTCGTCAATAAAGTATTCTTAATAGGAGTAAAAACTTATGCGAACTTCAATCCGTATGATGTTAAAGTGAAATATCTGCTCTAAGAAATAGTGATATTGTTTAAGGTCTAGTTTTAACAGGCAAGCCTACCTTTTCCCAGTTTCGTAGGAGTAAAAACTTAGTCCGAAAAGCCATCAAAGCCATTTATGTAGCAAATTTATTTACCATATAGTGACATTTATCGATCAACATGGCAAATATATTTGACTATTTTCCTCCGATTACGTAAAAAATATTTTTAAAGAAAGGATTGACTCGTACCTTAACATAAGAATAAATATTCTGTGATCTGTTCTCACTTGGGTACTCCGAACTTCGATTCCATGACATCGAAGGTGATGGAGGTATCTGTCTATTCCCGGGAGTTTACACTAAGAGTGATGGGTAAGTAAACTTTTATCTCTGTGCACATTTATTGTTAACTTCCTCGAGAGGGTTATTTTGTAAGGAACTTTAGAGTAATTATTATTTATTTATTTTTTATTTTATTTATTTTTTATTTATTTTTTATTTTTTATTTTTTAATAGAAAAAAAATCTGATGTGGCCAACACATGACTTTCCTTATATAATGCAATGAATTTACTACTTATACCGTAAAAAATAGGTTTTCTTATAGTATATACTTATATTCTTTCCAAGATATTGAATTTTCGATAATCAGCCATCATTTTCATAGATCTAGCGTCATTTTTATCCAAATGGCGACATTTTCGTTAATTTGGCAACATTTCAAAAAGTCGCCAAGTTGGCGACATGCCGTCAAATTCGTCGAAAAAATCTCACCAAGCGATATGGACGGAGAAATAAGTTATTCTTATAGCAGAAAAATGACTATTGGCGTTCAAATTCAAAAGTATTACGCAAAGTATCTTTTCTCATGAATGAAACGAGCTAGATCCACCAGAATGATGTTACCAAATTTATCGCATGATATTACATATGAAAAGCGAACATGTTTTTCAACAGTTTTTTTAATTTATGGGATTTTTTGATACATTTATTTGAAAAATGTGCAATATCTCAAGAACTGTCCATGCTAACGCTCTAAAGTTTATGTCAATCGTTTTCTAAGGAAAAATTACATAAGAAATGTCTATTTGCGTAACTTTATTAAAGGTTTTGATTTTTTGACGATATTTTCAAAATTTCACTCGAAAATTTAGGGGAGTTCTGAACATTCGATTACGTTTAAAAACAATAGACTTCCACTATTCAGGGATTGTGATTTTTGTACCAAATTTCATTCGAATCGCTCTATTCGTTTGTGAGCTATCGTCTCCAAAGCTCACCGACACACACACACACACACAGACATCACTTCAAAAATGTTTGATTCATGATCAGGGATGCTTGAAACGTGCTCTCCCGTCGAAAACTCGAATTCGAATTTTCGACCCCGTCACAATACCTTCCTTATACATTATGTATATAAGGAAAGTAATATTATTTGTTAAATGGAAAACATAATATATATTATATCTTATTAAACATTGTTGTTTCTGTAGGCAAATTTAAAATTTCTGTCGTCATTCAGAATTTCATTTATTCTATAAATAATTGTCTTTCTTATATTTTTAACACTTTACAACAAAGTTGAAAAGTGTTTATGACTTTGTTCATTCTGTCTGTCTGTCTGTCTGTCTGTCTGTCCGTTAGCACGATAAATGCCGTAAAAAGGACTTAATCAAAATGAAATTTTAGTATGTTGTTCAGATGGTCTGTAGGACCTATGGGAATATAAATGAATAATATCACCCAATTAGTTTTGGATTGAACCCAGGTCGAAAAAATGAAATACATTGAGCCCTATGGGACCTAATTTTTCAAACATTTTTTAAGCGGATTTAAAATTCACAAATTGCTTCGAAAATTTTAGGTAATAATCAAATTGTTCCATAAAATATATAAAAAAAAATTCAGCTAAATATATACAGTAGTGTTTTAAATAAAAATTAAAATATTAATAACACCTCTTATATGAAGCGATCACGTGAGTATGATATGAAAAGATCACATGACCCACTTCAAAATGATATATGGCATCCAATTTGTCTCAAAATCGTGATTTTTAAAGTTCTTTTTAATTCATATTGAGTGTTGTATCCCTCCTAAAATCACTTTATTTTTGATTAAATTCTGTACATCTACATACTGAAACAACGCAATTACAATATATTTGAGTTTAAATGCTCATCCAAATTTGATTATTTCTACAACGAAGCCTATTTTTCACCTAAGTAAAATGTAAACAGCAAAATATGTAGGATGAGTTGTATTAGAATTGCTGTATAATATAAAATCATTTAGTTCATGGAGTCGGCGTAGCTGATATGAATGAAATATTCATTGATTTTACAAACAGAAGGACGATTTTTTTCGATGAAGTTTTGCGCATAGAGTTTAATTACTTGTATCTCCATGGTCTTAATTTTTAAATAAAATAAATTATTATAGTATTGTGATGAATGACATGAATGAGAAATTATTTATGAATGAAATGCTGCTTTTTAGAGAAAGCCAGGCGTGTTATTTTTTCCATGACGTCATTTGAATGAATTTCAGTTGCTTTCGATGATGTTTTCAAATATAATAAATTATCGTAGTATTATGATAATTCTAAAATTATTACCGAGGAATGTATCACATTTTAGAAATGTTTAAACCAGGCAATTTATATTTCAATGATTTCAATCCGTCATTTGAACGAAGTTAATTTTTTTCGATAAAGGTTTAAGTTTTCAAATATAATAAATTTATGTAGCATTGTGATAAGTTTTAAAATATTGCCGAGGAATATATTGCATTTTAGCCATGTTTAAATAAAATTGCATTGAAGTTGGAAAGTGTTTCATAATCAATGCTTTGAGCATGATTGATCTTTCTTGTTATTTCTACATTTAATGAAACCAGTCTATGATTTATCACTGAACTAGAAGGGTTAGGTTCTGGGTTGATGAATTTTCTAGAGATTTAATTTATGATTTTATATCAAACTCTTTTTAACTATTTCCCACTGTAACTTGTGTTTATTTTTTTTTTCTTCACTAATGAGAAAAGCGCTGTTAGGGGTAAATACAATTCAACTTGTAAATGTGAGTAAATGCAATATGTTATCATTTCGTATGAAGATCCGAATCGCCAATGATTAACACGTAGTAAGTTTGTGTCTCACTAAATCCGCAAATATACACATATTAAACAGGCAAAATTGCAACGAAGTTTACCTTATATTTCTATTTGAGTACTTTTGTTTAACTTGCAGTGTACAGTTTGGTATACGAGGTAAAATTTGAATTGTTTTGGATCTCAACAAGGTATGACAGTTAACTCAAAGGTAACACTACTGTTGCATTAGAAATAACTACAGTTGAAAAACAGATAATATCTAATAGCGAAATAACATCGTGTCCCTCATTTCAGAAAGAAAATCTTAACTAGAACCAAGAAAAAATGGAATCTAAGATGCAAAACTGTGTGTACATTTTATAATTAATGGAACTATTGATAATTTTAATTATATTTTGTATAGTTATTTTTTACAGTCATACACATTTTTGTAGAAACCAGAAGTCATATCCTGAGAATCAAAAGTGGAAATTTTCAATAATATGGAGTTCAATGCTGAATCCAGAACAGTATAGATTCTAGCCAATCCTGAGAAATATGTGTTTCAAGAAAATGTTTAAAACCAGAAATAAAGGATAAAAGGAAATGAAAATCTTCATTGAACCCCCACCTTTTCAAGAAATTGATGATGAGTTCATATCAGTCATCATCTAAGCTATCTTTGTAGCCAATAGTCAGAAATAGATGTTTCAATGAACAGTTTTGAACAACACGTGGAAATCCTCAATAAATTAGTGGAATAAATTAACCTATTGTTTTGAAAGGTTTTTCAACTATTCTTTGATTGTATGACAAAGTCATATAATAATATTTTATTTATTTTATCCAGCTGAACAAGTGACAAAAATTTCGCGGCTGAAAGTGAACAATTTACGCGTCAAATGAATATTTATACTGGTTTTCCTTTACGCCTTGTTTCAATTTTTAAATCCGTAAGTGACCTAGGATGTTATATAGCATGTCTACACACCACACTGTGGTAAATGTGTGCCTACTTTATGATATTTTTTCTTTTAATTAAAAAAATAAATCACGAAAGTCGGACCTAATAGATTTTGATAATACGATTTGGACAAATAGATTCAGTAAATAATCATAATTTGATTTGAAATGTGATCGCGAACAATTTTGACTAATTTACAGGTCGAAACATTTTGTTTGAAAACGAAATGACGAAAATTGGCAGAGTATATTCAGAGAACACGTTGTATACCAATTTGTAGATAACGTTGTAATTAACGTAAAGCAGTTTTTAGTGCAGAGTATATGTTAAGAACACGTTAAAGAAAATACCAAGTTGTAGATAACGTTGTAGGTAACGTAAAACAGTTTTTAATGCAGAGTATATGTTAAGAACACGTTAAAGAAAATACCAAGTTGTAGATGACGTAAAATACGTTATAGGTAAATATAGTGCATTCATTAAATGTTTATAATAGTGCATTCATTAAATGTTTATAATAGTGCATTCATTAAATGTTTATAATAGCGCATTCATTAAATGTTTATAATAGTGCATTCATTAAATGTTTAGTACATTCATTAAATGTTTATAAGTGAAATTTTGGAATTAATTTTCTTATGGTTAAAAGAAAAGAATGAATACTTTGGAAAAGAAAATGAGTAATGTCTTCTCTGAGTAACTTTGGACTAGAAGGTAGGGTACATATGGATTCAACAAATGGCCATACGCAAATTTAAATGAATTCTCAAAGCAGAAATATTAAACAAATTTGGGAATCGATATATTTTGCTCAAATATAAAATGCTGAAAGTTGGCCGAGTATACCGCAAACATTTGCTAAGGACTACAGCGGCGAGGAAACTTAAATATATATATATATTAACAATTGACAATAATTTATATAGACGTTATTTAATATTACGTTGAAGTGGATTTAAATGAAGAATTCTTTCTTCAAAATATAGAATTATATAAATCTTAAACAAAGATAATTTTTTTAAATATGTGAAATATATATATTTTTAATTTTCTGTATAATGTACCATCAAATGTTTGTGAAAATATTTTGTACAATTGTGTATAAATAAAAATATTGAATAGAAAAATCCAGAGTCCTATAAATATGGAACAATTATAAACGTATAGAAAGTTTAGAAAAACATCTATTTCGATTTACTAATAAAGAAACCATTAGAGTTCTACTGCAATTTAATTTCTAAATGTGCTGTTAGTCAAAGATTCCTTTTATTTTACCATTCTCTCAACCGTAAATTAAACTTTTCCAAAATTAATAGTTTACCAAAAACTATCCAACATTTAAATTAAAAACATCAGAAAAATACCGAAAATAATAGTTTCCCAAATAGGAATAATCCTTTAAAAAACACACAGAAGACTCCGCAAGTAGTCCCAAAGCGGCTACATCATTTTGACGTTATTGAAAATAATCCATTTTAGAATCCCTTGGGTAATAGCATCGGTGTAATTTATTTACAAAGCGTATATTCTTGCTATTTGTATCTCTTTACTCCAAAATATTTAATGAATTGCTATTACTTAATGAAGGTTCATCACTTAAATAGATTGTTTCTGTTGAAAGAAAGTGTTGTGGATCAGTTTTATTTCAGTTATTGCTAACCCTTAAATAAAGAAGCTTTTACTAAAGAAAAGTGCACAAATATAATCAAGAAATAAAATTAATTGCAACCCACAAAGTCCAAAATTCATTAAGGCATATAATATGGATTATAATTTTAACATTTCGTTTAATAAATATAATATGTAAGGAAGATCGAGGGGAATGCGGTATAAAACATTTTGAGCTACTTTTAAACGTGCAAATGTCAAAAAAAATATCAGAAAAATTAAGTTAATGTATTCAGATATGTCTCAACTTACATGAGGTATAAAAAATCAAAAACAAAATTGTTTATTTTCTAAAATGAATAATATAAAAAAAAATCGTCAAATAAGTAAATTTGCAATAATCGTCGCTTTCTATCCCAGCACATGAGTTATGATCCCACTTTTTACACTCAGCACATGAAATCTTATCCTTCATTTGAGAATAAATGCAGCTCATTACAGTAGAAACATGCATCATTTATTCTTTTTATTTCATTCCTTTTCTCACCTATTTGTCTTTTGATTTCTTGTACTATCGAATATGTCTGGGGCATGGTACATTATAGCAACTGACCACTCAAGAGCCTTCACCATCCACCTCAAATGAATTCTGGATGCATTATGGACTTTCTCAGGATGATATCAGATTTTGTTCGTTTCAATGGCACCTTCTGCATCCGTTATTGCAACAGGTGGTGACTTCTAAAGTAATTGAATTCTGAAGTTAAATAATCTTGTATAGCTCTGATGTTTGGTCTGCAGTATTGAACAGTAATCTACTACAACATCAGGAATCTGTGAGATTATCTGAATTTTTGCTTGATGTTGCAATTTTCACAAACAGTAGCTCATAAAAAATAATAATTAAGCTCAAAATATATAAATAATCATATATCCATATGACTCAATAAGAAATGAGCTGCATTTTAATTTTATGAAATATAAAAGGAACTTTTGATGGAGTTCAAATAAATAATGACACTATTTTAAAAATGTCCTGCCCAATACATTCCTATCCGTGAAGTTAGAGTAGAAATTATACAACAGCCTCTGAGTCAATTATCTTTGCAAATTTATATAAAATTTTTATATACAGCGCAAATTTCAAATGCACCAAATTTTTGAAAATTCGCTTGTGTCTCAGATTATATATCATCGGACGTAGCAGTCGAGGCAGAACATTAAACTGCCTTAAATCTAGCACTATACAAACACGAACCTTACTGGAACTACATACGATGAACGAGGTGTTATTCACTCAGTTTTACTTTTGTTTTACTGTTTTTTGAAATAAATATATTTACTTTGAGTTACGGCTATAGCAGGAAACCTACTTGCAATTTTACATAAAAATCTTAGAGGATACCTTGTTTTACTGCTTCTGCAAAATAAATCCTGTTATTATTATCCTTGTCTATTGATTTTGAATTTAATTTTTGATTTCTTATTAAATAATTTAAGATGATGTTTCTGAACACATTCTGTGTAGACTTGAATTCCATGAAGCTATATAAAATTAATATCGAAATTAAAATATTTCTGTAATTTAGTAATTTCTTGTTTATCCATTGAAGTGTAACAGTGTGTTATTAAAAATAGTTCTAATGAAACTAAAAGAACAACGAGCCTATTTTATCCCAAATAGTTACGATAATATAAAAACTTTACAGCATATACCAGAGAAAATTGATTCAAATAGTTATGATTTTAGTCATCTATAATATAATGTAAACATTAACGAACTATATAAGATAACTATAGACTTATACCATCAATTTGATCTACAAATGTATACAACTTTAGGTAGATATACAGCTTTTGTGCAATTAGTTTTGCACGAAACAGTATTATATAAGGACCATTTCTTCTATCAACAAATTTAAGGTATACTAATGGACCCATCAAATTTAGCTGATATTTATCTTAACAAATATGAAAGTGTCACACACATACTAAACGAATTAATATATTTCCGTTACGTTCATGAAATTTTAATAGGTTTTAAAAGCCCAGATTTTACACCAGATTTTAGTTTTTACCCAGATAAATTTCAATTAATAGAAACTGAACACAATTATAATAATAGTTTAAACTTTCTGGATTTATGTATTGATACAAATAATAAAAATCTGATGTAGACAACACAATCTGATGTAGGCAACACATGACTTTCCTTATATAATGCAATGAATTTACTATCTGTACAATAAAAAAATAGGTTTTCTTATAGTAGCTATTTATATTCTTTCCAAGAAATTGAATTTTCGTCAATTAGTCGTCATTTTCAGTGATTTGGTGTCATTTTTATACATTTAGCGAGATTTTCGTTAATTTGGCAATATTTTAAAACGCCGCAAAGTTGGCAGCATTCCGCCAAATTGGGCGTCAAAATCTCGCCAAGCGTCATGGTCGGAAAATTAGTTTTTCTTATAGCAGATAAATAACTATTGGCGTTCAAATACAAAAGTATTACTCAAAGTATCTTTTCTCAAAAATGAAACGAGCTAGATCCAAGAGAATGATGTTACCCAATTTATCGCATGATATTACATCTAGAAAGTGAACATGTTTCTCAACAGATAATACATTTTTATTTTAATTTATAGGATTTTTTGATAAATTTATTTTTAAAATGTGCAATATCTGGAGAACGGTTCGTGCTAGCGTTCTAAAGTTCATGTCAACCGTTTTCTAAGGAAAAATTACATTAGAAATGTCTATTTGCGTAACTTTATTAACGGTTTTGAGTTTTTGATAATTTTTTCAAAATTTCACTCGACAATTTAGGGGGGTTCTGATCATTTGATTACGCTTAAAAACAATAGGCTTCCAGTAATGGAAAGTAACAATAACAACTTTAGATTATAGGATAAAAGAAAATAATTTATTTTCGATATTAATTACCTAACTTCATGGAGTTCAAACCCCCACAAAATTGTGTTCAGAAACATCATCTTAAATTACTTAATATGAAGTCAGAAATTAAATTCAAAATCAATAGGCAGGGATAATAATACACAGGATTTATTTTACATAATCACTGAAACAAGGATATCCTCTAAGATTTTATGTAAAATTGCAAGTAGTTTTTGTAACATAACCATAATTGAAAGTAAATACATTTATTTAAAAAACAAAAATACAAAAGAAGAACTGAGTGAATAACACCTCGTTCAGCGTATTTAGTTCCCGTAAGGTACGGAGTTATATAGTACTAGTCTTTAAGCAGTTTGATATAGTGTCGAAAGCCCAAACCGCCCGAAACTCGTCCTTGGACATCAACAGCAAAATGGACAGACGGAGTTTATTATAGTGTATAATTGTAGAATATATTTCTTATAGTGAGTGAGTCTTATATTTCTTATTCTGGGGTCTTGTATTTTGATGTTATTTTTACGATTTTATATATCTTTATAATGGGTAATGTACCGGCTCCCGGTAATGTTGCCGCGACGTAAAGCATTCTTAACAGAGGAGTGGGGGTTAACCCCCCCAGTCAGTGTGTGGTACTTTACTCTTCAATTTCTATTGTATTCCATTTTCCCATTTGGATAGCTATGTTATTGAGTTCGGCAGCTTTGCGCCAACATTTCGAATATTTATGTTCTTATTATTTATTTAGTAGTATACTAAATTGTATTATATTTGTATAATATATATATATATATATATATATTACCGCTAAAGCTCGAAAGCCGTTAATGTTCACATTACCTAGATAATCTGCAGATTAACTAATTTGTTCCGTTAACGTGCGGAATCCAGAGTTTTACATATTTTACCTAGGTAATGTGCACATTAACGGCTTCCGTATCGTTAAAGTTCAAAAGTTTGTTTCTCCCATTTCCTTTCCCTACTTCTTCCCCCTCTCCCTCCACTTTCAGTTTGGTTTCGCCAGCGTCTTGTCGTCGCCGGCACTTTTTATTTCTCATAATTTGCGTCGGCTGCCAGTGCGTAGCATAGCTAATTCTGTTTTCAAATTCGTTTCTGCCTGTTAGCGCGTGAATTTGTGTCGTGATTTTTTTTAAAGCAATTAAATTTCGATCCAAGTATGCAAGTAAAGCACCGAATTGGTGAGTAAAACGAAGAAAAGATTCTTCGCAAACCTTTTTAGCGGAGATTCAAAATATTATTTTCACTTTAACGAGTGCCTAGTAGGTATTGCGCAGATTAGCTATATAATTTGCAGATTACCTAGGTAATTTCAGAAATGAAACAAATTTCGGCACTTTAACGGATCACCCTAGTTAATTTGCACATTACCTAGATAATCTGTAGAGTAACTGATTTCTGTACTTCAGACGTAACATATGTATTATATATATATATACATACATATATATATATACATATATATATATATATATATACATATATATATATATATATTGATATATATTGATACATATATTGCTGCACTTAAAAATGTAGTGGAATTTTTAGATTTAAGTATAGATTTCAGTAAAATACCTGTAAGTTTTACTATCTATGATAAAAGAAAATGTTTTAATGTACCTATAAACGGTCTGATCAATTGGAATTCCAATCTTCACTTGAATATATTTAGGAATGTACTCTTGGGGGGATTGGCTAGAATTCAGAGCATTATCTACAATGAAAACATCCGTATTGATTTTGATCGGACATTTCTACAGCAAGCATATCTACAGCAATACCCCATTCCTTTTATGCTACATTATATTGATAATTTATACAGTAACAATAATGCTTATTGTTCAAAGTTAAAATCTATTTTATATCATTTAGCAGATGAAGGTTCGCATACTATGAATAACAGGACCGCAGAACGATAACACGAAGTTATATACAGGTCATTGTGGTCTAAAGGACTAGTTGCTCATCCAGTGAAGGTCTTCATATTACCATTGGACTTTTCTTTTTTAACGGTCTTGTGATAATTGTAATTGTCACTCCGGGGGTTGGCTTCAGCCAGGGCTGGCGTCCAGGAGTGCAATGCCGCGGCATTTATCACAAGCTTGTTGACAACTGGGGTGTAAGGTCACAACCCCTTACCGCCATTGAGTAAGCTTCTCGCTAAGCCTTCCCTTTTTTTTCAATTCTAAAATTATTTTTATACTTTTTATATTTATATATATTAATATATATATAATATATATATATATTAAACATATTTATAAAATGGTGGCATATTTTATGCTAACATGTGGAAACATATGACTAACACTTGCCGTTATTAAGGTATTGCAATTTTTGCTTGTTGCATTATTTTCCCACCCCAGATTCTGCAATCATAAACCAATCTCTTACATTTCCCTTTTCACTAAAATGTTACTCAGACTGACAAATGCACTGAACAAATCATTTTACATAGTGGAACGATATCGACGATATCGTTCCACTATGTTAAACAAACACGCGTAAATATCCATTAACCAAACACACATAAATATCCTTAATCGGCTGTGTAACTACTTTGAGCTATTGAAAATAATTCATTTTAGTTATTAATTAAATAATTTAGTATTATTAATTAAATAATTTATTTAAAATCTAAGATTATATCTCTTTGTTATGAAGTATTTAATAACCTGCTATCGTGCAAAGTATGTTCACTATTTTCAGAATCTGTTTCTGCTGAAATAAGATGTTATACACAATTTTATTTGAGTTATTAACGAACTGTGTGTAAATAAGCTTCTCCATAATGAACAGCATACACAGTAATGAAGATAAGCCCCTTCTTTGTCTTTCATTAGGTTTATTTTATTGTAGTAAAAATATGTCTCTGTATTTGCTTGTCTGTATGTCCCACTTCATGAAGAATTCTTTATGAAAATTTTGATAAAATATTACAAACTTAAGTAAAGCTCGTGATATTATGCATGATCAATAATTAACTACTTTACAACATAAAGCTCAAAATACAACAACATAAATGAGCATATACATACATTTTGAAAATCACCTGGATGTTTTTCCCGTGCAGAAAGCCTGGACCTAAATAAGCGCAACGTTATGTGGGCCAATAAGAAATGAGTAAATGATATATTATCATTGTGCGCCACCTAGTAACACGAAAGTGAAACAAAATTGGAAATACAGAAAGGACAAGGAAATATGAACATGATTCAGAAACAGAATATCTCTTGGAGTACGATCAACCATTTTTATATATTTTGATTTAGAGTTACAGTGCAAAGTATTCCCTCTCTATATATTTAATACTAATATAATAATTATACTATACACATAAATTGCATTTATTGATGTCGCTGACTAGGTATACAGCATTGGTGAGACTGGTACTTTTCGAGACAGTACTATACAACGGTATAGGCTATTACAAGCAGATTAAAGGTATCCCAATGGGGGGAAGTTGTTCTTCGGTTCTAGCAGACATCTATCTTGATAAGTATGAAACAGGTACCCATATATTAAATGAAATGGTCTACATGAGATACGTCGATGATGTGATTTTGAGTTGTAGTGTTGCAGATTTCAAAATGGATTTTAGTTTTTATCCACAAACTTTAAACCTAATAGAAACTCCTAGCAATTCAGATGAAAGTTTAAATTATTTGGACTTATGTATAATTAAAGGCAATAATAAAACTTATTTCAGAATTTTTGATAAAAGAAAAGATTTTAAATTTAAAATAAACTTCATTACACCTTGGTCAAGTAATTTACATAAAAACGTTTGTCGTAATATTATCATTGACCAATTAACTAGAAATAAACTATTGAATAGCAGAGAGTATGATCAAAAGCATCACGATACAGAGTTTATAAATGAAGCTGTAAAACACGGTTACCCCATGGGTTTTGTAATTAAAATACTTTCAGAATTCACTGGATTAACTGTAACTGAATGTAAGGGCGAATATTTAAACAGTTGAAACATTGTCATTGAATAGCGACGACTCGCGAGTATTGAGTATGGTTATTTGTGAAGTGGACTACAAGTTGGAGTTTTATACATCGGACAGTTTTGGTAAGATTTTTGGAATTTGTTGAGACGGGTTATATCGGCACGTTCATTTATAGGCACATTGAGTGAATTGAATTGTCTTTTCGTGTGTCATCCAAATTGTATTTTTGAATTTTTGTCTGTGGGTTTTTGCTGTTCGGTAATTAATGGTATTAAGGCCATTCCATGTATAAGTATCGGCTTCCGGGAGTGTCGCCATTGAATAAAGCATTGCTTAACCGGAGAGTGGGGGTCACAACTCCCCCCGGCCACTTGTGATACTTTTCGTTTTTCACCACATTCATCTTTTGCTTTTCTGTACTTAGGTATTCTTTTTGGAAAATATATATTTATATATATATATATATATATATATATATATATATATATATATATAGATAGATAGATAGATATATATATATATATTGATGTTTGTTGTTTTTCTTCAGCTCGATGACTAAAGGTTTGCATTTTATTTTCCACTGGATTTATGATTCTCTGTTTGATACTTTTTTTATTCGTTAGTCATTTTTTAATGTTGGGGTTTTTTGAGTTGCAACTACTCTTTATTCTATCATTGGATTTTCAAACTATTATATATATATATATATATATTAGAAAAATATCAGAAAAATACTATACATAAAATACTTTATCATAACACTGCTAAATACTGCAATATATTAAGGTGCAAAGCCGCACTTTCATGTTAAGCAGATATATTATAGTAAATACAAAACAGATTTAAAAAGGGGTGGACAGAAAGGAAGGGGGTTAAAGGGTGAAATGAAGAGAAAGTGTTTGCAGGAAAGACAGTAAAAAGGCCGGGTGGTATTGTGAACCCCCGTTCCCGGTTAGAGCGCTTTTATTCCCAGGAAACACTCCCGGTGCCTCTGTCTTCCCGAAGTATCCCTCCGTCCGATGAAATCCAGTGAAATATCCCGAAGTAAAAAGACCAAGAAGCACAAAATGGCTCAAGATATGAATATAAACTAAACCTGTCACTACAGCAAAATGCTCGAAGACCACGAGAAACGTCATGTAAAGATACTGCACCGATATGCAATTATTATGCATAATGAATTACCATTCTACCTCTATGTTGAAGATGTGATAATTCGACAATCAGATCAACATAACCATATTGAATTTGGGTTTTAAACTAAATGCCTGGAACTTATAGAAACTCAATATACAAATATGGGAATAGTTAACTTTCGTGATATAAGTACTTACTATAATGGAAATGACAAAGTATGATTTGAACTTTATGATAAACGAAACAACTTTGATTTCGATGTTAGTTTTATAACGGACTGGAATTCCAATTTAAGTAGTGGTATATTCAGAAATGTAATAATTAATCATTTAAATCGATATAGACGTCTCAATACAGAAAACGAAGAACTGCAACACTGTATTCATAAATTACTCCAAGAAGCAGCAAGTGCCATTATGATATCTAAGAAGTGCCATTATGATATCTATTATGATCCACTTCGATATCTAAGGCACTACGTACGCTTGGCCTTAAAGAAGGAAAGAAACGGTATTACATAATGATTGTATATCGGTGCAGTATCTTTACATGACGTTTCTCGTGGTATCCGAGTATTTTGCTGTAGGGACAGGTTTGATTTATTTTCATATCTTGAGACCTTTTGTCCTTCTTGGTCTTTTTACTTCGGGATTGGATTTCATCGGACGGAGGGATGCTTCGGGAAGACAGAGGCACCGGAAGTGTTTGCTGGGAATAAAAGCGTTTTAACCGGAAACGGGGGGTTGGTCACAATCTCCCCCGGTCTTTTCAATGTCGTTTCCGTAAAGACTCTCCCTTCATTTCACCATTTTTCCCCCTTCCTTTCGGCCCCCCTTTTTAAATCTGTCTTTGTATTTACTATAATATATATATATATATATATATATTTTTTTTTTTCAAAATGAAAAGAGGTATGTATGGAAACAATATACCAAAAGATGGCCGGGGGTAGTTGTGACCCCCTCACCCCGGTTAAGCATGCTTTGCGTCGCGACAACACTCCCGGAGAGCCGGTATATTGCAAAATAGAATACGAGTGTATCAAATTTTAAGATGTTAAACAGACATCATACACAAACAAATATAAGATATAATTGTCGAGATCCAGCCTTATCAAAAATCACCAACAGTAAATGTTTGAAATATGTTCGAAATATATTTGAAATATGTTCACTAGTATAAATGAGCAAAATTACATAGCTTCTACTTAAAGAAGACTTTAAATATTGGCACTTAATAGAACAATTATAACAAAGTCTATCTCTAAAACCATTTACCTGAATGACAATTAATAGAATCATACATGTAGATGTACATCCCCCATACCGTATCATACTAGATGAAGCAAATCTTCCATAACGTATTATACAATAGACCCTATTCAAGAGGTCCCATATCAGTTATCACTCGTTTTACCTGTGACTATCCAGAATGTATATTGCCATCAGTTTTATTTAAATATAAACGGCAACAATCGGTTACAGTTATTTTATGAAATTTGTAGATAATGTCACATAAAAAATACTTGGGAAAACCCTGTGAGATGGTGTTTTGTAGGAAACGAAAATCGCATAAATATCGATCTTCCATTTTACTGTTTATTCTTTGACTACGCATTAATTGTCCCAGTATAACATTTCTAAAAACATTTTTGCATATTGTTTCCATCCAAACCTCTTTTCATTTTGAAAATATTTTTAATCCTCTTTTTAGTGCAGCTTTGCGCCTTTTAAGTGTGATTTCTGATGATTTTATAATATTATATTTCACGGTATTTTCATATTATATATATATATATATATATATATATATATATATATATATATATATATATATATATATATATATATATATATACATATATATATAATAAAAATAATAAAAAAAGTTTGAAAGTCAAATGAAAGAAAAGTGAGAAGCTGTAACTCGAAAAACCTAACTTTCTAACAAGCTTACAAAATAAAAGTATAAATCAGCAAATCAAGCAAATGGAGAAAAATACATATTTCGAATCATCAAGTCAAAGAAAATCATCAAAAATCAAAGGTATGGAATCGATAAATGAAAAACAGACGAAATTCAACCACAAACGATATACACGTGGACAAGGTCTAAGCTTAAATCATGAATTTGTTCACTTATTCCAAACTATTTCTCAAGTCCAAGTGTCTTGTAGAAGCAAACACAAAAATATATGTTTCTGAAGAAATAGATAGATTATATCTGGAAACTATTTCTACTTGGACAACATACATAAATAAGAAAAAATAAAAGAAAAAGGAAACATGGAATCTAAATCAACAAATTCACGAACCTGTCGATCTCGGAAACCCAGAAAGAAGAGACCAATGTTGCCATTGACAAAGGAAAAAGACATGATCTACCGTTGCCATTCGTAAGAAATAAATAACAGCAATACGAAAAGATAATAAATAACAGCAATACAAGAGGGGAAATAATAGAAAGGCTGATGTGTAAGTGGATGTAAAAATAAAATATAATTAAAACAAAATTATGAAGAAGACAGGCTAATATATAAAACACCATGAATAGAATTCACGAAAATCCAGCTAATTTTAATTTTTTAACTATACCATTTAAAAAAATAAGAGGGATATTTTTATAAATGGCTGGTAATTTTTAGATTATCAATATATATAGCATGATATTTTGTATCAGATAATCTATAAATTCTAAAAAACTGATTAAATATAATATTTCTAAACAATAGAATCGAGGTGCAGGAATTAAATGGTAAGATTTTATTAATGTTAAAGTTAAAAAAGTATTTTTTCTCATATATTAGAAGGTTCAATAATAAGATTTAAATCCAAAACATTAATATTTTTACTAATAGTAGCTTCATTAGAATTCAACCCTCCCTCCATATCCTCTGAACCTCTGTCCCACCCAGGCTTAGATACATGTCAGCCATACCATCATTATTTATTTTCATTCGATCCAGACCGCCCTACCATCTCGAAGATGCAAGGCTTGAACGGGTGGAAGCGTGCCACCCAATTTACACCAGAACCCAGTGGAAGCAACATCCACAGGAACCATAATATCCTTACCTTGACACCAATCTCTCTGTAAGACGTTCAGATTCACAAATTTACGTAACCGTACTCCACGTAAACACCGGAATAGTTTATGTAGATCCGAGGATCGAACTAGAATCTTCCGAGTGCAATTCCTGTGCCTTAACTAACATCTATACTATACGTGCTTTAACTACTGGACTATCTCACCCCCATCTCAATATTCGTAACATATTCAATTTTACACAAACGAAGTCTGCATTACACATGACCACGGACAAAAGTAGCAAATTTTCACGACATCAAACAGCACCGTTTAACACCAAAGATTGGCTTCTGCGGGAGTACATTAATTAGCAAAATATGCTAGTATTAGTTTTCCCAGCCTCCCATTAATATTTATAGAAATAGTTTCAAATCATCTTGTGCCAAGAGTACTGAATGTCAAAAGAAGTGGAGTGCAATATATAAATTATTATTTATAGCAAATGCACTACTTACAAGAGAATTAAAGAGTGGGGTTTTACTTCCTTCTTTGAGTATTAAATGAACGGACGTTGATTTTCTTTGAGAAGCCTTCAGAGAAGCATCACAATTGGAAAGAAAAACCTTGGAATTACGATAGCAGTCACCTCTTTTCCTGTTTAATACATTTTCAAGAGAAACACCAAGTGGGAATGTAATTAAGTTTTTTGAAAAATAAAATAAGTGAGAATATATTTAATGGAAGATATAATAAAATTATGTTTAGCACAAACTGTTTAATATCACAAGTTACAATTTTGAGCCATATTGCTTTTGAATTTTTTATTGGTTTCGACTTACCTTAACATAATAGTATGTAAATACTTATTATTATGTTGTAGGTGAGTTATGTAATTATATAAAATGGATACTTTATCATCTGTAGATACATCTGATATGTAATCTTATACGTTTCGATGAAGAGGAACTAAATGTTAGTTATGTGACCAATTATAATATGTGTAATTATTCCTTTTACCTTATAAAAACTGATGTGTTAAAGGACATTTATATATAATGGCCTTTATATAAAGTAAGTTCTTTATATATAAAGTCCTGTAAGCGAAAAATGTTTTTATTTTTTAAATTTGATTATGGTACTTTAACATATATATATATATATATATATATATATATATATATATATATATATTATATATATATATATATATATATATATATATATATATATATATATATATATATATAAATATAAATTATTAAATCCAAAGTTAGAATGTATGTAGTAACTCATAATACACTATTCCAAAATTTTCTACAAAATACAAAGAAATAAAAGAAATTAAGACATAAAGAGGAAATAATAAAGCATAATGCAAGTCATAAAGACAAAGACAATCAACAAATTTCAAAAATGAGGAATGCAAATAAGAAAACAAAAAATCAAGCAAAAAAGCTTGCACATGGAGGAGATTTAGGCTTACGATAAGTTCATTTCAAAAAAATTCTCTTCGAGTCCATATATCTCTTCGAAATGAACACAAAAATGCTTGTTTCTGAAACACAAGATAGATTTTATCTATAAACTTGTGTTATATGGACGACAAGCATATAGATTGGAACAATAAAGGAAACATAAATACCTCAAAACACACCTCTTCAGCGCAACCATGACGAGCAAAATATGACTGGACCAATGTTGCCATATGCCAAAATGAAAAGATGTGATTTGCTGTTGCCAAAGAGAGTAATAAAAACTGTACTGCGCAAAAGCAATAAAATTAAATAAAATGAGTTATTCAACAGTTAAAGCTTCAAGATAAAAAGATGAAAATATAATTTCAAGAGAATGAAGAAGTACGGCTAAAATAAGATAATAAGGGGAGAATATGAGAATTTTAGGCTAATCGAAACTTATTAACTATTCCATTTACTAAATATGCAGGATATTGATACATTTTACTGGTAATTTTGAGGTTATTAATTTGCAAAGCATGAAATTTTTTATCTGATAATCTATAAATTCTAAAAAGTTGATTAAGTATAATATTTCTAAACAATTGAATCGAGTTGCAGGAATTAAAGGTAATAATTTATTAATATTAAATTTAAAAAAAGCCTTTTTATCATATAATTTAGTAACTATCCCATGAGCAGCTTCTATAATTAGATTTAAATCCAAATAATAAATATTATTACTAATAGAAGTTTCATTAGGTATTAATTCCAAATTATCCGGATAGAAATCTATATCTATGACATAGTTATCAGTAAATACAAGACAAATCAAATCATCTACATATCTATAAATTTTATATACAGTTGAATTAAAAAAATTTTATATTGATATAGGTATAAATTAGCTAACATACTGCTACTACAGCCACCTTGTGGAACACCTGAGACTTGTAAGTATAATTTATTACCTTGAAAGATATAATTATTGAAAAGAACAAAATAGAGAAGCTTAGGAAAATTGGTAAATTTAGTAAGATTAGAATGATTAGTAATAAAAGCATTATATAAAGCTAAAATGACATCATATAGATCAGTGATCTTAATATTATTAAATAGATCTTTAAAATAAAAAGTTTGAAATCCTATTATTTTACCAAGCGTTTTTAATTTATTTTTTAATTCCTTACTGTTATTTAGAATAATGTAGCTATCACCAGAATCTCGTAAATTGCTATTTAGTACATTTAAATAATTTAGTAATAATTTACTAGCAGTAGTAGAGTATGAATTATGACCACTAGTAAATATATAAACAAAACTAACGCTTCAATAGATATGATAATTAGATGATATTTAAGAAATAAAGCTGGAACTTTCATGAACGCTTGTAATTAAGGTTTTTCTAATAGTTTACCGAAATTATCAAAATAACTGAAAGACATGAAAATTTTTTGCATAACATTTTACAGTACATTACATAAAAAAAGACTAGAAAATGTGCAACCAATTTTCTTTGCTTCTATTCAAATTTTCTCTTAAACAAACACAAGCTATTTTCAGTACTTCAAAAATGACCATATTAGCTTTAGACATTTTCGAACACCATTCTCTTCAGAGTTTCTATGGAAATAAAAATATACTGCGTTCACCACCAAGACAGATATTCTAAAATGTTTTATACTAGATTGCAATCGCGTAATACAAGTTCATCACTTAAAGCGAGTTATTTCTACTGAAACAAACACTTCGGGAGGTGGAGTTTTATTTAAGTTTTAATGATGTCTGGAAAGAAGCTTTTTGGTAATGAGAAGTAAACAAATAAAAATGAAGTTCATCTTTGCTAGCGATTTATCAGGTTCGTTAAGACAGAAAGAGCAGCTGTATAATATAGAAAACCTATTTAAATAAATTTGTACAATATAAAATATTGTTGATTTTATTTTTATGTGAAATATCTTAGAACGCACGATGCGGAATAAACAGCAAAAGAAATACTACGGGGTTAAAACGGATATGTTGCCCTTAGGTATTAATCATACTGTTATTAATACCCAAAGGGAAAATATTGTTATAATATGGAGATCTAGATCACTAGACTCTGGCGACAACTTCATTAACATTGGTATTGCTTTTTGGAAATATCACCAACTTGGAGACTTTGACGAGTTCTGAAAATTTCTCAAAATTTGTTGAATAGCTAGAATTTCCCGAGCTGTGTGCCTTTTCCTGAACTTTCCTCTAAAGATATTTGAGCTCATTTAGTTCGGTTGTTGACGTGATGCGAGTAAAGCAATCTGCAAATATCTTGTACGATTGACGCACACAAAGACATCAGCTTGTAGTTTGACTTATGAAAATTTTAATCATAGAGTCACAGATAGAGACAATCAATCTATCCATACAACACATTATACGTTCTGTAAAGCTCGTCCTTAGCCTTCATGTATATAGAAGTGGGGCTTAAATCATGTTAACAGATCGGGAACTAGCTATAATTATGATTTCATGGATATAGTGTGTTGGAATCCATTTTGAAGTGTAGATTCTGATCAGAATTATAGATCCCTGTTTGCATTAAAATATAACAATAAAGCACCAAAATAGGTTAATTCACATACATTCTAGAGCAACCGGAATTTACCAAATATTTGTGTTTTACTATGCATAAGAATTTTGAAAGTGCATGCACGTTGTATCGAATCTCACAAAATTTAAGTAAACTTAGATCAGGAAAATTCTAAAATTCACGGCTTCTTCTTTTTCTTCAACCCAGACAGTCCGACATACCCGAAGGTGTAAGATATCTGTGCCATCCAATTTTAATCCAGTGGGGGCGACACCCACATGGAACTTATCCTCCTTCCCCTACCACCAACCTGTTTAAAGGACTTACGGCCTCACTCCGCGTGAACACAGCGACTGTTTGGGCAGAGTCGGAAGTCGAACTCAATTCATCCCATTGTAATCCCCTGACGCGAACCTCTGAGTTGTCCCATCCCTAGAATCCACAGCTTGCATTACATTATGCTAAATGTGATTATTTACAATACTTGAAAATACTTATAGCAGGAAAATGATTCATGAAGATTCATTGCTTGCACATCTTAATTTAGTAACTGTACCGAACTGATTGCCACGAAATTATTTTGTTTTCGGCATGATAGCAAAATTTGAACATGCTGATAGTTATATCCTAATTCTTTAATGCTAATTGTTCTCACCTTTAGTATATGTGATGCTATTAATAATTTTAGTTCCCATATATAAAGCATCCATGCCATCCTATTGTCAAATGTTACATATAGATATTTATGTGGTTTTGATTTTCGTATTATTTTACTGATTTTCAAAAAGTAGAATTTTTAATATATTTATTTCCTTGCTGAACTTTAACATTGTAGTCCTGTTACAACTGTCGTCGTGTTCATGCGGAGTACGTTAAACATGTGGGTCTGTAAGTCCTTCCGAGAGGTTGGTGGTAGGAAAGGAGAGTACGGTCCCTGTGGATGCCTCCCCCACTGGGTTCCGGTCTAAATTGTGTGGCACTTCCCGGCCATCCAAACGGTTACCTTACACCTTTCTGGTAGGTCGGACGGTCTGGGTCTCAACAACAACTGTAGTCTTATTGAAATTTAGCGCTATAGTCTTGTTGAACAGCAACTTTGAAGTCTTGTTGCACATTGATGTGTAAACTTATAAAACTTCAACGCTGAGGTCTTGTTGAACATTAATGCCACATGGTTGTTCTCATATGCCCAGCTTTAAGGTTGAGAATATATGATATATAACTGCTATTTCAGCATGTGTGGATCTAACTATTTTATTCCTGAGAGTGTTACTTTCTATCATAATGAAGTGGTCAGTTCAGGCTATAAGCTCTGTTGGTGAGGCACTGTGTCTGCACTGTTCTAGAACATACTTAGTGCTTACCCATACTTGCGGTCCTAGGCAATGTCTATTAATATATCCATACAGGCCTCCATGTAGTCTCTGCTTTCAAGTCTTGCGTTAAATGCAATTTTTCTATTCTGTAGTATCAGAAAACACATGGCCTTTTCTTGACTAAATGGATTTTTTTATGTTACTTTATATTAAATAAAATATGATATTTTATAGTACTAGGGGAGTCTGCTCTCTGCTCGCTCCGTTAGCTCAACCCTTTTCTGGAGGTTTCGCATCTTTACTCGCTATGCTCCCAGAGCTCGCTTCATATCTATCTTTCCTAAAATTTATACTTTCAAAAATCTATTTTTTTTATCTCTGCCTAGTTTTTGCAAGAGAGATAAGCAGGGATTTTTCTTAGCCCAGAGAATCCCAAAACGGAACACCTTGATCAAGAGCTCGCTTCGCGAGCAATTTTATGCCAAACTAAAGTTTAAATCGATAAGCGGTTTATTTCATCATGTTATCCTACTATTTCTCTATAAATGCACCAAATTTTATATTTTTGTATGCTGTAGTTTTTACGGTACGAGACAGAGAAATCGATAGACGTGCCGATACGAAAACAACGTTCACTTCAGAAGTGCATAAATATAAAATATCACAAAAACTACATCGAAATTGAAAAAAGGGACCTCTTCCTGCAAAAATTTATCCATGTAGGTACCTGCTAGCAAAAAATCGTGATCTTGATATAGTTCGTTTATCCAGTACGCGAACTCGCAGCACAAACATTTTGTATTTCGCATTGAATATTTCTTATACTACAATATATATCAAAAACGGTTTATTTCTACGTATCCCCAAAGCATTTTCTAAAGGTGTACCAAATTTTATATTTTTATATGCAATAGATTTTGCGGTACGAAGCAAAGCATTTCGAGAAAGGAGAAATTTGTCAAACAGCGGCGACGGTGACGGCAGCGGCGTCATATACATTTATTAATATAGAGAGATATATTCTAGAATTTGATATTATGTACAAACATACAGTCTTCCAAAGTTATTTGTTTGAAAGGCTGTATTACCTTACGTAATTATTAAAAATAACCCGCTAAGTAATATCTTAATTTATACACTGACATTGAAAAAGTTATTTTATAGAAACTCATAGAAGATCTATCTCTCATACTAAAGCATTTAATAAATTGTAAGCATGTATGGCGGCTCATTCAAAGGTTTTCTTCGAGTTATTAAAGAGACTATACGTGTAAAGAGAGAGATATTGAGAGAGAGGGAAACCTCTGCGTAATAAGCATTGTTCAAAGATAATCAAGTTAACGTAATATTTCATAGGGTACATAAGGCCACAAAGAAAATAAAATTATTTTCAAGACCACTCATGGAACTTCTATATTTCTTATCCTAAATCATTTAATAAAATGTTAGCATGTATGGCGTCTCATTCAAATGCATTGTGATAAAGAAATTACTGGAGAGGAAATTTTGTTTAACTTATTAACAGACTGTATAAAGAGATATCTGCGTAATGAGCAGTATAGAGAGGTAATTAAGTTAAGGTGTGCCTTGTACTGCATTGGGTTCGTTAGGCCGTGCAGATAGACTAATTATAATATGAAAAGACAATTTAAGTAATATTAGGAATATTATAGCCCGTCTCAGTACATAATAGAAAGTGAGTAAAAGTCCTTCATCTTAAATTGTGTCTAATTTAAATCAATTTTAATTTTCTTTTATTATGGAGTTTGTGTGCTTTTTACTGAGCATCACTGGGTGGAAAATATATTCGAGGAAGTGCAAAAAACAATGAACTTTGGTAGAAGTTCGATTTTATAACTTATAAAATCAAAAACTTTAACATTATACAATTTCAATTGGTAGAAAGAGTACAATATATTTAAAAAAAATAAAACAGTACAGACAGTTTTGAAATGCATCCTAAACATTGCATCCTAACCTCAACGAATAATGACAAAGGGGTATATAACAATTCATGTATAAATGTTATTTTTTTAAACATTTAAAACTATTTTGAATTATTTGAATAGTATAAATAAATCGTTACATAAGTAGCAAATACATCGCTATACTAAACCAGAAGTCGGAGCTCAAATTCGAACACATTCCCGTAAACAGAATCAAAAACTGCACGGGCGAATAAAGGTCCTTGATATGCATGGTTGTTTACTAAGAGAGAAATCGATCTCCATCTCTTAAGGTCACGACCAAAGCACACTCGTATCTAATTGAAAAATAAAATCATATTTTATGAAAGAGTATTAAGACTTGTTTTTATACAAAATATAATTTAAAAGTTGAATATGCAAATATAATCATTCTTATATAGTGGAGATTGTGATACGTGCATTAAGTTTGCAAATAAAATACGAAATACATCAAGTGACACACTTAACAGTCTCAACTTGATATAATTTAAAATTTGAAGAATTTGGGTAGTTCATGAATACTGCAATCATTAATTACTTTAAATCAACATTTCTCTCTTTATCCTTTGAATATTTATCATCTAATATATGTCAAAGCAACATGACAATTCAATATATATCTGCAGACCTCCACTTGTCGTGGTTGTTTAGTTTTCCAAAAGTTTAGTTTTTTAGTTTTCCGTGGTTGTTAGTTTTCCAGTTGATTTACAAAACAAAACATGTGAATATTAGAAATCAATATATATATATATATATATATATATATATATATATATATATATATATATATATATATATATATATATATATATATATATATATATATATATATTTAAGAAAACATAGATGTGTCTAGATGTGTTTTGATGTGTTTATAAGTTAAAATAAACATGGTATCAAGAGAATATCTGAAAACTTTTATCATCATATCAACTGCAGCATCCAGATTGAACGCATTCTAGGGTTCTTCTATTAACATAAAGTGATTCAATATTGGTATTTTAAGTTAATTATAGAAGAAGAAGCTGTTAGAAATGAACGCTCAAAGTTTAATATACTCGTATTTTGTGATATTCAATGAAAGAAAGGAAACTCACAAAAATGGACGCCCACAAGAAAATATCTTAAATGATTTCGGTAAAAGAAAAACAAGCATGTCCTACTAGAACACGCAAAATAAGCTATCTTTGATTAAAATCGATTCAGTAGGTGAAGCTGTGTGTCCGTCATCACTAAAGACAAGAAAGATCAATCATGCTTAAAGCATTGACTATGAAACACTTTCCAACTTCAATGCAATTTTATATAAAAAAGGCGAAAATGCAATACATTCCTCGGTAATATTTTAAAACTTATCACAATACTACATTGATTTATTATATTTGAAAACTTAAACCTTCATTGAAAAAAATGAACTTCATTCAAATGACGGCATTGAAATATAAATTGCGTGGTTTAAATATCTCTAAAATGCAATACATTCCACGGTAATATTTTTAAATCTATCATAATACTACGATAATTTATTATATTTGAAAACTTCATCGAAAACAACTGAAATTAATTCAAATGACGTCATAGAAAAAATAACACGCCTGGATCTCTCTATAAAAGCAGGATTTCATTCATAACTTTCTCCATTTCATTCATCACAATACTATAATAATTTATTTTATTTAAAAATTAAGACCATGGAGCTACAATTCATAAACTTTATGCTTAAAACTTCATCGAAAAATATCGTCCTTCTGTTTATAAAATCAATTAATATTTCATTCATATCAGCCATGCAGACTCCATGGACTGAATTATTTTGTGTTAAAGAAATACAGTAATTCTAATACAACTCATTCTACATATTTTGCTGTTTACATTTTACATAGGTGAAAAATAGGCTTAATTGTAGAAATAATCAAATTTGAATGAGAATTTAAACTCAATTATATTGTCATTGTGTTGTTTTAGTATGTAGATGCACAGAATTTAAGCAGAATTAAAGTAGTTTTAGGATGGATACAACACTCAATATGAATTAAAAGGAGCTTTAAAAAATCACGAATTTGAAACAAGATGGATGCCATATCTCATTTTGAAGTGGGTCATGTGATCGTTTCATATCATGGTCACGTGATCGTTTCATATAAGATGTGTAATTATTATTTTAATTTTTATTTAAAAAACTACTGAATATATTTAGCTGAATTTTTTTTTATATATTTTATGGAACAATTTGACTATTACCTAAAATTTTCGAAGCAATTTGTGAATTTTAAATCCGCTTAAAAAATGTTAGAAAAATTACGTCCCATAGGGCTCAATGTATTTCATTTTTGCAACCCGGGTTCAATCCAAAACTAATTGTGTGATATTATTCATTTATATTCCCATAGGTCCTACAGACCGTCTGAACAACATACTAAAATTTCATTTTGATTAAGTCATTTTTACGGCAGTTATCGTGCTAACGGACAGACAGACAGAATGAACAAAGTCATAAACACTTTTCAACTTTGTTGTAAAGTGTTAAAAAGCACTGTCTGTAAAATAAAATAAATAAATCCAGAGTGAGTTTCAACCATTAAATTCGATTCATTTCATAACATGTTTTTCAGAATTTTAATTTTTATTTTCAGATTTCGTCTTGAATTAATATATTTCTATGATCATCCATTGTGCTTAAAAGTTGAATTTTATCAATGTTTGCATATGAAGATATGTTTTTTCTTTTTTATTCAAAATATAGAGAAAGTATTATTATCGAGAAAATTTTCAATTTCGAAATTTTGATGCCAATATGTATTTTAGAGCGTCCTGAACACATGTTGAATTATTTTAATGCAATGTTTGTCTATCTGTCTGTGTTCGATTTGTTGTGTATACGGTAGGTACCACAAATATTATGGATTTTCACGCACTTTATATTCATCCTTGTTAACGAAACGCCTAAAGCTAGATAGAAACATTTGAAATTCGAGTGAAAACTGCGAAATTTAAACGAAATTTTTTATGTTCTTAACATAGCAGTATAAAACAATATGTGAAATAATCATGCATTACAGGGGTTATTTGTGGTTCCATGGTCATGAAACTTAATAGTATCAATTATTGTAGTGAAAATAGTTGTCATACAATTTTTGTGTTAGTGAAGTTATTTCCCCTCTTTCTTCCCACTTTGAGAAGGGGTGTGTGTGTAAGAGGAGAGTATACTCCCCGGCGGTTACTATGTTAACATTAATATCAATGGAAATATTATGCAATCCTTTTAAAATGAAGGATACCATGCTATAATTAGTACCATTTGAACCAACAATACAGGGCAGTTACCACTCTTCCTTAGATAACTTGGACATTGAATCTAGACGTCAGTGCACAATTATCCAACTGACTGACCTCGATTGATGATATTCCATGGATGTTCATAAAACTTTTTTTCCGTTTGGGGGGGCGCACTCAAAGATAAGACTTACAACTTGGACAAGTTTGATAACTGCCTTTGTGACCCTGAACTCTCAAAGGAAGGCAAAACGAATCATAATTTATTCAGATAAAGCGTACTGTGCAATTTTCACTAAATGAAAGGATTAAACTTAACTTACAGGGAAAGTCTTTCAAATCAGAGCTCTTTAATTTTAATATAATATTTACCACCCCTATACTAAACAAATTTAATCTATAAAAATTTATGTCCGTTAAACCCCAAGTGCAACACTGAAAAATGTTTAATATACAGCCGTTTTATCACACTGCACAAATTCTGTACAAATTGTGTGTTACTGCACGCTAGAAAGATCTACCTAAACTGTTCAACTACGTCTAGGTGTGAGCCGAATTGGACTGTTCCTTTCTAATATCCCTTTCATTTTGTTGCAGCTAATTTTACCAGCAATATCCAAATTCGTTACTGTGTAAAGACACTCACCTTTTTAATACTTTACAACATAGTTGAAAAGTGTTTATGACTTTGTTCATTCTGTCTGTCTGTCTGTCTGTCCGTTAGCACGATAACTGCCGTAAAAGTGACTTTGTCAAAATGAAATAATATATATTATATACATAATATATATAATATATATTATATATATTATATATATTATATAATATATATAATATATATAGTATGTTTTTCAGACGGTCTGTGGGACCTATGGGAATATAAATGAATAATATCACCCAATGATTTTTTAATTGAACCCGTGTTGAAGAAATGAAATACATTGAACCCTATGGGACCTAATTTTTCAAACATTTCTTAAGCGAATTTAAATTTCACAAATTGCTTCGAAAGTTTTAGGAAATATTCAAATTATCCCATAAAATATATAAAAAAATTTCAGCAAAATATATTCAGTAGTTTTTTAAATAAAAAATATTTAATATATTGAGAAAAACAAATTCAATTAATTTCTCACTCTTGCTATATCCTCAAGAAAGAAAAGATATATATTATATAATAAATATATTTCCAAGAGTTTAATTATTTTATATACAAGAGAGGTTTCACATTTTAAAATAAATATGGTAGATAACAATTTTTCAATTTTTAAATAAAATAAATTATTATAATATTGTGATGAATTAAACGATTGGAAAAATGATTATGAATGAAATGCTGCTTTAATATATAGGCGATTAATATTTCGATGACGTAATTTGAGTAAAGTTCATTTGTTTCGATGAAGTTTTCAAATATAATAAATTATTGTAGTATTATGATAATTTTAAAAATATTACCGAGGAATGTATCGCATTTTAGAGATGTTTAAACCAGGTAATTTATATTTCAATGCCGTCATTTGAATGAAGTTCATTTTCTTCTATGAAATTTTCAAATAAAATAAATTAATGTAGTATTGTGATAATTTTAAAATTATTACCGAGGAATGTATCGAATAAGTTGGAGAGTGTTTCATAGTCAATGCTTTATGCATGATTGATATTTCTTGTTTTAAATTTTATATAACTCTTCATGATATACTTATTTGATGACATTTTTAATGCACTTTCCTACGTCCTGGAGAGTTGAAATTTGGTACATAGCTTAAATTTGCAGAAAATTTTATTTTAGTATTGTAATAAATGAAAGGCTTGGAAAAATGGTTATGAATAAAATGTTGCTTTTATAGAGGGAGCCCAGACGATTTATATTTCGATGACGTCATTTCAATAAAGTTCATTTGCATTTGATGAAGTATTCAAATATAATAAATTATTGCAGTATTATAATAATTTTGAGATATTACCGAGGAATGTATCGCATTTTAGAGATGTTCAAACGAGGCAATTTATATTTCAATGCCGTTATTTGAATGAAGTTCATTTTTTTCGATGAAGTTTTAAGTTTTCAAATATAATAAATTAATGTAGTATTGTGATAATTATAAAAATATTACCGAAGAATGTACCGCATTTTAGAGATGCTTAAATAAACTTGCATTTAAGTTAGAAAGTGTTTCATAATCAATGCTTCATGCATGATTGATCTTTCTTGTATATATATCACTTAGTTTTGTGCATTCAAGTGTTATTAGTAAGCCTATTTAGGCTTATATATTTTGATCTCTGTTATGTTCAAGTAGATTAAATATCTTTAACATGGTCTTCTGCATTAAATGTTCTTCTAACATGAATATGGAATCACTTATATCCTATATCTGCAAGAAATGACATTCCCTTAAAACATGTAATAAAATTAAAATATTTCAGTACCTAAACCTGCAAAAAAAAAACAGCAATAAATATTACTATTTGCATACAAGGGAAAAGAAAATATTGAAATATTCTTGAAATAAGATAAAGAAAAAGCCAAATATGCTCCTGCATATACTACACCTTTTCTCGAATAAAGTAATACATTCAATATTTGCACAGACACAAAATATTTCAATAGATTGTAAGATCAAATTCATCGAATATTATAAATTTTTTAAAAAGAAAAAACTATGCAAATACGACCTATGTTTTATATTTTTAGGAATTTTGTAAATATTTTATAAAATGAACGTCATATTTTGAACATTTCATTTATTATTTTACATATATTCCATCTACTTTTTGAAATTATACTTCATACTTTTATTTACATTATAAAAATTATTGCTAATAAATAGGTATATTTAACACTTTACAACAAAGTTGAAAAGTGTTTATGACTTTGTTTATTGTGCCTGTCTGTCCGTTGGGACAATAACTGCTATAAAGATGACTTTATTAAAATGAAATTTTATTATGTTATTGTGACGGGTATTGGGAACTAGGGAATATAAATGACTAATATCACCCAATTAGTTTCGGAATGATCCCGGGTATAAAACTGAAATAAATCGATCTCTATAAGACCTAATTTTTCAACCATTTAAGCAAAATTAAAATTCACAATTGCTTCTAAAATTTTAAGAAATATTCAAATGATCCCATAAAATATATAATAAAATCTGATGTGGGCAACACATTACTTTCCTTACATAAGCCAAATTAAAATTCACAATTGCTTCTAAAATTTTAAGAAATATTCAAATTATCCCATAAAATATATAAAAAAATCTGATGCGGGCAACACATTACTTTCCTTACATTATGTAATGAATTTACAACATTTACAGTAAAAAATAGGCTTTTCTTCTAGTAGATACTTATATTCTTTCCAAGATATTGAATTTTCGTCAATCAGTTGACAATTTCATTGATTTAGCGTCATTTTTATCCATTTGGCGAGAGTTTCGTTAATTTGCAACATTTTAAAAAGTCGCCAAGTTGACGAAATTCCTCCAAATTCGTCACCAAAATATCGCAAAGCGTTATGGACGGAGAAATAAGTTATTCTTATAGCAGATAAATGACCATTGGCGTTCAAATACAAAAGTATTACACGAAGTATATTTTCTCATGAATGGAACGAGATAGATACACGAGAATGATGTCACCCAATATATCGCATGATATTACATATGAAAAGTGAACATGTTTCTCAACAGTCAATAGATTTTACTTAATTTATGGGATTTTTTTGATAAATTTATTTTAAAAATGTTCAATATCTCGGGAACGGTTCATATTAGCGATCTAAAGTTTATGTCAATCGTTTTCTAAGGAAAATTTACATAAGAAATGTCCATTTGCGTAACTTTATTAAAGGTATTGATTTATTGATGATTTTTTCAATATTGCACTCGAAAATTTAGGGGAGTTCTGAACATTCGATTGCGTATAAAAACAATAGGCTTCCAGTATTCAAGAATTGTGATTTTTATACCAAATTTACTTGGAATTGCTCCTTTCGTTCGTAAGATATCGTCTCCACAGACTCACTGACACACACACCCACACACATACTTTCACACACACACACACACACACACACGCATACTTTCACACACACACACACACACATACTTTCACACACACACACACACACATTCACACACACACACACACACACATTACCTCAAAAATGTTTGTCGTGAAATGTTGCTGTGATCAGGGATGCTTGAAATGCGCTCTCCCGTCGAAAACTCGAAATCGAATTTTCGACCCCGTCACAATAATTTCCTTATACATTATGCATATAAGGAAAGTAAAAATTGCAATATGTTCTGATGGTTTTTAAATAAAAATTAAAATAATAATTACACCCATATAATATGATCACGTGAACCATGTGCTGGATCAGGTGATGCATCAACAGATCATGTGACCCACTTCAAAATAAAACATGCCATCCATCTTTTCTTCCCAGCGAAAAAATCATGATTTTTAAAGTTCTTTTAAATTTATATTTAGCGCTTAAAAAAACGCTTTTTTTCAGTATTTTCTGTTCATCTATATTTTGTACCAACGCAATTACAATATTTGTTAGATTAAATGATCATTGATTATTTCTACTTTGAATTATTTCTACAATGAAGCCTAATTTTAATTGATGCCGAATGTAGCCAAATGATTGTAAATTAAGTTGTATAAGAATTGCTGATTTTTTCTAATGAAAAATTATTTAACTCTGGTCTTAAAAGTGTATGAACGAAATGTTCATTGCTTTTACATAGAGAGCCGGACGATTTATATTTCGATGACGTCATTTGAATAAAGTTAATTTTTTTAATGAAGTTTGAAATTTTCAAATATAATACGTTATTACTTTCCTTATATACATAATGTATAAGGAGAATATTGTGACGGGATCGAAAATTCGAATTCGAGTTTTCGACAGGGGAGCACGTTTCAAGCATCCCTGATCACGAATCGAACATTTTTAAAGTGATGTCTCTCTCTCTCTCTCTCTGTGTCTGTGTGTGTGTGTGTGTGTGTGTGTGTGTGTGTGTGTGTGTGTGTGTGTGTGTTTGTGTGTGTTTGTGTTTGTGTGTGTCAGTGAGTCTGTGGAGACGATAACTGACGAACGAATAGACCGATTCGACGAAATTTGGTACAAAATTTACAATCCGTAAACACTGGAAGCCTATTGTTTTTATAAGCAATCGAATGTTCAGAATCCCACTACATTTCCGAGTGAAATTTTGAAAAAATCGTTAAAAAATCAAAACCTCTAATAAAGTTACGCAAATAAACATTTCTTATATAAATTTTCATTAAAAAACGATTGACATAAATTTTAGAGCGCTAACATGAACCGTTCTCGAGACATTGCACATTTTCCCAAAAAAATATCAAAAAATCATATAAAATAAAAACAATATTTCCTATTGTAAAACATGTTCACTTTTCATATGTAATACCATGTGTTAAATTTGATGACATCATTTTCGTGGATCTAGTTCGTTCCATTCATGAAGAAAGGTACTTTGAGTAATACTTTTGTATTTGAACGCCAACAGTCATTTATCTGCTGTAAGAATAGCTTATTTTTCCATCCATAATGCTTGGCGAGATTTTAGCGACGAATTTGGTGGATTGTCGTCAACTTGGCGGCTTTTTTAAATGTTGCTAAATTAACGAAAAACTCGCCAAATGGATAAAAATGAGGCTAAATCAATGAAAATGATGACTCACTGACAAAAATTCAATATCTTGGAAAGAATATAATTATCTACTATAAAAATAACCTATTTTCTTTTACTGTAAAAATAGTAAATTCATTGCATTATATAAGGAAAGTCATGTGCTGCCCACATCAGATTTTTTTAGTACTGTGATAATTCAAAATGCATCAGCGCAGAATATATCGCATTTTAAATATGTTTTAATAAAATTGCATTTCAGTTAGAAAGAGTTTCGTAATCAATTATTTATGCAAGACTGGCCTTTCTTGTTGTATTTAATATATGTATCATTTTAGGACTCTTTATTTAGGACCTGGCTATGGAATTCAAATAGAAATATTTTGTTGTGCTTCAATTTCTAGTTGTGTTATAAGTGTCACAAAAAGTAAATTTAAATTCATGCAATCGTAAGCACCTACCGTATGAAGACGAGTTTGATAAATTGTCTACAGTACCCTGAAAATTTAAAACATTTCGTAGTCTTTTCTTTTTGCATTGCTTTTTAACACTTTACAACAAAGTTGAAAAGTGTTTATGACTTTGTTCATTCTGTCTGTCTGTCTGTCTGTCTGTCTGTCTGTCTGTCTGTCTGTCCGTTAGCACGATAACTGCCGTAAAAATGAGTTTATCAAAATGAAATTTTAGTATGTTGTTCAGACGGTCTGTAGGACCTATGGGAATATAAATAAATAATATCACCCAATTAGTTTTTTATTGAACCCGGGTTGAAAAAATGAAATACATTGAACCCTATGGGACCTAATTTTTCAAACATTTTTTAAGTAAATTTAAAATTCACGAATTGCTTCGAAATTTTTAGGAAATATTCACATTATCCCATAGAATATATAAAAAAAAATTCAGTAAAATATGTTAAGTAGTTTTTTAATTAAAAAAATTATTTAATATAGGGAAAAAAACAAATGCAATTAAATTCTGACTTTGGGATATCTTCCAGAAAGAAAAGAGAGAGATATTATATAATAAATATCTCTCCATTTGTTTAAACGTTTTGCATATGGGAGTGGCTTCATATTTTAAGATAAATTTTGTAGATAACAATTTTTCATTAATTTTAAATTTTATATAACTCTTCATGATAAATTTAATTGATGGCATTTTAAATGCACTTTCCTACGTCCTAGAGAGTTAAAATTTGGTACACAGCTTAAATTTGTTGAACATTTTATTGGACAAAAATTTGATGGATCTTTAAATATAGATTATACATTTTTTTCGAAATGGCCTGAAAATAATCCCCGTTCACTTCTATAAATCATTGGTGTAATATTGTTTAAAAATTCTGATGTGGACAGCACATGTCTTTCTCTGCAGACTCATATTCGTTCTCTTTATTTATTCAATGATAATTTGAGTTTATCTGCACAACATAAGTATTTTAATGACATTAAATTTACACGTTAAACTTAAATTTGGTTCTCATTTGATAGCTGGACTTATTGTCAAAGGTGGCGTAGCGAAAACGCGAAAAAACTAGAATATCTCAAGAACGGCTAGTCCTAGAGTAATGGGGTTAGTCTTATTCTTTTTGTTGTCAAAAATCACATATAAAATAGGAATTTAATTGATATAATTGAGCACACGTAGTCTTTTATTTTTATATATAACGATTTTTGCTGGCCATTTCGCAAAAATAGCCCGTTCCATTTTCCCGAATCGTAGTAGAATAACCTACAAATGATTTATATACAAAATTTTGTTAAATTTGGTATATAAATCACTTGTAGGTTATTGAAATATTATACTCCAAATTTTGTTAAATTTGGTTCATTAGTTTTTAGCTAGAGTGGATAAAGGCAATTTCTGCGGCCATTTCGCAAAGAAGGCAGATTCTTTTATTACGAATCGTACTATAATCTAATGAACATCAGGATTTCCCACAAAAAACATACCTACCAAATTGTATGAAATTCGGTCCATTAGTTTTTCAATTAGAGTGGATGTAATATCCACACAGACACACAGAAACATACACAGATACACCCTTACACACACTGACGTCTTCCTAAAAGTAGTTTTTTCGTGTTCTAGAAGTCCCAAAACGTGTAGATACTTTGAAAATTCGAGTTCCGATCTTCGGCACGATTCCAATACTTTGAGTACATATACATACACATATATATTATCTGTGTATTATCTGTGTATCTAAATTCCGTGCCTATGCAATTACAATAGTTGTGATTTTAAATGATCCCTAAACTTTTATTATTTCTTCAAGGAAGCCTAATTTTAACATATGCAGAATGCAAATATCTCAAGCGATTGTAAGATGAATTACATAAGAATTGCTGAATTTTTTTCACACAAAATTATTTAGCTCTGGAGTCTGGAATACAAGTTATATGAATGAAATATTCATTGATTTTGCATAAAGAATCAGATGATTTATATTTCGATACAGTTTTAAATATTTAAGTATAATAAATTACTGTAGTACTGTGATAATGTAAAAGATATTACCACTGAATGAATCACATTTTAGAAATTTTTAAATGAAATTACATTTCAGTTGGAAAGTGTTTCATAATCAATGCTTTTGCATGATTGATCTTTCTTGTTTTGCAATGATTTAATTGACTATTTTTCATATCTATGTAATTATATCATCTGATTCAGCTTCCAGAACAGACAGTGTCCTTAATTTAATTTTTGATTAAATTACACTCTTCTGTAGTTATTTTTCTTAATAATTATGTTTAGCTCATCATTTTATATATATTATTTTAGAGCCTGCTTTTGATATTACATATTTGCATTTGATATTACATATTGATATTACATAGCCTGCTTTTGATATTACATATTTGCAAATCATTTCTCATGATTATCCTCCTTCGTCATCCATTTGTATAGTAAGATTTTCTCACTTGATTTCAGAATTTAGGAATACTCTTAGCGGTAATATCAGCCTTTCATATATAGAAAAGTTGTAATAAGTATGTTTATGACGTGTCCAGGACTCCATTTTTCCACGGTCGGACTGGGTGCCTTGAACTTCTATCCTTTATTTTTATTAACACTTTACAACAAAGTTGAAAAGTGTTTATGACTTTGTTCATTCTGTCTGTCTGTCTGTCTGTCTGTCTGTCTGTCTGTCTGTCTGTCTGTGTTTGTCTGTCTGTCCGTTAGCACGATAACTGCCGTAAAAATGACTTAATCAAAATGAAATTTTAGTATGTTGTTCAGACGGTCTGTAGGACCTATGGGAATATAAATGAATAATATCACACAATTAGTTTTGGATTGAACCCGGGTTGAAAAAATGAAATACATTGAGCCCTATGGGACCTAATTTTTCTAACATTTTTTAAGCGGATTTAAAATTCACAAATTGCTTCGAAAATTTTAGGTAACAGTCAAATTGTTCCATAAAATATATAAAAAAAAATTCAGCTAAATATATTCAGTAGTTTTTTAAATAAAAATTAAAATAATAATTACACATCTTATATGAAACGATCACGTGACCATGATATGAAACGATCACATGACCCACTTCAAAATGAGATATGGCATCCATCTTGTTTCAAATTCGTGATTTTTTAAAGTTCTTTTTAATTCATATTGAGTGTTGTATCCATCCTAAAACTACTTTATTTCTGCTTAAATTCTGTGCATCTACATACTAAAACAACACAATGACAATATATTTGAGTTTAAATTCTCATTCAAATTTGATTATTTCTACAATTAAGCCTATTTTTCACCTATGTAAAATGTAAACAGCAAAATATGTAGAATGAGTTGTATTAGATTTACTGTATTTCTTTAACACAAAATAATTCAGTCCATGGAGTCTGCATGGCTGATATGAATGAAATATTAATTGATTTTATAAACAGAAGGACGATATTTTTCGATGAAGTTTTAAGCATAAAGTTTATGAATTGTAGCTCCATGGTCTTAATTTTTAAATAAAATAAATTATTATAGTATTGTGATGAATGAAATGGAGAAAGTTATGAATGAAATCCTGCTTTTATCGAGAGATCCAGGCGTGTTATTTTTTCTATGACGTCATTTGAATTAATTTCAGTTGTTTTCGATGAAGTTTTCAAATATAATAAATTATCGTAGTATTATGATAGATTTAAAAATATTACCGTGGAATGTATTGCATTTTAGAGATATTTAAACCACGCAATTTATATTTGAATGCCGTCTTTTGAATGAAGTTCATTTTTTTCAATGAAGGTTTAAGTTTTCAAATATAATAAATCAATGTAGTATCGTGATAAGTTTTAAAATATTACCGAGGAATGTATTGCATTTTCGACTTTTTTAAATAAAATTGCATTGAAGTTGGAAAGTGTTTCATAATCAATGCTTTAAGCATGATTGATCTTTCTTGTTTATTTCTGTCCCCTCCCCCATTTGTTATTATTTCTTAGCGTATTGAACAGCTGTTTGCCGTTTTAAATTGTTTTCCAATTATAAGGATTTGTTTAATCTTGTTAGGAAATGCTATTGGGGCATTTCTATTGTTCTGGGGGTACTCCTATCTTTTGTACTAGTTTCATGTTTCGGTTTGATGTTATATAAGAAATAATGGATGAAAATGTCCAAAGAAGATACGTTTTACGTACTAATATCTTCCTTATTACCAGACATTTGAAGCAGAGGTAGTTACATAGGCTGGCCGAGCTCCCGATCTTCGACCTGCTCTCACAAAATCTCAAGGCAGTCCGCGCCGTTTTACATAATGCACAGTTACAGTAGTGGGGGGTGGGGCATGGCGGTATGGAAAAGATGCTGCCTTCGCGTTCTATAGGTTATAAAAATGTGAAGGGGGCAGGTTCATACGGGAAAGTTTGCGTGGCGGTTAAGATTAGAGGCCATATATGGTATGGTCGAGGAAAAGAGGAAGTACTGGCAGACTTTGTTAATATCAGTGACGACGGATAGAGTTTAATATAGTTGCAATATGTGCTGGACGCGAAATAGGAATTTTGAATGATAATTATGAAAGAAAAGGCTGCATTATTGGGAATGGCTTAAAATTTCAGTGTATATATATATATATCTATACATATATATATATATATATATATATATATATATATATATATATAATATATATATATATATATATATATATATATATATATATATATATATATATATATATATATATATATATATATATATATATATATATATATATATATATATACATATTGAAAGAAAAATATGAGAATGATGTTCTTTACAGTAAAATCAACCTCTCCCTTAAGGAAATCTCAAATAAAATCAAGGCTTTGTATTTATTAACTGGTATCAAATATACAGGAATTATAAAGTATCCGTATCTGATTAATATTCCGAAACTTCATAAAATAACTTTCAGACCAGTTACTGTTGGATGCAATACCTATCTCACGAAAGCCAATAATATGTTAATGAAGATTTTACAACCTATTTTGCTGAAACTTAATAACCAAGGAAGCTATATTATAAAAAACAGTCTACAAGTGATCAATATATTGAAAGATCATAAACATCCTTTGCACTTAAGAACTTATGATTTCCAAGAACTATTTAATACTATAGATCTAGATGACATGACAAATATACTTTACAGCTTGTTTGAAGAATATGATTTAAAAAGGAGTCTGGAATTTAATAAATTCAAGTCTATAATCAAAATCGTTATTAAAGAAAATTACCTTTACAACGGATTGTCTATTTATCAACAAATTAAGGGCATCCCCATGGGGGGGGGGATGTTCTTCCATATTGGCTGATATATATCTTAGTTTTTATGAAAGAAGATCTCATATAAACAACGAAATCATATACCTACGTTATGTGGATGACGTAATTATTGGATATGAGGATGAAAACTACACAATGAACTTTGATTTTTATCCACCAAACCTCATCTTGAAGGAAAACCCTCTTAAAAATAACAAAGAGGTCGAATTTTTGGATTTGAATATCAACTATAGTCAAATCCCTCTCATATTCACCATCTATGATAAAAGAAAACAATTTAAACTACCTATTATTGGAATTATACATTGGAACTCCAACATACATTTGAATGTGTTTCGCAATGTTTTCTTGGGAGGTTTAAACAGAATAAAAAGAACTATCAAAGAGGAACATTTACGTATCAATTTTGATCAAGAATTTTTAAAACAAGCATTTTTTAATAAATATCCAATTTCCTTTATGATTAAAAATATTGATAATTTATACAGAAACAATTTTGCATATGGTGTAAGACTTAAGTATTTTTTGAGTTCAATTAGAGACAAAATCATCGAACCCTCCATATGACAGGACCGCACTGTGATCACAGAACCGCGGCTGGAACTACATTTCATTTGAGTCGACAATTCAGTTGGCTTTATTTGTGGTGATATGGCTCTCGTACACATCTCTATCCTGGTCTCGTGATTATTTCAAAGTCACTCCGGAGGTTGGCTTGGGCCAGGGCTGGCGACCAGGAGTGAAAATGCCGCGGCGATTTTGACGAGCTCGTTGAACTGGGGAGTAAGGTCACAACCCCTTACCGCCATAATGTAAGCTTTTTGCCGAGCCATCCTTCCTTTTTTACATGTTTTTTACATGTTTTTTTCACTTTTTATATTTCAATTTTTCTATATATATAGTGTTTGGTACCCTCATGCTGCCTTGCGCAAAAGTTACTAAAACATTTTTATTTCCGATTTTTCAATTTCTATATATTTATATATTATATATATATATATATATATATATATAAATATATTATTGACTTCTTGGATGTTAACATTAAAAATATTGATTCAGGAGACGGTATGATCTTTCTTTGACATTTACGATAAAAGGAATACATTTGACGAAAAAGTAAATTATTTAATTAGTTGGGAATCCAACATCCACAAAAATATTTACCGTAATATCGTGATTAATCATTTTTTGAGAAATAAAAGACTTATTTCTAATGAAAAAAACATTTTTTAGCGATAATAATTTTATTGGCGAAGCTATGAGAAAGGGTTATCCAAGGAGTTTCTTGAAACGACACATGTCGGGAATTTACGGAATCGATGGAAAGTCAGTATTTGAGGATTTGCTGGGAAGCTGAAATGAATATTTATTAGTGATTTGCATCTGGCAACATGTTGCGAATATTGAGTTTTAGAATTTGAAGAATTGACGTAAGTCAGTATTGGCGTAGTGAGCGACTTGGTGTATATGTTTTGTGTTTGTAATTTTTATTACAATTTTTCGTTCATATTGTATTTTAATTGTCTTAGGTGAAACTCATTAGGATTCGAGTATTGGTCTTTATTAATGGATGGCCGTTTGTGGTCATTTCAGCTTCATGTTTGTGGTGAAACGGGGTCTGCTTCGAGGGAGTACCTGATACCGGGAGTCCTTGCCGCGGCCTAGCAGCATGCTGTAACCGGGGTTTAGAAGGGGTCACAACCCCCCTTCGCCCATTTTTGGCACGCCGCTCATTAGCTTTCCTCGTCCGCCTTTTTCTATTTTTAACACTTTACAAGAAAGTTGAAAAGTGTTTATGACTTTGTTCATTCATTCTGTCTGTCTGTCTGTCTGTCCGTTAGCACGATAACTGCCGTAAAAATGACTTAATCAAAAGGAAATTTTAGTATGTTGTTCAGACGGTCTGTAGGACCGATGGGAATATAAATGAATAATATCACCCGATTAGTTTTGGATTGAACCCGGGTTGAAAAAATGAAATACATTGAGCCCTATGGGAACTAATTTTTCAAACATTTGTTAAACGGATTTAAAATTCACAAATTGCTTCGAAAATTTTAGGTAATATTTAAATTGTTTCATAAAATATATAAAAAAAAATTCAGCGAAATATATTCAGTAGTTTTTTAAATAAAAATTAAAATAATAATTACACCTCTTATATGAAACGATCACGTGACCATGATATGAAACGATCAGATGATCCACTTCAAAATGATATATGGCATCCATCTTGTTTCAGAATCGTGATTTTTTCAAGTTCTTTTTAATTCATCTTGAGTGCTGTATCCGTCCAAAACTACTTTATTTTTGCTTAAATTCTGTGCATCTACATACTGAAACAACGCAATGACAATATATTTGAGTTTAAATGATCATCTAAATTTGATTATTTCTACAACTAAGCCTATTTTTCACCTATGTAAAATGTAAACAGCAAAATATGTAGAATGAGTTGTATTAGAATTCCTGTATTTTTTTAACACAAAATAATTTAGTCCATGGAGTCTGCATGGCTGATATGAATGAAATATTAATTGATTTTATAAAGAGAAGGACAATTTTTTTCGATGAAGTTTTAAGCATAGAGTTTAATTATTTGTAGCTCCGTGGTCTTAAATAAAATGTTTAAATAAAATAATTTATTATAGTATTGTGATGAATGAAATGAATGGGAGAAAGTAATGAATGGAGTACTGTTTTTATAGAGAGATCCAGGCGTGTTATTTTTTCTATGACGTCATATGAATTAATTTCAGTTGTTTTCGATGAAGTTTTCAAATATAATAAATTATCGTAGTATTATGATAATTCATAAACTATTACCAAGGAATGTATAACATTTTAGAGATGTTTAAACCAGGCAATTTATATTTCAATGCCGTCATTTGAATGAAGTTCATTTTTTTCGATGAAGGTTTAAGTTTTCAAATATAATAAATTAATGCAGTGTTGTGATAAGTTTCAAAATATTACCGAGGAAGGTATTGCATTTTAGACTTGTTTAAATAAAATTGCATTGAAGTTGGAAAGTGTTTCATAATCAATGCTTTAAGCATGATTAATCTTTCTTGTTCATTTTAAGATTGTATATATATATATATATATATATATATGTATATATATATGTATATATTTTTGTATATATATATATATATATATATATATATATATACATACATACATATATATACTTATATATATATACAGATACATATATATATACATATATATATATATATATATATATATATATATATACATATATATATATATATATATATATATATATATATATGTATATATATGTATATGTATATATATGTATATATATATATATGTATATATATGTATATATATATATATATATATATATATATATATATATATGTATATATATGTATATATATGTATATATATATATATATATATATATATATATATATATATATATATATATATATATATAATAGAAACATATATATAAGATATAATGAAAGAAAAATATTTCTTATGTTTCAAATTGGCTGGGCTGTTCTTTTTTCTGCTCTGTTATTGACTCTCTTAGGTGGACTTAGAATCCAAAACGTAGGTATACCCCCCTCATGCTCATATTTGTTCCATTCCTGCCGTTTTCATCTTTTTAACTTCCTGCTTGTTGTTCTGTTTAGAACTGAAGAAGGGCATGCAACGTACCATCCAAACAGCTGCAAACTAGATTATTTATCAATTTGTAATTTATTATGTTGCTTAAGTTTCCCTTAATAAATTACCTAATATAAAAAAATCCTTTAAAAAGCACAAACATATGTTTTAATATTTAGAATGCGTTAAATGTGTTTTAAGAATTACATTTAGAACATGACTTCATTTTATTATAACTGTAAATGATAGCTATAAATAACTATGAATAATAACTATATATAACTATAACTAATAACTATAAACAACTATATATAACTAGAATTTAACTAAAAAAATAAATTTCAAACATGACCTCGTTTTATTTTAATGGTTATCCTAACTCATTATTTTGATATACTTAAGATATATCAAAACAAGAAAGATCAATCATGCTTAAAGCATTGATTATGAAACACTTTACAACTTCAATGCAATTTTATTTAAACAAGTCTAAAATGCAATACATTCCTCGGTAATATTTTGAAACTTATCACAATACTGCATTAATTTGTTATATTTGAAAACTTGAACCTTCATCGAAAAAAATGAACTTCATTCAAATGACGGCATTGAAATATAAATTGCCTGGTTTAAACATCTCTAAAATGTTATACATTCCTCGGTAGTAGTTTTAGAATTATCATAATACTACGATAATTTATTATATTTGAAAACTTCATCGAAAACAACTGAAATTAATTCAAATGACGTCATAGAAAAAATAACATGCCTGGATCTCTCTATAAAAACAGGATTTCATTCATAACTTTCTCCCATTCATTTCATTCATCACAATACTATAATAATTTATTTTATTTAAGACCATGGAGCTACAAATAATTAACCTCTATGCTTAAAACTTCATCGAGAAAAATCGTCCTTCTCTTTATAAAATAAATTAATATTCATTCATATCAGCCATGCAGACTCCATGGACTAAATTATTTTGTGTTAAAAGAATACAGGAATTCTAATACAACTCATTCTACATATTTTGCTGTTTACATTCTACATAGGTGAAAAATAGGCTTAGTTGTAGAAATAATCAAATTTAGATGAGCATTTAAACTCAAATATATTGTCATTGCGTTGTTTCAGTATGTAGATGCACAGAATTTAAGCAAAAATAAAGTAGTTTTAGGACGGATACAACACTCAATATGAGTTAAAAAGAACTTTAAAATATCACGATTTTGAAACAAGATGGATGCCATATATCATTTTGAAGTGAGTCATGTGATCGTTTCATATCATGGTCGTGTGATCGTTTCATATAAGAGGTGTAATTAATATTTTAATTTTTATTTAAAAAACTACTGAATATATTTCGCTGATTTTTTTTTTATATATTCTATGGAACAATTTGAATATTATCTAAAATTTTCGAAGCAATTTGTGAATTTTAAATCCGCTTAAAAAATGTTTGAAAAATTAGGTCCCATTGGGCTCAATGTATTTCATTTTTTCAACCCGGGTTCAATCCAAAACTAATTGGGTGATATTATTCATTTATATTCCCATAGGTTCTACAGACCGTCTGAACAACATACTAAAATTTCATTTTGATTAAGTCATTTTTACGGCAGTTATCGTGCTAACGGACAGACAGATAGACAGACAGACAGACAGACAGAATGAACAAAGTCATAAACACTTTTCAACTTTGTTGTAAAGTGTGAAAAAAGCAAAGGACAATTTTATCGACTTCGCACTACCAAAAAAATACTGTGTCTAATAAAAAATGCTGAGTAAAATTTCAAAGATTATTTCATAATAACTTTATTTTAATAATTATATTCAAACATTATTTTAATGAACCATATATAAAGTCAGATTTAAAAATGTCCACAAATTGTCATTTATGTACAGTATAACCAATCACTGCAAAGAAACAGCTTTTACCCGGCTGTTTTAATGAGATATTTTGTTAATATTTATATATAAAATTCTTTATTAAAACTAAACAAATCATTTAACATTTTAAGTAAAATTGTTTGAGTGCATGTGTTGAAATAAATTTTAATGATGGTTTAAGTGCAAAACTTCTATTTTCTATGGAATAAAGATAATTAATTTTATAATAAGTAGGTTTTTAACAAAGTATTTTATAATAAATATTCTACTTTCACAAAATATATTTGTATTTTTTATAATTATTTTTATGATACATTAATTTGGACATTGCATGGGAATTTTGCTCTATATACATCGAGCTAACATTTATAATCAAACCATGTTCTTTAATTCGACGAATGTAAAACGAAGTTGATCTTATTATCAACTAGCAGCATACCCGTTCTTCGTACGGAGTATATAATATAAAGAAACTAGAAATTCATAATCATGCCCAAATTCTTATAGTATACTAAATGACATGTTTAATCAAAATATTCTGTTAAAATATTTAATATAATGCTCCTAAAAAGAAGTTTAAGAATCTCTGTTCTCGCTATATAAAATTATCTTCATGGACATATCTGAAGAATAAAACATCTTGGACCCCTTATGTAAGCAAATATAAAAAAAATATGGAATTGAATCAATATATGCAAAATAAAAGCGTTAAAATTGTATGGGACCCGTACTAATTATATACGCGAATATTAGAAAATATAACCGGTATTAGTAGATTACATGTATAAATTGAAAATACCAATAAACCCGTAATCTTTAAATCTGAAGACAGTCATTTATTCCAATATATGTCAAAATTAAAGTGCTAAAATTATATGGGAAGATATACACGCACTACTTATAATGTCCGATTATTAGTAGAAGATTACCCGTTTTGCAATATGAGTCACAAATGTTTTTTGGTAAAATACAACAGACGACGTAATAAATTGAATATATAATTAATCCCCTTAATCTTCATACCAGAAGACTGTACTTGATTCCAATATATATGCCAATATATGTCAAAATATATGCCAATATACCTGTACTACTTATATTCTCGTAGGTTAGAAGATATACCCGTGCATTCCTAGAAGATTACTCGTACAACGTACAATATGCGTGTGTCAGCAATTTTTGCCGCAATAAAACAATGGCGTAATAACTTAAAAATATCAATAATCCCTGAATCAATAATTCCGGAAAATATCAATAATAATAATGTTTAAACCTGAAGAGTATAATTGATATTATCCAGTCCAAAATGAAATGGCAATGAAATTTATTTTATATACATATCTTCATTATTCAAATCGGAAAGGATTTAATAAAAATCGTCTGCCGCATAAACACATTGGATTTAAATCCGTTGCTAAGCGACATGATATCATTTGCTTCAAATAAATTGGTAGAAAAAATATCGTCTAAATAGTTATATTTCTATGGAACATTTGGCGACAGTTTCGTCAAATTAGCGACATTTTAAAAAATCGCCAAATTTATCGCCAAGTGGGACTGTAGAACTGACAGTTCCACTTTGCGACAAATTGACGAAATATCATCACAATACTATCCCCTAACAAAAAACATTTAATATCATTTATGTAGCGCAATTTTATCAATTTCAAGATATTTTTATAGATTTGAAAACATTTTTATCAATTTGGTGACATTTTAAAAATTCTCTAAATGTATTACTAAGTAGGATGGTTGGTCTGACAGAGAAATGCTAACCAAACATCATTTCAGTACTCTCTTCTAACAAAACAAAAAAAAATTTCATTGATATGTAGAAGACCCAAGCCACACGACCAACCCGAAGGTTTATGGCAGCTGTTTGTGTGTCGTTTATATCAATTTGGCGACATTTCCGTCAATTTGGCAAAGTTTAAGAAAAGTTGTCAAATTAGCGATATCCCTCCAAATTCGTAGCTTTGAATTTGCAGATCTGAATGAAACATTCTTATCCCGTTTCAATATACTAAATGAAAACACTACAATTGTATTAGAAGATATACCCGCTCTACTCTTTTTCTGTTTCAACAATCGGCTATATGAATTTATTGGCTAAACATAATATATGAGTTTAGTAGCTAAATACGATATAAGCTTGAAAACTCTTTGCCAAAATAAATGAAATTGATGTACGCAGTCAGCAATTAATATAATTAAAAGAAAAATCAAACCGTCCATTCATAAGATATACTTTTATATCCATTTATCCATTTATTTATTATTAAAATCGAAAAAAAATAATAAAAACATTAACAAACACATTTAATTTAATTGCGATGCCGAGCAACATGATATATCCTCCTAAAATGTAAAAATTTATTAACCACTAACAGCACACCCGTTATTCGTACGGAGTGTATAATTTAAAGAAACTTAAAGTTCGCAATCATGTGCAAATTCTGTTAAAATATTAAATTTATTGCTCCTAAACAGAAGTTTAAGAATATATGTTCTCACTATGCAAAATTATCTTCACGGGCAGATTTGAAGAATAAAACATCCTGGCCCCCTTTGTAAGCAAATTTACAAAAAAAAGGAATTGAATCATTATATGAAATCCCGTACTAATTATATTGTCGCAGATCAGAAAATATGCCAATGTGTTAGTAGAAGATTACCCGTATTACAATATGCGTCTCAAAAATATTTGCCAAAATAAAAGAGATGACGTAATAAATTGAAAACATCAATAATATCCGTACTCTTTATACCAGAAGGTCGTAATTGATTCCAATATATGCCAGTATATATCAAAACATATGTCAATATACCTGTACTACTTATATTCTCGTAGATTAAAAGATATACACGTGTATTTGTAGAAGATTCGTACAACATACAATATATGAGTTTAAACAATTTTTGTCATAATAAAATAATTGCATAATAACTTGAAAATATCAATAATCCTTGAATCAATAATCCCCGAAAATATAAATAATAATAATTTTTAAACCTGAAGACCGTAATTGATATTATCCAGTCAAAAATGCTATAAGAAAAATCAAATCGTTCTTTTCTAAAATATATTTTTATATCCATTTATTTATTATTCAAATCGAAAAAATAATTATTAAAATTAACAGACAGATTTAATTTAATTGCGTTTCTGAGTAACATGATATAAGATAGAATCTTATAACATGTTAAATATGTCATGTCTTATAACATAAACTGCGAAATTAAATAACGATTTTGATTTCTCTATACTTCTCATTGTTCCGTAAAAGCTTGTTTTAAATAAACCATGAACCAAGGAGATAGATTTCCCCTTTAAATCGTGTTTCAAACAATTCATGTTTTCAGAAAGTGACTAATTATCTCCCCTAAAAATCTCCCATCAAACTCAGAGATTAAATTTTAATTCACTTTCAAACGATTTTCAAGCTTTTCGTTTGGATAAACCACGGAGTTAGGGAGTAGAACTCCTAGGAAAAAGTTCCGTTTTTCATTAATATCTCGAAAACCCCAGGTCTTAGAAACTCGAAACTTGGACAAAAGTTATGGGGGGATATTTCAAGGCTATTCACCAAATTTCATTAAATTCGGTTCAGCCGTTTTTCCGTGATGATGAGACAAACGAAAATTTCGTTTTTTACTAATATCTCAAGAACCACTGGTCGTAGAAACTCAAAACACGGATATAATTTTAAGTGGGGCTATTTCTGGGCTACCCACAAAATTTCATCAAATTCGGTTCAGCCGTTCTCTCGTGATGGTGTGACAAACAGACAGACAGACAGACAGACAGACAGACAGACAGACAGACAGATTTTCATTTTTATTTATATAGACTAGCAGCATACCCGTTCTTCGTACGGAGTATATAATATAAAGAAACTTATAATTCGCAATCATGTGCAAATTCTGTTAAAATATTAAATTTATTGCTCATAAAGAGAAGTTTAAGAATATCTGTTCTCACTATGCAAAATTATCTTCACGGGCAGATCTGAAGAATAAAACATCCTGACCCCTTTTGTAAGCAAATTTACAAAAAAAAAGGAATTTAATCATTATATGCAACCCCGTACTACTTATATTGTCGTAGATTAGAAAATATGCCAGAGTGTTAGTAGAAGATTACCCGTATTACAATATGAGTCTCAAAAATATTTGCTAAAATAAAGGAGATGACGTAATAAATTGAAAATATCAATAATCCCCGTAATCTTTTACCAGAAGGTCGTAATTGATTCCAATATATGCCAATATATATCAAAATATATGCCAATATAACTGTACTACTTATATTCTCGTAGATTAGAAGATATAATGCATTTGTAGAAGATTACTCGTACAACGCACTGTATATGAGTTTCAACAATTTTCGTCATAATAAAACAATGTCATAATAACTTGAAAATATCAATAATCCCTGAATCAAAAGTACCCGAAAATATCAATAATAATAATGTTTAAACCTGAAGACCGTAATTGATATTATCCTGTCAGAAATGCAATGTCAATGAAATTTATTTTATATACATATCTTTATTATTCAAATCGGAAAAGATTTAATATAAAATCGTATGCCGCATAACACATTGGATCCGTTTCTAAGCGACATAATATCATTTGCTTCAAATAAATTGATGGAAATCATATCATCTGAATAATGCGACCTCCATGGAAGGTTTGGCGACATTTTAGTCAATTTAGCGATAACTTAAAAAATCCCCGAATTTTTCGCCAAGTGGGACTGTAGAACAGATGGTCCCATTTGGCGACAAATTGACGAAACATCATCACAATACTATCCCCTAACAAAACACAATTACTTTCATTTATTAAGTGCGATTTTCTCAATTCTATTATATTTTTATGGACTCACAAATATTTTTATCAATTTGAAGATATTAAAAAAATTCGTTAAATGTGTTACTAAGTAGGATTGATGGACTGTCCGACAAATGCTACCAAAACATCATTTCAGTACTCTATTTTAAAAAAACAAATCATTGATTTGCGTCATTTTTATAAATTTGGAAACATTTCCGCTAATTTGGTAAAGTTTAAGAAAAATTACCAAGTTATTTAGAGATATTCCGCTAAACTCGTAGCTCTAAATTTGCAGATCTGAAGAATAAAATATTCTGATCCCGTTTGTATATACTAAATGAAAACACTAAAATTGTATTATAAGATACAGCCGTTCTACTCTTTTTCTGCTTCAACAATCAGCTAAATGAATTTATTGGGTAAACACAATATATAAGTTTATTAGATAAACACAATATATGAGCTGGAAACCTCTTTGCTATAATAAATGAAAATGATGTACGCAGCTCGCAATTTATATAATTAAAAGAACAACCAAACTTTTCATTTAAAAATATATTTTTACATCCATTTATTTATTATTCAAATAGAAAAAATAATAATAAATATTAACAACACATTTAATTTCATTCCGTTACCGAGCAACATGATATAAGATAGAATCTTCCTCATAAAATGCGAAATTAAATAGTCATTTTGATTTCTTTATACTTTTAATTGTTGAGTAAAAGCTTGTGCGAAATATAACCACGGAGGTAGATTTTTCCATTTAAATTCATGTTTCAAACAATTCGTGTTTTCCGATAGTGACTAATTAATGCAAAAATCCTGCACCAAACTCGGAAATAAAGTTTTATTTCATTTCGCCGTTTTAAACAAACGATTTTCATCCTTTCCGTTTAAATAAACCACGGAGTTGGAGAGTATAACTCATAGGAAAAAGTTCCGTTTTTCATTTATATCTCGACTACCCCTGGTCTTAGAAACTCGAAACTTGGACTAAATTAATGGGGGCCTATTTCAAGGCTATCCACAAAACTTCATTAAATTCGGTTTACCCGTTTTTCCGTGATGATGAGACAAACGAAAATTTCGTTTTTTACTAATATCTCGAGAACCACTTTTCGTAGAACTAAATATGGACTAGTAACTAAACATGGACTAAATTTTAAGTGGGGCTATTTCTAGGCTACCCACCAAATTTCATCAAATTTGGTTCAGCCGTTCTTCCGTGATGATGGGACAAACAGACAGACAGACAGACAGACAGATTTTCAATTTTATTTATATAGACTAGCAGCATACCCGTTCTTCGTACGGAGTATATAATATAAAGAAACTTGAAATTCATAATCATGCCCAAATTCTTATAGTATAATAAATGACATGTTTAATCAAAATATTCTGTTAAAATATTTAATATAATGCTCCTAAAAAGAAGTTTAAGAATCTCTGTTCTCGCTATATAAAATTATCTTCATGGACATATCTGAAGAATAAAACATCTTGGACCCCTTATGTAAGCAAATATAAAAAAAATATGGAATTGAATCAATATATGCAAAATAAAAGCGTTAAAATTGTATGGGACCCGTACTAATTATATACGCGAATATTAGAAAATATAACCTGCATTAGTAGATTACATGTATAAATTGAAAATACCAATAAACCCGTAATCTTTAAATCTGAAGTCATTTATTCCAATATATGTCAAAATTAAAGTGCTAAAATTATATGGGAAGATATACACGTACTACTTATAATGTCCGATTATTAGTAGAAGATTTCCCGTTTTGCAATATGAGTCACAAATGTTTTTTGGTAAAATACAACAGACGACGTAATAAATTGAATATATAATTAATACCCTTAATCTTCATACCAGAAGACTGTACTTGATTCCAATATATATGCCAATATATGTCAAAATATATGCCAATATACCTGTACTACTTATATTCTCGTAGGTTAGAAGATATACCCGTGCATTCCTAGAAGATTACTCGTACAACGTACAATATGCGTGTGTCAGCAATTTTTGCCGCAATAAAACAATGGCGTAATAACTTAAAAATATCAATAATCCCTGAATCAATAATTCCGGAAAATATCAATAATAATAATGTTTAAACCTGAAGAGTATAATTGATATTATCCAGTCGAAAATGAAATGGCAATGAAATTTATTTTATATACATATCTTCATTATTCAAATCGGAAAGAATTTAATAAAAATCGCCTGCCGCATAAACACATTGGATTTAAATCCGTTGCTAAGCGACATGATATCATTTGCTTCAAATAAATTCGTAGAAAAAAGATCGTCTAAATAGTTATATTTCTATGGAACATTTGGCGACAGTTTCGTCAAATTAGCGACATTTTAAAAAATAGCCAAATTTATCGCCAAGTGGGACTGTAGAACTGACAGTTCCACTTTGCGACAAATTGACGAAATATCATCACAATACTATCCCCTAACAAAAAACAATTAATATCATTTATGTAGCGCAATTTTATCAATTTCAAGATATTTTTATAGATTTGAAAACATTTTTATCAATTTGGTGACATTTTAAAAATTCGCTAAATGTATTACTAAGTAGGATGGTTGGTCTGACAGATAAATGCTAACCAAACATCATTTCAGTACTCTCTTCTAACAAAAAAAAAAAAAATTCATTGATATGTAGAAGACCCAAGCCACACGACCAACCCGAAGGTTTATGGCAGCTGTTTGTGTGTCGTTTATATCAATTTTGCGACATTTCCGTCAATTTGGCAAAGTTTAAGAAAAGTTGTCAAATTAGCGATATCCCTCCAAATTCGTAGCTTTGAATTTGCAGATCTGAATGAAACATTCTTATCCCGTTTCAATATACTAAATGAAAACACTACAATTGTATTAGAAGATACACCCGCTCTACTCTTTTTCTGTTTCAACAATCGGCTATATGAATTTATTGGCTAAACACAATATATGAGTTTAGTAGCTAAATACGATATAAGCTTGAAAACTCTTTGCCAAAATAAATGAAATTGATGTACGCAGTCAGCAATTAATATAATTAAAAGAAAAATCAAACCGTCCATTCATAAGATATACTTTTATATCCATTTATTTATTATTTAAATCGAAAAAAAATAATAAAAACATTAACAAACACATTTAATTTAATTGCGATGCCGAGCAACATGATATATCCTCCTAAAATGTTAAAATTTATTAACCACTAACAGCACACCCGTTATTCGTACGGAGTGTACAATTTAAAGAAACTTAAAGTTCGCAATCATGTGCAAATTCTGTTAAAATATTAAATTTATTGCTCCTAAAGAGAAGTTTAAGAATATATGTTCTCACTATGCAAAATTATCTTCACGATCAGATCTGAAGAATAAAACATCCTGCCCCCTTTTGTAAGCAAATTTACAGAAGAAAAAATAGGAATTGAATGAATATATGCAACCCCGTACTAATTATATTGCCGCAGATCAGAAAATATGCCAATGTGTTAGTAGAAGATTACCCGTATTACAATATGCGTCTCAAAAATATTTGCCAAAATAAAAGAGATGACGTAATAAATTGAAAACATCAATAATATCCGTACTCTTTATACCAGAAGGTCGTAATTGATTCCAATATATGCCAATATATATCAAAACATATGCCAATATACCTGTACTACTTATATTCTCGTAGATTAAAAGATATACACGTGTATTTGTAGAAGATTCGTACAACATACAATATATGAGTTTAAACAATTTTTGTCATAATAAAATAATTGCATAATAACTTGAAAATATCAATAATCCTTGAATCAATAATCCCCGAAAATATAAATAATAATAATTTTTAAACCTGAAGACCGTAATTGATATTATCCAGTCAAAAATGCTATAAGAAAAATCAAATCGTTCTTTTCTAAAATATATTTTTATATCCATTTATTTATTATTCAAATCGAAAAAATAATTATTAAAATTAACAGACAGATTTAATTTAATTGCGTTTCTGAGTAACATGATATAAGATAGAATCTTATAACATGTTAAATATGTCATGTCTTATAACATAAACTGCGAAATTAAATAACGATTTTGATTTCTCTATACTTCTCATTGTTCCGTAAAAGCTTGTTTTAAATAAACCATGAACCATGGAGATAGATTTCCCCTTTAAATCATGTTTCAAACAATTCATGTTTTCAGAAAGTGACTAATTAACGCAAAAAATCTCCCATCAAACTCAGAGATTAAATTTTAATTCACTTTCAAACGATTTTCAAGCTTTTCGTTTGGATAAACCACGGAGTTAGGGAGTAGAACTCCTAGGAAAAAGTTCCGTTTTTCATTAATATCTCGACAACCCCAGGTCTTAGAATCTCGAAACTTGGACAAAATTTATGGGGGGATATTTCAAGGCTATTCACCAAATTTCATTAAATTCGGTTCAGCCGTTTTTCCGTGATGATGAGACAAACGAAAATTTCGTTTTTTACTAATATCTCGAGAACCACTGGTCGTAGAAACTCAAAACACGGATATAATTTTAAGTGGGGCTATTTCTGGGCTACCCACAAAATTTCATCAAATTCGGTTCAGCCGTTCTCCCGTGATGGTGTGACAAACAGACAGACAGACAGACAGACAGACAGACAGACAGACAGACAGATTTTCATTTTTATTTATATAGATAAATAATAATGAGATGAGGTTTTAATTCAGTACCCTAGAAAATAATTGTCACAAACTTGACGCTGTTTAATTTATGCTCTTAATTACTTTTTTACTGCAGAAGCTAAGCGCCTTTTTTCTCCAAATTCCTATTTCATATGGAATTTTCTCGAAATGTCCTTGATTGTATCTCAGTCAAACTATCATATTATTGATTATTGACAATACTTCTCTTCAGCTTAAAAATATGTAGTTTAATCTTACAGGATATAGTTTTATTCCTGCTTCTTCTTCCATTAATTTTCTATCTGATTTCTGAACTCTTGTTAATCCCTAAAAAATTTAATGACGAAGTTAGCTCTTTTAGCCTCCAAAACCAGCGAGTTCCTGTGATTTCTGTTCTACTTATATTTTGAATTTGTTTTTAAAAACATATTTTAATTATTGCTGGTTTGAAAGATTCATAACTTCCAAATCCAATAAATTGTCTTTTTTATTTAAATAGAAAACTCATGTTCGTAGTTTTACTCGTTGAGCATGTGCTCTAAAAGCCTTTGTTGGACATTCAATTTCCGTACTGGTATTTCGCAATTTATTCACGGTGTCTTATTTCTCATGCCTTCCTCCTCCATGAGTTCTATCCCTTTTTCCTTCTCTCGCCGTTGGTAAACTCTTTCCCTGCTTCTATCATATTTTCTGTTCTAACATCCATTGCCGATCTTGCATTGATGAGCGAATACGCTTCTTGTTTGGCCTTACGAACACGGGTGTTTTTAGAAGCCGAACGAAATTATTAATTGTGTGTTTTATGTTGCTTTTAAAAGTTTCGTTAGTTTTAATACATTAGCAGCAGTTTAAGCTGTACAGACATCAAATAATATTTCAATAAAATGTTCAAGAAGGAAGTATTCATTCTGGGCGTTTTCCAGCTGACACTGTGTACTCATGATTCTTGGACGATATGTTGTTACTACGTATGTTTAATGGAGCTTAATACTAGTTACATAACTGCTTTAAACAGCACATGCTGCAAATCTTTCATATTTGAGGTGTGCGACGTTTTTGAAATGTGCGAACTATCTTTACAATAGGCAGTTTTGTCAAAATGTTGTATTTTTATTAAATGTTGTATATTCACTATAAGAAAGTTACTGCTTCAAACAATTTACTCTCTAACTGTGTAACGACTAACTGTGTAACGTACAAACAAGAAAGATCAATCATGCATAAAGCATTGATTATGAAAAACTTTCCAACTTCAATGCAATTTTATTTAAACATCTCTAAAATGTGATTCATTCCTCGGTAATATTTTTAAAATTATCACAATACTTTATTAATTTATTATACTTGAAAACATAAAGCTTCATCGAAATAAATGAAATTCACTCAAATGACGGCATTGAAATATAAATTGCCTGGTTTAAACATCTCTAAAATGCGATATATTCATCAGTAATATTTTTAAAATTATCATAATACTACAAAATTTTATTATAGTTGAAAACTTCATCGAAAACAAATGAAATTTATTCAAATGACGTCATCGAAATATAAGACGCCTGGCTCTCTCTATAAAAGCAGCATTTCATTCATAAAAAAATGTCCATTCATTTCATTCAGCACAATACTATAATAATTTATTTTAAAACTTAAAACCATGGATGTGCAAGTAATTTAACTCTGTGCTTAAAACTTCATCGAGAAATCGCTTGCTTCTCTGCGTAAATTCACTTAATGTTTCATTCACATCAGCTATATTGTAGGCTCCATGAGTTAATTTATTTTGCGTTAACGAAATGAAGCAATTCTTATACAACTCATTCTACATCTTTTGGTATTTACATTTTCCATAAGTGAAAAAAGTAGGCTTCTTTGTAGAAATAAGCAAAGTTGGATGATTCTTTAAACTCAACTATATTGTATTTGCGTTGTTTCACTATGTAGATGCACAGAATTTAAGCAAAAATAAAGCTGTTTTAGGACGGATGCAACATTAATTTGAATTAAAAGGAACTTTAAAAATCACGATTTTGAGACAAGATGGATGCCATATTTTATTTTAAAGTGGGTCATGTGATCTCTTCATATAGCGGTCACGTGATCTCTCCATATAAAGGTTGAAATTAATATTTTATTTTTTATTTATAAAACTACTAAATATATTTTGCTGAATTTTTTTTTGTATATATTTTATGGTATAATTTGAAAATTTCATAAAACTTTCGAAGCAATTTGTGAATTTTAAATCCGTTAAATAAATGTTTGAAAAATTAAGTCCCAAAGGTTTCAATATACTTCATTTCTTCAACCCGGGTTCAATCCAAAACTAATTGGGTGATATTCGTCATTTATATTCCCATAGTTCCCACTGAGCGTCTGAACAACATACTAAAATTTTATTTTGATAAAGTCATTTTTACGGCAGTTATCGTGCTAACGGTCAGACAGACAGACAGACAAGTAGAATGAACAAAGTCATAAACACTTTTCAACTTTGTTGTAAAGTGTTAAAAATGATGCAAACAACTAAGAAACTGTCCTCATTATCTTTTCCATTAAACAGAGGAAACAGATTTATTAAATTAAAGATTTCCATTCTTGTTCTTTGATTTCCACTTATTTCTATTTGTGATCTATCCGGAGACATTTGACGTCTCGAATTTCGTGTATTTCTTTGACGCATTTACAACAACAAGTTTCCCTTCCAAAATTTTCTAACTTAATCTAAACACATGAATGCATTTAAAAAATACTGCACATAAAATACTTCATGCAACAAAATATTCTTAACTAATCATAAATTTTTCACACACTATTTTCAATAATGATATATTAAAAAAAAACATTTTTCATTTTCAAAGTGATTGTGCATATTTATTTTTACCAATGCAAAATATCTGGTCAACATATGCTCCTCCAAAATGTTCATTCATTTCTTCATTTAAATTATTTTTATTCACCTCAGTATTATTCATTAAAATTTTCCTTTAAATTTATGACTTACACAAAAGCGTCACGGTAACCAAATGTGGGACGTGGAATTGAAATGAGTAAGTTTAAGATTAATATATTAATATTAATTGTTTATTAATCATTGAAAACATGGCCGTTGATCTCATAAAGTGGAATTAACATTTAAACGTACATCGCTCGTTGTTGTGCCGCAATAACCCTCCAATTATTTTTACCTTTTGTGTAAGTCCTGAAAATAATTATTAATTAATATTAAAAGATTAGACTATTTAAAACTTAAACAATATAATTTATTAACCATATCAATTTATCATCAACAACAATTTATCATTTATATCATTTCTTCAATTATTATCAATTTTCATTTAACTATTTTAGCTAGGGGAGATACGACCAGAAATATTAATTTTACGAAGGTGTCTAGGACCGGTAACATCAGAGCACATACCTTCCAGTTTAGACTTGGGCTCATCATCTCGCTTGCATCGGTCTTAGTGCTGAAGTACGGCCATAACTCTATGGTGTGTGGCTCCTACTCGTACTTTTCACTTCGACTGATACATTATATCTGCAACTGCTAGGTCATGTTCGCTTCGCTCTTTTTGTCAAACTCTTTTCAACAACACTTCGTAGGAAACTTCTCGCAACCACATTTCGTGTCAGACTTACTTCTGCAACATTTTTTATCTGAGTTACTTCTGCGACATTTCGTATCGGTGTGTCTTGTGGTTCCATCGGCGGGAGGGAGGGGTAGCTCCGCCCTTCTTCACCTTGGCGCTCATTGGTTCTTCTGAACCCAATGGCATCACTTGACATTTATCAAGGCCCCTCTCAGCCCCTTTGGCCTGGGACACCCAAATTTATGGTATTTGACCTAAAAGTTCACGTTGTTGTAAACTCCGGCGCCAGCTAGACTAAAACCTTTGTTAGCCGTTCTAGGCACCATAAATATTGAAATAAAAATGTCTCATGTGAGGACATATTCTGGCCTCACAGAAATTATAGCGATAATTATATGATTAAAGATATATTTTCATAGAATATAATAATAAAATAATAGCCGGTATTAAAAATTCAAAAGTATATTGAAAAATTCACGATATTAGAAAATATTTAAGTATAACCCTGTTTATGTTCGGGCATTATCTGGAAAATCGTTCTTCAAAGTTATCGGGTGATAATAAAATAAAAAAATGATAAGATAAAGAAACAGCTTTTGGATAAAGAAAGTAAAGAATAATGATAAAGAAACAGCTTTCGGATAAAAAAGTAAAGAATAATGATGAAGAAACAGCTTTTGGAATTTATTTGGCTTTTATATTTTAAATATCTGTATGAAAATATCTATTATATTTTACTTTTACCTCTAGCCTGTAATTATCATCATATTTAGTTTCCAATTATAGAGAAAACGGTGATTCTAGGGAAATAATTAGCTAACTTAAAGTATTAACGTTAGTATTAAAAAAGTTTCCATTTGCACATGAAAACAGGTATGTCAAAAATATTTTATTGTTCAAGAAAAGACATACTTAAAATAATGAATTATATACAATGACTTTTAAATTGTTTATTTTTACTTAACATTACAATCTTGAAGCTTAACGAATTCAAAAATTCAATCTGTCATTCATCATTAAAATGCACCACCATTTATTTTTCTAAAATTAATGACCACAAAACCAATGAAAATATTTTTAAAACTGCAAAAGATATTTGTACACTATAAGTAAACAAAATTATTTTTTATTTTTATTAGCTGAAGAAAAATTTTATATTTCTGCGGAACGATATTTACTATTTTTATACATTAATACACTTTATTAGATTAAATAGACTTCTCACCTTTAACTTTAAAGTCGGTAGGTACAATATATCTTTCCAGCATATTCTATATGTCGGTTGAAATCGTTATTACAAGTTTTGAATATAAAACCGAATGTATGTTTATTTTGCAATTCCTTGATCAGAAATATGTTCCCTAACGATGAAAAATTTTACAGTATTTTTATATGCCAATTTTTCACCTAAAACTAAATATTAGTTTTAGTTTTAAAAGGTATATTTTCTTATATTGTTTTTCATACAGTTATTTCCTCTGTGTATTGTAGAATATATGATAGTAAAATAAAATATTTATTTCTTAGAATTTGACAAAACCTTATGATGTTGTAAACACTATATTTACTTTTCTCCTACTTTTACATTTTTAGTTGTTTTATGGAGCATAGTTTTAAGCCATTTTTACAAAAATCGGTACCACATTTATTGAAAATATTACATAATTTTCATCTTAACACCGTAAGAAAGACCAAAAAATAATCCTTCTAACGAACTTTGAGCGAAGTGCGTAAACTATTTTCTCATTTTTAACACTTTACAACAAAGTTGAAAAGTGTTTATGACTTTGTTCATTCTGTCTGTCTGTCTGTCTGTCCGTTAGCACGATAACTGCCGTAAAAATGATTTAATCAAAATGAAATTTTAGTATGTTGTTCAGACGGTCTGTAGAACCTATGGGAATATAAATGAATAATATCACGCAATTAGTTTTGGATTGAAACCGGGTTGCAAAAATGAAATACATTGAGCCCTATGGGACCTAATTTTTCTAACATTTTTAAACGGATTTAAAATTCACAAATTGCTTTGAAAATTTTAGATAATAGTCAAATTGTTCCATAAAATGTATAAAAAAAAATTCAGCTAAATATATTCAGTAGTTTTTTAAATAAAAATTAAAATAATAATTACACATCTTATATGAAACGATCACGTGACCATGATATGAAACGATCACATGACCCACTTCAAAATGATATATGGCATCCATCTTGTTTCAAATTCGTGATTTTGTAAAGTTCTTTTTAATTCATATTGAGTGTTGTATCCGTCCTAAAACTACTTTATTTCTGCTTAAATTCTGTGCATCTACATACTAAAACAACACAATGACAATATATTTGAGTTTAAATTCTCATTCAAATTTGATTATTTCTACACCTAAGCCTATTTTTCACCTATGTAAAATGTAAACAGCAAAATATGTAGAATGAGTTGTATTAGAATTACTGTATTTCTTTAACACAAAATAATTCAGTCCATGGAGTCTGCAGGGCTGATATGAATGAAATATTAATTGATTTTATAAACAGAAGGACGATTTTTTTCGATGAAGTTTTAAGCATAAAGTTTATGAATTGTAGCTCCATGGTCTTAATTTTTAAATAAAATAAATTATTATAGTATTGTGATGAAAGAAATGGAGAAAGTTATGAATGAAATCCTGCTTTTATAGAGAGATAAAGGCGTGTTATTTTTTCTATGACGTCATTTGAATTAATTTCAGTTGTTTTCGATGAAGTTTTCAAATATAATAAATTATCGCAGTATTATGATAGATTTAAAAATATTACCGTGGAATGTATTGCATTTTAGAGATATTTAAACCACGCAATTTATATTTCAATGCCGTCATTTGAATGAAGTTCATTTTTTTCAATGAAGGTTTAAGTTTTCAAATATAATAAATCAATGTAATATTGTGATAAGTTTTAAAATATTACCGAGGAATGTATTGCATTTTCGCCTTTTTTATATAAAATTGCATTGAAGTTGGAAAGTGTTTCATAATCAATGCTTTAAGCATGATTGATCTTTCTTGTTTTATATGCCTACAAAACATGTTTTTCCTCAAATTTATATTTATACTAGCAGCATACTTGTTCTTCGAAATATACAATATAAAGAAACTTAAAATTCACAATCATGTACAAATTCCTATAGTATATTAAATAACATTGTTAATCAAAATATTCTGTTAAAATATTTAATTTAATGCTCCTAAAAAGATGTTTAAGAATCTATGTTCTCTATATACAAAATTATCTTCACGAACAGATCTGAAAATTAAAACATCCTGGCCTCTTTTGTAAGTAAATTTAAAAATAATATGAAATTGAATTAATATATGCAAAATAAAAGTCTTAAAATTGTATGGTACCAGTACTACTTACATACGCGAATATTAGAAGATATAACCTGAAGTTCCTGCCCATGGCACTTTCCATGAGTGGCGTAAAGTATTGTCACCCACGGTGACATTTTAAAAATTCGCTAAATGTGTTCCTAAGTAAGACGGTTGATCTGACAGACAAATACTACCGAAACATCATTTCAGTACTCTCTTTTAAAATAACAAAATTAATTTCATTGATTTAGCGTCATTTTTATCAATTTGGAGACATTTCCACAATTTGGCAGCGTATAAGAACAGTTACCAAGAAGCGATATTCCGCCAAATTCGTAGATCTGAATTTGCAGTCCTGAAGAATAAAACATCCCGATCCCGTTTGTATATACTAAATGAAAACACTAAAATTGTATTAGAAGATATACCCGTTCTACACTTTTTCTGTTTCAACAATCAGCTAAATGAGTTTGTTGGCTAAACACAATATATAAATTTGAAAACTCTTTGTCAAAATAAATTAAAGTAATGTACCCTGTCCGTAATTAATATAATTAAAGAAAAATCAAACCGTTCATTATTAAGATATATATTGATATCCATTTATTTATTATTTAAGTCGAAAAAAATAATAAAAATTAACAAAAACATTTAATTTAGTTGCGTTGCTGACCAGTCTAAATTCTTAAAACGTTTCATTGTTGAGTAAAAGCTTGTGGAAAATAAACCATGCTGATAGATTTTCCATTTAAATTCATCTTTCAAACATTCCTGCTTTCAAACAATTCATATTTAGAGTTCTAATTCAATTTCCCGTTTTAAACCAACGATTTCCAGCCTTTTCATTTGGAGGAACCAGGGAGTTAGCGAGTAGAACTTGTAGGAAAAAAGTTTGGTTTTCCATTAATAACTCGACAACTCCTGATTTTAAAAACTCGAAACTTCTACTAAATTTAAGAGGTGCAATTTCAAGGCTACCCACAAAATTTCATCGAATTCAATTCAGCCGTTCTCCCGTGATGAGGAGACAAACAGGCAGATATACAGGTTTTCAATTTTATTTATATAGATTTATCTATCCACGTATGGGAGAATTGCACAATTCAAATTTTTTGTTCGAATATGGAGTAATTTCTCCCTATTATAAGGAAAACAATTAAAATCTTTGTCTAATGTTTTATGCATTTTTAAGTGGATCTAGAAAAGTTGATTTTCGGACTATTGATCAAAAATAGTACTTTTTCATAGATAGGACATGGTGGTTACAAAGTGTTGGTCTATTTTAATATAAATTGCTTTAGGCGTTAATGATGCTTAAGCGTAGCTGTAATTTTGTTTCCCTCGCTATGGCACTTTCTTTATTTTGGATTGCAAGTACTTAATTGATTGAAAATCTAGTGTTCATTTTAAACAAGTTTAGCATCATCCATTCCACAATCAATAAAATTATATACGTTGCATGCAATATTGGCCAATAATTTATTAACTATCGCTGGCAATTTGAACATTCCAATAATTTAATCATATGTCAATTTTTGCCCACTTCGGTGAGCAGAGGTGGTTCCAGCTGCGGATTCCGAGCCGACCAATAGAATTTCAGATGGCTTGCATTTGCCCGCGAATCTTGATGCCAGCCCAGTACTTACAAATTCATCGTATTGCTGACCGTAGCCACTCCTGTTATGTACTCAACAAATCTCCGTTAAATTCTTTAATTGATTCTTGATTATTTGCTTATACAAGCTTAAACTTAATTCATAATGTACATGTTAATTGTCAATCTAAAATTGTTAATTTAAACTGTTTATTAAAGTGTAATCTGTGAATTCTTGCTGCTTAACTTGTATTTTTCCAACCTCGTTTTACCCTGCTGGAATAAACTTACATTTTTAATGTGGCTCGCTCTTACGAATTTTTGCCCTCCTACCCCTTCTTTTCAGCCGAGCAGGCATCAACCATCGCCAAGACTTCAAATAACCAGACCAACTCCAAACTACAAGCTGTTCCAAACTCCACGCCCACTGGATAGTGGAACGCCATTGCTGACCGCGCATATTGCTATTAAATTCACACCTTATGGTCTGACATGCTATTTTCGCTGTGGGGATGAGTCTATTAGAGACAGATACCCCGTAATTCAATGTCTTGGTCTTGATCTTAGATTTGCAAGTTTTTAATTATACAATAGCCCATATTTAAAAACTGTACTTTTTAGTTGCTTGATCTTATTAGGCAACGTACAAATTTGCATGTGAATCCGGTGCTTGCATAGGCTATATTGTACCCGCGCAGCAGAAGAATACGTGCTTCTTTTACCAGTCGTATTACGGTCGGACAGCGAGTTTCTGTTTTTGTTTATTTGTTTGTTTGTTGTAGGTGGGTGAATCGTGTAGTTGTTCAGTTTTCAATAATGTATGTTGAAGTGTAACTTACAGTCTAACATAAAGCTTCCGGTGAAGTTTACAGCGTAAATCCCATGAAACCGTGTAAATGTACTGTGTTTGTAAAAATAAAAACCATAAATAATAAAACGTAATAAATAGTATAAATGCGTTAAGTAAAGCAAATAGTACTAAATTACTACTATGTATTATATAAATTTTAATTATTTTATATCAAATATCATTATAGAAGTATATAATCACTATATATATATATATATATATATATATATATATATATATATATATATATATATATATATATATATATATATATATATATATATATATATATATTTATATTTATATATATATATATATATATATATTTATATATATATATATATATATATATATATATATATTTATATTTATATATATATATATATATATATTTATACCTGCGGTTATTGCACGAGTTTTAGCATGGTTCGAGAAGTGTATACTTTAATAGCATATTCAATGATTTCTGATTATCCAATAGGTTGATTATTTGGATGTCATGCTCATGTAATTAATTACTTATTAATTACTATAATTACTAGTAATGATAGTTACGTTACAAGATTCTAAATTTTAAATTTTCAAATATATATTTTTCACACTTCTGAAAATCTACAGATATTACTTTAACTTAAGCTTTTTAACATGGAAATTAATTTTGTTTTTTTGAAAATTATGAGCACAGGAAATAAAACCTTTTCCTTAAAAGTCCCAGGAGCATTTCCTTGCCTTGTGTAAATAAGATTCTCATCTATTTTTCAAAGTAGAGAAAATTTTGTGTTTTCGTAAATCCCATATTTTTAAAAATATCTCTTCTTATTCATACTCTCTAACACATTTATTTTCGGGAATTCAATGAACTGTTGTTTTATTCAATGGACGTTTGTTCTATTTCTTCTATTCTATTGTGTTATTCTATTTAAGTCATACACCATCTCTATGTTCCTTGAGACGCCGATTTGTTCATACGTAATATATATCAGACATTTTGCGATATAAACTGAATTTCTTTTTATGTAGTCCCTAATTTTTTCAATCAAAAATTCTCTGTACAAACAATAAAATATTTTTGCAATATTTGATTTGAAAATTTCTTTTACATCAAAAAATATGTGTATTTTATCTCCTGCTGTCTATTCAAAAACGTATCACTTTTTCTAAAGTATATTTTGTTATGAATACTTTATTTATATTCATTTTTAGAGTATATATTAAGGTAGAAGAAACTATGTTCCATATGTACCTCAACATATTTTAAGATGTGCTAACCGAAAAGTTTATTATTTCATTTGATGTTTCTCCATATACCGATGTGATTAAGAGGTAGTAATATATGTCAAACTACTTACTATGCACGGAAAAATAATTATATATATATATATATATATATATATATATATATATATATATATATATATATATATATATATAAAGACATAATAGAAATATAAAAGAAGGGAGGTAACGCGAAGTGCTTACACAAAGGCGGTAAGGGGTAGTGACCTTACTCCCCAGTTAACAACATGCATGTCTTTAATGCCGCGGCATGCACTCCTGGACGCCAGCACTGACATTAGCCAACCTCCGGAGTGATAATCAAAATCATCACAAGACCCTTGATAAAGGAATTGGACATGAAAAAGTAAGGACCAAGTTATAGAGACAACCAAATTCCTGCACATGCTACATATTTATAACATCAAAATATTCAATTCAGCAGTTTTGATGTCTGTGATGTCACAAACATAAAGATGTTCGATTCAAATTCACAAAGTCTTCAAATATATACACAAATTCAACCCATAAATTTCGTTTTTTCTGTAGTAATTTTTGATGTAATGTATCATAAAACGTTTTGGATATTTTTGCATGAATGCCTGTAGTAAGAATTTTTTGTCACTTTCCAGTCTGGTGACGTCACTGCTTACTATTCTTTTTGTTCTAGCTAGACCACCAATGAATACATTTCTAAATATATTCAAGTGTAAATTAGAGGTCCAATGTATGATACCTGCTGTAGCAATATTATAAGTTATTCTTTTATCATATATATATATAATGAAAGTATATTATGGTTGAAATCAATACTGAGATCTAGAAAATTTATTACATTATTCTGGGTTGGTGAATTTTCTTCTAATATTAAATCTGAGTGATAAAATTCAAAATTCATTTGAAAATTTTCGTTTTCATAAGCTATTAACAAATCATCGACGTAACGTATGTAAATCAATTCATTGTTAATATGGGACATTTTTTTCAAAATGATCAAGATAGATGATGTCCGCCAAAATTGACGAACATCCCCCGCCCATGGGGATGCCTTTGATTTGCTTATAGAAATTCAGCCCGTTATATAAGTAGTTTTCCTCTACAACAATCTTTATTAGAGATCTATAACGTTCGATTTCCACATATTTCTGCATCTCAAATTCCCCGTACAACGAGTTAAGTATTCGGTATAATACCTTGAGTTCAATATTGTTAAAAAGTTCTTTAAAATCATAAGTTCTGAAAAATAATTTTGCTTGATTAGGCTTTAAAATCTTTATAACTTCGTAGCTATTTCCGACAATATGAGATCCCCGATCTTTAATTTTCTTTAAGATAGGTTTCAATACCGCGAGAAGCATTTTGTTAGCTTTAGTGAGGTAAGTTTTGTATCCAACTGTTACTTGTCTAAAGCTTTTTGGAGTTTTATGAAGCTTGGGTATATTTATTAAATATGGATATTTTATTCTTTCTGTATACTTAATACCTGCCTTAAGATATAAGGCCTTGATTCTGTTATTAATCACCTGGTTTGTTAAAGTTATTCTGCTGTATAAGGCTTGATTTTCGTAATTTGCCATAAGGGTTTTTATGTAAAGGTATTTGCAAGTAAATGCATAATTACCCGGAACTTTATCGGTGTATGTTATTATATATTGTTCCTGTAATAATGTAAGATGCTTTATATCCAGTTTACAACTCTCTTGACGAGCATAATACATTCTGTAATAATACCCGAAATCATTCAAAACACTTGATCTCCACTTGTTGAATGTAAAATCCGGGATGCTGAATTTTATAGACATCCTATAAATAAATGCATCTAGATTCTTTGTAAATGAATCTAGTGGATTTCCTTGGTGTGGATTACGGTATTTGGTGACCAATTTGAAAGCTCTTATTAAGGCATTATTATTGATTACTTCCAGATTACTTGTAACTATATGACCTATAATAGGATCTTTATATGGATTGGTGTTACAATTACATGTTACATTATTTCCAATTGAAAGATTTTTACTTAAAAGGTTATAATTGTAAATTTTTCTTCCCGAAGAAATTTCGTTACTGTAAGTCGTGCCAACTGATTAGGCACGACAGAGTCTAATACAATATTGCCACTTCGTGTGATAAAAGAGTACCTAGTAAAACGAAAAACGATATGAAATCCGAGAAATATGAACTAGAGAAGCAACTATATAAAATAAATATGAATAAGAGTGTATAAACTTAACTCAAAGAAAAACAATGACGACGAGAATTGTAAAGTTTGAAATGGTCATGCCGTAACTCCGAAAAGTATGGTGTCACTGACAAATCACTAACCAGATTACTGAGGTTTTCATTTATATATAAGAAGCTTCGAATAAATCCGAATCAAAATCTGAAAAGCATTTTTTGAAAAATGGTGGCATCAGAAAAATCAAACCAACGTCAAGACATCCATAACAAATTAGCAACTAAAGATTGACTTCTTAATTTATGACACAATTTTAATATTACTTTAAGCGATGATTTACGGCGCAATTAGTTTATACAATATACGATATTCCTCACTGATAAAAAATTATTACATGACCCAAATATTGATCTATACAAACAGATTATTTTTAGTGGTAGGAGTGAATACTAACTTCAAATTAAACATATTAAACGTTCTAGCAAATTATTTAATGATTTTCGTATTAAGAAAGCCTGATTTTCCGAAATGTGCATCTACGCAACATTTTATTGTGATATAGTTACTCATTATTATTGGGCCAATTTCAATTCCATCATTTTGGTTAAATTATGACTAACCTGTATCTCGGAAAATACCTTTCATCATTATTTATCTTTGTACAAATTTTACTATCCCAATCGCACCAATCTGCAGTTATTCAAGATTCAAAGTTATTCTTATTAAAGTGGAACATACAACATATTTTCTCTGAAATCAATTCGATGTTCAATTGCCACGATTTTCTACTGGATAACATTTTGTGTGGGTATGGTATTGAAATTGGCATCATCATTCGTAACGAGATTCGTAACTGGTTCTCTTTCAGATCTCCGTTAATTTTTGCATACAACCAGCAGGGTAATTTTGTACGAGCACTACGCAGCATTGTCCCAGCCGGGAATCCAATCACAGATCTTTGAACTGGCCAGCCAATGAACAATTAATCTAAATGGATAATCTCCCAAGATTTTCTCGAGGACGTGAACCCTGTATCTTGCTTTTAAAGTCCTATTTAACTTCTAGGTTTCCATGTGTAAATTTTGTTCTTGCTTGAGTAGGGGCTTTTCGGCTACCTCTGGTGTGCCCCAGGGCTCTGTTCCTGGTCCCTTGTTATTTATTATTTTTATTAATGATCTTGCTGATTGTTTCAAAAATTGCCTTTTTTATGCTGACGATTTGAAAATTTTATGTCCTATTTTTGATGCTGTTTCATGTAATAATATTCAGTCTGAGTTGCATGTCCTTTGCGATTGCTGTAGCAATAATCGTGTTCATCTCAATATTAGTAAATGTAGTGTTGTGTCTTTTACTCGAAAGAAAAGTGCTTATATTATTTTCTTATGGTATTGGCAACTCTGTTTTGGCTAGAATGTTTGCTATTACTGATCTTGGAGTTATTTATATGTCAAATTTTTCCTTTTCTCCTCATATTTCTAATACCTGTTCTAAATCCTATAGTAAACTGGGTTAAATTAAGAGAATTACTCAGGATTTTACAAATGAGGATACCATTATTGTTCTTTTCAATGTCTTGGTCAGGTCTGGGCTTGAATATGCGTAATATGCGTCTGTGGTTTGGAGGCCTTTTCATGCCGTTCACTCAAACAGGATCGAGATCATTTAAAATAATTTCTTGATTTATCTTTATTATAGGAAAACTCGCATTCGTTGTTATTCCTTATCGCTACTTTTCTATGTGATTTGTTTGGATTAAAAAGTTTACAGAGCAGAAGGGATTACATTCTGTTTTCATTCTTCAAGAATCTGTTTGGTGGCCGAGTTGATGGTTCCCCTCTTTGGGGTGGGATTGGGTTTCGTGTTCCTCAGTATACAACAAGAAGCATTAACTTACTTGCTGTAAAGAATTTTAATTGGAATATTGGATGTAATAGTGCAATTACTAGTTTTTCTAAATTATACAACAATTTCCCTGTGAATCTGGATATTTTTATTCATTGGAGATGGATTTTAAAAAGCATCTGTTGTAAACATCCTGTATTTTATTGTATATATTCATGTGAATCTGTTTATGAAGATCATTTGTTGTTGAAGGTTTGCTTTTCTTTTTATTGTATTATAACTTTTTAATACATTTTAACATTTTAATGTATTTTTATTCCTGCACGCTGTAACTGGAACTACATCCTGTAGCTTGCAGTCTTTTTCAAATAAATAAATAAAAATAAATAAATAAATAAATCTTCTATGATATGGATTTAATACTACACTTTAAATTAAGTTATATTGTTCAATCTGAACGCAAATTCCTATTTTTACTAATTTATTTGTCTTCGGGAAGGACAGTTTTTTCATTCTATCTTTTAATGCAAACGCCATATCTTTGATATTGGTGCTATCGTCATTTTAGTAAATATTTATACATATTTCAACATGCAGTTAAATAAACAGTGATTCTACTTTTCTTGTTATTTAGTAAATCAAAAAACCGCTTTTCAGACTAAAAAAATATTTTTGCATTATTTGCTTAGGAGCATTCTGATATTTTGGCATGTGTATTTTCTTAGATCTTTTTATTGCAAAATCTTAAAACTCCTCGCATATTAATTAATATATTAAGTTTAAGAATATACATATGAGGTGGCTAAATTATTATTATATTCACTTTTAAAAATATAGTCATGGAACTTTTCATCAGTTTTAGATGTTTTATTTTCAACTAATCCTATTTTTATTGTTAGATACTATACTATGTACACACAATTTTATTAAACCCCTCTATTATGGTTCGAAAGAGAACACTAGTCAAGTTCTATCCTAAAATTTACAATGTTGAAGACTCTAACAGACACTTTTTACACAAGCCAGCAAGGGCTTTTGTAAGTGACTTACCTAAAAAGTTTTACGGAATTTGGTTCGTTCGTTACTAATTCCCCCGTGGTGAAGGAGCGCCTAAGCACCACGTCCACAAGACCCCCAGGGTATCCCATTGCGAAGAGGATGATATTTGCAGCTCCACTTTTATAGGCGGAAGTCTGACGTGGCCTCGACATGACAACACCCATGCCCGCTGGCGGGATTCGAACCCGCAACCCGGCAATCCAGCGATCAGTCGGAAACGCATGCCCCTGACTGAAATTTGGTACATTAGTCTTTGAGTTAGGGTGGATACATACATTGCACAGACGTAAATTCTTGACTTTTAATCAGGGGGAGATTAATTTCTAATGCAATTCCTCAGGGCTCGAATCTAGCAACGCCGAATTATGCGACGGAACCTGAGAATACGCAACCGCGCGGTTTTAAAAGCAACTGAATATTGGATCTAGTCAGTACTGCAACTTGACATCAAATGTAGTCGTGATTTCATGTAGTATTAAAATTGTTTTTCCCTTTTATAGAATGAGTCATGTGTTTTTATGTAACTTATTGATGTATCGTTCTTATTCGACGATGATGGATCTTAACCCGGCGTATTCAGTTGGAAGTGCGTTTCCATAAAAATTGATAAACTTTAAATTATTATAATCTCAATTTTTTCGTCACGATAGACACTCGATAGACAATTTTTTCACACACAGGCGTCGCGCTAAAAATATATTTTTTATGTTTTAGAGGGCCCAAAATGTGTAAATCCTTCGAAAACTCAAGTTGCGATTATTGATATGATTCAAATGCTTTCCCTATGCATTACCATGTACTGTAGGGAAAGTAAAAATGCTTGCAAAAATGGTAGTGGTATTATGACTGTATCTCACTAATAATCAATTGATATCTTGAAATTACTAATTGAAAGAAATATGCTCGATTACACTCCAATTATTCAATTGCATCAAGAAAATGCATACTCAGTGTGGGAAAGTGAAATTCTAAAGAATGTTTCATGATATTTCCAAAGAAATTGTGTCTAGGAATATTATATATATATATATATAGAATATGTCCTTAAAATTATCTGAAAAGTATCGAATAAGTAAAAAAAGGAATTTATTTTTCGGTTTTATATTTAGAATGAGCAATATCTTAAAAACAAGGCATATAAGCGATGCGATTTAGAAATGACATTTTTGAACTTAATCAAAACATATCTATAAATTATTATTTATTAAACAAGAATTGCAGTAATTGAGTTTACGTCTTTAAACCGTTTTCAAAAGCAAATATTCGAAGAATAGAAGAATTTTCATGCAATCAATTCTTTATACTTTTCATTTCATAACTTTTATGAATGTCTTTCAATATTTAAAAACTTGTTTTCTATCATTTCCTTGCAAATCAAGACCATAGGCCAATGAAAACTTTTCTTAAATTTCCTTATAATTTTATTGTTGATTAAAACTATTTTTTGTTTCAAGATAAAAGGTAATTCTAAGTTTTGTGTAGAGCAAAAGATAAGCAAATATAACTTTAATGTTTACTTAACAGAATTATCTGCATTTTCTATCACTTTCTTTTTAAGTACAGACTATATATTTTTGAAGACATGGGTTATTTTTTTATAACTAGATAATTTTTATATTTAGTAAAAAAGAAATTGAATATATTATATTCCAATTAAAAATACCGGAATTAATTAAACATTAGCCGGATATTTTTTACTTATTGCATTCTATTTTGTCTAAAGTATGCACATTTTTTTTACTCTAATATAGAATGCTACAACTTCTTAGAACTGACTTTTGTTATAGAAATTTATTTTATTTTATATTTTAGAATGTAAACATATACTATTCTGTGAAAAACTATTCATTTTTTTGGAAATATTCTAAAGAATCATAAAACTAAACATTCTCAGAACTCGCTTTGTATTTCTACTCTCTACAGCAATAGATAAATGATGTAAGAAGTGTATTCAGAAATGTTCCAAAACTCTAATAACTTGATTTCTCTCCTGGGAAAAAATTACTCAGAATTATAATAACGTAAAACATTTTTTTAGAACAAGTTACTACATTTTAGAGTAAAACCATGATGTAAGAACGTAAAAATATTTAGAGTTAGAAAATACAGCCAATTTTATTGTACAATAATGTATCAACAACTCCACTTTAATAATACCAGATACAGACACCATAGTTGTAACAAAAAGTTGTAGACGCATATATTTGAAGAAAAAAGGTATTATCAAATGTAATGCATAGGTTCAGATTCACCAAACAAGCCAATCGACAAGTTTAACAACACAGAATTCAAACCTAGAAGCATCAAATTTCATCTAATCACTATTACCCGAAGAGGAGAGTCAACTAAGTCACCCGTGAACGTATCAATTCGATCTGGGCGAAATACCCCAATCGTTATCGACAATGTTAGACTGGCGATTTGTCACATCCGAGGGCAATGAACACAATAAAGAGAAGAGAAATCCAAATTACAAAGGTTTCTTCAAAACAAAGGGAAATATATGCAAGTTAAAAATCGTCAATGACATATCATTGAGAAACCTTATAATCGATAAGATATGGTGCAATGTAATAACCATTTACTATACACAAAATCTTATGTGTATGCAGCCCATGATTTTCTTTGTATGGTGCAATGAATTTACTTTATTCAAGGTGAAATAACGATGTATAAGTTCCACGGTACAGTGTTTTTAACGTTGAATTGTACATATAGCGCTTTTCTAAATGACAACATGTAAAATGCTTTTGAAGCGTCCAATTAACTTATATTTCACACAACTCTAATTTGACAGTAATCAATATTCATAGCTTCCTCAATAAATAATAGTCAATAATTAATTCATGAATTTGGTGCCATTTTCGTTATAAATTTTTGCATTTCAAAATTTTCGTTCAGTCTGTAAATTTTGCCAACTTTGGCGATATTTCACTAGATTATAGGTAATTTACCAAATGTATCGCCAACCATTACATACAACACGTGAAAAGATAATTTCTTATGTACTAGAAGATATTCTCGTTGAATGACGAAATTAAAAATGTGCAATACATTGCCTTTTATTAACATTATTTTTATCAATTTGGCGACATTTTTATCACATTTGCTGCATTTTCGTCACATCGCGACAGTTTTGTTTAAAATATTAGAGTGCCCACCTTCTCCTGTTTCCAGTTCTCAACGCTCGCCAACCACCGTATCTTACACTCTGTCGCCCCACGTGTTAGTAGACGCAATACGCCCGTTGGGGTATTAACTTTGCTAGAACTCAATCCTCGGAGCCCATCTCGAGATCTCTGTCGACACTGCCAACGAACACGACTGCTTCGGTACTACCAATTGGCTCGACCAATTATACCTTTACCCGAACGAAAAAATAATTAACTTCCAAATTGCTTAAAATATAGAATAATACATAAACTAAATTAAAATTCTTGAAAGGGCTCCAACTTGCAAAATGCAAACTATGGCTATATGTCTGCAAAAATCCGTGGTGGTTCTGCTAGATTGTCCAGGATTTGAGATCACCGCTCAAATACTCTTATTTTTGTTTTGACATGGCATTGACTTGATATCACCTGGACTAAAGTTTGAAATGACAAACGGCTTAATTCAGCGTATTTCTCTAGCAATCCTATGCAAATGTACGAAAATTCATATTTTTCAAGATATAGTTTTTGCGGCACGAAACATAGAGTCTAGACCAAACATATAGCAACTTTCTTTTAATATAGAGAGATATTCAGTATAACGGACAATATTTCAGTTTTTACGCTTTGTTACATTCATTATATTGTATGGCATTGTATTTGGATTTATAGCTCAACTCTGGTTTGAAAGAGGGTTGTTGTTGTTGAGATCCAGACCGTCCGACCTACCAGAAAGGTGTAAGGTAACTGTTTGAACGGCTGAGAAGTACCAGCCAATTTAGACCGGAACTCAGTGGGGGAGGCATCCACAGGGGCAGTAGCCTCTTTCCCCTACCACCAACCTCTCGGAAGGACTTACGGACCCACATGTTTACCATGGTCGTACTCCGCATGAACACGGCGGCAGTTGTGGCTGCGTGCAAATCAAACCACCGGTCTACCACGTCCGAAATGTGCCAACAGCACGCGGTGTTCGCAGGTGGTCACCCACCCAAGTACTAACTACGCCCGATGCTGCTTGACTTCGGTGATCTAACGAGGACCGGTGTTTTCAGCACGGTAGTGCCGCTGGCCTGGTTTGAAAGAGGGTATAGTTTATAATCTCAATCTGCTGCGTATAGTAGAGAAGCAATGAGTCTATATCCAGTGATAGATTTTTGTATTAATTGCTTAGTTAAATAATTATTTTTTTAAGTTTATATGTAATGAGTATAATACATTGTATTGATAAATAAGATTCAAAATTAATTAGATAGAGACATTGACAATTTTCTTCAAATATTTTTATCATTCTGCAATTCAATGCACTTAACTTTTATATAAATTCAACAATTAACTAAGTACTTCTTTTTACTTTTCTTTATACTTATATAACCACAATTTATTTTTTAACTAAGCTATGCCGTTTCCATTTGTAAATAGGGTTTTATTATGTTTTCCTAACTGAAAAATTATTCTACGTTTTTATAAAACACGTTTCTGAAAACCATTACTTCTCTATGTACTCTAACACATTTATTTGTGCTTTAGAATGACCTTTAAACATTTGCTTTTCAGTAGCAAGGAGTATGTGTATTCTCCGGACTTCCAAGTAGTTCGTCGAATACAATAAATCCACAATTTTTTTAAATACCTTTTTATATTTGTATTTTTTTATTTATGTTTTTAATTTGACATTCGTGCTTTTCAATCATATTATGTATGTCAGTAAGTAGCAACAATATAAAATTTGGATAAAATTTTCACCGCAAATTTAATTTTAAATAATAACCCTCAGTGCCGGTGCACATAACTGACGATAAGTTGACGCTACGTCATAACAATGCATTGATTTGAATGATACAATTCACACGGGATGCTAGGCCTAGTGTCAATTTGGCGTTAATGGAATATCAAAACAAGTATGGTTTATGGCCGGTACGCAAGAGCGATATTCGTCCTTTTACAGTCGCGACCTAAGACTCCAAGATAACTCTCTATCCAAGTAATACGCAGTTCAAACGGGGACACTAAGTCTAACTTCAAGTTGGGGTCAATGACGCGTCAAAAAGTAGGACGTTCGCGGGTTTCGCTAAGCCATTCATATGCTCTGGGGCAAGAAAAACCATTTAAATTCCGTCATTTATGTGGTGACCATAAGAAATATATGCAAATTATATTAAAAATTAAACATATTAAACATGGCTTTAAATCGTAAAATCGTATTGCATCTTGCCGCATAAAAACCCACCATTAATTTATTTTGCGAGTGCCTGGAATAGAATTATTAATTATACTACAGAATTGAGTTCACAAATTTTAACTATAAAATAAACACTGTTTATTAAACATATTATAGTTATAATTAAATTACAATAATCATCACATTTATTTAAAGAGGAGATTGGGTGTGTGAGACTGGGCATATTAATTTCTAAAATTGGTTATAACTTTTTATAATAGTTGATTTGCACATACCTTTGTTATTGTCTTACTTCTGTGAAGTACATTACTGATATAGAGACTCATAACTGATTGCCTCTTGAATATTTATATCTTCATTTCTCAGCATCTGAATACCCTCATTTTTGACTGGTTGCTAATTACATCATCGCTGCGTACACGTAACTTCATGAATTTTCGAATTTGCTCTGATCAACCTTCTCTGTGTGCATCAAACTCTTGTTTCATGCTCACTGCATCCTCATTCTCTTCATCTGTGTGTAAGCTAATGAATATTCTGATTTTTTTTGTTGAACCTTCTACCTGTTGCCACCTCCTTTTGCCTGAGATCCAGATACGCATATCATATCCCATTGGTTGACCTCAGGGTGATGCGGAAACACATCCTCATTGGTTAAACCTTTAGCCAATTGCATGGTTTCATTTTTAGTGTCAAAGGACGTGATTGCAAAAATAATTCATGTGAGCATTTAGATGTGGTATATTTGTCGACTTATCTTTTATTTGCAAAAATGTTTTAACTGAAGTTTCAAGAAATGTAGATATTGAACATATGAATATAACATTATCTAAATTACTATTTAAAATTGCTAAATAATTTCTAATTCATATATACTAATTACAGAGTGGCCGTCGGTCTGTTTAAAGGTCTAGCATTCTCAAATAGCATTTTCAAATACATTCCAATAGATATAGACTTAAAATTTGTATATTGGTCAATTGTTCGATGAAATCCAGGCAAAAATTGACTTTCAAAAGTATTGATTAGAACGGATTTTTCACACCAAAACGTTCGAAACGCAAAGAAATATATAGGCATACTTAGCAATGACATGAAGATTTTAAATGGTGTTTAAAAATAATCCAATAGAAAGAAAGTGCACAATTTCAGTTTTCCCATACTTACAAATTTAGAAGTGTCCGCCACCAAGATATATCATTTATATAATACGGGACAAACGTATTCTTTCAATTTAGATAGAAACTTGCAATTTGGCATAATGGTTCATTATTCGATAAAACTCCGAAGAAAAATCGAATTTTTCAAAAATGTCCATTAGAAGAGGTCTACACCAAAACGTTCTTAACCTGAAATAATGGACAAACATATTTAGCGATAAAAGAGACTTTAAGTTTGGTGTAATGGTAGATAGTTTGAAAGGAGAAATGTGTATTATATATATTTGTTAATTTCGGTATGTCTCTACAAAATGTTCGAATTGCTGAATATAGGAGAAAGGTTCTAAAAATATAGAGACTTGAAATTTGGTATATCGTTTGATAAAACCCCGAGAAATATCAAATGTTTCAAAAATGTTCTTAAGGGAGATGGTGTTCAACACCAAAACGTTTGAAAGGTAAAATGACAGAGAAATATATTTTGAAGATGAGATGGAGGCTTAACATTTGGTGCAAAAGTAGATCGTTTAATAAGAAAGAAATATGCAATTTCAGCTACCTAATAACTGTAACTTTAGTCCACTTCAACAACAAGAACTTGCAATTTCGTCCCAGTAGCTCAACAGTAGAGCATCCGGTCTGGCGAGTTTGAAGATCCAGGGTTCGACTCCATGTTTAGACGGCAAGGTTCTTTACAATGGCGTCCGAATAAATCAACACTGTAGGTTCGTGAAAAAATATGTAGATGATCTGAAGATGACCCTAGTACGATTAGCACGGATTATGAGGACTCTAGGACATGGAACGCCTATTTCAAAGAGAGAGGATAACGACCACGCAGGAACCTAACATGGTGGACAAAAATACCATCTAACGTGAGGTAAAAATAGAAGGAGGCGATCAGTCAGATTAGTCAGATTGTCAGTTAGGTGGGTCAGATCAGTCAGACTATCAGTAAGCTAATCTGACATTAAGGAGTGGAAAATGCAGAGTCCACTTTCACAATGAGAGTTTGCAATTTCATCCCAGCAGTTCAACGATAGTACGTCAGCTGGCCAGTTAGAAGATCCAGGGTTCGATTCCCGGTTGGGGCAGCAAGGTTCTTTACAACTTATTCAAAATTTATAAGCACTATCATCTTCAAATTTGTAATGCTAGTCTACTTACAACAAAATAAAAAAAGGAATGTTCAACTTTATTGGTTTAGTAAAATTCTTGTTGCCATGTACTGTAATAAAGTATTGTAAAACTTATATGCTGACTTCAATATACACTCTGCAATTCTAATGTTACTCAACGTCGTAGAATTGTAACTTGAATCTTTATAAATATTTTTATCCAAAAACGTGCGTATACTTTCTGAAATGTATTCAATAGATATGTCCCCGAAAAATACTTTTTGGTTTTCTTCGAAACCGCATTTTATATCTTATCCATTTTGATACATTTCACAGCGCATTCTCCTTTTCAATATTTTCACCTTGAAGAAAAATATTCGAAAAAAATTTGAAAATGTATTTATCCTTTTAGCTAAAGAATCTTGTTGAATTTCTGCTTTTACTTTCTCGGATATATCATTTCTTAGATCATTTTCAATGTGTAATATTTTTTCAGGTAGTCTGTGTGAGAACATTTCCCACCATTTAGGTAATTTTAAGTCTAACAAAGAACTCAGACGAGTGGCGCCACGTATGACGGTTTTGCTCGGAAAAATTTATGATCCATACATCCATGACACCATTAGCTGAAAAAATGTACGATGGGCGTAAGCGAAGCTTTTGAGCAAGATTTGCACAATGTTCAATAAGCTAGATAGGAATCAATCAAGAAGCACCCCAGCATAGCGCAAAGTCTAGGCCAATGAAAGTCGGGGAAATGCATAAGCCAATGAAAGTTGGGTGAGGCGTGTTTTCTTGGAGCAGGAAGGGATGCAATTGCTTAATAAAAAAGTATACCGGCATCAGACATCAGATCATCAATAGTAGATATGATTATCAGATGAGAAAGAACATCGTAAGAGGTGTGGTGTGGAGTTCACAAATATGGTCTCCAAAAGAATCTGCTACATATATATGAAAAGGTGATAATGGTGAAAATGTAGCTGATATGTCAACACACGATTTGTAACAGATCCCGCGACCAGCAAGGAGAAAATTAGGCAGTGTAACGGTACCAGATGTATGTGACAGGTTTATTTGCAATTGATCGAGTTTTATCTTCTACATGTTTCGATCAAAGCTAGGTCTCTCATTGGAACCTGTTGGATCATCTCTTGAAATAATTAATTCGAAATGTTTTGTGAAAATGTATATGAATCGTAATTGATTGTTAAACAACTATTAATCCTTAAATTAAAATTATGTAATTAATGACTAAAATAATGTTTCATTTTAGCTAAGGTAAGTGAGCTCGCACCTGGGGAAATTTGTTGGGTTTTGCAACATGACCACTGTACTATTTTTCGGTTACGAGTAATATTTTCTTTCACTACAGTCTGTAAAGAACTCATGAGCCCAGTAAAGAACTCACGTACGAGAAAAGAATCAAACCATAGATTTCTGCTTGTCTTGTGTGCGATAGTATTCATTGAGCTGCGTGTATGATGAAGTTCTTGTATTAAAAAAGCCACATATTTCTGATGATGCATATAGAAAATCATGGATAGTTATGATATATTGTAATATAAATTCATTAATGGAAAGATTAATAATTACAATTCGAATTTAGGTTATTTACTTTTAACTCTTTTATTTCAAAATATAATAATATATAAGTAAAAAACTCTTTGTGTGAAGGATAAGGAAGGCAAGAGCAACGTAAATAATCACAAATAAACATGATAATGCAGCTATTGCTGGGATACGTTGAATCCCCTTCGATAGTGCAAGAGAAACAACATACCCGAATTAAAAAAAAAGGAATGGGCGCAGAAACAGAGGTGATTGTATATCAAACACCTGAATTAAGGAGGAGACTAAGAATGGAGAGCTAATCCAGGATTAAGGATAGAGAACTCCTTGCTCTTTCATCTTACAGCTTCTGCTTCTTTCATCTGCTCCCATTCCTTTTCGAAATCGGGTCTGTAGCTTCTCTTGCACTGACAAAAGGGATCCAACGTATCCTTGAAACAGCTGTATACTACATTATCTTGTTTAATTGTACTTATTTACGTTGGTCCTGTCTTCCTTATAATAATATTTAGTTAAATGTCTCAGAGGATTTAGAGCAATGGAATGTCCGACTACAGTTATTAAATTTTGTTAATTACCTAATTTTATAGTTACCAGATCGTTACAACAAATTAATAAGTGAATACATTATCCCACATCGTTGCTTCCAGTCTCACTCTATCTTTCACACTGATATAAAACCATTGTTTGTCTCTATCTCTGGATTACTGTTTGTCATTGACACTTTTAGTGCATTAGTCTTCTGGCCTTTTCGGTCATTTCTTCTGATGTTTCTGTTTCTATAATCATCTTTATCAGTTAGTTCACTTCCATAGCATCTCTCCTTCTTCTCCTGTCTTCCTCATCTCCATTTTAGCGAGCTTCATCTACTCCTCTCACTATATTGCAGGGCAAGAGCTGGTCATGGAAAACCCGTCTCTCAACACTGGTTGACTCGTGAGTACATTACGAAAAAATCTGATGTGGGCAACACATGACTTTCCTTATATAATGCAATGAATTTACTATTTTTACAATAAAAAATAGGTCTTTTTATAGTAGCTATTTATATTCTTTCCAAGAAATTGAATTTTCATCAATTAATCGTCATTTTCACTGATTTAGTGTCATTTTTATCCATTTGGCGAGATTTCCGTTAATTTGGCAACATTTCGAAAAGTCGCCAAGTTGGCGACATTCCGCTAAATTCGGCGCCAAAATCTCGCCAGGAGTTATGGACGGAGAAATAAGTTATTTTTACAGCAGTTAAATAATTATTGACGTTCAAATACAAAAGTATTACTAAAGTATATTTTCTCATGAATGGAACGAGCTAGATCCACGAGAATGATGTCACTCAATTTATCGCATGATATTACATATGAAAAGTAAGCATGTTTCTCAACAGCTAATATATGTATTTTTAATTTATGGGATTTTTTGATAAATTTATTTTAAAAATGCGCAATATCTCGAGAATGGTTCATGCTAGCGTTCTAAAGTTTATATCAATCGTTTTCAAAGGTAAACTTACATTATAAATGTCTATTTAGGTAACTTTATTAAAGGTTTTGATTTTTTGATGATTTTTTCAAAATTTCAATCGACAATTTAGAGGGGTTCTGAACATTCGATTACGTTGATATACAATAAGCTTCCAGTATTGACGGATTGTGATTTTTGTACCAAATTTTGTTCAAATCAGTCCATTTGTTCGTCAGTTATCGCCTCCACACACACACACACACAGACATCACTTCAAAAATGTTTTATTCGTGATCAGGGATGCTTGAAACGTGCTCTCCCGTCGAAAACTCAAATTCGAATTTTCGACCCCATCACAATACTTTCGTTATGCATTATGTATATAAGAAAAGTAATATGACAGTTATAGTATCACTTTATGAAGTCAGAAAGGCGCCATGATTGTATTTTTCTGTTTAAGTTCATTACTATAATGGGGAATATAACACAAATAATACACCTATATTCTAAGCTTGAATATCCATATTTGTGATTCGAAAAGTTTCTGGGATCAAATAATCTATATTTAAATTTAATTTCTGACCTCACATATTAAATGAAAACTTCGGTGACATCACCAGCCTTCTGACATCTTTTATTTAGGAATAAATAATGAGTTACAATTAATATCTGTCATCATAACACATTGTCGTAGAATTAATATTATGCACGACCATCTATTTAGTGTAAAATAAATATAACTGTCACTAGTTCGTTAAATGAATATTCCTGTTATCTGATTCATAACATTGCAATAGATAGTAGGGACTCCAGACAATTATTAATTCTATACAGTTCAAATTGACACTGGGTAATAATACAAACACTAAAATTAATTTGAAAAAGAAAAACAATTAAAGTCAATTCCATCATCGAGCATCTACTTATGATGAGGAGGTCTGGATAATCCTGCGGTTATAGCACGAGAATCACACATGGCTTACCGTGTTCCATAATCGACTTCACCCAAACATATCCCTGTGCCTAGGGATTGCAATCCCGTAGACAATTTTCAATCCCTGGATTACGTGACCGTAAAATCTTCAATCCCGAGATCCCGGTATCCCGCGGGATTCAGTGTTTTTTTTATTTATTGAAGAAAATATATTATTTCTTTTTTATATATATTAGTGTAATAATAGAAATATAATGTTTGTAAAATTTATATATCTGACCCTGAAATGAAAAAAAGAAACCTAGCATGTGAAAATGCGAAACTCTTATCCCCGCAAAATCATATCTCTTGTGTTCGGTGTTTTATGTATATTGGCATTGGCAAAACCCCTAGATTTCATAGCTTATCGCAAATCCGAAGAAGTGCAAAACACGCTGAATGGTAAGCCATCACGTGCAGTCATTCTAGCTAATATAGCCGGTAAAGTAGTCTCACTTTTTGTAAAATAACTATAAAAATTTCTTTTTAGTATCTCTAACAATATCGCCAATACCGGCAGCACTATTCCCTTGAAAGCCGGAACTAGTTTCATCCTTATTCCTACTTCGTTTGAAAATATTAATCTCATGAATAGAATTTAAATGCACATGAAGACCTCTTATCGAACCATGTCCTGTTTTCACGATTTTTTTTACACAACATACATTTTGCCGATTGTCCATTGGCTTCACATAAAAAGTAGTTCCAAACAGATTTAAGCTCCTACACGTTTGAACTTTTATACTCTTTGTATACCTTAGTGCTATTTTTACCAGTTATAGTCATTTTGAATTAATCAACATGTATTTTATTCATATACAGAACATAAACTATCACAACAATGCTAGACGAAAATAAACATTCGGCGCTAGAATAAACACAGTAGCTATTGCCACTAAACAGCTAACATAATCGTAAAAACTATGCTACAAATACGTTTGAAGTAGCACCATTTATTGACAGAAACAGATTTCAGAGTTAGAGCACATTACTTCAAGTCATTTACTTTTAACTAATAAGTAAGTTTTCACAAAATGTGTTTCAATCTCAAAATGAAAGTTTTCGTGTGATAAACTCGGGTAAAGTTTACTTTAGTCAGTGTTTAGCGCGTGTATGTAAATCTGATAAATATACCTCAATTCCGGCATTCTGGCCTCACTAATCCCTGTATTACGGTATGCATTTTTCAGCAGGGATCCTGGGATTGCAATCCTTACTTGTGTCTACGTGGAGTATGGACACGAAAAAATCTGTAGGTCAGAAATTCCATCCAAGAAATGATTGGTCCCAGAATGTATGGTACGGTTCCTATGGTTGTCATCCCTTCGGAATTCGAAACGAAATTGGGTTGTTTTAGGGTGTAATGTGTTCATTCGTTGCACCGGGGCTGCATGTTTTCATGGCAATTTCGGTCACTCTTCGTCCTCTAAATAGGGGAATAATTACATAACAACCTGCCAGGTCTTAAAATAACTTATACATGCTAAGGGATCCATATTCATATCCAGGATTAAAACCCGGTAATTAAACTTAAAAAGCATTAGTGTGACCCGTTTGGCTCATAGATGGACCTTGAAGATCATGGAAAGTCTCATACACATAGAATTCTCTGCAAATCTAGATAATTTCCTGTTTTTTCAAAGATATTTCTATTTCCTTATAGAAAGCGAATTAATTTTCCTAGCATTTCTTTGTAATAAAGATCTCTCAAGGAATTTTCACAGTGGTATTTCACCTGGTACAAAATTAATACTATCATCATAAACAATGAAGAATAACTGGTACGATATTGCTTCATATAACGTATATTATGTTATATATATATTTTTAACTCTTATTTACTTTTCTCACGAATCTACTTTTACCCCAAATCATTCAAATATATGTAATACCATGAGACCTTATGATGGCAAAACATAATATATTGAAATATATACCATTCAAATATATCAGTGAAATATATCATTCAAAATGTTAAAGTATTTTTCAAATTGACCAGTGCTATTGAATATTAGTCCAATTTTTTTTATTTGGTGAAAACCATGTTCATATATAAACAAATGTGGTTTATATATAAACAAATATGGCTATGCTTTTGATTAAATGTTTTTAATAAAATGTGTGCAAATATCATGCATGCGGCATTTTGACAAATTAATCGTGACGAAATCTTTCAAGGAAAAACATCGCATTTCTCAACTACGTATTTTTTTCCCATATCAACTATGAGAAAATTTCTGACAAAAGTAGCATATTTCTCACTACATCGTTTTGCCATTTCAATTGTGAGAAAATTTCAAAGAAAAGTAACGTACACTCTTTTGCAAAGAAAGCGAAGCACCCCTAAAAAATAATCCTATCATCTCGAAATTTCGCATGCAAATGCCTTTATATCACGAATGGAAATGATTAAATTTGTAAGGCCAATGAATTTTAACTTCGGTCATAGCGCTCGTTTCTACTGCTCAACAAGCATCCTAAAACAGGTCAAAAATGTGGACGGTTTATCTTTACTCGTTATCGGTATTGCAGTTCCGGGGAGACACAAGCAAGAATGCAGTTACGATGTTGCCGAAAATCTTGTACGCAATTAGACGAGTTCGAACTTGGTCGTATATTCGGGATGCGTGAAACTGGCTGGTCATACAGAGCAATAGGCCGTCATCTGCACCGAACGAACATTGCTGTGCAAAGGTGCTGGCAGCAACGTTTGATGCAAGGAACTCATTGGAGGAATGAAGCCTCTGGAAAAGCAAGGTCCGCGAAAGCCAGGCAAGATCGGATAATTGTGTGATAGGCCCTAACTGGCCCAACGGCAACATTGGCCGCTATCCAACGTGCTACAATCTCTTCAATACCACCCGTGGTACCTTCCACCACCTCATGGGGCTTGGTTAAGGTGGCGTTACGCTCACGGTGGTCTTTAAGACGTCTGGTCATAATCCCACAACATCGACAGAGTCGTTTGGGGTGGTATCGTAGACGAGCATCATGGCTGCCGGCAGACTGGCATCGTGACCTGGTTCAGCGTGAATCACACTTGAGTCTTTTAGCAGATAACCATCGGGTACGTGTGTTAGGGTGCCAGGGCCAGTGGTCCCAATCAACCTCTGTTTTAAACAGGAACACAGGCATTACGCCTGGTGTGGGGTGCTACCTCATACGACAGCATGTCGCCCCTAGTCAGCCTGCGTTACAACTTTAACATCTCAACAATATGTTGATGAAATCCTTCGACCGTTTACGTTACGCTATTTACGCCTTGTGCTATCTCAAGGACATTTCCGGATTTATAAAAATATATTTATCTAAAAGTAAAATAAAATTTCATTGTACAAACATAATTTGAAATATTTAGTTTCTTAACATTAGTTAGCAAACCATTATTGAAAATGTCATTTTTATGGAATTCAATGACAAATGTTCTATGGAATTTTAATGCGATATTTCTTTTACTTTTGTAACTCAAATACATTTTTATAAAACGACTGGTTTTAGAAAAGCTTTCTGCCGAGTATAGAATATTTTTCCGAAAGGAAAACATACCTTTTTAAACTTTTCTTTACATTCACAATTATATCTCCACCATTTTACTCTGTAATACTTTTTACATTTATTCGACGTCATGTTCAGTATGTAAAATGCATTCAATTAAATTTATATCGAGAATATTTAAAAATCTTCTATTGTGATGTTCTTTGAGTGTTATTTTCATTCTATTTAAGATTCCTTTACGTTTAAATTAGTTTAGGTGATACCTTTGATAAATATTTTTCTTAAAAAAATATATATTTGTACATTTTATAACTAAAGTCTCTTTACAAGAAATAGGATGAAACTGTCACAATACATATTTTTACTCCGGTGGCTTATTATTGGAACAAAAGTAACTTTAAGTTGGAGTCATACACACATTCCAATAATAAAAGCAGCCGTGTATGAATCTTTCATCGATATATATGTTAGATTAAGAAATATTTAATGTCAAAGACAGAGAATGTGAGTTGCCAATTCGCGTTCTGGACATAAGAATAATAGCAAGATCACGAATTTTTGCATGCAAGTACCTGTATAGTTGAATTTTTGCAGGACGAAGTACTTTCTAATACTTTAGCAGATAGTTATAACTGTCTGTCTGTCCGTTCGCACGATAACTGCCGTAAAAATAATTTGAATGACATACAAAATGAAATTTTAGCATGTTGTTGAGACGGTCTGTGGGACATATGGCAATGTAAATGAATAATATCACCCAATTGGTTTTGAACTGAACCCGGGTTGAAAAAGTGAATTACATTAAATCCTATGAGACCTACTTCATCAACCATTATTTAAGCGAATTTTAAATTCACAAATTACTTCGAAAAGTTTAGAAAATATTCAAATTATCCCATAAAATATATAAAAAAAATTTCAGCAAAATATGTTCGGTATTTCTTTTAATAAAATTTGAAATAAAATTTCACCCATATTGTATGAAGAGATCACCTGACTCACTTCAAAATAAAATATGGCTTCCATCTTGTGTCAAAATCGTTATTTGTAAAGTTCTTTTTAATTTATATTTAGTGTTGCAACCGTCTTAAAACCGCTTTATTTTTTTATTTTTTTACGTACATTACTACACCAACGTATTTACAATATTTTTTAGTTTAAATGATCATCAAACTTTGATTATTTTTACAATGAAACCTAATTTTCACTTATGGAGAATGTAAACACATCAAGCTGTAAGATGAATTCCAAAAGAATTGCTGAATTTCTTAACGCAAAATTATTTAGCTCCGAATTCTGCAATATAGCTAATATTAATGAAACAATCATTGATTTTACATAGACAAGTAGACCATTCTATATTATAGTCTTTTTCGATGAAATTTTAAGCATGGATTTAGAAAGTACTTTTACCTCCATGGTTTTAAGTTTTTAAGTAAAATAAATTAGTGTAGTATTGTGATAATTTTAAAAATACCACCGCTGAATGAAGGAAATGGAAAAAAGTTTATGAATAAAATATTCACTTCTTTTATATACAGAGTCAGGCGATTTATATATTACGATGACGCCATTTGCAAAAAGTTCATTTGTTTTCGATGAAGTTTTCAAATATAATATATTATTGCATTGCCGCTGAATGAAAGGAATGGAAAAAGTTAATGAATGAAATTTTCACTTCTTTTATATAGAGAGCCAGGCAATTTATATATTACGATGACGCCATTTGAATAAAGTTCATTTGTTTTCGATGAAGTTTTCAAATATAATAAATTCTTGCAGTATTGTGATAATTTTTAAAATATCACCGCTGAATGTGTCGCACTTTAGAGATGTTTAAATAAAATTGCATTGAGTTGGAATATGTCTCATAATGAATATTTTATGCATGATTGATATTTCTTGTTACATTTCAATGTAGTCTACGAGACATTTAACTTTTTATGCACATCTGAAGTGAAAACGACTCTTTCGTATCGGCACGCCCATCGATTTTTTCGTACCGCAAAACTGTAGCATACAGAAACATGAAATTTGGTACATTTGTAGAAAAATAATGGAGTAACATGGTGAAATCAACCGTTTACTTATTTAAAATTTTATTTGGCTCAAAATATCTCGTAAAGCGGACTGTGCTAGCCCGGCGAGTTACGGGGGTTAACGAAGCGTAACGAGCAGGGGACAGAGTCAGTTACTGATTTAAATAATAACAAGAAAGATCAATCCTGTTTAAAGCATTGATTATGAAACACTTTCCAACTTCAATGCAATTTTATTTTAAAAAGTCGAAAATGCAATACATTCCTCGGTAATATTTTTAAACTTATCACAATACTACATTGATTTATTATATTTGAAAACTTAAACCTTCATTGAGAAAAATGAACTTCATTCAAATGACAGCATTGAAATATAAATTGCCAGGTTTAAATATCTCTAAAATGCAATACATTCCACGGTAATATTTTTAAAACTATCATAATACTACGATAATTTATTATATTTGAAAACTTCATCGAAAACAACTGAAATAAATTCAAATGACGTCATAAAATAAATAACACGCCTGGATCTCTCTATAAAAGCAGGATTTCATTCATAACTTTCTCCATTTCATTCATCACAATACTATAATAATTTATTTTATTTAAAAATTAAGACCATGGAGCTACAATTCATAAACTTTATGCTTAAAACTTCATCGAAAAAATTCGTCCCTCTGTTTATAAAATCAATTAATATTTCATTCATATCAGCCATGCAGACTCCATGGACTGAATTATTTTGTGTTAAAGAAATAGAGTAATTCTAATACAACTCATTCTACATATTTTGCTGTTTACATTTTACATAGGTGAAAAATAGGCTTAGTTGTCGAAATAATCAAATTTGAATGAGAATTTAAGCTCAAATATATTGTCATTGTGTTGTTTTAGTATGTAGATGCACAAAATTTAAGCAAAAATAAAGAAGTTTTAGGACGGATACAACACTCAATATGAATTAAAAAGAACTTTAAAAAATCACGATTTTAAAACAAGATGGATGCCATATATCATTTTGAAGTGGGTCATGTGATCGTTTCATATCATGGTCACGTGATCGTTTCATATAAGATGCGTAATTATTATTTTAATTTTATTTAAAAAACTACTGAATATATTTCGTTGAATTTTTTTTATATATATTTTATGGAACAATTTGACTATTACCTAAAATTTTCGAAGCAATTTGTGAAATTTAAGTACGCTTAAAAAATGTTTGAAAAATTAGGTCACATAAGGCTGAATGTATTTCATTTTTTCAACCCTGGTTCAATCCAAAACTAATTGGGTGATATTATTCATTTATATTCCCATAGGTCCTACAGACCGTCTGAACAACATACTAAAATTTCATTTTGATTAAGTCATTTTTACGGCAGTTATCGTGCTAACGGACAGACAGACAGACATACAGACAGAATGAACAAATTCATAAACACTTTTCAACTTTGTTCTAAAGTGTTAATAATATTAAGTATTTAGGGCACCTATTTCGTTATGAAGGTGATTATAGTTTCTGTCTGAAATCGGAAAATTGGTGATGCTTTCTTCAGAAATAGTTTACAAAATATTGAAAACATCAAATGCAAATATACATGTTTAACTTTATTAGTTAAATGCTTTTCCTATAATACGGTGCAGAAAACGGAATCTGAAAAGTCCAGTCCACTATGATAGGACAAAATGTTTACAATATATTAAATTATATAAATATTTGCGGAAATTGATGTCATTAATTAGCTAACTTTCTAAAAATTTAATATTTTGAAAATCAGAAAATGCTATGTAATTTTAAATACGTGAATAATATTATTAAATAAGTGAATAATAAATGAATTTTAAATAAGTGAGTATTTTATACCAGGCATTTTGCTCTCCCAACCTTGATGCAAAAAAATATATCAATAAATAAATAAAATATAATTTTTAACACTTTACAACAAAGTTGAAAAGTGTTTATGACTTTGTTCATTCTGTCTGTCTGTCTGTCTGTCTGTCTGTCTGTCCGTTAGCACGATAACTGCCGTAAAAATGACTTAATCAAAATGAAATTTTAGTATGTTGTTCACACGGTCCGTAGGACCTATGGGAATATAAATGAGTAGTATCACCCAATTAGTTTTGGATTGAACCCGGGATGAAAAAATGAAATACATTGAGCCCTATGGGACCTAATTTTTCAAACATTTTTTAAGCGGATTTAAAATTCACAAATTGCCTCGAAATTTTTAGGTAATATTCAAATTGTTCCGTAAAATATATAAAAAAAATTCAGCGAAATATATTCAGTAGTTTTTCAAATAAAAATTAAAATAATAATAACACCTCTTATATGAAACGATCACGTGACCATGATATGAATGTATCACGTGATCCACTTCAAAATGATATATGGCATCCATCTTGTCTCAAATTCGTGATTTTTAAAGTTCTTTTTATTTCATATTGAGTGTTGTATCCGTCCTAAAACCACTTTATTTTGGTTTAAATTCTGTGCATCTACATACTGAATCAACGCAATTACAATATATATGAGTTTAAATGCTCATCCAAATTTGATTATTTCTACAACGAAGCCTTTTTTTCACTTATGTAAAATGTAAACAGCAAAATATGTAGGATGAGTTGTATAGAAATTGCTGTATTTTTTTAACGCAAAAGAATTTAGCTCATGGAGTCTGCATAGCTGATATGAAAGAAATATCCATTGACTTTACCGAGAGAAGGACGATTTTTTGCAAGAAGTTTTAAGCATAGAGTTAAATTACTTGTAGCTTCATGGTCTTAATTTTTAAATAAAATTAATCATTATAGTATTGTGATGAATGACATGAATGGGAAATTATTTATGAATGAAATGCTGCTTTTTTAGAGAGAGCCAGGCGTGTTATTTTTTCTATGACGTCATTTGAATGAATTTCAGTAGTTTTCGATGAAGATTTTAAATATAATAAATTATTGTTTTATTATGATAATTCTAGAATTATTATGGAGTAATATATCACATTTTAGAGATGTTTAAACCAGGCAATTTATATTTCAATGCCGTCATTTGAATGAAGTTCATTTTTTTCGATGAAGGTTTAGGTTTTCAAATATAATAAATCTATGTAGTATTGTGAGAAGTTTTAAAATATTACCGAGGAATGTATTGCATTTTAGACATGTTTAAATAAAATTGCATTGCTGTTGGAAAGTGTTTCATAATCAATACTTTAAGCATGATTGATCTTTCGAGTTAAAATGTTCATTAATTTGGTGACTCGAGTCCAATAGAACGGAAATGATTTTGAGTGAATAAATAAAGCCGGATAATTGCGAGCCAGATTAGCAAGAATCTATTATATTTGATATTGAGATATGCGCGGTCAAAGTGCTGCGTAATGCTTCGATTTCAGTCGTATACCCCGACAATACACAATATCCAAGTCATAAGCTCTCAAATGAATTTTCATACAATTAAGTATACTTTTTTTTTTACTTTGCTTATATCCATAGTATAACAAATATATAGGGAAACTATTCTTGTTTTTGTTGAGACCCAGATCGTCCGACCTACCAAAAAGGTGTAAGGTAACTGTTTAGACGGTCGGGAAGTGCCACCCCATTTAGACCGGAACCCGGTGGGGGAGGCATCCACAGGGACAGTACCCTCCTTCCCCTACCACCAACCTCTCGAAAGGACTTACGGACCCACATGTTTAAGTGATCGTACTGCGGGTGAACACGGCGGCAATTTTGGCAGTGGCTGGAATCGAACCCGGGCATACCGAGTGCAAATCCAGCGTGTTAACCACTGGGCCACCGCGCCCTAAGGAAACTATTGTAAAGGATTCGAAAATTGGAATTCGAGTTTGCGATGGAACAGCACGTTCCAAATATTCCCAACCTCGAATAGAACGTTTTTGAGGTGATGTATGTTTATTTGTGTGTGTATGTGTATGTGTGTATTTGCGTTTGTTTGCTTGTATGTGTGTGTGTGTGTGTGTCTGTGTATCTGCGAGTCTGAGAAAGCGATACCTTACGAACGAATAGAACGCTTCAAATAAAATTTGGGAGAAATACATCAATTGTTGAATACTTAAAGCCTATTGATTTAAAACTCAATCAAATGTTTGAAAGTTCCGTCCCCAAATTTTTGAATGAACTTTTGAAAATATCTTTAAAAAATCAGAAACTTTAGTAATGTTATGTAAATTATCATTTCCTATGCAAATTTTCATTAGGAAACGAATGGCACAAACTTTAGAAGACCAGAAAAAACTGTTCTCAAGTTGTTATTCCCTTTTCATGCTATATTATGTGACAAATTTGTAACATCGTACTTGAGGATTTAGTTGATTCTAGTTACGAGAGAAGATATTTCTGTAAAAGCTTTGTATTTTTACAAACAACAATTCGCCAATAGTCATTTATAAGTAAGAAAAGGTTTTCTCTTCATCCGTGTGTAACTCTTGGCGATATATTTAGCAAATTTGGCTACAAATGTAGAGGAATATCTACAGCTTGGCGACATTTCACGACAAATGGACGTAAATAGTATCAAAATTGCAAAAATGATGTTAAACTAACGGAAATGACTCCACATAATGAATTAATTAAAATACTTTAATAAATGGATTATATTGTCTATTTTGGATGACATCAATATTGATAATTGTCAATTTAGAGTTATGCCAAATATAAATTTATTATATACTTCGAAATCGTATTACGTGTGGTCATCCAGAAAAGTGCCAAATGTAAAATTCAACGTTAAAACATTTTGCCGTGGATATTATACATCATTTCTTACTGTAAAAGAAGTAAATATTAATTGATTATATAGGATATGTCATGTGCTGCCCACATCAGATTTTTTTTATCGGTAACTATGATAACCCTATTGCTTTTAATCAGATTGAGCCATAAAAAGTCTCCATTCTGTGTTGTTTCCCTGCAACATTATTTTTTACTTTGTAGATAAAGTTATGTGTTGCTCAGATAATATTTTTTAGACTTTTCTCATATAAAATTCATCAGGAATTATGATTAGATTTTTTTTGTTAACTCTCTTGCTTTTTCCCACAGGAGCATCAGGTTTAACACCATCTATCTCATGATTACTAATGAATACATTTTGCATTAATTAAAAGAACCTGTTTTTATAGTTTAACTTTAGAGCAAAAAATGCAATATTCTATCTTTTTTCCCCTTTCGTAGAATATATAATGTAAAATAACTCACCACTGTATGAAATTATTAATTCAGCACAAACTTATCAGAGTTATCTCAAGGGATTTATGCATGCTAATTGTCGATTTTGTGTTAAATAAACCATGGTGGAAAGCTTTCTTTGGTTCATGTATTGAATAGACAAGAAAGAAAATATTAGAGTATTTTTTGTTTCGTCCCAACTGGTTAAATGTTTTATTCAACAGCTTAATATTTGGGATTGGGATTCTATTCTTATTGGTTGACTGGTTTTACTCCGGTTTAAACTCGGTTTTATCGAATAAGCATTCTGCTGTAACAGCAAGGAAACTTTTGTTCTGTTTTTTAGTTCTGGAGTGAACTAAAAAAAATGGCTGACTAAAAGTTGATTGCTTAGACATAGACCGGTTGTTATATAAAATTAAACTTTCTATTTATTATTACTTTCCTGATATACATAATGTATAATGAAAGTATTGTGACGGGGTCGAAAATTCGAATTCGAGTTTTCGACGGGAGAGCACGTTTCAAGCATCCCTGATCACGAATCAAACATTTTTGGAGTGATGTCTGTGTGTGTGTGTGTGTGTGTGTGTCAGTGAGTCTGTGGAGACGATAACTGACGAGCGAATGGACGGATTCGAACCAAATTTGGTACAAAAATCACAATTCGTAAACACTGGAAGCCTATTTTTTATATGCAATCGAATGTTCAGAACCCCCCTAAATTTTGGAATGAAATTTTGAAAAACTCGTCAAAAAATCAAAACCGCTAATAAAGTTACGTAAATAGATATTTCTTATGTAATTTTTCATTAGAAAACGATTGGCATAAATTTTAGAACGCAAACATGAACCGTTCTCGAGATATTGCATATTTTTCAAAAAATTATCAAAAAGTCATATAAAATGAAAAAAAAATATTTCCTATTGAGAAACATGTTCACTTTTCATATGTAATACCATATGATAAATTTAGTGACATTATTCTCGTGGATCTAGCTCATTCCATTCATGAAAAAAGATACTTTGAGTAATACGTTTGTATATGAACGCCAATAATCATTTGTCTGCTGTAAGAATAACATATTTCTTCGTCCATAACGCTTGGCGAGATTTTGCGGAATGTCGCCAACTCGGTAACTTTTTGAAATGTTGCCAAATTAACGAAAATCTCGCCAAATGGATAAAAATGACGCTAAATCAATGAAAATGACGACTAATTGTCGAAAACTCAAAATCTTGGAAGGAATATTATTATCTACTATAAGAAAAACCTGTTTTTTTTACTGTAAAAGTAGTAAATTCATTACACTATATAAGGAAAGTCATGTGTTGCCCACATCAGATTTTTTTAATTAGATTCTACGACCTCTTAAAATTTTGCTGCAAAAAATTTAATAGAAAATGTTCCATTCAAATTTTCATATCCGGGACAAAACTTAATATCATTCATTTATAATATAAAGCATGTTTAATACTATCAGTGATTCCCTGCAAAGAGCCACATTCACTGTAAATTATCTTTTTCAAACGAGCATATTTTCTATTCTTTTCTAACTCAGACCGGCCGACATTACCAAATATGTAAGGTGCATGTTTGGATGCCTGGGAAAGTGTCACCAAAATTTGATTGGAGCCCATTGGGTTCGCAGGATCCTCCATTGGGTCAGGAACCCTTCTTCCGTTACAACCAATCTCTTGGAAGGACATTTGATCCCAGATATTTAAAATACACGTTATCCGCATACACACGAGCAGCTCCGGAACTCGAACTCGGGTCCTTTAAGATCTATCCCAATTCAAATATATTGAACGTCTATACCAAACATGATTTTATATCAATAATTGAATCTGCAATATTTAGTGGAGATAAATGTTTGTGTTCATGAGTTAGAGCCCATACAAACGAGTCCGGTTAAGAATGGTGTTTCAGTTACTAGAATGATAAGCACATGTTTTGCATTTAATAAGATTAAACTGTGTTATTTTCAACGCTTTCTACGTATGGATATTGTATTATATCACAGTAATTAAAGTTGACAAAGTGACCCGCCAGAGAATAAATACTGAGTATGAAATCAAAGCATGTGATCGCCAACAGCAACTGGATGCTCGAGCTGATAGAAAAGTTGGCAAACTTCTTCAATCCAACAAACTTCCTCAGTCCAAGGGAGACAGTTCTTCAAATTACAAATAAGCATAATCATGAGCCAAGTATGTTTCTAATTCTGTATATTGAGATTTAAATGGATTTTCAATGGATTTTCAACAGTTCATCGGATATTACATCGTATAAATTACCGAATCGTAAATATTAACCAGGTTATTGTAATAATTTTTCATCTCCGTAAAGAGTTGGCCGCATATTATATCATACAGACGACATAAGTAGATGCACTAACTAGGTTACTGTAATAATTTGACCTCTCAAAGAATATTCCGCCCCATATTTAAATTATGTGGGCAACAGAGGTAAAAGTAATAACCAGTTTAATATAATATATTCTGCTGCAAAAATATATATGCACCCATAAGAAATTCAGATACCGCTGCGAAACAGCTATATGTATCATATGAGATTTAGATACAGTTGTATGTATCGTATGAAGAGCTGATTAGAATTTGGGAGCAAAAATGTTTTATCAAGAAATGGTGGCTACAGTAAGATGGTATTAAGTATAATGTTCTCCTCTGGCACCTATGCGAACCGATATTCGGTGCCGCACCCAGACAATTAAATTTTGTATATTTCTCTATGTATGATTCTGTCACAAATATTGCAACTGGTCAGCTAATTCAGCGATATTCTGTGGCGTCTGCAATTGCCATCCAGCATGACCCATGCGTGTTCTATTAGAAATAGGTGAGGGGACAAGGATGACCATGGGATGGTATAAAATCCTCGTAAACATTTTTGAGAAAGTCGTGCAGTATATAGTCAAACGTTAGTAAATGAAACCTGATCGGCTTGGGGGAAAATCGATTGTAGAATATCGTCGGTGTACAAACAAGATATCAGACTGACTTGAAGCACAACTAGCGGATATCGGCTGTCCCAGTAGATTGCCCATCAGACAGTCGCATCATGTGTGACATTCCACAACAAATTCGGAATTGGAAAACTGGCCAGTGCTCTTTCAGACATGTACGCGACGGTCATCTGCACTGAGAAAGTAGCGGGATTCGTCGCTCAAGACAACAGTCGTCTCAAATTAGTGTCTCTTAAGAGAAGATGAAGGAAGAATGGGACATGGCTTCGAACGGCTGATCGCGACGGCATCCTCTCAAACAGTTGTCGCTACATATGCCTTCTTTGATCCACTTGCATATGCCACATACATATGCCTTCTACCACATACATATCCACATACATATGCCTTCTTTGATCCACAGAGAACGACAACCATATTTCTCCGACTAATATGGTGACTGATACATCTGTTGTACCAACCCGCCTCCTTAGGCTTATGACGCGACCTCTCTCTGACTCTGACAGTTGTTCGTAGTGCCGTCAATTACATCTCAAAGACATCTTTGTGCACAACTTGCAATATCAAACAGAAAATCCAGCTCGAATTGACCGTGAGTGGGGTCGTTTTAAATGCAGCATAAAGCGACGGTTTCATGCAGTTTCATGAGCTCTATAACGTCATTGGCTCTGACAGTTTGATCATTTGCATAGCTATTAAAACGACATTTGCATGCTGAGTTTCACGGCTGTAGCTCAGTGTTTTAAAAGTGTAATTTTTGCTGCAGATGGTAATTTAGTCTCCTTATTGGTATCATATTCACCGCATATGATACCATACGATCTACAGCAGAAAATTCCAGCCAGGTTAATACATATAATTAGCATAAACTCAGGCTTTGAATAAAGTAGAGCTTATGAAATATGCAAATTGTGAAATATTTCAAATTAAAGCTTAAAATGGCAAATAATTATGGAATTAGAAGTATAAAAATTAATTTCAATATTTGAGTATTTTTATGCAAAAGAGCATATAAGGTTTTAGAATTTGAATATTGATATAAACAAATTAGACTACAGGAAAATAATAAAATCAAGTAACACATTTAAATGTCAAATTCGTATTTAATATACATGAACACTTTTAAACCACAATGCATGAAAGTACTCGCGCTTTGATTAGAGGTTTAAAACTTATTTTTTACTTGTTATTTGCAGAAAGCGTAGTGAACATGAGCAGTTTCAAGTAGAGCTTATGAAATATGCAAATTGTGAAATATTTCAAATTAAAGCTTAAAATGGCAAATAATTATGGAATTAGAAGTATAAAAATTAATTTCAATATTTGAGTATTTTTATGCAAAAGAGCATATAAGGTTTTAGAATTTGAATATTGATATAAACAAATTAGACTACAGGAAAATAATAAAATCAAGTAACGCATTTAAATGTCAAATTCGTATTTAATATACATGAACACTTTTAAACCACAATGCATGAAAGTACTCGCGCTTTGATTAGAGGTTTAAAACTTATTTTTTACTTGTTATTTGCAGAAAGCGTAGTGAACATGAGCAGTTTCAAGTAGAGCTTATGAAATATGCAAATTGTGAAATATTTCAAATTAAAGCTTAAAATGGCAAATAATTATGGAATTAGAAGTATAAAAATTAATTTCAATATTTGAGTATTTTTATGCAAAAGAGCATATAAGGTTTTAGAATTTGAATATTGATATAAACAAATTAGACTACAGGAAAATAATAAAATCAAGTAACACATTTAAATGTCAAATTCGTATTTAATATACATGAACACTTTTAAACCACAATGCATGAAAGTACTCGCGCTTTGATTAGAGGTTTAAAACTTATTTTTTACTTGTTATTTGCAGGAAGCGTAGTGAACATAAGCAGTTTCAAAATTTTCGTTTCGCGCAGTTACCCTTTGTTTGAATAATTGAAATTGTGATTCTGCAAATCAGCATATAATTTTTTGTTTGTATGCAAAATTTCATCTTCCTACCTATTGTAGTTTTTGAGTAAAAGGGATAACAACATTCAAATCAATGTTATTTTGCTTCGTTAGGCATGTATTATAATTTTGCTTCTCATCAGTGAACAGTTCGCCGCATATCATATTGTTGCGAACGCGCAATATTCCCATTGGCGCCTCCTCTTTCGTCTGTCTCGAAGGCCTGGCGGAGAAATCACAGTCTATGACGTCAGCATGAAGTGACGAGAATGTGAAACCAGGGTTGACATGAATTCACAGTTAGAAGAAGTGTTGCCAGATTTGGCGATTTTCCTCCAATTTGGCGAGATTTGGTGACTTTCTGAATGTTCCAGAAACTGTATGAAATAACGATTAGTCTATGTGTATGTCAATGTGTATGTATATGTATGTTTAGGTGGGATTTCCAGAAGTTTCTATAGAGAGACTATAAAAAGACTCATCTCTCCATTGCAGTTAATGTCGACAAATTAACGTCACACCAGCAACATTGGACTGTGAATTTTGTCAATGGTTTGAAAATGGTAGCCATTGCTTTTTAAAATTATTTTTGTCAGTATTTTGAGAATAATATCGCCTATTTTGTGAAATTAGTTAAGTATTTACGTGTCATTTGTCTATATACTGTTCCAGTTTACGTTGTATTTGTGAATAAATGCAAATTATCCAGAAACTTGGACTCGTTTTTAAATCCTGGTTATACATCCACGATTCTAGAGGATAAGTTTGTTACAATATCATATGGGATACATAAGAAAAAATCTGATGTGGGCGGCACATGACTTTCCTTATATAATGCAATGAATTTACTACTTTTACAATAAAAAAAAAATAGATTATTATTATAGTAGATATTTATTTTCTTTCCAGGATATTGAATTTTCGTCAATGAGTCGCCATTTTTATCCATTTGGCGAGTTTTTCGTTAGTTTAGCAACATTTCAAAAAGTCGCCAAGTTGGCGATATTTCGACAAATTCTTCGCCAAAATCTCGCCAAGTGTTATGGACAGAGAAGTAGGTTATTCTTACGGAAGATAAATGACTATTGGCGTTCAAATACAAAAGTATTACCCAAAGTATATTTTTTCATGAATGGAACGAACTAGATCCACGAGAATGATGTCACAAATTTATCGTATGGTATTATATATGATAACTGAACATGTTTCTCAATAGGAAATATTTTTTTTAATTTTATATGATTTTTTGATAATTTTTTTTTAAAATGTGCAATATCCCGTGAACGGTTCAAGTTAGCGTTCTAAAATATATGTCAATCGTTTTCTAATGAAAAATTACATAAGAAATGTCTGTTTGCGTAATTTTATTAGAGGTTTTGATTTTTTGACATTTTTTTCAAAATTTCACTCGAAAATTTAGGGGGTTCTGAACATTCGATTGCGTATAGAAAGAATAGGCTTCCAGTGTTTACGAATTGTAATTTTTGTACCAAATTTCATTCGAATCGGTCCATTCGTTCGTCAGTTATCGTCTCCACACTGACACAAACCCACACACACAGACATCACTTCAAAAATGGTCGATTCGTGATCAAGGATGCTTGAATCGTGCTCTCCCGTTGGAAACTCGAATTCGAATTTTCGACCCCGTCACAATACTTTCCTTATACATTATTGTATATAAGGAAAGTAAAAATCTGATTTTCCTAGCTGACTCAGATTATTTTTTCTTTATTTTTTAATAATCCATTAAATTGAGTTTAATTGCACAAAATAACACTACATTTGCATTTTTAATTCAATTTCTGTTTTTATTTGGTAAATGGATATTTTTCCAATGGCGGCATAAAAAAAATGAGAAAAATCTCAAATATCTCCTGAACGGTTGTTCCTAGAGTAATAGAGTCGTTCTTATTATTTTCCTCGTCAAAAATTAAGTATAAAACAAGCATTTAACTGATGCATTGGAACATACGTAGTCTTTTCTTTGTTTTTGTTTTTTTGGGGGGGTTTTGAGAGCAATTTTGTAAAAGAAGGCAGGTTGTTTTTTTCCAAACCTTACCAAAATCTAATCAGCACCAGAGAACATTTTTACCAAATTTTGTGAAATTTGGTCAATTAGTATTATTTCTGCTAGAGTGAATAAATGTGTTTTTGCTGGCCATTTCGACAAAACAGGCAGGTTGTTCCATTCCGAATCATACCAAAAACCAATCAGCACCAGGGTTGCACCCAAGTGACTTACGTACAAAATTTTACGAAATTTGATCTAATAGTTTTTGAGTTAGAGTGAATACATGCATTGCACAGGCAGACACATAGACATACACACAGACATACAGACAGACACACAGACACACAGACAGACACATAGACACACACACAGACGTCAAGCTAAAAATATTATTTTCGTATTCTAGAGGACTCAAAACGTGTAGATCCGTCGAAAACTCGAGTTGCGATTTTCGGCATAATTCCAATACTTTCCCTATACATTACCATGTATTGCAGGGAAAGTAAAAACACTAACCTGGTTATTATTACTTTCTCCACAATACATGATAATGTTTAAGGAAAGTATTGGAGTCGTGTCAAAATTCGCAATTCCACATTCCGATGGGGGTTTTAGGATATCTAGAGCACGAAAAATCAATTCCGCGCTTATTTTTGTGTTTGTGTCTGTCTATGCAATATATGTATCCACTTCAACTCAAAACGTAATTGGCTAAATTTCCCAAAATTTTATTAGTTGGTGACACTGCTGCGGAGTAGAATTTTGTACGATTTTGAATGAAACAACTTGCGAAATGGCCCGTGAAAATCTCATGTACCCACTATAGATAATAAAACGGATTTACCAAATTTTATAAATAGTGATGGATAAGTCACTTGTAGGTTACCCTGGTGCTGATTAGGTTTTAGAACGATTCAAAAAAATATACCTGCTTTCTTTACGAAATGTACATCAAAAATCGACAAATTGTACAGTAAAAGACTACGTCTGCTCAAATGTATCAGGTAAATACTTGTTCAACACGGAATTTTTGAAGTTGAAAAGAATAAGACCTGCGTCATCAGTCTATGACAACACGTCAAAAATATGTCCAGTTACCAAATGAAAATGAGAATTGCATTAAAATTGCACATTCAATGTAATTTCAAATAATTTTGCGTGATATTTTTGGCAATTAAAATTAAGTTAATAATTAAGTAATTAGTTAATAATTAAGTTAATAATTAAGTAATTTTTTAGACAAAAAGAAACAAGAAAGATTGATCGTCCATAAAGCATTGATTATGAAAAACTTTCCAAGTAAAATGCAATTTTATGCAAACATTTCTAAAATGCGATATATTCAGCGGTGATATATTTTAAATTATCACAGTACTACAAAAAATTATTTTAATTGAAAACTTAAAACTTCATCGAAAAGGACAATAGTACAAAATCTGCTCCTCTATGAATCAATGAATAATTTCATTCACATCACTAAATTCCAGACTCCAGAGCTAAATAATTTTGCGGGAATAAAATCAGCAATTCTTATACAACTCATCTTATAATTCGATTTGTTTACATTCTACATACGTTAAAATTAGACTTCGTTGTAGAAATAATCAAAGTTTAGTGATTATTTAAAATAAAAAATATTCTAATTGCATAGGCACAGAAATTAGATACACAGATAATATGCAAAAATAAAGTGGTTTTAGGACGGATGCAACACTAAATATAAATATAAGAGTTCCTTAAATATCCCGATTTTCAGTAAGCAAAAAATATGGATGTCATATTTTATTTTGCAACGAATCACGTGATCTCTTCATATAATATGGATGTAATTATTATTTCAATTTTTCTTTAAAAAACTGCTTAACATATTTAATGAAATTTTTTTTACACATTTTACGTGATAATTTGAATATTTCCTAAAATTTTTAAAGCTGTTTGTGAATTTTAGCTCCGATTAAAAATATTTGAAAAATTAGGTCCCATAGTGTTCAATATGTTTCATTATTTCAACCCGAGTTAAATCCAAAACTAATTGGATGGTATTATTCTTTTACATTCCTGTATGTTCCACAGACCGTCTCAGCAATATATTAAAATTTCATTTTGATAAAGTTACTTTTGCGGTGGTTATCGTGCGAACGGACAGACAGACAAACAGGCAGAATAAACAAAGTCTCAGTTTACAACTATGTTGGAAAGTACTAAAAATGAATTTGAGTCTGTAGGGAATGTCATGAGTTGCCCTCATCAGATTTTCTTAACTTGGTCTCTCACATTGTAAGATTGTAAGGAACGTAATAAATTCAAATCGCTTTATAACCGAATGCGATAATCATTGCATCATTATTTTTTTCCTTATATACATATAATGTATAAGAGAAGTATTGTGATGGGGTCCAAAAATTGGATTTCGAGATTATGGCAGGGAAGCACGTTTTTAGCATCCCTGAACCCAAATAAGACGTTTCAGAGGTGATGTGTGTGTGGACTGTGGACACGATATCTCACGAACGAATGAATGAATTCGAACAATATTTGGTACAAAAATCACAATCAGTGAATCCTGGGAGCTTATTGTTTCGTATTGTTGTATTTAACTTCGATATATTTACGTAAATAATCATTTAATATGTAATGTGTCATTAGAAAACGGATGAAATAAGATTTAGAACATTAGCACGAACTGTTTTCTAGATATTGCACATTTTTTTCAAATAAATTTATCAAAAAATCATATAAAATTGATAAAAAGTATTAACTATTGTAAAATTTGTTCACTTTTTATACGAAATATTGCGCGATAAATTTACTATCATCCTTCTGGTAGATCTAGCTCGTTCCATTCACCAACGAAGACAGTTTGGGTAATAGTAATCTAATTTAACGCCATTAGTCGTATATCTACTATAAGAATAAACTATTTCTGCATCCACAATGTTTGGCAAAATTTTAGTGACGAATTTAGCGGAATATCACCAACTTGGCGAGTGTTTAAAGGTTGCCAAATTGACGAAAATATCGCCAAATTGATAAAAATGTCACCAAATTGATAAAGATGACGCTGAATCAATGAGAATGAAGAATAATTGTTAGACATTCAATATCTTCTAAAGAATATAAGACTCCAATATAAGAGAGGATACTTTGAATACTAGTTTTGTAATATTGGACGCCATTAGTGTTTCATCTACATTAAGAAAGCCCTATTTCCCCGACCATAACACTTTGCGAAATTTTGGCGAAGAATCTGGCGCAATATCGCCAAATTGGTGAGTTTTTTAAATATATAGATGACGCTAAATCAGTGAGAATGAAGACTACTTCTTCGACCCAGACCGTCCGACCTACCAGAAAGGTATAAAGTATCTGTTTGGACTGCCGGGAAGTGCCACCCAATTTAGACCGGAACCCAGTGGAGAGGCATCCACAGGAACTGTACCCTCCTTCCCCTACCACCAACCTCTCGGAAGGACTTACGGACCCACATGTTTAACGTGATCGGACTCCACAGCGGCTGTTTTGGCAGTGGAGGGAGTCGAATCCGGTCCGACCGAATGCAATTCCCGCGCGCTAACCACTGGGCTGTCGCGCCGCGTGAGAATGAATACTGATTGATGAAAATTCAGTATTTTCTAAGGAATATAAGAATCTAATATAAGAAAGGATACTCTGTATAATAGCTTTGTATACGAACGCCATTAGTTGTATATCTAATTTAAGAATAACCTATTTCTCCGACCATAATGCTTTCTCAATTTTGACGACGAATCTTGAGTAATATCGTCAACTTGGTGAATTTTTTAAATGTCTACAAATTGATGAAAATGTCGCGAAATTGATAAAAATGTCGCAAATTAATTTAAAATGTTGCCAAATTGATAAGAAGGAAGTTAAATAAATGAAAATGACAACTAACTCATGAAAATTCAATACTTTTGAAAGAACATAAAAATAACCAATTTTTCGTCTGTAACGCTTGAAGGCGAAAGTGACGTATTTTAGCAAAATATCGTCAACTTGGCGAATTTTTAAATTTGCAAAAGGGATGCAATGCTTTGGAAATTTTTAATTCCGTCATATTCTGGGGATCCATTTACTATATAAGAAATGTTCTTCTAAATATCTCCAATTTGGTGATATTTATCCTCACTTTGGCGAAAATATCGAAATTGCAAAAATGACGCCAAGTTAATATTAATGACGCCTAATTGATGAATTTATTATTAAAATATTTAAATATATAGACTATATTGCTTAGGAAGATGATATCAATATTGATAATTGTCATAGTTGTGTTGCGTAAAATGTAAGTCAATTGGGTACGAACTAGTTTAACTTGTTGACATCCGGAAAAGCGCCAAATGTACAATTTAACGTTACAAACACTCTTCTGCGGATTTTTTCATCACTTTTTCACCGACAAAGAAGTAAAGTCATTGCATTATATAACGAAAGTCATGTGCTGCCCATATCAGAATTTTTTATTATGCTCCTCTTAGATAAAAACTCAGATAAAAACTAAACAAATTGAAAAATATTTCCTAAAATGAATTCCCTATCCTATAGATAATTCATTCACGTTAGCAAGAAAGAAACGTTTGCATAGCTTATCTCAAATAATCTTTATACTCTATAATTGAATTTTGTGAAAGCATAAAGGATCTCTGTGCGATTCCCCGTATAGAAACCTATTCATTTTTATAGAAAAATTACAAACATTTTACAGACATTTTTAAAAGATAACTTTATACATCATGGGTTGTATGAGATAATTAAAGACATTTTTAATAATCCCATAAATCCCCTGAGTTTTTTATATTTTACTATCGCAAGAATTGATGTTTAATTTATCCTCTTTTTAGTATTATTTTATCCTTACTTCAGTGAATATAAACCTTATTTTTAATGTCTTCATTAAGCTATTACTAAGGTTTGGTTTCTTTTAAAGGTATGAAACATGATTTAAAAAATATTTGCTTTTTTGGGTATAGTTTATTTTATCAGCATTCAGAAAAATACGATAAGAACTTTACTGCAAACTTTAAATATAATGGATGTAGAGGTAAAGTAGATGGTTAAAATTTGTTTATCTGTTCTAAATTTTCTCAGACTTTCATGTATACATATAAAATATTGCTAAAACTGCTGTAAAAATAGCAAGAATTGTAAAGCATCATTCCTTAAAATTATTAACGTCTACTATTATTTCATGTGTAACCAATCCGTTTTTTCAGTTTTTTGTGAAGGTGGCTGTTTTAATTTTCAAAACTATTTGTTTACTTATATTTTTATTACACATTTTTTCTTAATGCATTTGTCTTTCACAGCTCATTTATCTTCTAATAAAGCTGTTTCCTTTCTAACTGATGTGTTTCTCCTTCCCTTATGCACCTAGATCATTTATTGTCCCTTATGCTGCTAGATCATATGTAGATGCATTTTTCTTTTAGTTGCAGATGAAGACAGACAGTTTAGTTTCCGAAACCGGTTATTTCCTTCATTCTTAACACTTTTTGTATCTTCTTCGGATGGTGTTTCTCATTTAGATTCAGAAGTCAATAACTTTTTCCATTTTTGCAACTATGTTTACATTGCTGTTGATATATGAAAATGTAAACTAGTAGTCACTTCGATATATATTCGGCAGTTGATTTTATATTTTGTTACATGCATTTAATTTTATAAATGTATACATATAAAATTACATTTTTGTTTATTACTCAAAGTTTTTCATTCTTATGTGTTTATTACATTCTTTATAATTTCTTATATCCTTTGTAATTTCTTATACACTTTGTAGTTTCATATATAAATTTTTGCATTTGTGTCCTCAATGCTTTTCTCCTTGAGACTCATAACCTTTCTCCGCTGAGATATATGCTCCAGGTTTTGCTGGTTTGACCGTATAATCTTCCACATTTGTTTACACTATCGGAGCAAACCCGATACTTTCTACGTTCTACGCAAATTGGTATTCTACCTCTTAGCCAAACAATTTATATTATCTTAATGATTTTCTGTATTCACATCCTATTTTACTTTTAACTGGAAACACAGGAGAAACTGGATATCCGAATCAAAATGCTGTTTTGTGGTTCTAGAAAATCCTAGCCTTCGTATACCTACATCTCACTTACAAAGGTGAAGACAATAAAAACTAAAATGCCCCAAGAAGTGATTCTTCTGTGTGCGATTCTACACCTCTTCTTTAATGATGAGATGATTTGTTGTTCGATTAACGGATCAAAGTGGCCAACTATTTGAAGCTGATTCTTTAAGCTAATGCTGTATACAGGTGTCACACATCGTATATATCCTAAACAGAATATCTACTAACATGTCTGTCACCATATCTACATATATACATGTATACATACAGACATATATACATACAGACATGTCTGCAACATGATATCTAATAACATGTCTAATAACATGTATGATAGCTACGTTACACAATAGATGTGACATCCTTACTTTTCAAATGGTCTGGAATAATGTTTTTTTCCAAAGTATTGTATGATTGTTTATAGAAGTTTCTTACAGTAACTTTTATCAACGTACTAAAATTATAGAAACTTGACTGTGATTCTTCATACTTGTTACGAAAAGAATTTCGCCAATTGTTTCGGGTTGATCGGTGAATTGATTGTTAAAGTCAAAAATTATGCATGAATACTAACGAAAGTATATCTAAGGGGTCTAATACAACCACTTATGTTGCACGTATTGCATTTAAAGCACCACCAGTTTGGCGATCGCACCCTGAACAATGGTTTATATAAGTCGAATCCAGTTGCTGATATTACGGCTGACCTTACAAAGATCCATAAAGTCATTTATCAACGTACTAAAATTATAGAAATTTGACTATGATTGTACATACTTGTTACGAAAAAGAATTCGCCAATTGCTTTAGGTTGCTCGGTGAATTGATTGTTAAAGTGAAAAATTATGCATGAATACTAACGCAAGTATATCTAAGGAGTCTAATACAACCACTTATGTTGCATGTATTGCATTTAAAGCACCACCAGTTTGACGATCGCACCCTGAACAATGGTTTATATAAGTCAATTCCAGTTGCTGATATTACGGTTGACCTTACAAAGATCCATAAGGTCATTACAACCTTAGAGTTGTTGTTGAGACCCAGATCGTCCGACCTACCGGAAAGGTGTAAGGTAACTGTTTGGACGGCCGGGAAGATTACAACCTTAGAGTGTGATATTTTGCCCTATATTTCGGACAGTTCGTTAAATTCACCTGAAAATGCCCATGAAGCTATTGAACAACGAATAAGTAAGCATTTTACTAAAATTTTAACGGTGCGGTTTTAGAGCACAATTTCAAAATTACACTCACGGTGAGAAGCGTCCTACGCGATCATTGCATGGAATCCAAACACTAGCATTTAGAAATTTGACAAACAATGAATTTCAAGCATTAAGGCTAGAATTCTCGCCGATAGGATGCTCAGCGAATTTTTTTTTTCCATCTGTTCAGAAATCCTTAAAGATCAGGCAAAAATCGCTAAAAATAAAATATTAAGAAGTCTTTCCAGTCATAATAGTTAATTAATTGAGGAGTAGTTAGTTCATTGATTAATAGGAAAACCTGCATATCGAGAGTTTCTGTTGAAACTCTCAAAAATGAGAATTGGCGAAATATAATCCTCTAGGGAGACATCTATAAATTAAATATATGATCATAATTCAAATTTGAATGCTTTCTTGAGTATGTCAGAAATAGTAAAAATTATTTTTGGTCACGATTTCTTTTTTAAAGAAAATATTAAAATTGGAAGAAAATATTCCCAGAACTTGATAGAGACAGAAACGTCGTCAGAACTTAAATTGGAGACTGTAAGTCATAAACATATATTGTTATAAGGCATAAATAACTTATTCGCCGCCTAATATTTGTTTTCTTAATTTCAGTACTTCCTTTCTATATAAAATGTGGCTCTTAATTCAAATATTAATTGTCTAAATACTCAGATTTAAAATATCTTCATTTACAATTTCCCTTACTTTTTATGTAACTCCCGCTTTCGCATGTTTATTTAAACAAATTGCTATTTTATGATCTTTATATCGTATCATATTAATCCCGTTTTTATTCTCCACAGTTTGCAGATACTTCATGTATGGGTTATGTCACCATCTTAAGCGGTTCAATAAATATTTCTTAATTCTCAACTATCTCAGGAAGATGATGTTCTACAATAGAAGACTCGCCTGGCGGTAAATTAACTTTCTTTTCAATTGGGCTCAAATTTATTATGTTTCATATCTTTACTTACCGCTGTCTCAGTAAATTCATTTATATTAGTGTTGATTGTTTCCCCGGTTTTTTGACAATCGTTCATTTGGGTCGACTTATTACTACCATTAGAACTTTGCATAAAGATCAGGCAAAAATCGCTGAAATTTTGAGTTTTTCATCTGTAAATACTATAAAACCTAAATATCACACAACCCAATTTTCAATCCAAGTTATAGCGAGTCAAATTTAAACTCTAATTCGAAAGTGGAACATATGTTAAGGCATAAAAGACAGAATTAGGCATCGGTGAGTATAATAAAGTACTCCTGAGAGGCATCCACCCCTGTCTGCTGATGGCATCTTTATAAATTTGATAAGAAAGCAATTAAATGTACCAAACATAAAATTATTCGAAAAACTAAAGAAGCCGCTTGTTTTAAATGTAACAGCCGCCGGTAAAGTAAGTTAGTCGTTCAAAAAATCACATGCAAGCCTCGGATAAAAAAATTATAATTAATCAACTGCTGGGTTTATGAAATATTTTTTCTAGAGTAACGTATAATTGCTGAAATGTGTTTTTACCAGTTGGGCTAACCTTTAGTTGGTTAGAAGTTCAACTGAGATAAAAAAGCTGGTACATACGAAATTAAACCAAAAAAATAATTATTTTCAGAAAAGTGCATCTTCTGAATGATTTATCGGAATGTTCTTGAATTTTTTCTGTTGTTCCTTTTAGAATCAGGAGTTTTATATGTATCTTTAAAACGAGAAACTGAACCACAGAGAAATATTGCTTTCTAAAACTAATTTTCTCATTTAAAAAAGATAATATTGTATGGAAATATTTATTATTAATTTCTCTATATACATAGTATAATGTATGAGCAAAGTATTGTGACTGGTTAGAAAATTCGATTTCGAGTTTTCGGCGGTATAGCACGTTTCAAGCATTCATTAACACGAATCAAACGTTTTTGAGGTGATGCATGTGTGTGTGTGTCAGATAATCTGTGGAGATGATATATGACGAACGAATGGAGCGATTCGAACGAAATTTGGTACAAAAATTACAATCTATGAATACTGGAAGCCTGTGGTTTTCAAACGCAATCGAATGTTCAGAACTTTATTAAATTTTGCAGTGAAATTTAAACAAAATCATCAAAAATTCAAAACCTTTTTTAAAATTACACAAATAATTATTCCTTATGTAATTTGTCTTTAGGTGACGTTTTACATAGACTTTAAAACGCTAGCCTGACCCGTTCTCAAGATATTGCACATTTCTCAAATAATGTATTAAAAAAATCACATAAAGTGAAAAAATAGTTTCTGAAATATGTTCACTTTTCATGTGTAATATCATGCGATAAATTTGGTGAAATAATTTTCGTGGATTAGCTCACTCCATTCATGGGAAAAGTTAACTTGTGTAATACTATTGTAGTCGGACGCCAATAGACATTTATCTGCTATAAGAATAGATTACTTCTCCTTCCATTCCGACGAACTTGGCAGAATGTCGGAAAAGTTGCAACTATTTTAAATATTGCCAAAATAACGAAATTATGACCAATTTGATAAAAATGACGCTAAATCAACGAAAATGACGACTATTTGACAAAAATCAAATATCTTGGAAAGAATATAAGGATCTACGTGTACTATAAGAGTAACCTATTTTTTTATTTTTAACGTTTGGATAACATTTTGGTGACGAATTTTTCAAAATTTTTGACGAAAAATGCACCAAATTGATGAAACTGACGCTAAATCAATGAAATGACGACTAATTGATGAAATTTCAATATCTTGGAAAAAACATGAGAATAGATTATAAGAATGACACATTTCTCCGTCCATAACGATGGGCAAGAAATATAGCGGGACGTCGCCAACTTGACGACTTTTAAAATGTTGCCAACGTGACTAAAATATCGCTAAATTGATAAAAATGACGCCAAATGAAAAGTAATGTTTCACAAATTATGATTTCCGTCCTATGACGGACATACATTCTAGTTATAAGAAATGCTCTTCTCTCCGTTTCTCTGTAACCCTTGGTGGTGTATTTGGCAAATTTTGTGACTAATCTAGCAAAGTATCGCCAACCTGGCGATATTTTGCCCCAGATTGACAAAAATGTCGTCGAAAATGCAGAAATTACTTTAATTAATTAAAATGGCGCCTAATTGATGAATTGATTATTAAAATATTATAATATATGGACTATATCGCTTATAGAGGATGCTATCAATATAGATGATTATTAATTTAGACTTGTGTGAAATGTAAGTTGTTCTTTGAAATAGTGAAATAGTATTACATGTTGCTATCCGGAAAATAGCCAAATGTAAAAGTCAGTGTTAAAAACACAGTACCGCGGATCTTATAAATTATTTTTTTGACTGTAAAAGAAGTAAATGTATTTGTCTTACAAAAGGAAAGTCATGTGTTGTCCACATCAAATTTTTTCTACAGAGAACACTGATCAAACAACTCATTTCTACTACTCAACTAATTATATGTTTTTTTTTCTCAAAGGAAATCTTAAAAGCGACTTTTTAAATTACATGTCCATTAGCAAATATGCTTTGTAAAAATTTGGACAAAAGTTCAATAATTCTTTATAAAAGCTTGTTTTATATCATTAATTATTTTCATTTTCATGGAAATAATTCTAAAAAAACTCGCTTTGTAAGCAGTACTACTGCTTAAAGAGCAATGGAAGTATTTGTAAAACCAAAAATATCCATTAAAATGTGTTTTACATTATTAGTAAAACATCCGACTACAAAGACGTCAGTTTTTTAATGTATCTTATTGATTTTTAAAAACGTTTTTGACTGAGCAAAACCATTAAAGATTTTATCTTCGAAGATGAAACAGAGTGAAAAAGGATATATTGCTTTTTAGAACCCCCCTGGTATCCTTTAAAACCATATCAGAGGATTAGTTTCTCTCAGTTTTTAATCTTGTTCAGAAAATGAAATATTGAATTCGAAAATGGAATAAGGAAGAGTTAATCTTGATTTGACATTGCTGATTAAGGTGTCACAAAATAAAAGGAGTCGTAACGAATTAATTGTAATTAAGTGTGTATAATTAATTTACAATTTAAGATATAATAAAATTTTAATGAACACTTTATGAATTATAAAAATCATTTATTATTATTGTTTTATAAATATGTTAGTTTAGTTAAGCAGGAAAATGATTTGCTTAATCAATATTTTTCTGGACAGGAATAGCCTAGTAGTTAAGGCATGAGAATTATACTCCGAGAATCGAGTTCGATTCCCGGAACTGCTCTAACTATCCCCAAATCTACAGCTATAGGCAGATTGAATCTGTGATCCAAAAATTTTGCCGAGAGGATGGATGGTGGTAGGAGACAGATGGTACGATAAATATGGTTCTTACCCCTCACTGGGTTCCTGTCTGACTTGAATGTCTAAAAGGGCTCAATGTGAACCTCTCGCTATGGTGCACCGGGATGAAGTTTTATGACGACAAAATAGTTCACCTATCAGCTTTTATAGGCGAATGTTATAAATCAATGTTTCTGATCATTGGTAAAAGAAATAATATTTTTACAGAATCCTTTGTAGTGAAGAAAAAATATATAAATGTTAAAACAATCACATTTTTATTAAAAGTTAATGTATTTCAATTATAGTTATATATACTCACAATGAAAGTAGGTAAATAAATTCCTTTATAATTTCAATATATAATTACATAGTTAAGTGGTTTGCATAGATAATAATGTAAAATTATATATTTACTATTATATAATCACTATCACTGTGCCATATATTTAAATTTTGCAAAGAAAAGAATTAAGTAGTTTGTTTCATTAAAATCAGTAGTATGACTTGTATAAATATAAAAGTTTCGCCTTAAAAATATGCAAAGGAATTGTGTCTTATATTGAACAGTACAATTACATTTTTATAGCACTATTATTGGAGTGCACTATCTGTGTTATAACATTTTACGTTGTGGCAAAAATATAGAGAAATTACGTACAGCTGCTGAAAATGCTGTTAAATTAATGCTCTACAATAATTTTTTATCAGAATACAACACAAAAATAATAGCATCGATCGGTTTCGATAACAAAAAAGAACCTTCATTGTCAGGGCACACAATAAGAGCAATCTTCAACTCATCAGAGAAATATTTTTTGGGCTTTTAAAATCAACTGTACAAGTGGTTTGAATCCTATAACGGACATTAACCTCCCTTCCGAGTATTTCACTCACTGTGTCCGACTTCCAGTCTGAATTTGTTAACATATTTTCGTTTCTAGCTGATGGCAACACCTTCCCTGCTTCAATCACATTTGTGCATCAGTCGCTCATTTTTCTCTCACGAGTGAATGTGACCCTTCTTGTTTGCCATGAAGAAAAAAGCTATTGTTGCATTCGAAATCGGTCGATACTAATATGTTTGTGATAAATACTGCTTCTAACGAAGCTATTTTAGTACAATAATATAGATAACGCTTTATTGTAACAACTGCTTATGTAGGGTAAACTGAGGACACAGGAAAAATTGTGAGACAGGAAAAATTGTGAGTCCACTAAAGATTTCTACATCCGGTTCAAAATCTTTCATGAAACCTTTATTTCTCAGAATTGAATATAGATATGTCTTAGATGATGACTGATATGGATACATCAACGAATTGTAGAAGGGCTTAGGGGATTTACTGACGATTTACATTTCTAGTTCTTGAGATGTCACTTTCGGTGTTTCAAAATATTATTATGGCTGTGTAAAATAAGTATGCAAAATGGATTAGTATAGATTCTTCAAAATGATACTCACTATTTTTTCCCATATGAAAGCGACTTCTTATTTTATTTTGAAAGTTAGAAATATTTTCCAAACTAATTCTTTTGCATTATAACATGCGATAGCAAAGTAATATTTTACTCAAAATTATTAAAAAATTCTATTCATTAAATGTGCTATTTATTCTTTCGTATAAGAGTATTCGTAAATTTGGAATAATGTTTTAGATTTTTTTTAATTTGACTTGAACTTTTAAAACTCCAGAGTAATAAAAGTGTAATTTTTAGACCAAAGTTTTTTTAAATGTACTCAAACAATCAAAACGAAAGTTGAGAAAAAAGAATATATATTTATTTTTCCGTTTTAGTTTAAATCCCAAAAGAATCAGATTGGAAATAGCTATAAGAAATGTCTTTTTAAAACATTTTTCGTAGACCAGGAAAATAAAACATAATTTTACCAACTTAGATTTAGAACACAGCAGGGAACACAATTTGTGTATTCTACCAGAAACTGGGTATTTGTTTTGCGACATTGTTAGGTATCTTGAAATTATCTCTCCGGAGATTCTCATGTGATTCAATTTCGATACAATATACATTATTACAAATCCATTCAACAGCATGTCAGATAAAAATAAAACAATATTTATTGCACACTTTAGTGTGTCACTTAAAAATAGTTTATGTTTATCGATATATGTAATAACATTAATCTTTTATTTTCTACTAGTATGTAAGCATGTCAAAGACAGGGGAACAAACAGCCTTAAAGAATTAGGTTCTGATTTTATTTTTAATGAGTTTCATATGTTTTACCAAAGTGTGGATGTCGTTTGTTTAACAATAACGTCGAACATAGTTCCCTTAATCGAAAATTTTAACCATCCATGTCCCTGATGGGGGCTGAAAAAGGGTTTTGAGAGTTTTTACAACATTACCCCCATTTTGAACACAACCCCCATTTCTTACATACTGCATACTCTTGGTGTGCCATAATCTACGGTATGGCGGGATCTGCATGGGGAATAGTTACACACGTACCATCTCCAGCAAATCCAAGCAATGACTGCGATCGCTCTTTTGAGCCATTACTGTAATTATTGTTTATTAAATGTCATTTTATAACGTCTGAATCATTCTTGTGTTTTCGTCCCACCTCATCATTTTCCCCATTAAGCGCCCACTGGGGTCTTTACGTTTCATTTCCGACCCGGTAAATTTTGGCAGAAAATGCTTAGTTTGGTGTATGCTATCACCTCGTGAAGTTTGAACCATCTTTTTTAAATCACCCTATATTTTGAGTATATATTAGTGAATACCAGGAAAATATCTGCTATTTCAATTTCTTGAAATATTATATTATTTTAAAATTTTAGTGCATCCTTCAGTTGTAGAAATTGTGAAGCTAAATTTTAATATTACTCAAAAATATATTTATTGCTATAAAATAATGAATATTAATCCTGCAATACTGTTTTGAAACTCACGCAACACATATTTTAAAATATGTACAGCATTTTACAATCAGCACCGTAACCAGACATCTAAAGTACTTCAAATAAGCCGTATCTGTGAAATCGATATTTACACTGAATAACAATGTTCCTTTGTTTGTTTGGAATGAGTTCTTTTTCTCGGGGGAAATAAATCAGGCATTAAACTTTAATCACTTTTGTCAGCTGCAATTATTTTGAACCGCGTTCAAAATCTGTGAGATAGACGAATTCTAACTCTCAATTTTAGTTCAGTTCTCAGTTTCTTAATCGTCCACAGATTAGTGATTTAGAAAGGAAGCGTTATGAATAGCACTTTTAGAAAGGTGAGTTGAAGTTGGAAATATAACATTCCGAAAAAGATAAGACTATAAAATTATGAAAGAAGGGACTTAAAAATTTTGACTGAAATATATAATGCATTTGTCGTTTGATATTTTAAATGAATGAAATTTATATTTACATTTACTAAGCATTCTAATAGCATAACATTTGGGATATTTTTCATCTTAACAATTTGCAAAAAAATTGTGAAAAAATGTGAAATTTGATTTTAATATTACTCAAATATGTGCAACAGAAAAAGGGAAATTTAAATTTAATATTACTCAAAAATGTGTGGCAGAAAATGGGAAATTTAATTTTTATATTACTCAATATCTTTTATTAACATAAAATGATAAACATCAATCCTGCAATACTATTTTCAAACTCAAGTAACACATATTTTGAAATAATTACATCCTACAAACAGCGTGATAACCAGACGTCGAAAGTACTTCAAATAACCCGTATCTTTAAAATCGTTATTTCCTCTAAATAACAATGTTTCTTTGTTTGTTTAAAATGAGTTCTGATTCTCGGAGGAAATAAATCAGGCATTAAATTTTAATCAATTTTGTCGGGTGCAATTATTTTGAACCGCGTTTAAAATCTCTGAGATATACAAATTCTTACTCTCAATTTCAGTTCTCAGTTTCTTAATCGTTCCCGGATTAGTGATTTATAAAGGAAGCGTGATAAATAGCACTTTTAGAAATGTGGGTTGAAGTTGGAAATATAATATAAAGACTAAAATTATGAAACAAGGGATTCAATACATTTGACGGAAAGATACAACGCATGTGTCATTTGATATTTAAATTGAATGAAATTTATATCTGCATTTACTACACATTCTAATATTAGAATAACATTTCGGGAGATTTGATCTCAACTCTTTGTTAAAAATATTTAATTTGCAACCCTGTAGATTATTTTCGACATCATGTCTGGCTTTATGAACGTGTGCTGTTGCATCATCGTGGTGAAATATTCTTCATGCATTGTTATCATCTGAGTTGTTATATTTGCTATCATTGCATAGCATCTGAAAAATTTTCACAAACGTTACATTAAGTATCTTCGATATTTCAATTTTGATGGTTTGCTATTCTCACGCGCTTAGCCAATTACTTTCAGATGACTCCGTCTAAGCCCATCAAATCTATTTTATTATGGAATTTCGATTTAGGATTTCTTTAGTTAACTGGCTAGTCGAAACTGTTCATTTAAAATGCAGATCATGAATATAGTCCTAGTACGATTTTGGAAATATCTGGGGAAGTATAAATTCAATAAATGCTGCCCATTATGTTATGTAAAGTTTTCTGTAATAAATGTTTTCTTCACTTATAAAATAATAGGCAAATCGGAATGTCAAGAGCTTTTATTTAAGCTTTACATCAAAAGAATGGACAAATCGGAATGTCAAGAGCTTTTATTTAAGCTTTACATCAAAAGAATGGACAAAGTATGTACTCATAAAATCCGAGAATACGCTGTAGAGATATCAATAAATTAAATAAATAGACATAATTCAAATTTTAATGCGTTCTTGAGTGAGTCAAATGTATTAAGTAGTCCTTTCGGTCAGAATAGTTAATTCATTGAAGAGTAATTAGTTCATTGATTAATAGGAAAATCTGAATATCGAGAGCTTTTGTTTAAACTTTGTATCATGTGATTGCAATGAATGGGCCATGTAGATGTTATGATACATAAACATATTTTGCACTTAAGTGCAGGTATATTTCATGTCCCGGGTTAGCCCAGGAATGGAAGGGGGCGGGAGTAGCAATTACTCAAGATATATAATGTGTATGGTATATGTTCTAGAGCGATGACTCCTCACAGACATGATGGGACTGATATGGCGCCATGATTTAAATGCAAATGGCAGTGGTTTTAAATGTCCATAAAAAAGTTTGTAACATATGTCAAATTGTAAAACAACAAATCTCTAGAGATTTATAGCCCTTGACAGGTGTGGCTCACATCGAGGCCCGGCCCAGGACCTCCCGGCTATGGGAAACCTTCCGGTCGTCATTTTCTATTGGGATTCATAAGACATGAGTGTCACTTCGCAGACCAGTAAAATTAGTCGAAATGGAACCTTCCTTTTCTCGTGCAGTAGTAAGACATCGAATGAGAAGACGAGGTGACTTTCACCCCATTTTTGTTCCCCGTTTAAAAAATCTGAAGGGACTCGACATTGGAATGTAAAATTAGTCTCAATTCTGATCTCGTGAGGAAAAGTCTCCAAGTGAGGTTGTGCACTTGTTTGAAGCTCGATTTGAAAATTTGCGACACATTTTTAGGCACGGTATTCGTCGCCACTTTATTTCGAGCGGCAGTCCCATGCCAATAGTACGGAACCAGCGCATTTTATACCTTGCTACGAGTACATATACTCAAGAGTAGCGCGAAACCAGACTCGACTATTTCGCAATTTAAGTCTATGGCCGCTCTTAGCCAAATCGACTAGGACGGAACCAGACCGAGTGTTTCATTCTTTGGGCGGTGGCGAACATTGAAGCAGCGAGGAAGTCGTAGCTTATACTACGCTCTGAATATAGACGGCGTAGTGTGGGCTACCCTTTGGACCCTTTAACTACAGTTAAGCCGTGACAACTGCGTAGACTGCAAGAACGGAATCGACCTCTCAGTGTGCTTCTCACTTCACAGACGAGTGTACCTGGACAGAGTGTTTGTAGGGCGTCAATCCTGGGCTCCTAAACAGTGTACGACACGCGTCAGCTGAGTACGTCAATCGTCATCGTTGCGGTCTGTGTGAGACAACAACCACAAGTATTCGGGATATGACCCAAGCGGCATCGGCCTGTACGTAGTTCCTGGTTCTCCAGGAATCGTTGGGACAAAACGACAATGGGGAGGAAGATATTGTAACGAACTTTGATTACTGATTCCGTCTTGATCCGCGATGGTATCCAGAATTCAGCGACAACTCCAATAAATCGTGCATCCTTATGCACGGTGTTTTTTTATTGAATAACTGAGACCTCTTTATCATGATCTGTGACAGATAAAATGTTCGATTACTAGGCATCTCATCTGGGAAGAGGTATCGTAATATTTAAGTTCAGATGTAATGTAATATGTTATTTGTGTGTCAATATCACCAAAGTGTCAGTACTAATTTAAGCTGTGGAAATTTCCCGCACTGCACTACTTGCATTTAAAATAAATGATAAATTTAATAGAAAATATATTAATTAGCCCGTACACCCCGAGGTCAGGCTTGGTAGATTTGAGTGTAGTGTAACTGTGTTTATTATATTAATATTATTATTGTCAATGTTGAATATTTCATGTGTTTAATAAATGTGTAGTGGCCTCAAAATCGACTGGACATTTAAGTGAAACGCAATGTACTTTGATCCTTCTTGATCCTACTATACGTTTACAGGTTCAGCTGTAGGACATTATGGGTAAATAGTAGTTGTATACTTATGTAAATTTTACCTCACCACAGTAGAATCCAAGGATACGCAAGGAAAGATATCTATAAATTAAATAAATGGCAATTATTCAAATTTTACTGCGTTATTGAGTAAGCGAAAAATATTAAGAAGTATTTCCAGTCAGAACTCAAAAATAGCAAAAATTATTTTTGGTCACAATTTTTTTTAAAGAAAATATTAAATTAGGAATCAAAGATTCCGAGAAGTTGATAGAGACAAAAACGTCATCAGAACTTAAATTGGAGACTGTAAGACTTAAATATATATTGCTATAAGACATAAATAACATATTCGCCGCCTAATATTTGTTTTCTTAATTTCAGTACTTCCTTTCTACATAAAATGTGGCTCTTAATTAAAGTATTAATTGTCTAAATACTCACATTTAAAATATCTTCATTTACAATTTCCATTACTTTTTATGTAACTCCCACTTTCGTATATTTATTTAAACAAATTGCTATTTCATGATCTTTATATAGTATCATATTAATCCCATTTTATTCTCCACAGTTTGCAGACACTTCATGTATGAGTGATGTCACCTTCTTAAGCGGTTCAATAAATATAAATTAATTCTTAACTATCTCAGAAAGATGATGTTCTACAATAAAAGACTCCTGGCGATAAATTAACTTTCTTTTTAACTGCGAGTAAATTTATTATGTTTTATATCTGTATTTACTACTGTCTCAGTAAATTCATTTATATTAGTGTTGATTGTTTCCTCCCTTTATTGGCAATCGTTCATTTGGGTCGACTTATTACTACCATTAGAATTTTGCATAATTAATTCTATTGTATGAGGACTTTGTGCGAGCATTCTTTCATTATCATCGCAATCACCCACTTCAGTTTTCCCTATATTACTTTTGTTGACTTTATGCATCTTCATATTTTGTTTAGGATCATCAATATTGATATAACCCCCTTACCAATTATAGGTATTTGACAAATTTACCTTTTATATAAAATGAATCTTATAATTATTACTAGTTATTTCAATAGTTTATTATTGAATATTCTATTGCATTTATTTTTGCAGTTTTGAAAGAATTTCTACTTTGTACAAAATTCTCATTTAGGTGCAACGGAAGAGATACATTTCCCAATATAAATGTTTCCCGTAAGTGTTTAGAATAGCCATTGTCGTACATTGGAAGTCCTACAATGTAGTAAACAGAAACACAATATCTATAGAATTAGAACCAACAAATGCATTTTTGCATGTCATTGATGTTTTTTTGAGACTGCATTGCATAAGAAATTATTTTACATATTGGAAGGGAGATTTTGAATTATAAATTCTCAAAGGCGTCATTGAATTTAACGTAGTCCGCAGATATTTATTCTCGTTCGTTATTAATATTCATATATTGAAAGCTAATACTTATTCATTTATTTTTAATTTTTTAAAAGTACCCCAAGATGAAATTCTCCGAAATCAGTGACTGCAACTTTTATAAGTTTTATCAGTTTACTTTTGTCCACTGGAAACATTTTCTAATTGGCATATCTTTATATGATTTTAGGTATTTAAATATTGAAATTGTGTGATATCTAAAAGTGTACGTAATTTATTGCTGAAATGTACGAATAAAATATCAAAGTATAATTAAAGCATGTGTGTGTTCTTTAGCATTTCAAATTTAAATGTTTTCTCTGCCACCACGCAAAAAATGTCACATGTCAAGCAATCAATGAACAATTAATAATACATATGAGAAATTTAAACGCCATATTTGAAAATAAATATCAGTATTTAAGAAGAATATAACAGCATCGTGGAATGTCTAAACCGTATACAAACATGGTTCTTTAATCGATATTTTGTAGTAAATCAACATCCCTTTGCCTTTTCGAAATGAATCTCGGAACCCCATGGGAAATAAATCAGGCATTAGAATATAAGCATTTTGTTGGGAGCAATTATTTTTAATTGCATTTGAAATCACAGATAATTCAACATTTCAATACATACCGTTAACTAAATATCCACAAATTAGGAATTAAGATACAATCCTTGATATTTAGGACATGTACTCTAAATTTGAAGTAATGGCAAAAGATTAGAAAGATGAAGCAGACTAAAGATTGTAAGTGGAATATAGGATAAGAAATATAAAGGACATACAAAGAATTAAATTTGAATCTCACAGTCTAGCGCTGAGTATCAATCATATCATAGTATCTACCTATTTCTAAATATTCACCTTTGGGCTTTTATTTTATATAGCAATGCATCAAACAAAATCCCGTCATCGCAGTTTAAAAATGAAAATTGAGCATTGTCCTATCCTAACTTAAATATAAAGTTTTATTTGCTGTTGGATACAATATAAGCATCAAATTACTTTTTATTTTCCAAGTATTTGAAATTTTATCAAACGCAGCTATTCAAAAGATATTTTATATAACTATTCAAACAGTTAAATAAAATAGGTACATTGGTTTTCAAAACAATTAGGATTACAGGAAAATTTCGTAGTTAAGAAACGCTTATTGTTTATGCAAAGTAGTTTGAATCATCTGCCATGCTTGGGTAGGGGTGATGGGTGCAGCAACCTTCGAACTCTAACTGCAACTATATTGGTGTATTTAACCGTATTAATGTATACAACCGTATAGTTCAAGATTGAATGCAACAAAATGTCTACATCCCAAGCATACTTGATTGAATAAAGAACAAATGAGCATGGTGTTCAATACATATTTACATATAATAGCTAATACATCCTGTTCAAGACATTACTATACAAGCCGGACTGTTTGAAGGCAAGCAATATGTTCTTGCAGTATAAATATGTCGCCAGTTGCTACTGCATGCAGACAGGAAATGAATCCTGGATGCCATATACGTGTGAGCATTCTTGTTGCCATGTAGCAGCACATAGAGATGTTCTTCAAATTATGTATACTCCACCCTACCTCTTTCACCTAACAAGATACCATCTTATATACCACTGCAACGTAATTAATTACTGCTATTAGCTACTCTGAATTATGCTGCTCGTCTGCTCGAGACTGACAACTTTGATATTGTCAATTGAATCTCTGAATGTTTCATGCAAATCCTATTTTTAGTACGATGTGGCTCCACCTTCTTGCTTGAGACTAGTCACGCGGTGATTTTCAGGTATCGTGTGGAGTCATGTGTTCGCCTTCTTATTCTCTCTGAGTTATCCGCATGGATATGCATCTTGCCTTAAAGAATATTGTCTACATATGTTATATAATAAATAATTTGATTGCGATATATTTCCAGTGACGTCAGTATGACGCGTCTTTGGTATTATCATCCGTTTTCTTTGTTCACTGACAATGCTCATCTTTATACACGCTACACACGTATAACCATTTCCATATTTGAAATTGAGGTGAACTTTTAAGACAAACATTAAGTTGGTTTATCTTTTAAATAATAAATATTAAATCTTTGGATTGGATTATTATTTTTAATTAATAGTGTTTGTGAATCGCATATTCATACATTACTATCATGGCCGCAAAAAAAAACACTATTACCTCTTTGCACGAGTTCCTAAAATATAACCATTAATTAAAACACTAAACATGAAATTCCACATTTTTACTTTTAAAATACATATTATTTATTTACACATCCTATTGCTATGTTAAAATTACATTAATTTTACCAAACGCTTCAGAAGTAGAAAAAATACGTATGTGACCAGCCTATAATATTATTCCAAAATCAACAATTGACCTAATATGTACGCAGATTGGCACAAACCTTTGTTTGTAGGGCTGTTGCTCAGGATGCTTGGAAAATTGACCGTTTCTTTTTCTGACATTTGAGAGCCAGCTTTCTCTTTTCTAACAGACTCTCAAATTTCAGCATAACCACTACAATGTTTGAAAACACGACTCTCTGAAATTTTAGATAATCATTTTTCGTGCCTCACTACGCTTCTGCACCATCATTGCTTATCAAACGCTTTCTTGGACATTCATAATCTGAATATATAAACGCAACTGCACAATCATTGCTTGAATACTCATTGAAGTTATCGCCTTGTTGCCACATCATTTTGCCTGAGGTCAAGATACGCCTTCCATATCTCTCATAGGTTGCTCCTCAGTTCGATGTAGAAACATTTCCTCATTGATTAATTTAGTTCCAATGATGCTTGGTTTAAGCCTTGGGCCCTAGGAGATATTTGCCCCAACCACACTTGCAATTTGTTTGAAGTGAATTTATTAGGGTTATCGCAAAACGGCCACGGCAAATCTGCGCTTTGTTTTATTGTACATATTCGAAAATATTAAATTGCATAATTCCCTCCTTCATTTCCTCATTGGTTACGTTAGTTTTCAATGATGCTTGGTTTAAGCATTGGCCCCTATAAGATCTTTGCCCAAGCCACACCTGCAATTTGGGTGAAGTGAATTTATTAGGTCCATGACCCTTCTTACCGAGGCTGTCGTAAAATGGCGCCTATAAGTCTGCGTTTTGTTTCGTTTTCCATATTCGTAAATATTAAAACTGCATAAATGCCTCTTGGTTTCACAGAAATATTTATAAATCTCTTTTGAGTGCTCCAGAAGCTTATACCTTCTTTTATCTGCACCAAGCACAAACGCAAATGGGTAGACACAGCAGTCACGTTTCACTGTGCATATAGCCGCAAATATAAGTTTTATGTTAACAATCGTTACTCTTGCCCTACCAGGCTATACTTGTGAGATGTCTATTTTGTATTTTATAGTCCGTTCCAAACCAACTAGACAACGACTTACGTTCAGACATCTAGCTATTTATTCCTGGCTTTGAGGTGCTCCGAATTTGTTTACAGCTCTAGATAAGTCTGCTGCTACATAATGTCTATAAATCACCACAGAAAAATATCTATCTCGAAATATATATATATATATATATATATATATATATATATATATATATATATATATATATATATATATATATATATATATATATATATATATATATATATATATATATATAAATATAAATTAGTAAATCCAATGTTATAAAGTATGTAGTAACTCATAATACACTATTCCAAAATTTTCTACAAAATACAAAGAAATAAAAGAAATTAAGACATAATGAGGAAATAATAAAGCGTAATGCAGGTCATAAAGACAAAGACAATCAACAAATTTCAAAAATGAGGAATGAAAATAGGAAAACAAAAAAATCAAGCAAAAATGCTTGCACATGGAAGAGCGTTAGGCTTAAGTTCATTTCGAAAAAATTCTCTTCAAGTCCATATATCCCTTCGAAATGAACACAAAAATGCTTGTTTCTGAAACACAAGATAGATTTTATCTATAAACTTGTGTTATATGGACGACAAGCATATAGATTGGAACAATGAAGGAAACATAAATACCTTAAAATACACTTCATTCGTGCAACCATGACAAGCAAAATATGGCTAGACCAATGTTGCCATTTACAGAAATGAAAAAATGTGATTAGCTGTTGCCAAAGAGAGTAATAAAAACTGTACTGCGTAAAAACAATAAAAAGAGATATTCAACAGTTAAAGCTTCAAGATAAAAAGATGAAAATATAACTTCAAGAGAATGAAGAAGTACGGCTAAAATAAGATAATAAGGGGAGAATATGAGAATTTTAGGCTAATCGAAACTTATTAACTATACCATTTACTAAATATGCAGGATATTTATACATTTTACTGGTAATTTTGAGGTTATTAATGTGCAAAGCATGAAATTTTTTATCTGATAATCTATAAATTCTAAAAAGTTGATTAAGTATAATATTTCTAAACAATTGAATCGAGTTGCAGGAATTATAAGGTAATAATTTATTAATATTAAATTAAAAAAAATCTTTTTTATCATATAAATTAGTAACTATCCCATGAGCAGGTTCTATAATTAGATTTAAATCCAAATAATAAATATTATTACTAATAGAAGATTCATTAGGTATTAATTCCAAATTATCCGGATAGAAATCTATATCTATGACATAGTTATCAGTAAATATAAGACAAATCAGATCATCTACATATCTGTAAATTTTATAATCTGTTGAAGAAAAGAATTTTTCATATTGATATAGGTATAAATTAGCTAACATACTGCTACTACAGCCACCTTATGGAACACCTGAGACTTGTAAGTATAATTTATTACCTTGAAAGATATAATTATTGAAAAGAACAAAATGGAGAAGCTTAGGAAAAATGGTAAATTTAGTAAGATGAGAATGATTAGTAATATAAGCATTATATAAAGCTAAAATGACATCATATAGATCAGTGATCTTAATATTATTAAATAGATCTTTAAAATCAAAAGTTTGAAATCCTATTATTTTACCAAGTGTTTTTAATTTATTTTTTAATTCTTTACTGTTATTTAGAATAATGTAGTTATCACTAGAATCTCGTAAATTACTATTCAGTACATTTAAATAATTTAGTAATAATTTACTAGCAGTAGTAGAGTATGAATTATGACCACTAGTTACAGTTCTAAATTTAATAGGATTTTTATGAAATTAAGGTATAAGCACTATATATGGAAATGTCCAATATTTATTATTAATACCTAAATCACTATACATATTGATAATTTTCAATTTGATACTATTAAGAGAGTGTGAATCCATTTTAAATAGACTATTATTTTTTAAATAATCTAGCAGATATTGAATATAGAATTTTTTACAAATAATAGCATATTTATTAGAGGCTTTATCAACATAAGTAACAACAAAAGATCTATGTAAATCATTAACAGTGTCGCGAACGTTTTGGTATACTCGACAGAGAAGACAAAGTTTTGAAATCAAACACATTTATTAAACATGAAATAACAAGGCAGTTGATCGAAAACAGTGGAGTACAAGCATTTCTCGCAATAACTCAGAGTTACACTCGGTAGGGTGACCATTAAGAACACCCCTGGAGGAAGAGGAACCAAGAGAATACACATATTTTCTGATACATAAAATAAACACAATATTCCTCACATTATACTTGACATTTATATACGACATTTGTATACTTTGAACATATACGACATTTTCATATAACATCATCAATGACTCGATACTCACGAGGATTTGACAATTAACACTCTATTCGTTAGGTGGAAGACTAAATATATATAAAACTTTACCTCGTCTCTTTTTAAATATAACATTTACAATTCTGTACCATGGGAAAGGATATCAGGATGGACTCTCGGCATAAACTCATCGAGATTCTTGCGCAGAACAAAATCCATAATGGTCGGGAAACTTGACTACACAACATCATGCTGGCGGAATTCGACATCTTGGTTGGTTACGGAGATTGGTTGATTCGTACCTTAGGACACAAGGAGGAGTCAGGCAAATACAAATCGCTGTAAAATGAGCTTTCCCTCTAGCCCTATTAGCGATTCAAGCCGACCAGTGAAAGAACCATTTTCTCTTTTCACAAGATTCATTATTCCATTACTACCAGGCTGATTCATTTAAAAACACGAGTGACTCATCTCTGAACCGAGCCAAACGACTCTACGCACAACTTGTCGAACTATGTTACATATTTTAATCACATCCTTCCACTTTCAAAATTAATCCACCTTTTCTTAAAATTCGCGATCATACGCGGATCAAACACACACGTCTACATTTTTCCACGACTCCTTCCACACTGCTTCCAAAATCCTTTTTCAAACGCGCGCGTGCGCAAAACCTGCAAGTTCCCAACTAGCGACTGAGAAGCGAAAATACAAAACAATTACTATTTTTCTGGAACATAAACACTTTTGCGATTTTAGAGTTCACTTCCCTTAAAAGTCAATGTAATTGAAAACATGTAGAAAAGACATTTACATTTCGAAATTGACACTTTCAATCACACAGAAATAAAACAATACTTTAATATACAATTTTAACACAGAGGTGTGAAAGCCTTATCACACTCCTTCGGGGCCCGGGAGAAAAATTTCCTGCAAAGCGGGGAATTTTTCCGCACAATACTAGGAAAATACCTGCATTAAGTTCCCAATGACATATGTTCCATTGAGAGGAATTTAGTGTAAATTTTGAGCGATGTACATGTACATCAAAGAAAAAAACAAAAACAAACAAGATCATGACCAGCATAATAACCAAAATCCAAGAGTGGCCTAAAGTTTGACTCGTGAGTCAAAAAAAAATAAGTCTCAATACAAGCATAGACCTTTACAAGACAACACCAAATTAACAAGACACAAATGATGAAATTGCCCCTTTTAAAACTTAAACACTAATACATTTTCTGGTGAGTACCACAGAGACATGAAAATTTAATTTACTCAACTCACAAAAAGTTTAACTAAACAAAAAGTTTTCTTTCTTCAAAAATTTTACAATTAAAATTCTATAAATTTACTTTTCACAGAAATCAATTTATTAACTATTATCCAACCTTGCCAACAAATTACTTTAAAAGACATTTAAAAAATTTACTAATTTAGAAAATGAGACAAATTTTCAAACCAAGAATGTTGATCAGGCACCCAGGCAAGAAACAAGTCCATTAGAAAGTTGCAAACCTAGAGGTGGCGGTACCCCCAACCAATAAGTCAACAACACCAAATTACAAAAAAAAATTTCTAAAATTTACTAGACCTTTAAATTAAAAAAAAATCATTCACACATTCATAAAATAAAACAGAGATAAAAATTATCAGTTATCCTTAAAAATCCTTACCAAAACTCTAATCCATCAAGTACTTAATTATCTTAAAATTACTTTAAAACATTACTGCTTATCATTAAAGTAAAGCAAAAAAAAATTATTATTTAAGTATTTAGAATTTTAAAACACTACTTCAACCTGATTAACATGGCACTCACATTCAGAAAGCTGCACTGGCACAGAACTTGCAGTACAGAACATTCAGCTGACTGACACATAAAGCAAATTACACAGAAGTTCAGAAATATTGGATCCATTTTAACATAGCATACAGTTTTGCAAAACATTTTGTGAAACAATTGAAAATATAATATTATGAAACATAATTGTCCATCTCACAACAATATCAGTCTTTTTTTTGAAAATGTGAGAATTTCATAATCTAAACATTTTACTTTACTTTTGAGCCAATTGCTCTCTTGACATATTGCCTTAATTGACAAGTAACTTTAATGAATAAATTGGCCTCTTGGGCGCAAGTCATACTTGTGTGAATTAGGAACATTTTGAGTTTTAACCCTATTTTGATGGTTTAGAAAATATCTACTTTTAAATTGTCTTGTTTCTTGAGTTGAAGAATTATCAATGTTATCATTATATGTGCTAGAAATCAATTCACTACGTCTAGGAGGTAAAGGAGTTAATCTATTAACGTGGACCAATTGCTGATTACATGGATTGTTTTTGTGTTGAATGACAAAGTTAACTTCAGTTGTTTGCTTGATAACTTCAAAAGGACCATGATTTAAAGAACTGAGTTTTTTTGATTGGCCTGGCCGAATATGAGGTGTGTAAAGATAGACCAAGTCACCAACTTTAATCTTAGGCATTTTAGCAGATTTATGTTGTTGAAGTTGTTGTGATTCCTGAGCTTCCTCAAGGTTTTTCCTAACAGTTACAAAGGTCTTTTTTAAGCGAACCTGTAAGTCATCTGAATAATCATGAGTAGATTTGTAAACTGGATATTTTACACCTGTTAAAAGAGCATCAGGTAGCACAGGGTCTCGACCAAAGACAAGATGTGCTGGGGACTCGCCTGTTGAGGCATGGACTGACGTTCTATGAGCCATTAAAGCAAATTGAATCATTCGATCCCAATCGCCCTTATCAGAATAGACCAGATTCTTTAAGGATCTAACTAACGTACCGTTCAGTCTTTCGACTAGCCCGTCTGACTGGGGATGGTACGCTGAAGTATTATGTTTTTTTATGCCTAATTTCTTGTATAGATTGTTGGCAGCTTCAGAAATGAAGTTACTACCTTGATCCGTAATTAAGTGAGCAGGAATTCCATGAATACTTATAAATCTCTCTAAACAAGCGAGAATATCCTCAGTTTTAACTGTAGCAAGTGGATAAGCCTCTGGCCATCTAGTGAAGTAATCTGTAATGACAAGAATGTACTTCATCCCAGAATTCGAGATAGGTAGTGGGCCGACTACATCCATAGCCACACGTTCAAAAGGATAAGTTGTAATAGGAAATTTCTGTATTGGAGCCTTGTTGTTACGAAAACCTCTGTTTTTTACACAAGTTGTGCACGACTTCACATAATTTTCAGTCTGAGCATGCATGTCTGGCCAATAATAGTTAACTGAAATTTTTGCCAGAGTTCTTTGAAAACCACAATGTGCAGCAACAGGAGAATCATGGCAAAGCCATAGAATTTCTGAGACTAAGTCTTGAGGAATAACTACTCTCTCATTATATTGCTGTCTCTGCTTTGGATTTTTGTGTATGCAATGTAACATATCATTTTTCATGAAAAATGAAAGTTTTTGTGGGTATGGTTTTACACCTTTTTCCAGAAGATTTTTGATTTTTATACATCTAGGATCTTTCAATTGACCAATAGCTATCCTAGTTACCAGAGAAGCTTCCACAGTAGTCTGTGTTATATTGTAATTTTCAATTCCCAATATAACATTGCTCTTTTGAAAAAGGAAGTGGACCTAAGAAGACGGTCCCTCATGAAGTGAGGCAATTTTTGTAACATTCCCTCGAACGCAGCTGCACCGGACATTCATTTCGAAAAGAGAGGGTGCTTCTCAAGTTCATGTCAGCGTTAGGTGTTACAACAAACGGAAGGGGTTGAACTTGTTGACCCCAGAGTCAATTAATATCACTCGAACCTTGGGAAAATTCTCGTGAGAACTTTCAACGATTTTAAAACTGGAGACTGCATATCTCATATTTCAGGGGGGCCTTGACCAATAATATAGCCTGAAGGGCGTAGCCCTTAATTTACTTAGCCAATTATGGACAGGGGCGCCTTGTTAAGGGGGTAGAGACAGAGAGCAACTTTGGACTTTAAGTTTTTGAAATCGAGGACTTGAATTTTGGGAGTGAAAAGAAGAGGTCGCAAGAGCGACGGATCTCGGAGAGAGCGAGCCCGCGGGACAGAGCCGGAGCGCGCCGTCATAAAGTCCGACATCGGCAGTGATGATCGAGGTAGGACAATTCTACACATATTTTTGCACTTTGATTATTATTATCTCTCTGACCCTCCTAAATAAGGTTAACCTGGGCCATTAAGACGTAGGCTAGTAAGAATAGTGAGTTAATGCACATTAATGGGTTAATAATTGTAATGCTCATATTATGATCATAGAATGAGGAGATTTGATTGTCTTAATGTACTACACTAAAGATGTTGGTATATGAAATTTACCAGATGTTAATAGTTATTAAATAAGATTTTATCTTAATGAAATAAATTCTTTGTTATTGTTTAAAATTAAGCCTCTTCATTTTAATTACTGGTATTATGTATTTCTTTATTTACTCCACTTTACGAGATCGGTCTATATAGCGTCAATACCTGACGTGTGAGGAATCACATATCATTTTGGCGCCCGTGACCAGTCGAATCTGGACTCAAAATTATTGCTCACATATCATTTTGGTGCCGTTTAAACCAGTTTCGAACCTGGACTCAAAATTATTGCACCCTTATCATATTGGTGATCATGACCAATCAAACCTGGATTCAAAATTATTTCACCCTTCTGGCGACTTTGCTGTTTTAGACCTGTTATATGCCAGAATTTAAATTTTAATGAAGAGAATAAAAATATTTGGAATTAATGAAAAATGAAAATATTGAATAAAAATTTTTTTTGTGTAAAATAAGGATTAAATTAAAGAAAGAATTTTAAAATTAAAATAAATATAGGTAAATTTAAGAAAATTTATTTCACAGTATGAGAAGCAAGCAAATAGTGAATCATTATGTGTTCTTAATGAGACATGCCATATTGTATGTGAAAATATAATTATTAGGGAACTTGAAGCTTTTAAGAAATTTTTGAATTATATAAATATTTGTGTAATATTTTAGGAGTTTATTATGAGGATTGAAGTATTTGCATGCGTAGATAGTGAAATGATTAGAATTATGTTTTTGAATTTATGTGATATTGTATTTAAATATTTTGGGGGAACATTTTGAGGTGTAAAAACAGGAGATAATTTTAGATATAGAATTTTTGCGAGAAAGTGAAATTTAGAATGACGGAAAGCGGAGAAAATCATCCGGCAACGAGGGGCAGGTTACCAGGACTTATACACCTATTAGGGGAATGCAATGGCATAGAGAATGATGTAGAAATTTTTTTTGACCAGATCAAATCTTTAAGCAGCTTGGGGGATTGGTCAGAGGAGGAAAAGTTAGCAATTGTGAAATCGCGGTTAAGAGGGAATGCAAGAAAATTTTATATAGGGTCACAAGAATTAAGAAGGGAAACATCTTTCGAAAAATTTAGGGATAGGCTATTAGAGTTCTTTACAGAAAAACCGAACATTACAACAAATCAGATCCTTTTCACGACCGCAAAACAGACACAGGGAGAAACGATTAAGCAGCTGGCGCACAGAATAACAACACTAACTTTAAATTATATTGGCGACACAGAGCACAGTGAAGCGACACAACAGATTATGGATAAATTAAGGTTAAGTAAATTTTTAGAGGCGGTAACACCTGAATTCCAGAAAGAAATAATAAAAACTAATGCACAAAATTTTGATGAAGCTGTAAAAATAGCCACAAACTTGGAACAGGCAAATTTAGCTGCGATAACGGCAAATGTAAATAGTGCTACATATAGACAAGAAATTGAGACGCTCCGCAAAGAGCAACAGGAATTTAACGCACATATTTTAAATTCAATTACCCAAGAAATAAACACATTAAAAATCCAAGAAAAAGTACAAATTCCCACGACACAAACAAAAAAACTCGTAACATGCCACTACTGTAATAAACAGGGACATTTCATGAGAGAATGCCGAATATACAAAGCTGATCATTTTAAGCAAACACAGAATCAAAACATAAACAACGCGAGAATACAGTGGCATAATCAAATACAGTCTCCTCCCCACTCATTTCAAACCCAGCCGTATGATGACCACAGAACTTACTCCTCCCAGCCGGACACATACGATTATAGGTCAAACCACGCCTTTGGAAACTATCAACAGAGCAGAAATTACTATGCAGCACCCCCTCCACAAAGTAGATTTTCTAGGGAACAACGATATAATAGGGACGAGTCAAACCAAAACAGAATCAGAGAATCGGGCGGGCAAAGAAACAATGGGAGAGAGATGAATACAAGATTTGAATACAGAAATTTCCCTAATAGAAGAGATAATTTAAACTAATTGTGGGAGCTTTAAATAATAACTTACAAAGAGAGAAAAATTACAGGGTAAAGTTCCCGAGAAAAATTGAAATTCCTGTACAAACAGAAAATAAGAAATTGGAGATACATAACGATGAAAGTACTGAAAAACATGAGGAAACGATTGCATCTGTAGGAGAACAAATTGAAAAAACAGAATTGCCAACAATAATAGCTCAATTTAAAAATATACAAAGCGAACTCATGATTGACTCTGGAGCGAGCGTTAGTGTATTATCATTAGAATTGTTCAATAAAATTAAAGATAATGTCAAAATTAAATATGTGTCAAGGAGTGTTACAATATCAACTTTAACAGGACATAGTATTGAATATATAAAGACTGTGGAAATTCCATTTAAAATTCAGGGAAAACAGTTCAAACATATTTTTTTTGTCACAACAGCAAGATTTACACAAAAATTCAAGGGAGTATTGGGTTTTGACTTTTTACAGAAAAATCAATCCATTTTAAATACACAAAAAAACATTCTGAAGATAGGCGACATAGAAATAATTTTAAATTCTGATAGGCAAATTGATAGACAAATAAATGAGATAATACAGGAAAGACCGAATCTAGCCAAAATTTTAAGAAAAGTACAAATCAAACCGAATTCGAGGGAGAATGTTGTAGTATATAGTGAGGAAAGTCTAGAAAATGGAACAGAGGTTTTGTTCGAACCCAAAGAAAAATCATACATTATAATGAATTATGGAATATACCATATGAATGAGAACAAATTTAAAATTGAAGTTCAGAATAACACGAATGCGACAATTACATTAAATAAAAACATGGCTTTAGGAAACATTACGACAGATTTTACGATACAACAACAGGACATTAAAGAACCAGAAATTAGTGAACGGACACATAAATACGAAGAGATGATAAATTTAATACAGGCTAAACCGGAGATAATTGAAGAAAGAAAAAAAGATTTGAAAACAGAAGATTTTAATACTGACCACATGGACCCAAACATTAAACAAGATTTCCTCAAATTTGTAATGCAATATTCGGACGTTTTTTCAAAATCATTAAAAACTTTAGGAGCGACGGACATCGTAAAACCGGTGATAAAGCTTGCACATGACCACGCAATACGTTCCAGGCCATACGACGTTCCGTACGCACTGCAGGATACCGCAAAAAATCAATTAAAAGAGTTAGAAGAAGCAGGGATAATTGCCAGAACAAAATCAAATTTTGCATCGCCGATGATTTTAGTGCGTAAAACAAGTGGAGAGTACCGTTTATGTTTAGATCTGAGATTAATTAATAACATATCCACTCTTTTTCCTTACAAAATTCCCCGTGTAAATGAAATTATAACTAAATTAGCCGGACATAGATACTATTCGAAACTGGATTTTCATAGTGCATTCAACCAATTGGTTTTACCTGAAGACACAAAAGAATTATTTGCATTTACAACGCCCTATGGCAACTACCAATTTGAAAGACTCGTTTTTGGACATGTAAGCTCCGCTCCAATTTTTCAACAGGTTATGGACACCATTTTAGCGGACTTAAGAGAGGAAAACATACAAGCTTACATCGACGACATAATAATCCCGGCTAACTCTTATTCAGAATTAATACATAAATTAAAATTAGTATTCGATAAATTAAGAAAATACAACCTAACCCTGACACCCAGCAAATGTAAATTTTTTGTAGAAAAAGTAGCATATTTAGGATTTGAAATTAGTCAAAAAGGCATTACACCAACAGATGAAAATATAAACAAAATCACTTCTTTTCCAGTACCAAAAACATTAAGAAAATTAAAAAGATTTTTAGGCATTTGTAATTTTTACAGAAATTCAATAAAAAATTATGCTCAATTAACCGCGGTTTTATCAGACTTAACAAGAAAGGATAATAAATTTAAATGGGATAATAAATGTGAGGAGGCATTTCAGGAACTCCAAGAATGTTTTTTCAAGAAACCTTTACTGATTCAGCCAGATTTTGACAAAGACTTTTATCTGAATATCGATGGCAGCATTCAGTCCATAGGAGGCGCTCTTTTACAATACAGAGATGGGATTTTAAAACCGATTGCATATTTTAGCAGGAAATTATCGATACAGGAGCAAAAATACCCGGCCATGAAAATTGAATTACTTGCTATGCATCAGGGAATGAAATTTTTTAGGAATTTTCTTTTCGGACGAAAGTTTTTTGTGCTTTCTGACCATTTACCTTTGGGACAGCATTTAAAAATACAAAACCCTCCCAGCGTATTACAGAGGTGGCTTTTAGACATATCTGAATACGATTATGAATTTATTCACGTCCCGGGTAAAGATAATTTATTAGCGGATTTTTTAAGTAGAGATGATTTTGAAAGTAAACAAACAGAGCAGAACGAGAGAAAACAAAACATTGAGAATCCAAGGGGACAAATTAACCTGATAGAACAAATTAAGGGAGAAAACACGATGAAAAGAAATGGATATGTGAATGAGGATAGTGTCTATATTGCACAGATAAACACAATAACAGAAATCCCGGCATTAGATAGAATTTTAGACGAACAAATTAAAGATCCAAAATTAAAAATAATCAGAGAAAATTTACAAAATCGGAATTTTAAAGAGAGTAAACATTATGACACATTATATATTGACGAGGAAACTAATTTATTAATGCACGTAGGAAACTGGAAGGACAGACCTTGGAGAGACAATTTGAACAAAACTATAGTTATACCCAGAAATTTACAGAAAGAAATTTTAGCGATTACACACGTAACACATGCAGGGATTGATAAAACTTATAAACTTTTATCGGACAGATATTTTTGGACGGGTATGTACAGTGACACACAAAATTTTATTACATCCTGCGAACAGTGTAGAAAGAAAAAGGGAAAAAATCAGCCCGTTCCCCTGGGAAGAAACCCTATACCTGATGGGCCCGTGCAAATCTTGTCAACAGACATTTGCGGACCATTTCAAACTAGCACTTCAAATAATAAATATGTGTTATCGGTGGTAGACCATTTCTCCAAACATATACAAATGTTTCCAATCCCGGATATAACGGCCACCACGGTTGCTGATAGACTCTTAAATTACTTTATGAATTGGGGATGTCCTAAGACAGTGTTATCGGACGCAGGCTCTCAATTTACATCTAATATACATCAAATTATGACAGAGAAACTCGGAATAGTTGCCAGAATAGCATCGGTACGTTCGCCATGGGTTAACGGTATAGTGGAGGTTACTAACAAACAATTGAAACACACCTTAGCGACATTAGCGGAGAATTCTCCATACTGGGATACTGCAGTACAATGCCACGTAGCTGTTTACAACGCGACAGTACATTCAAGCACCAAAGAAACACCAAACTTTCTTTTTTTTGGAAGAGACCTTCCAACTTTTTTTGAAACTAATGTAACAGAAAATAATACAGAAACAACATATCAGGATTACATATCAAAAAAAATAACAGTGATGAATAACGCATTCAAGGAGGCAAATAAAAATTTAATTCTCGCGAAAGAACGCCAAGAAAGTCAACAACTCCAAAGAGCTAAATTCAGGGATTTGGAAATCGGGTCCAGGGTGTTCATGGAAAACAATAATAATAAATATAGAACAGGGAACCACACGGGACCTTATCGGGTAATTAATAGAATAAATAGATTTATATATGAAATAAAACTGTGTGACAAACCAAATTCTAAAATCATAAAAGCCCACATAAATAGATTGAGGACTCTTCCCGACCGCAAGCCACATCTAAAAATACCGTACATAAACAAATACAAGTCACCTCTTCTCCCCACTCCTAAAAACGCACAAAACTCTGAACCAAAACCGGAACTAAAGAAAGACCACGGTCAAAATGAGAATATTCCGTTTATCATGTTGGAAGAGGAAATAGCAAACGGACAGTACAGAGAGTCTTGTCAAACCAGTGCACACAACGCGAAACCACACCATACGCACGAAAACACTCTTACTCTTGGATCCGCGAAACCAGCTACCGCACAAGTACAAAACGAAACAACTCAGAGCGCACGAGAGAATGCAATCATCCCTCCAAAAGACTCTCCGAACGCAAACATTCTTTCAGCAGGGGGGGGGCGCAGGCAGACATAGCACGCTAGAAACACACGAGAATTTGGAACTTTCAGAACAGGGGGACTGTACACAAATTGAAGCAAACACGAATGAAAAGGCGGGGGAAATAGAACGGGATGCGCAAGAGGGACCAACACAAATAGATGGGGGTTGTATACAAATGGATCGGGGAAGCACGCAAAGGAAGGATGAATCAGCGGGAAATTCACAAGGTGACGATATAAGCAGTACAAATTGTTCACGCACAGTACTTCTTCCAACACCGGTTAGGCCGAAACACAGATATGATTTGAGATCTTTAAAGAATTCAAATTTAAATTGATTCAATTAAAACACGAAAGAAGTTTAAACATAGGTAAGAACGCGGACAAACCGTAATTCAAAATTTTGAAAATATTAGTAACAAAGAAAAATCGCCATTCACAAAATGCAACGCGAAATATGGAACGCAAATTTTAAATAAATATTGGATTGTAAATAAAGGAAATTTTAAATAAACATTGAATTATAAATTAAAGAAATGTAAATAAATATTACATTAATTAAGAAAGTGTAAACAAATTGTGAAAAAAAAAAAAAATTGAGGAAATTTTAAATAAATCATACATTAATTAGTTGAAAGTTTAAATAAACAAGAAAGTTTAAATAAATATGGAAGTATAAATAACTGGGAATTATGAATAAAAATTGTGATTTAAAAAAATAAATAATTGTTACAAAATAAATAACAAGTATCGTTGGAGGACAAAAGAAATTTTAGGGATGATAGGTTAAGGATGTGGATATATTAAATTCAAATTTTGGAAAGAACATAAATAACAGAGAAGATACGTCACATTTCAAAAAAAAAAAAAGCAAAAGGGGGACATCGTTAGAATTCTATAAAAAGTCGTTATAACTCTATAAAAAGAAGGTTTTTTTTTAAGAGAACTTTGATTTCCAGGCAATAAAAATTTCGATGGATAAGATAATTAGGAATATTAAATAAAGGGATATTTTGAATTTCTAAAAAAAAAAAAAAAAAAAAAACTCTTTTCAAAGAACAGTGAAATTTTAAAACAAAAGTAAACTTTCTCCACGCGCTCTTCATTTAATTAGCGGATTGATCAACCATTGTTGGATGAATACGCGTGAGGAAATAGGAGTTATAGAATTATAGTTTAAAATAATTAGATAATTGGTAAATATAAAAAAAAAAAAAAAAATTTTTTTTTTTCTAGTTTAAATAAATAAATAATTCATAATAAAAAATTGTAATTCAAATAACTAAACAATGGGTAATTAAAAATCAAAATTAGAGTTTAAAATGGATAGAGAATTTTAATTAAAAATCATAATGGCAGTTCAAAGAAAAAATATAATGGTAATGAAAATTATACGCAAATTATAATTTAAAATGAATAGATAATTTTAATAAACACACGCGAATTGTAGATTAAATAAAAAGCATTTGGAAAAAAAAAAAAAGCGTTTCTACATATATTTTGATAGGGTCGCACATATAAAATTTTTGAGAGAGACACATTTTCGAAGGTAAGGCTAGACGACGCAGATTTTGGATTTAGATGCTAGTGACGGGAATAAACGTGATATAATAATAAAAAGGAATGTAAGAACAAAATAACACTAACCGCATTTTAATTAATCCAGAGAATGAATGTGAGAATCCTAGAGGTAATCCGTGTAATTCCAGAGTTTTTAATCCATTTGGGGGCCTCGGTAGAGCACTTTCACATCACACAATCCATAAGCCACTGAACACTGGCCAGAATGGCGGATGACGAGATGGACCATTTTCAAAAAGGCGACATGTACGAGCCATGTACGACTAATTGGGAGAGGACCCCACACGGAGAAATGCCCGTATTAGCTCCAGGCCAGAAAGGGGAGCTTGTCCCGGGAAAATGACACAATGGCACAAGGACATGTTGACCTTGTATACCACTACGAGATTTTCTCTGGGGGCTAGATTTTTCTGTTTGAACAGGGAATTTAGATGCTAGAATAAAATACACAAAAGTTTGGCAGTTGAAAAAGGAAAGAGGAGAAGTGAATTCATTCAGGAGACTTTGCATTCAATTACAGCGGATATAAGAAAAGAAAATGTACATTTTGGTATTCAAGTATGGAATATGAATTGAGTTAGAGGATATTTGAGAGAAAATTTGTAATTATGTATGCATTGAGAGAATTTCAGTGAGTGATAAGATTTACGAAAAAATTTTTAAGTATGTTTTCATTAAGTGGGAAAGTGAATAATGTAAGGAATTCGGGAAATTCCGTATCCAAGTATAAGATTTGGATTAAATCAGGGGATATGTGAAAGAAAATGTATAATTATGGATAGTGTAATATAGAATCGCAGGGGAGTTATAAGATTTTCAGTAGGATAATAATTAAATGATTACATGGGGTTTTTTTTCTGTCATCTCAGTTTGTAGGAAAATTTTAAAATATATTGCGGAAATTTTTGAACCTATATAAGTCTTATTTTGATAGTATTTGAGAGGATAGTGTAATTGTTTAAGTATTTTATTATAAATATGTACATGAATTATATTTATGGCACGTTCAATTGAGAACACATGATGAGGTCAGGAGAATATAAATTGATAAGAGTGGTGAAGTTTAATGTATAGAGAGTGTAACATTTTGAATATTTTAAGTTTGAGTAAGGTATAAAATTTAAATGGATTGGTTGAAAAAAAAAAATAAGAAGAAATGAATATAATGTGGAGAGATATAAAATACATAAATTGTTGGAATTTAAAGAATTTAAGTTTGAGTAGAGAAACAAATGTAAATAAAAGTGTATATATAGAATGGAAGGACATAAATAGATAAATAGTAGGAATTTGAAAAATTTAAGTTTGAAGAGAGTATCAAATTTAAGAAAAAAAAAAATGTATATATTATATGGAAGGATGTAAAGTAGATAATGTGTAGAAATTTCAAAGGGGGCAATTTTTGAGAGTGTTAACAAATTTAAAGGAGTTTGAAAAAAAAAAAGAGAGTTTTTTTTGTAATGTTTCGTGTGCCGGGTGACAAATTAAAATTATAGAAATTGAATTTATAAAAAAATGATACTTAAGGGAGTTTTAAGAGAAGAGAGTATTTTAATAAGCTTGAGTGTAATCTATGTGTATTGATTGTCCTAAACAAAACATGAGACAGCGTACAGATCCGGTTACCTAACGATTCTCAAATGGTCAGCAATTCCTGTTGATCACCGATTCACATTGCTCAACGATTCCTGGTGCACAAAGATTCTCATTTGGTCAGTGACTCCAGCAGTTCAGCGCCTTACAGTTCATCGAATTCCAGTTAGACAGCGGTCCAATCCTTCAGCGAGTTCCAGCAGTTCAGCGCCTTACAGTTCAGCGAATTCCAGTTAGACAGCGATCCAGTTCTGCAACGAGTTCCAGCAGTGGAGCGATTTACATTTCAGCGGTTTCCAAGTGTGCAGTGATATCAGTGTTTTTTTTTTCCAAAGGAAAGATATTTTACACGTTCCACCATAACTACAAGGGGACAAAGTGATATTATTAGGGACCATATGCGTAAGTCCCTGATCCCAACAATTATCCAAGTGACGGTCAAAGTGACTTTGGTTATCATAAGTGAACAATTTTACAGATATACACCTTGAACTTGTGTGGAACTATATTGTTTAAAAAAAAAAAAAAAAAGACATATCAACAGTGGACGAACTTGTGCTTACATGAATAGACTTTTAATCGATAATAAGTACAGCTGAACGACACAGATATCGTCATTTTCAGACACATTGAGAATTGTATTTTGTATAGTATTTTCGTGTTCTTTTGATGGCATATAAGAGTATATATATGATAATATGATTTGTGTATATGTGTATATAGTACATTTTTACAGTAGATACAGATGAGAGCAAGACGAGTTGTTGGACTACACAGTGGACACGCATGCAGCAACTATGAGCTGGCACTTTTGTAATTGGCTTTTTTCCCACCAAAATTTTGGGGGGGGAAGAAGGGTAATTGTTATATTGTAATTTTCAATTCCCAATATAACATTGCTCTTTTGAAAAAGGAAGTGGACCTAAGAAGACGGTCCCTCATGAAGTGAGGCAATTTTTGTAACATTCCCTCGAACGCAGCTGCACCGGACATTCATTTCGAAAAGAGAGGGTGCTTCTCAAGTTCATGTCAGCGTTAGGTGTTACAACAAACGGAAGGGGTTGAACTTCTTGACCCCAGAGTCAATTAATATCACTCGAACCTTGGGAAAATTCTCGTGAGAACTTTCAACGATTTTAAAACTGGAGACTGCATATCTCATATTTCAGGGGGGCCTTGACCAATAATATAGCCTGAAGGGCGTAGCCCTTAATTTACTTAGCCAATTATGGACAGGGGCGCCTTGTTAAGGGGGTAGAGACAGAGAGCAACTTTGGACTTTAAGTTTTTGAAATCGAGGACTTGAATTTTGGGAGTAAAAAGAAGAGGTCGCAAGAGCGACGGATCTCGGAGAGAGCGAGCCCGCGGGACAGAGCCGGAGCGCGCCGTCATAAAGTCCGACATCGGCAGTGATGATCGAGGTAGGACAATTCTACACATATTTTTGCACTTTGATTATTATTATCTCTCTGACCCTCCTAAATAAGGTTAACCTGGGCCATTAAGACGTAGGCTAGTAAGAATAGTGAGTTAATGCACATTAATGGGTTAATAATTGTAATGCTCATATTATGATCATAGAATGAGGAGATTTGATTGTCTTAATGTACTACACTAAAGATGTTGGTATATGAAATTTACCAGATGTTAATAGTTATTAAATAAGATTTTATCTTAATGAAATAAATTCTTTGTTATTGTTTAAAATTAAGCCTCTTCATTTTAATTACTGGTATTATGTATTTCTTTATTTACTCCACTTTACGAGATCGGTCTATATAGCGTCAATACCTGACGTGTGAGGAATCACATATCAGTCTGTACTTGATCTTGAGAATTTTCAACGATTGCATTTATGTTTTCACTACTATCATTATTCTGTACCACTACTTTTCCAGAAATTTTCGTAGGGACAGATTCTACAATACTTTTAGGAACAGTTTGTTTCTGAGTGTTTTGAGATTTCTTTGAAGAAGACTCATCAATACATCTCGAAAAATAGTCAGCTACAACATTATGTTTCCCCGGTTTATGAATGATTTCATAATCAAAAGCCTGCAATTAAACGATCCAGCGAGCTATGCGCGAAGTAGGATCTCTTAATTTGAAAATGAACGATAAGGATGCTTGATCACAGTAAATTTTGAAATGTTTGCCTAAGAGATAGTGCTTAAATTGCTGGGTAGCCCAAACCACAGCCAAAGCTTCTTTCTCGACTACACTGTAATTCACTTCAGCACCTTGTAATTTTCGACTAGCAAAGGAAACTGGGTGAGATAACCCATTTTCATCCAATTGCGAAAGAACTGATCCCAAAGCGTAATTAGAGGCATCTGTATGCAAAGTAAAGGGCAAATTAAAATTTGGTAATTTTAAAATTGGTTCTTGAATAAGCTTGTTCTTAAGTATTTCAAAAGCTTCCTGAGCCTCCTGACTCCACACAAACTTTTTCTGCTTTGATTTCAAAAGATTAGTTAGTGGAAGAGTAATCTTTGCATAATCTGGTACAAACTTCCTATAAAAGCCTGTCAAACCCAAAAATTGTCTGATATTCTTGACACAGGTGGGTACTTTAAATTTTTGCACTAAATCAATGTTATGAGGGTCTGGCTGAACTTTTCCCTCAGACACTCTGAAACCTAAGTACTTTATTGTCTTTCTGAAAAAGAAGCATTTTGATGGCTTTAACCTAAGACCATGTTGAGATAATTTAATAAAAACTTCTTCTAATTTCATCATGTGTTCTTCAAAAGTTTTTGATGAGATGATAACATCATCTATGTATATTCCTGATAACCCTGCCAGTACAAGAGACATTAATCTCTGAAAAGACGCTGGTGCGTTTTTTAGACCAAAAGGGGTCCTACACCATTCGTAGTGACCGGTGGGCGTGGAAAAAGCTGTTTTGTGTGAATCCTGTGGATTCAAATGCAATTGGTAGAATCCTGAAGTTAAGTCCAAAGTTGAGAAAAATGTAGCACCTGCTAAATTATCAATCAATTCACTAATGTTAGGAATTGGAAAATTTTCTGTAATAGTAAGTTTGTTTAACTTGCGAAAATCACAACATAATCTATAAGAACCATCCGGTTTCCTTACAAACAGTACTGGCGTATTGTAAGGTGAAAAACTAGGTTTAATTATTTTAGCTTCTAATAATTCTGTGACTTGTCTATTGAGTTCCCCTTGTAAATGATGTGGAACTTTATATGGTTTCTGATAAACAGGAACAGATGTTTCCAAATTTATCTCATGTAATATGGTTTTACAACCAGACAACTCAGCAACATTCTTTGCAAAAACTTGTCTATATTTATTCAACAAAGTTGATAATTTATGTTTTTGATCTTTTTGGAGATGACTCAGGTCAAAATCTCCTCCCCAACTTTCAAAAGGCTCCAAAGGTTCACTGGAGTCCAACTCTCCCTCACTCACTACATTAACTTCAACCTCCTCAGACACCTGAATTTCCTGAACATGAGCCACTTTTCTACCCTTATTCAAATGATAAGGTTTTTCCTCTGGGTTAGCAACACGAACCCAAATAATTCCATCCTTAGGAGCTCTATATACAGCTCTAGCAATGAAGATGTGGTCATTTTTCTCTGATTCCAGAAGCAAGGTGGAATTTTCCGGAAACCCTTCTGAAAGTTTGATTTTAATAAATGATTCAGATAAAGGAGGAATTATACATTTTTGTGAATTTTTCACAATAATTGGCTCTTTAATTTTTGTATTTAGAGTTTCTTTTACTCTACATAAGTTATTAACAGTTTTAATGTTTAAGTTCTTATGCTGTGCCACTTCTTCAGTACCACCTCTAACATGATTTTGCTTTTCCCCCATATGCAAAGTAACATTCTGTGCATTTACTACCAAATCTCTAAAAGATTTGCTTCCATTTTCCAAATCGTTAATATGTACCTCTTCACTACCCAAATGTGGCACTACATTATTTTCCGAAAAATTTCTGCTCACATACTCTTCCCGAATGACCTGAGACTCATTCACTACCGGTGCTAGATCTGCTTTGCATTTGGCACATGCATTCGTATGGAACTCTTTCGGTTTACAGTCCTCTACCACACGAACATTTTTTCCACTACTCATCTGCGAGTCAGGCACAGCAATACGCTTTGCGACACTACTTAGGTTTGAGTCTGCAATTTCCGACTCATTTGCCGGTTCATGATTTGAAATCGAAAGTAAATTATTCGTACATTGATACCCAACAAAAGGAATGGAAGAGTTTGAAAACTTAAAACAGAAGTGATTATAATCTATAATAGCATTATGTTTATGTAAAAACTTGTTACCAAGGATTACATTATATGAAATAGGAGCTGGTGATTTTAACACAAAAAATTCGGTAGGGAATCTTTCTTTTCCCAAATTTAGCGAAATAGTGGCTAAACATTCAACTTTAGTATCTTGTGAACTAAAGCTACGCAAAATTGTTGGTTTGTATGTTAGCAACATATGTGCAATGGGTACAGTATTTAAAGCTTCCTCATACACTAAATTAATTGAACTACCCGTATCAATCAATATTGACACTTCACTGCTCACTAATTTTCCTTTTATAATAGAAGAAGATGACAAAGAATTTGTAATATTATGACAAATATTATTTTCCTCAAAATGTGATGTTTGCCTATCAAAAGTTTTTCTATTATTATAATTGTGCATGGGATATCTACTCTGATTCCCAGAAGAATGATTTTTGGAATTTTGCAAAGATTTATATGACTCCTTATTTTTATAATTTTGCGTTCCTTGCTTTTTATACTTCCACTCATTTGCAGACATTTGCCCTCTGTGTCTTTCACCCTGGTGATACCTAGTTCCAGGACTGGTATAAATTTTCCTACATTTTATACCGTACGCATCTCTTTTTTGAAAAACCTTTTTCCAACACTGTTCTTGAACGTGACCTAATTTACCACATTTGTCACACTTTGGACGCGGTGAACGCTTTTCGTTAACTTTATCTGAATTAAACTTAAATTTTTCTATTTTACCCCTAAGAAATTCAATGTCCCTTTCCTGTTCTAACACTTTTCTTTTTAAATCTGACATACTTTCACTTTGATCTGGTGTGAGAACATATTTTTCTGGTGTGAGAACACCTTTTTTTGTAAGTACCGGATTAGTCAAGTACATAGCATTATTTTCATTTAAAATAGATTCCTCAAGAATTGCAAGTTTTCTAGCCGAATAAAAATCTCTAGGGTTTTGTGACAACACCAATCTTTTTAGTTCCGGATATAAACCATTAATAAATGAAGTTTTTAAAAGTGTTTGCCTGATTTTATTCTCACTTTCGGAATCTACATCTTCCGGAACAACCTTAAATGAAGCAGCTTCGATTCTCATCGAAAACTGTTTAACCGACTCATTTGGTCTCTGTGTAAAGTTCACGAGTGAAATTATGTTTTTAGTAACATTTTCGGTCACTTCAAAATGATCTTTCAAAATGTGAATAATTTCCTGCAAATTTTTACAATTTCTGTGCTTTGGATTCTCTTCAATCAATCTATTTGCTTCCCCCTCTAAATTCAATCTCAAACAAACTAATTTGTCACACTCACTCCAGTTTGCATGAGTGGCTACTAAATTTAACTTTTCCAAAAACTGTGACAACGAAAGCTCTGAATTTCCCGAGAATTTTGGAACATGATGTGCGAACTTAGGTGTGAAAATATGGAATGATTTTAACATGTTATCATTTACCGATGAAGCACTGTTTTGATTTGGCAAAGTGCCAGAAGAAGAATTCAGACATACCGGCGATTTATCTGATATATTTTCCTCATTAGATTTAGCTTTGTGGCTAACACTTTTAACTTTACCTCTAGAATTAACAGTATCCGACTCAGTAGCAATATCAAGCGACAAATTCAAGGAGGAATTTAATTTTTTACTTGAATTTTTACTCATCTTACCGACATTTAGTTTTTTGTTTCTAGTAATTGGAGCCATTTTGCATAACAATATAGTTTAACACAATATGCAATTGCAATGTTCTTAAACAGTATTTACAATAAAACCAGTTTTTATCAAATCAAATGACATAAATATGCAAACAAATCAATTTTTTTTATCAAATGGCACATATCAAATTCCAAGAACACTCGTTTTTGAGAATACCGAAAACAGAACATGGAACTCTGTTTACTTAAGAAAACACTCATTTTAGCACAACGGTAATTTTTAACCTTCAAAATTTCAATTCTTAAGAAAATTTTTAAAATTTTTAATTCTCTCAGCTCTTCCCCACTCACCGAGAAAAGTAACGGCACCAATTCTGTCGCGAACGTTTTGGTATACTCGACAGAGAAGACAAAGTTTTGAAATCAAACACATTTATTAAACATGAAATAACAAGGCAGTTGATCGAAAACAGTGGAGTACAAGCATTTCTCGCAATAACTCAGAGTTACACTCGGTAGGGTGACCATTAAGAACACCCCTGGAGGAAGAGGAACCAAGAGAATACACATATTTTCTGATACATAAAATAAACACAATATTCCTCACATTATACTTGACATTTATATACGACATTTGTATACTTTGAACATATACGACATTTTCATATAACATCATCAATGACTCGATACTCACGAGGATTTGACAATTAACACTCTATTCGTTAGGTGGAAGACTAAATATATATAAAACTTTACCTCGTCTCTTTTTAAATATAACATTTACAATTCTGTACCATGGGAAAGGATATCAGGATGGACTCTCGGCATAAACTCATCGAGATTCTTGCGCAGAACAAAATCCATAATGGTCGGGAAACTTGACTACACAACATCATGCTGGCGGAATTCGACATCTTGGTTGGTTACGGAGATTGGTTGATTCGTACCTTAGGACACAAGGAGGAGTCAGGCAAATACAAATCGCTGTAAAATGAGCTTTCCCTCTAGCCCTATTAGCGATTCAAGCCGACCAGTGAAAGAACCATTTTCTCTTTTCACAAGATTCATTATTCCATTACTACCAGGCTGATTCATTTAAAAACACGAGTGACTCATCTCTGAACCGAGCCAAACGACTCTACGCACAACTTGTCGAACTATGTTACATATTTTAATCACATCCTTCCACTTTCAAAATTAATCCACCTTTTCTTAAAATTCGCGATCATACGCGGATCAAACACACACGTCTACATTTTTCCACGACTCCTTCCACACTGCTTCCAAAATCCTTTTTCAAACGCGCGCGTGCGCAAAACCTGCAAGTTCCCAACTAGCGACTGAGAAGCGAAAATACAAAACTATTACTATTTTTCTGGAACATAAACACTTTTGCGATTTTAGAGTTCACTTCCCTTAAAAGTCAATGTAATTGAAAACATGTAGAAAAGACATTTACATTTCGAAATTGACACTTTCAATCACACAGAAATAAAACAATACTTTAATATACAATTTTAACACAGAGGTGTGAAAGCCTTATCACAACAGAGTGCTTTATATTATCCATATTATATATAGATCTAGATAAATTAATACTACAAATGGCATTTTTAATGGATCTTAAAATAGTAAATTTCCACATATTAAATGCCTCTAAAGGCTGAGCATATTTAGAAGCTAATCCATAAATAAATTTATCAAGGTCCAGATTGATTGACTTTAAGACTTGTTTAGAATTATTACATGAAGGTAACCTGAATTTAGTGCCAAATGACATTATAGTTCTTAAAGATTTATCTTTTACAATGGCTAAGTCTCCAGTAACTATATGACCCAAGTGTGGATTAATAAATTCAGCATAATTTTCAACACTACAAATACATTCACCATCTACATTTGTTGAGGAATCTATGTCGACTGAGAGAGATTTTGAAATTGCATTGAAATTAAAAATGGTTCTTCCAATAGGCTTGTTATATTTAAAAGTTTTAGTAACATTCAAATCCTTTACAGGCAATAAATGATGAGAATGATTAAATAAATTCTTAAAGTTTAAGGAATTTTAAATAGGATGCTTAAATGATATCACACAATAAGAATTAGAACAGTTATTATTATGAAATTGATTAAGTTTTATTTTTAAATATTTTGATATAGTAATGAGCAAATCATAGAAAATATGATTAAAATGTTCATTAGTAAAATTTAACTTTAAGAAAATAGCATAAACTGTGTTTAATTGTTTTTTCTTAACTGCAAATACCCATGATTTAATAAATTTCCATTGAAATGTGTTATTGAATTGTTGATGCATACTTTTAATCTCCGCTTTAAAATCAAGTTGGGAGGAGCTTCCTTTACCGCGTTTAAATCTTTTGAGTTTAGCCAATTTACTATTATGTAAAAGAGGATTAAAAAAAAGGTGATTAAAAATAGAATATTTATTATCTACAAAATTATTCTTAACAATATTACCATTGAGATATAATTGATTTAATCCATATGGAAACAGAGTATATTGTGATTTAATATAGAAGTTTTCAAAGAATAATCTATCAACAGTATTTGTTTTAATGTCCAAAATATGTATAGTTATATTTTCAAAACCATGATGTGCAAAGTGTTTACATTCGATTTTATTAGAAGTAGGAAGAAAATTATTATTATGGATATATTTTTTAACATGATCTCTATGTACATTCATACTGGGCTGTCCTATATAAGGTAAATTACAAATATTACAAGATAATTTGTAGATGCAATTAAAAATTTTACAGAAAGTCTTATGACTATTTAGATTAGTAATTTGTGAGTTAGAAGCAAATGGGCAGGTTTTACAATTTTTATTCTTATATTTATTGAAGTTATAATTTTTAGCTGGGCAAATATTATATCCAAAACAATCCATGGCACACTGTTAGTAAATTGATAACGGTCTAAACAATTCCCAACAAAATTGAAAATACCGCGCAATATTTATCAAATTATATAATAACAAGAATAAATATATTTGCCAGTCACTAAATCAAATAAGATGTATAATTCATAATAGTTTAAGTAATATAAAGAGTAAGGCATTAACACATATAAATAATATAAATAAAAATAAAATAATTGCTTATATATAAATATAAGCGACTAAGTCCATGTAAAACCTAATAAAATGTAGTAAGGAGGATATTACAAGATAAAAAGAAATGATTAACAATATAAATATACTCAATTCTAAACTAGATTAATTAAAACACAAGGTATTATAAAATATATACCGTGTAAATCTTGAATTCATAGAATCCTGTCCAAAGAAGTAATAAAAAGATTGTACTAAAAAGTACAGTTTATAAAAGGTATCAATAACACCAATACAAAAATCCCAAAAGCAGTTACCCAGTCATAAAATCACAAACCCAATAAATTAGTAAGAAATAATAACGATAGATGGCAGCACTAGAATGAGATACTTCTAATATTTAATTACTAATAGCAAAGAAAATTTGCAGTAAGATTTAAAAACGATTGATGGCAGCACTAGAATAAGAAACTTCTAATATCAAATTACTAATAGCTAAAGAATAATTGCAATACAAATATTTACCATATAATAAAAAAACAGAAAGGAAGACAATAATTAATAATAATTTAAGCAAAAATGTAATAAGTAACCTAAGCAAATTAAAGAAAAGAATAAAATAGGAGAATAAGCCACAATAAACTACAATTAACATTGGAAGAAAGTAGAGATAGTAATATTATATATATATATATATATATATATATATATATATATATATATATATATATATATATATATATATATATATATATATATATATATATATATATATATATATATATATATATATATATTAATATTAATATTTACGATTCACCGAGACAACAACCGCTTTCATGCTGCTCTGAATTTGCATATCACTCACTGATACTGCATTACTTTGCCCTTATTGTATCCAAATTTTGGGCATATTTAATAATAATTAGCTGATTTTTTACTTTTCCCTTAATGCACGTAAACTAGTTTATATAAATTTTACATATTATATATTGCAAAAATGGTGGCATGATTTGAAAATAAATGTATTAATATGTACTCGCTTAAAATATTGCAAACAATACAGATCTTTAATCGATATCTAGGTGTAACATTGTTTCTTTATTTTCTTGAAATGAGTTCATATTCGCAGGGGAAATAAATAGGGCATTACACTTTAATCACTTGCGTGGAAAGCAATTATTTTGAATGGCATTTAAATGCACAGATATATCAGAATGATTATCAGTACTTTTCCGTTTCCCTAATATCTGCAAATTAGAAATTAAGATTGTAGGCTTGACAAATATCGTATTTAAGCTGTGCATTTAGATTAGAAATGAAAGTACCAAATAACTAAAAGCGATAGTAAGATTATAATCGCGAAACTAAAAACATTTCAACACACACACACACATACACACACACACACATATATATATATATATATATATATATATATATATATATATATATAATTTTAAAGTTTAAAAGCGTTTAAATATTATAATTTAGGCATTTAAAATTTCAAAATTCAGAGGATTTATTGTATATGCAAACACATTTTAATTTTGTTCTTATTATTCGCATACTAAACTAAATTAAAATAATTATATTAAAATTCTGAATAATAATTTTCGAACTATTCTGGACTTTTGAATCAATTGAATTTTATATATTTAAAGATGTAATCTGTCCTATGATAATGTCAATTTCTCAATACGGTTAATTCTCCTGAAAGCAAATTTATTAATTACTTAAAAGTTGAATTCTTTTAATTTATCATCTTGGTCGATCTCTTGCCACATTGATTATTTTTAAGAATTTAGACACTTTTCATCATCTTGGAAAATAGTATTCATAAAAGAAACTCTATTTGTTTAATATTAATTCTGATATTAATAGAAATGGGCGTAAAATATACGGAATATGAATCTGCAAATTAGCCAAATGAAGACTGATACCATATACTTTACAATGGATTTCATTGCATCGTTTTATTGCTTTATTAGAAATTAGATGCAACTATAAAACTAAAACGCAAATTCCCTCCGGTTTTGCGATTCAGAGCTAACCAGAATGTTACAAAACTGTGTATGATTCCAGCCTGCTTCCAAACCTCGCATGATAGCTCTTTGAAGATTCTGAGAAATTATTTTATATTTGTTGAAGCATCGCAAATGCAAATTGGTTTTAAAGACAGGTAGACCAAAAGGATATTCAACTATAATGTCTTATTTGATAAAAGGTTGTCCTTATTTACAAACAGATGAACAACTGTTCCACTCTATAGTCCTCCAAGAATTGCTTCGTCAGAATTTAACGACCTATAACTTTTTCTGATAAAAATTAGTGTGATGGCTATTGGACAGGTTTCTAAGCATTCCCTAAGGTCTTGTGCAAAAGGAGAGGATAACACTTGTGTTATTTGTTATTAATGGCCAGATAATCGATTAACTCATCATTCGTTTCAACTCATCATTCGCTTCAAACCATCATTCGATTCAAATCATCATTCGCTTCAAATCATCATTCGCTTCAAATCATCATTCATCACATCATGTTGCCCAAGCACACTACAGGAAGTGGAACACGCGATACTTAAATGCTATTAAATTAAAGGGAATTGCTTACCTGGCTATGACGGTGTGGCTGATAGCATAACTACAGTAATTCAGGATGCTAAGTTTTGATATTATATTTCAGTTGATTAAGTTTCGGGATAAAGAATAAAAATAATGTTTTGTAATTGCAATTAAGAACTATTTTATTGGCAATGTAAGTAAATAGAAGTTTTATTTATATGCTGGATATAAATACCAGAAGTTATAAAAATTCAAAAAGTTAAAGAAATTATAATCATGTATATCAGTTCATAACAGACACTAATATACAAAAGTTGAAAATTGCTTATCTAAAAATTTAAATTGAATACAGATTGTTAGATACTTGCGAAATATATTTCAAAAATTTTAGATTTCCTTATTTCATTTGAACATTGTTGTATTTCGTGTGTACTTGAGGAGGTTCTTATTTCTTTATGAAGTTTATCTGCGAAAACTTATTCCTCTCGAGACTTTGACTCACTTCTGATGGCATCGGAATTTACTTTTCGAGTCGAAAAATATTTCGCATTTTTCTCCCCAAAAACGCGGAATACATCTCTCTTTTGGCCGTGCGGCATAAAATCTTAAAGGAAGAATTTTTCAAAAGAGAACCTCAAGAAAAGTTACATAGGGCGGGATTCCTTTGCGAAAAGTCTTGTATATCTAATACCAACCACGTCATGCTATTTTTAAGTATTTATCCATATATTATGAAGATCTATTGAATTGCAGAAGGAATTCGAAGTCCTGAATTCTTTTTGATGAATCATTGAATAAATGTTTCTAAGAAATACATTTCGAACTTAACCATCTTAAGTCAAATATAAATTATAAATACTTCATTATTGGATTTCACTTACTGAATTACATTTTATTATTTAAAATAATTCTCATATCTTACTTTTAAGTATGTATCACTCTACGCCCAAGATTTTGGCTAGGTTTTTACTGTAAAGTACAAATCATATAAACTAATTAAAATAGGCCGCCTGTAGATATGTATAGTACATTTGCTTCATTTTTAATTTCCTTACAATACGTGGTAATGTAATTCCCCACGATGCATGGTAATGATATATGAAAGTAATATTAGTGAGAAGGTCATTTCATATCTAGTATTTATCTTTGAATACAACTTTATTTTTGTCTAGCGCAAGATATTGGAGCAAATCAACAGCAACTGTTGATCACCAAAATGTCAAATCTTGATTTTTTTTTGTGACCAATTCGGGACCAAGGCATTAACTGTCCAACTGAGAACATTGATTATCCACCATGAGAAAACGGTCCAAACACAATTTTTAATTATTACAACTATAATTACCCACTTCAATATGTGAAAACTCTAAATAGGACAGACAGTAGCAGGACAGAAGACATTAGAGCAAATCAACAGCAAATGTTCATCAGCAAAAATCTAATCATGACATTTGTTTATGACCAATTTAGGACCAGGACAATAATTGTCCACCTTCAATTATCCACTACAGATATTAGAAAGTAGATCAAAAGACGAATTTTAATAATAATAATTCTATTTCACCACATAAATATGTGCCCACTAATAGAGTGAGTAGCAGTTGGGTAGGACTTTAAAGACTTCATATCCCCCTTTAGGGTAAATTCTGTGAATGTAAGATTGAAATAATGTATAGTTATTTTGTTAACAATCAACCTGTCAAATATTGAACAAGAGTGTTGAACAAAAATTAATCAAATATGGCATATATTTTTATTTCTATCTCATTGATGGTCTGGATAGTTGTTTCTTTAATCGGATGCTGTAATTAATTATCCATCGTCATTCTTAGGTGGTAATCGATCACGTCTTATTTCCACAGTTTTATATCTGCATTAATATTATACGCTATTTTGAAGTTTATAAGCAAAAATATATTTCTCCGGGGGCTTTCACTCCTTTTTTGTCACTGAAATTTACTGCCCGAGATGACTAATATTTGGCAGATGTATTTTTTCTTAGAAAAAACGCAAAACAGATATTTTGACAGTGTGCGCAACAGCTTTAAAATGAAGTATTTTTTAAAGAAGATCCATTCTGTATTTTAGGTTAAATATACATTACAGTATTGCCATATGTTTCCAAATGATCTTTCAACGTCTCATCCTTTGCATCAATTCTAAATCTAAGGAGTTGGCGAAAGTTTTCTTCATTAGGTAGATGCTCAATTATATCATCATTTACTTCAATGTGCCCGGACTCACGCTGACATCTTAATGACAGTGAATTTCTTCCGTATAAATTCAATGTTATTATTATTATTGGAATGGATATATTCAATTCTTATTTTCCTTATATACATAATGTATAAGGAAAGTGTTGTAACAGGGTCGAAAATGCGAATTCGAGTTTTCGACGGGAGAGTACGTTTCAAGCATCCATGATCACGAATCGAACATTTTTGAGGTGATGTATGTGTGCGTGTGTGTGTGTGTGTGTCAGTGAGACTGTGGAGACGAAATCTCACGAACTAATAGAGCAATTCGAATGAAATTCGGTACAAAAATCAAAATCCTTGAATACTGGAAGTCTACAGTTTTTAAACACAATCGAATGTTTAGAACCCTCCTACATTTTTGAGTGAAATTTTGAAAAAATCATCAAAAAAACCAAATTTTTAATAAAGTTACACAAATAGACATTTCTTATGTAATTTTTCATTAGAAAACTATTGACATAAACAGTAGGACGCTAGCATTAACCGTTTTCGAGATATTCCACATTTTTCAAATAAATTTAACAAAAAATCAAGTAAAATAAAAAAAATATCAAGTCTTAAGAAACATGTTCACTTTTCATATGTAATATCATGCGATAAATGTTGTGATATCATTCTCGTGGATCTAACTCAGTCCATCACGAGGAAAGATACTTTGAGTAATACTTTTATATTTGTACGCCAATAGTCATTTATCAGCTGTAAGACTAACTTATTTCTCCGTCCATAACGCTTGGCGAGAATTTGGCGACGAATTTGGCGGAAAGTCGCCAACTTGGCGACGGACTTTTTTAAATGTTGCCAAATTAACGAAAATATCGCGAAATGGATAAAAATGACGCTACATCAATGAAAATGACGACTAATTGAAGAAAATTCAATATCTTGGAATGAATATAAGTATCTACTATAAGAATAACATTTTTTAACTGTAAAAGTAGTAAGTTCATTACATTACATAAGGAAAGTCATGTGCTGCCCACATCAGATTTTTTTGCTTTATGAACGCTGAGAATATCAACAGCATCAACTATGGATTATTTGTAGCCAAGAACAATGTTCTTTAAACTTTCTTCTAAAAGAGTCTTCTAATTAATATTCTAATAGAGTCTTTGAACTACTCTTCTACTATAGTATTTTAATTAATCTTCTAATACAGTCATTTAATTAATCTCCTAACAGTGTTCTAATTAATCTCTTGATATACCATCTAATCTTTATAAAAATTATTAATCTTCTTAATAACATACTAATCGATCAACGAATCTTTTAATACAGAAGTTATTTAACATCTAATAATCTAATATTAATATAATAAGTCTTCTTAATATAGACAGATACATGACAGATCACAATTACTTTAGACTTCAGTTTCCAAAATTATGATAATCGTACATGTTAAGCAAGCATCATAAAACATCCTTTTTGCCGAGCATGACTTTCTAAATTATATATTAAGATAAAACTTATAGGAATTTACTCACATTACTCCCGCACCTATTTACTTTTCTGTAATGCACATTAATGCATATATGGTGATTGGGAATTAAAAGCACAATACGTTTCGATGAAATAATAAGATATTATTGCAAAATTGTAGTTCATGCAAAATTATAATACATAACTGTACCAAAATAAAAGTTGTACCAAACAATTTAATCATTTTATCTCATGTGGCACAAACACATAATCCAGTTTCTTATCTATCAATTATGCGGGTGTTCAGAATGTATGTATGTATGTGTTTGTCTACTTCAGATGCACAATATTATAACATTATTCATAAAAACATTTCATTTATAAAATTCTATGATATAACTTATAATTGATGAATCAATTTTGCAGACCCACAATTTTACAGTCGGTAGTGCTTGGTGATAGCATATATTTCAAAATTTTTGACTTCTCACCATTATAAATAAAATTACTTGAGCCTCTAAGAATTTAAAAAATCTGGTGAAATGTCTCAGTCTGTATCCATTTCTGTCCTCGCATGCTCAGAACACACATATTTGTTTTCATTTTAAAAGCAGTGTTTTTTGGAATAATAAGAATTATAACAGTCTTATTATACACAAAAAAATAATGAAACACTAAATGTTTATTCGATGCAAAAAAAAATCCTAAATTGCAAAATAAACTTATTTATCCTACTTTGCAAATTTGAGTTAAATTAAAATCCCGAATTCTAATGAAGAGACACCTAAATACTTATGCTTATTTGCCTTCAAATTTGTTTTTTATAAGTCATTAAGGTACTAATTAACTTTATTTTCAGCGTTGTATTTTTTAGATATTTGCATATTTCATTCCGAGTTAAAAAAATCTGATGTGGGCAACACATGACTTTCCTTATATAATGTAATGAATTTACTACTTTTACAGTAAAAAAATAGGTTTTCTTATAGTAGATACTAATATTTTTTTCAAGATATTGAATTTTCGACAATTAGTCGTCATTTTCATTGATTTAGAGTCATTTTTATCCATTTGGGGAGATTTTCGTTAATTTGGCAACATTTCAAAAAGTCGCCAAGTTGGCGACATTCCGCCAAATGCGTCGCCAAAATCTCGCCAAGCGTTATGGACGAAGAAATAAGTTATTGTTACAGCAGATAAATGACTATTTGCGGTTAAATACAAACGTATTACTTAAAGTATCTTTTTTCGTGAATGGAACGCGCTAGATAATTTTTTTGAAAAATGTACAATATCTCGTGAACGGTTCATGTTAGCGTTCTAAAATTTATGTCAATCGTTTTCTAAACAAAAAAATTACATAAAAAATGTCTATTTGCGTAACGTTATTAGCGGTTTTGATTTTTTGACGATTTTTTCAAAATTTTATTCGAAAATTTGGGGGGGTTCTGAACATTCGATTGCGTATAAAAACAATAGGCTTCCAGTGTTTACAGGTTGTGATTTTTCTACCAAATTTTGTTCGATTCGGTCCAGTTGTTCGTCAGTTATCGTCTCCACAGTCTCACTGACACACGCACACACACACACACACACACACACAGAGAGAGACATCACTTCGAAAATGTTCGATTCGTGATCAGAGATGCTTGAAGCGTGCTCTCCCGTCGAAAACTCGAATTCGAGTTTTCGACCCCGTCACAATACTTTCCTTATACATTATGTATATAAGGAAAGTAATAGAAAACAAGAAAGATCAATCATGCTTTAAGCATTGATTATGAAACACTTTCCAACTTCAATGCAATTTTATTAAAATATGTCTAAAATGCAATACATTCCTCGGTAATATTTTAAAACTTATCACAATACTACATTAATTTATTATATTTGAAACCTTAAACCTTCATAAAAAAAAATTAACTTCATTCAAATGACGGCATTAAAGTATAAATTGCCTGGTTTAAACATCTCTAAAATGTGATACATTCCCCGGTAATAATTTTAGAATTGTCATAATACTACGAAAATTTATTATATTTGAAAACTTCATCGAAAACAACTGAAATCCATTCAAATGACGTCATAGAAAAAATAACACGCCTTGCTCTCTCTATAAAAGCAACATTTCATTCATAAATAATTCCCCCATTCATGTCATTCATCACAATACTATAATAATTTATTTTATTTAAAAATTAAGACCATGGATCTACAAGTAATTAAACTATATGCGTAAAACTTCATCGAAAAATATCGTCCTTCTCTTTCTAAAATCAATGAATATTTCATTCATATCAGCTAAGCAGACTCCATGGACTAAATGATTTTGTGTTAAAGAATTACAGCAATTCTAATACAACTCATTCTACATATTTTGCTGTTTCCATTTTACATAGGTGAAAAATAGGCTTGGTTATAGAAATAATCAAATGACGTCACGATAACTGCCATAAAAATGACTTAATCAAACTGAAATTTTAGTATGTTGTTCAGACGGTCTGTAGGACCTATGGGAATATAAATGAATAACATCACCCAATTAGTTTTGGATTGAACCCGGGTTGAAAAATGAAATACATTGAGTCCTATGGGACCTAATTTTTCAAGCATTTTTTAAGCGGATTTAAAATTCACAAATTGCTTCGAAATTTTTAGGTAATATTCAAATTGTTCCGTAAAATATATAAAAAACAAATTCAGCGAAATATATTCAGTAGTTTTTTAAATAAAAATTAAAATAATAATAACACCTCTTATATGAAGCGATCACGTGACCATGATATGAAAGTATCACGTGATCCACTTTAAAATGATATATGGCATCCAGCTTGTCTCAAAATCGTGATTTTTAAAGTTCTTTTTATTTCATATTGAGTGTTGTATCTGTCCTAAAGTCAATTTATTTTGGTTTAAATTCTGTGTATCTACATATTAAATCAACGCAATTACAATGTATATGAGTTTAAATGCTCATCCAAATTTGCTTATTTCTACAACGAAGTCTAATTTTCACTTATGTAAAATGTAAACAGCAAAATATGTAGGATGAGTTGTATAGAAATTGCTGTATTTTTTTAACTCAAAAGAATTTTGCTCATGGAGTCTGCATAGCTGATATGAAAGAAATATTCATTGACTTTACCGAGAGAAGGACGATTTTTTGCGATGAAGTTTTAAACATAGAGTTAAATTACTTGTAGCTCCATGGTCTTAATTTTTAAATAAAATAGTACAGAGCGAAATGCACGAACATCAAGATTGGTCATCCAAAGAAATCCAAAATATAGGATCAGTAAAAATTCCCAATATAAAGAAGCAGTATCAATACTGTCAAGTAAAATCTCAGGAAAATACACATGAAGACGAACCCAGCCCACAAAAGCTATGAAATCATCAAAGGTAAAATATGTAAAACATAGGATAAAGAGAATATATATTGTGTATAAATATAGTATTGTGATGAATGACATGAATAGGAAATCATTTATGAATGAAATGCTGCTTTTTTAGAGAGAGCCAGGCGAGTTACTTTTTCTATGACGTCATTTGAATAAATTTCAGTTGTTTTCGATGAAGTTTTTAAATATAATAAATTATCGTGGTATTATGATAATTCTAAAATTATTATCGAGTAATATATCACATTTTAGAGATGTTTAAACCAGGCAATTTATATTTTAATGCCGTCATTTGAATGAAGTTCATTTTTTTCAATGAAGGTTTAAGTTTTCAAATATAATAAATCAATGTAGTATTGTGAGAAGTTTTAAAATATTACCGAGGAATGTATTGCATTTTAGACATGTTTAAATAAAATTGCATTGCTGTTGGAAAGTGTTTCATAATCAATGCTTTAAGGATGATTGATCTTTCTTGTATTATCTTAAATATGTCAACAAAAAACAATAATTAAGAACACTTATTCCTTTACATTGATTTTAAGAAATGTTTCTTATATTTTTAAGTACAATCGGAAACATTTCTTATTTGTAGAATTTATTTTAAATATATCCCCCAAAAAACTGAAAGTATAACTAAAGAAATAGTTACAAGAAAATTTGCAATTTCGAAGTGCTTAACTGAATTAATAATCTGCATCCTTTTTGAACCAAATCCCAATTTCACACTTATTTCATTTTTTATCATATGAAATGCAAATTAAATCAAAAATGCTAATTATATTTTCTGCCTACGAAAAACATTTATTCTAATTTTTGCACTTAAATACCTTTCCGAAATACTATAATTAAAAACTAATTTACATTACTCCTGGTAATTTTTATTCTCAAGGTATTTTTTATTAATTGTGTTCTGAATTATTGTCGAATTGAATTTCGGCAAAAATAAATGTGTAAACAAACGTACAATGCATTTAAAAGGAAATCTACGTTAATCCTTCTAATAATATAAATCAAGAATATTGTTATTTTATTTGCATTTTTTATTAAATGCAATTCCTTGATTAGGATATAAATGCTAAGAACCAAAATGAATGATTATAAATTCTGAGAACTAAAATGAGAGATTATAAATATATTATAAACGAATATGAAGATATTAACAAAATGTTTGTTTGTTAATATTAATAACAATAATAATAATGTACCTATAATAACAGAATAAGGAAGATAATACTAATATAATCCACTACAGTAATATAGTGTTGGTTGCAATGGGATTTGACCTAAGCGTCGGAATACCAATGCAGATTTTACAAGTACGTGATACCGTAAAGATCAATCTGTCAATTTCCCCTAAACATTATGAAATTATCTCCTGATTATACTTTTTGATATTCGACTAAAACAAGAGTATTGAATCTCTCAATGTCTTTTTCTTTGGTCAACTTCGAAGCAATAAATCGTTGAGACCTCATTTCTACTAACAAACTTACTATACGGCTTACTGGTAAAAATCATATTAATGTTATAAAAATATATACATGCAAATGAGTAACACGTTCTGAACTGTATAAAGTTTAATACACACAAGTACACATCGCATAATTGTACATACTGCATAAGTGCATAAAATGTTTAAATCTTATATTGTTGTCCTGCATTTTTAATATTATCTAATCTCGTTTAACTGCACATTTTACAATTGCGTATACCGCATAAGTCACACTGGTGATTTATTATGGAATTTCAACCTGATAACTGCAGAAAGAAATTTCCAAGAAACTACACTATTATCGTACAGCATGACACAAGTAGCACCTACAACCAAACCCACATCGAAATTCCGAATTATGGATTCTTTAAAATCAAATGGTAAAGTTAGAAGGGAAAAGAGCAGAAGAATACGGTTAAGATTTGTCAACTATATTTCCCTCGTCGTACAGAGTACGTACAGCAGAAAATAAACTAACGTACAGCAGAAAATAAAGTTTAGAGAAATACATTAGTGGAAAATAGAAGATGTCACAAAATCAAATCCGAGACGGAAAAGCAATTTTTATTTGAAAACCATTAATGCTTTAACTTTGATATGTCCTTATGATAACAACCACTGCAGATAAAATAAAAAACATCTACTAATATACCAGCATGATATACGTACATGTATTTAAGTAAGTACTATGCTTATTAATATTGCCTTTATTAATAAAGTAAATGCACTGTGTAATTATTAAAATAAATAGTGTAATTTATTTGTAAAATTATAGTTATGTAATTGTATCACATGTACACTGTACATAGCGCTACTTATACATTTAACGTCCACTTAAGTGTCCAGATCCCATAACTACATGGGCGGTTTCGAATGAATTCTGCATATAACCTATCCTATATATAATAGTAACATTCCTGTTTTTAACCTTCACTATTCAATCAGAACGACTAAAGTCGTAAAAACCTAAAAACAACATGTTTTTACCAATCAAAAGGATGCAAGCCTGCGCTCTGCTTACAAAGAGCATGACCAGTAGTCGAATTCATCCTCTTCTTAAGAGCTTCGTCATAAAACGGACTATGTGTTAAAAAAAGAATTCAGTTCAGTAGGTTTATTTGATTGATTTTATTATAGATAGTCCACCAAGTGCTGAAGATTCTAGTTTTTATGCATTCGGTATCATGTGATGGACAGAGATTCCTTCTGAAAGTTTTGTTAAAACATTTCACTAGTCCCATTTCTAAGTCCCCTAAGTCCAATTTCTCAACTACAATCCTTATCACAGGTTTAAAATGGTTTTTCATATGACATGTACTTACTCGTCTGTATTCTGCAAGTCCATTATACATTCCGCATGAGTAAACATCCATTAAATTTGTACTACTGTGTTAATTTTGTAAAGAGTAATAATTGGATGTCATTGTTCTGATTCATATTATTCCATATGTTTCATTCTTCAGCATATCATATTTACGAAGAAGCACTAAATTAGTTCTTGTAGAGAAAAGTTTACAGAAATATATACAGGGTGATTCAAAACCATGGACCTAAACTTTAAGGGGTGAACACACTAAACAAGATATTTTCGTCATGCAATGCATGGTCGTAACGCAGGCGGTTAAGCACTAGAGGGCGCTGTCCAGCAAACGCATTAATTGCCTATTGTCACAATCGTCGTCAGTTCTACCCCGAATTTCAGAAGTTACGAATTGTTTCACGAATCCGGAGAAGGCCGACATGCACTTCAAGTACGGAGCTGTGGACAGGATTGCAAGGGAAGCCGAAATCCGTATGTGGTTCCAACACGATTGAGCGCCACCCCATTTAAGCGTAGCTATGCTAAACGTTTTAGATGTATCATTCCCAGGTTGATGGATTTATCAGAGTGGTCCAATCACTTGGCAGGCACGATCGCCCGACCTCTGATATCTGGACTTTTTCCTATGGGTCCATATGAAAAGCATCTACAATATCTCCTTCAACTCGATCGAGGATCTTGTTACCAGGATATATGTTGCTGCTGCCGCTATAAGGGAAATGCCTAGTGTTTTCGCCAATGTACTACGATCAGTGCGTCGCTAGTGTGTGGCCTGCATTCATGTTGACGTCGCTGTTTTGAGTAGTTGCTGTAAGTTATCCTTTACAATTTGTTTAGTAATTTCAAAATTTTTTATTTGAACAGTTGCTGTATGCTGTCCATTAAAATGTGTTGTGTTCCTTCACTTCCTTCATACTTCAACCGTCATATTAGTGTTCCATCATTTCATGCAACAGTACGTGCTAATCCCTAGTGCATAATTGCTTGAGTTACGACCATGTATTGGCTGACGAAAAGCGCTTGTTTAGATGTCTTCTACCACCCTTTAAAGTTTTGACAAATGGTTTTGAAACACCCTGTAAAAGCTTATTTTCCACAGTTAACGGTTATATAAGAATAAGATTTAAACTGATTAAAGGTTTAAAGAATATTTTAAATAAGTTATATACGCCTTGGAATTTTACTTAAAAGTTCTGCTATAATAATCAGCACATTATTCATAGCAAAACATATCATATATTTATTCGCCTCCAGGTATTAGAAAAATATACTGTTACAGATTGAAATTCATAACACTATACCCATATCAATAGTCTATAAAGTTTCATTTGCGAGAATTCATATCCGAAATGAATCGAAATTGATATCAAAACTTTGAATGCTTAACATGTTGAAGCGGAGAGAGAAATACCAACTTTTGGGGAACATGATCCATTATTCATTCTGACAGTTTAAGATTTTATGCATGGAAACTAAGTTGGTGGATCTCGGATGGTAATTTCGTAAATGTATGCAGAATGTTCTAAATTTAGTAGTTTCAGATGAAATATTCAGTTTAGGGCAACCTATTTTGGTAATGTTTTAGAAAATTAGAAATAAAGTGCAATAAGTTGAAAGAGTTTTACGCTGGTATTCCGAAAGTAAATAAATTGTTAACTAATACAATCGAGAATATAAAAAGATCAGAAAGAAGCAGAATTGAGAATATCAAAAGCAAGAAAGAGTGAAGATACTGAGATTGAGCATGCTTGCTTAGAAATGCCTTATTAGCATGTTTTCCTTTTCAGTTGCTTTTTCCTATATTACTAGGGGGTCTTACAGGGGGCCCCCTGCTCTCTATATAAAAATAATTAATTGGATATGGAAAAAGAAGCATATTCCCTCTATTTACTCCTAGTTTTAACGCTGAATCCGTATTAGTAAACATCTAAGCTCTATATATCCTGATAAATCCATGCATCAATTCCTTTTAATAACAATAGTATGGCAAATATTCTGCCATACGTAAAGGTCAACGAAGCTCTTGTATAGAGTGGCTATAGGATTGATAGAAGATACTATTTGATTCTTTTATGCTTCTTATTCATTCAAATTTATTTTGTTAAATTCATAATTGTTTTTATTTTATAAAATGTTTTCTATGAAAATTCAATAGTTTTATATTCTTTGAAAATATCTGTATCTCTTTAAAACAACTTTCATTTTAGTATTCAAATGTGATTATGAAATGTTTACAAACCGAAGGTACAACGTTTTATCTAATACCTAAATGGGTATGGGAAAAATTTCACTTTGTCTTATAAATGTATTTTTCAAAATCATTCTTTATACCCCCATTATTTATTTTGCATGTCAATAGATTCGACTGCGAGCAAAAGATGGACATTTCTTTCTTTTCTATACAGAAATTGAATTCTGCTTGTTGGCATAAGTATTCACCTTTCGTAATGTGAAAAGTTATCGAACGACTTTCTTTATATTGAGATGAATATCAAAATATTTTTCTCATCTACTACGCTTGAAAAACTTTACAGATATTCATGAGATACAAAAGAAACATAAATGGAAAATACATTTTTACGAACAGCCTCTATATACATAAAAAACCTTTTGAGAGAGTTTCGATAAACATTTCAAGTAATTTTTACTTTCTCAACAATAAATGTATACATGATTAAAAAAAGTCGTTACAGCTTTGAACGCGTTTGTATATATATATATATATATATATATATATATATATATATATATATATATATATATATATATATATATATATATATATATATATATATATATATATATATAATATACATATATATATATATACATATATATATATATATATATATATATATATATATATAATATACATATATATATATATACATATATATATATATATATATATATATATATATATATATATATATATATATATATATATATATATATAATATATAACATTAAGAACAACAAGTGAGTTTCAAATTCGAAATTATCACTTACACAAAGCGACGACAGAAATCAAAATACCACTCAAGGACAGGCGCAAAGCTGCTCACATCTCCAGAGTAGAAAATATCCGAGTGAAAAGGAAGAAATGTCAAAACTTTGAAACGGGAGATCCAAATGCGTTGCATATAATGGCAGGGGAGGGTGGCGACCCCCCTTCCCGTTTAAAGCAGCTTTTACAGCTCGGGCAACGCTCACGGAACCAATACAATACAATGGACAGTCCCGTACATGTGCATAGACAAAGGCACCCGTATACACGAAGAGCAAGAACAACATCGACGCAGAAGGAATGGACGCAAAATGAAAAACGATCCAAGTACCAGAGCCTATATATCAACACTTACGCATGCGTGCCAACACACCAGTATCGCATAAATCATAAAATTCCAACCAATTCCCGATGGAAACGGCTAAAGTTTTCTTTATTACCGAAAAAGGAATTATAGCATGCCCGCAAGAAATAAATAGGATAGTGTTTTTTTAAAGCTTCGGTTACGATTTTTTGATTACATTTATTGCAATCCCTTTTGAAAGTGTTATAAGCCAGATTTCTCTTGAAATCTCTATCGGCACTTGCTATATTTACTTTCTTCTTTTTCGTTATAATTTAATACACTTTGCTTAGTTTGGCGCTAATTCTGCTTGTGCTTACTATTAATTTTGTTTTCTTCTCTAAAGATACTGTATTTCTCGTTTGTGATTGGCAATATTGTATTTAATTATTGAAAATGCAGTGATGATTTAAAGCAAGTTTGGTATTCCCACATCTCGCAATCGATAAAATTAAATAGGCCTCAGATTACATATTCCTGTACTGTATTATCTATTACTCTTCAACCTTCTAACTATATTATAGCTTATTTTAAAGAACATACGCTTTGGCTTAACTTAATGAAAACCGTATACCCCGACTGCATAAAGTTAATTTCTATTTACACGTATGACTATGTTTAAGAGAAACGTAAGAATTATTTATTTATAAACAAAATCCTATTTCTCTATCGAAAATAGTTTCTTGTGGAATATTTCCAAATTAACTGACACACTTCATTAATTTATTGTCTTAAATGCCATGAAAAATATATCTCGCAGATTTTCTTTGACTTTTATATGCAATTTCATTTAAACTTTAACGTTTGGAATTTGCTATTTTTAAAATTTTATAGCAAAAGTTCGGAAAAATGTTGAGTTCAAAAATGAGTAATAAATAACGCTTTGCTTAAAGACTTGGTTTTATTAAAAAAAACTTAAAGAATATAAAATTAAAGAAATACATAACCAGTACAATAAATATTTGAAGAATTTTAAATAACTGATTAAACCTATATTTCATAAGACTAAATTTAGACTATAAAATATATTTTCCGAAGTTATTTTATTGCTGTCAAGTTTACCTTCTCAACGTAAAGATCGATTAACAATGCAATGTTTCTTTCTAAAATGCGTAGTTAAAATTCATATATGTGTAGTTAAAACTCATAAATATGAAAGTCAGTTGATCTCATTTAAAGACTGCGTATCCAGGTAGCAAAGTAATAAAATAATTTTAAATTACTAATTTAAACTAGAATTCATTCTATAGATAAATTTACAATATACAGCTCAAATTTCTAAACCCATTTTTTCAATTTATCTCAACCGTGTAAAAATCGGGTTCTCAATATAACGTTTAAGCAAACAATGATGCCAAAATTGCAGTTAAAATCCTAAAGTATAATGTCGGATCATTCCATTTGCGTTCCGAGGGATATGATACTTATTTGACAAAATTATAACTTACCAATGAAACCTACATTTCATATTCCTACAGTGAACAATTAAGGTCTGCTGGAGCTAATTAAAAACTGTAACAATTGTGTTAAGGAATAAATGTAAAATATGCAATATATAATCCATATTCATTTTGTTTTCAATGCAAGTTATTTTCTCGGGGTAAAAATATGTTATCTATAAAAGTTTTACCAATTGCTGATGTGAAAAATGGTATGATTGTATGATTGTATGTAATTGTATGTAAAAAATAGTTTGATTGTATGTAATTGCTATGATTATAAGTTACTGATTAAACCTACATTTTTATTCTAAGAATAAATTTGGAATATACAGTAATAATTTCATTTTGTTAATTTACCCCCATAATATCGGTTCTCACTGTAAAGTTTGCACAAATGATGTTTTTCAAACAAGAAAGATCAATCATGCATAAAGTATGTGATTATGAAATATTTTCCAACTGAAATGTAATTTTATGTAATCACCTCTAAATTACAACACATTCAGCGGTGATATTTTTTAAATTATCACATAACTGCAATAATTTATTTTACTTGGAAACTGTAAACTTTGTCAAAAGAAAGCAATGTTATAAAATCATCTGCTTCTCTACGTAAAATCCATAAAACTTTCATTCATATCACTTATAATTAAGACTACAAAGATAAATAATTTTGCGTTTAAAAATTCAGCAATTTTTATACAAATGTTTTTACAATTGCTTGATGTGTTTACTTTCTGAATACGTTAAAATTAGGCTTCATTGTATAAATAATCATTGTATAATAAGTTTAGGTTATTAATCATTGTTTAACATAATAATCATTGCATATAAATTAATAATCATTGCATAATAAATTTAGAAATCATTTAAAATAAAAAATATTGTATTTCGTAGGCACATAATTTAAATACAAATATAATATACAAAAAATAACGGTTATAACAAATGCAACACAAAATATAAATATAAGCTTTTCTTAAAAATCACGATTTTCCCTAATTATTATTTCAATTTTTATTTTAAAAAACTACTTAACATATTTTGATTATGATACTTTTGACACATTTTACGTGATAATATTGAATATTTCCTACAAGTTTCAAAGCAATTTGTGAAATTTGACTCCGTTTAAACATATTTGAATAAGTATATCCCATTGTGTTCAATGTATTTCATTTTTTCAACCCGGGTTAACGCCAAAACTAATTGGGTGATATTATTCTCCCTTTCCTCGTCCTTTTTATGGCAATTATCTTGAGAACGGACAGACAAACAGACCGACAGAATGAACAAAGTCATAAGCACTTTACAACTATGTTGGAAAGTGGTCAAAATGCAGTTTCAAAATATCAAAAAGTCTGCTTATTTTATTTCTGACCGAACTAGTGGAATAAATATTTCTCTAAATTATAAATTACTGATTAAACCTACATTGCACTTTAAGAATAAATTCAAAGTACACTATATAAATTCCTGCATTATTTTTACTTTCCCTGCAATACATGGTAGTGTATAGGGAAAGTATTGGAATCATGTCGAAAATCGAAACTCGAGTTTTCGACGGATCTACACGTTTCTTGACCTCTAGAATACGAAAAAACTATTTTTAGCCTGACGTCTGTGTGTGTGTCTGTCTGTCTGTCTGTGTGTCTGTCTATGCAATGTATTTATCCAATCTAACTCAAAAACTTATGGACCAAATTTCATAAAAGTTGGTAGGTAAGTCATTTGGGTATGACCCTGGTGCAGATTAGTTTTTGGTACGATTCGTAAAAACTGAACCCGCCTTTTTTTGCAAAATGGCCCGTAAAAATTTCATCTATCCATTCTAGCTAAAATACCAATTGACCAAATTTCCCAAAATTTGGTAGATAAGTTATTTGTACGATACGCTGGTGCTGATTAGATTTTGGTATTAATAGGAAAAGAACAGGCTGCCTTTTTTACGAAATGGCCCTCAAAACTGTTATGCACTAGCTAAAATACTAATTGACCAAATTACATAAAATTTAGTAGTTAAGTTACTTGTAGGATACTTTGGTGCTGATTAGATTTTGGTATTTTTTCCAAAAGAACAACCTGCCTTTTTTACGAAATGGTCCTCAAAAATCGCCGAAATCTAAAAAAAAGGCTACGTATGTTCAAATATATCAATTATATGCTTGTTTGAAACGTAACTTTTGATGAAGAAAATAATAAGAACAATTCTATTACTCTAGGACAAACCGTTCTCGAGATATTTGAGATTTTTCGCATTTATTTATGCCACTTTTGGAAAAATGTCCAATTACCAAATAAAAACAAAAATTTAATTAAAAATGCAAATTTAGTGTTATTTGGTTCAATTAAACTCAGTCTAATGAATTATTAACGAAATAAAGAAAATATGAAATTCAGTCTGCAGGGAAAGTCATGTGCTGCCCACATCACATTTTTTACTTTCCCTGCAATACATGATAATATATAGGGAAAGTATTGGAATCGTACCAAAAATCACAACTCGAGTTTTTGACGGATCTGCACGTTTCGAGACCTCTAGAATACGAAAAATCTATTTTTAGCGTTACGCATGTGTGTGTGTCTGTCTATGTGTCTGTATGTCTGTGTCTCTCTCTGTCTGTCTGTCTGTCTGCGCAATGTATGTATCCACTCTAACCAAAAAATTAATGGACCGAATTTCATAAAATTTGGTATGTACGTCACTTGAGTGAGACCCAGGTGCTGATTAGTTTTTGGTAGGATTCGTAAAAACAGAACTCGCCTTTTTTTGCGAAATGACGCTTAAACCTTTCATGTATCCACTCTAGCTAAAATACTAATTGACCAAAGTTTACCAAATTTGGTAGATAAGTTACTTGTAGGATGCTTTGGTGCTGGTTAGATTTTGGTACGATTCGGAAAAGAACAACCTGCTTTTTTTTACGAAATGGTCCGCAAAAATTTCATTTATCCACCCTAACTAAATTACTAATTGACCAAATTTCACAAAATTTGGTAGAAAAGTTACTGGTAGGATTTTCCGGTACTGATTAGAATTTGGTGCGATTCGGAAAATAAGAACCCGCCTTTTTTTACGAAATGGCTCTCGAAAATTTCACATATCCACCTTAGCTAAAATACTAATTGACTAAATTTCACAATATTTGTTAGATAAGTTACTTGTGGGACATTCTTGTGCTGATTTGATTTTGGTACGATTCGGAAAATAACAACCTGCCCTTTTTCACGAAATGGCCCGCAAGAGTCGCCAAAATCAGATAAAAAAAGTCTAGGAAGCTGAAATGTATCAATTAAATCCTTGTCTTACACGCAATTTATGACGAGGAAAAAATATAACACACACCATTATACTTTAGGACTATTTGTTCTCAAGATATTTGAGATTTCTTGCATTTTGGTTACGCCGCTATCGGGAAAATGTCCAATTACCAGATACAAACTAAAATTGAATTAAAAATGCAAATTTAGTGTTATTTGGTGCAATTAAACTCAATCCAATGAATTAAAGAAATAAAGAAAATATGAATTTAAGTCTGCAGGGAAAGTCATGTGCTGTCCGCATCAGATTTTTTTCTGTTACAAGTTTATTTTTTCAATGTAAAGATTGGTTTGCTCTGAAGAAAAACTGCATTTCACGACACAAGAATTTAGTCACCGTAACGTAGAAAGCAAGAAAACTACATTTTCTGCATCGGAAACTGTACAGAAAGCGTATCTGCGTTACTTGAAATACCTATTTTGTGACATAGTAAAACTTACTTTGGATCGAAAATCTAAACCTGTTCTTTTGGTGTAGTTTCCTAAAAGATATTTTTTTTCTTTACTTTCCCTACTAGACATAGTATAATGTGTAAGGAAAACATTAGATTTGAGATGCAATTTCAGATTCAAGTTTTGAATATATTTTCAAAGATTCCAGCATTCCACAGTATAACAGGAAATGTTTTAGATTTTTGGAGGACTTTACATTATTTTAAAAGGCGCTATGTTAACAAAAATGTAGATTATATCAAAACTGTAAATTCAGTGTTGTTTTTTCTAATAAGTATAAATTTTATGTATTATTTTCAACAAAAGACTGAAATTAATGCATAAAAAAATTGATGAAATGAGTTTTTAGTTTGTAGCTGATATCATATGTGAAGGCCACATACCCACTCTAAAGGCTCCACATCCACCATCGGCTTACAGGATGACTTAAATCTCTCTATATAAACTTTAATGGTGGATAGGGAATATTAAAACCTTACACAAAACATATTTTCGTTAATAAATTTGTGTCTGCAGATGACACATTTTGCCACTAGAAGGCTTTGTTGAGTGGCTCGGCAATTGGCTAGTTTTTGCTACCATCATTCGTAAAGCCTCTCCATGCGTGTAACGTGGTGCATTTTACGATTGCTGATATGTTCGACATGCAGTTAGCATATAATGCTGTCAATGGAAAGGAAATCGCGTCAGTAAGATTATCGGCACATTCTTACAGCAGCGTTTACGTTTCTGTCGACAGCCCCATACGCTTGTCGTGACGAGATTTCTTAATCTCGCGTCACTTGTGTGTAAATCACATACAATCTGCATTATATTTAATTTCTATTTATTTTTATACATATTTATATTTATTTATTTTGCCCTGGAACTCCCTCTTGTCTTATATATGTATATATGTAATATTTTAAATGCATTTATCTTCAATATCAATTCTGTAGCCTTTCATTTAAAATTGTATTTCTTGCGAACTCGCTCGAGGAATCTAGACCGTTAATTTCAGGGTCATTTCTCGCCTGCAAAAGCGGAAATTTTATGTAGAGGTTGATGGCTCTTTGCATGACTAGGGTGACGAAAAGTGCAAGATTTCATTTTCAATAAATTTGTTCTGTCGGCGAAAAGCGGCTGTTGGATCTTTAGGGATCCTGCGGCAAGGGAGGCGGACTTTTGGAACCCCACGGCGAGGGTACGGATTTCAAAGAATATGTGAATTTCTATTGGCTGCTGGATGGAATTGGTCCTCTTGGAGGTCCGAGTTGGATTACGGACCCAAAATTGCTTTTTGCGTATAAAAAGCGAGTGTTGGAGAATTCGCCGCGCACTACGGCTAGGAACTCCTTATGATGCACATTGAGTTTCTTATTCGGCGCGCACTCTCCCGACTGGCATCTTAAAGAACATACGTTGAAGTGATCGAAGCTCTCGCTGAGTTCAGGGTTCGATCTCAGGCCGAATTGCCATAGCTCGTGGGTTGGAGAATGTGGCCACGACTGGAACTTGCCGGATCCTGAGGGCGACTTCGATTGCCGGATTGAAGGATGATGCTGAACGAGCAACCGAGGTCTTCTTCGCGCCTTACCTGTTGGTCTGAGTCTAAGAATTGGACGCATCGCAAGAATGATGCCTTGCCCATGACTGGTCAATACTTGAACCCTGCCATCTATTGAGCGAGTCGTCATACCGTTTCGGTGCAAGGAAATAAAATCTCCCCGTGTGTGTTGTTGGTTGATGAGTTGCTACATCTCTTCGGTGACCTCTTCTGATATTGAGGTAAGAGTGTGTTGATCCTGGCGTGTAGGAATAACAACATCGGATTGAGGAACTGTGTTATCACTCCAGCACTTCTTTAAATTATACACTGAAATTATAGAATCTTAAATCATTGATTGGCTTTCATAACTTCGAAATTACTCGAGTGCGTTCGCTCCCAGTTTGACCATACCATATGCTGTTAATTAATTTAAGTAAATATTATAATTGACATATAGTTTATTAATATATAACTGAATATTGTTGCGGCTAAGAATCGATTGAATTTAATTGATTGAAGGTCCTGTGTCCAGTGGGTTTTGAAGCTGATTAAGATTCAGCTAAAGTCTGTTAAGGTGATAACTCCATACTAAAGTCCAAAATAAAGAAAATTAGTTTAACTTAAAACCTGTGTGGTTATTTAGAGTAATCTCTGACTCTTGAATTTGTGTTATTATTGTGTTTTCAGCTGATGATGATACCTTACAATGTAAGGGTTTTTGTATAAATTGCATTTGGAATTTTGTACAAGTCATCCAGGAGTTTATTCCTGGACGGGAGTGTTTGTATTTTAGAACCTGGGTTTGAAATAGAAATATCACGGCAAAGCATTCTTTTATCTTCACATATTATTAGTTATCCAATTATTCACAACTTACATAAAATATGTTTACGTTCGGTACCCATACGTGACACGCTAGATGCGAGAGTCATCCTAATTGCCTAGATCATCAAATCTACCTGAAGGCGTAAGATGTCTATTTGCATAGCCGGGAGAGTCTGTATGTATAGCCGCGTGTTGCGCAAAATATAAGTATGGTATGTACGCTAGATTACATTTGCATGCCGCATATAGAAAAGTGCAAAATATACAATTTAACGTTAAAAACATTGTACTGTGGATATTATACATCATTTTTCACAGTAAAAGCAGTCATCATTTTTCACTGTAATTAGCATTCTATAGGGAAAGTCGTATGCCGCTCACATCATATTTTTTTTGCGATTTAGTTTCATTTTCGAAAAAAAATATTTGATATGAAAAGTATTTTAAAGTTTTAAATGAGGGTTTTTTATTAGCCAGAGCTCATAAAATCAGTATTTTTCTTACGTTTATTGTTTGATATGTATGTAATAATTTCTAAAGCGGTTATGTGTTTTCTGACCACTCCAAAAGCTTTCCCCGGAGACGTATTTTCCCCTCAGGTTGAGAAGAATATCGAGGATTTTTGAATTCCTTCAGGAACTGAATATTTGAATTCCGTCTAGGAATTTCCTAGAACGAATGCTATCCGGGGAATTCTTTCTAGGTCCTCTATAAGACCTTCTGATTATCTAGACGAATGAATCTTTGCCACACCTATTGTATCGACCAAGGGTGAAAATTCAAATCTTCTTGTGGCGGGGGGAGGAGGGCGTATTGGATGATTTTGAAAAGAATTTCCAGACCCTCCAAAAGCCCGTTGGTGACCTGTAAGATTGAATCATTGCACATTTATAGTATCGACCATGGGACAGAACCTAACGGAGACGCATTTTCAATTTCCTTCCCGAAAGTGGGGTATATAGAAAGCTTAAAATGTCTTTCCAGACACTACTGAAACACCCTTAGTGTTCCTACAGGGAAGAATCTTTGCACTAATATAGTAATAAAAATTAGATAGAATCTAACAAAGCCCTCATTTTCGATAAAATATACTATTTTTGATACTAAACGCCATATATTGCTAAACTAAATAAAACCCGCCACAAAAAAGTTTAAACTTTTTCTTAAGAGTGTTAATTTCCCTGACAGGCTTAAATACTTGTATCAAATATCATTTAAATCGCTGAGTTATAGAGATTTTTTTACTTTCACACAATATAGACACATATAATGATTGGAATGCTCAAAATGTTTAAATTCGTCCTCCCAAAAAATTAGAGTAATTTTTACTTTCTCATATGTGGTATTGAGAAAGTATTGTTTACACAAAATTTTCAATTTCCAGATTTTGATGCAAATATATGTTTGAAGATTCGCCAAAAAAGTTTACAATTTTTTTTCCTTAAGAGTGTTAGTTTATCTGTATTTTAAGGCTTAAATACCTGTATGAAATATCACATGAATCGCTAAGTTATGGAGATCACACAATATAGACACAAAATGATTGAAATGTCCAGAGCGTGTAAATTCTACAAAAATTGAGAGTATTTTTTACTTTCATCATACGTAGAATTCAGAAAGTATTGTTTTCAAGAAAATTTTCGATTTCGAGATTTTGATGACAATATATGTTTTAAGACGTTTCGAACACGTTTTGACGATTTTTAGAGTGATGCTTGTCTCTCTGATGTATGTGGTCCATTTCTAACACTATAGCAGCCACGATTACATATTAATGGATTTTCACAAAAGTTTATATCCGGTATCGTTATCAAAAATGTCTTGAACAAAAAATATATATTTTTTTTAAATCCGAGTAAAAACTTCGAAATGTATTCGAAAATTATTATTTTTACTTTCCTTATATGCAATAATGTATAAGGAAAGTATTGTGACGGGGTCGAATATTCGAATTCGAGTTTTTGACGGGAGAGCGCGTTTCAAGCATCGCTGATCACGAATCGAACATTTTTGAAGTGATGTCTGTGTGCGTGTGTGTGTGTGTGTGTGTGTGTGTGTGTCAGTGAGTCTGTGGAGACGATAACTGACGAACGAAAAGACCAATTCGAACAAAATTTAGTACAAAAATTACAATCCATAAACACTGGAAGCCTATTGTTTTTATACGTAATCGAATGTTCAGAACCCCTAAATTTTTGAGTGAAATTTTTAAAAAATTGTCAAAAAATCAAAACCTCTAATAAAGTTACGCAAATAGACATTTCTTATGTAATTTTTCATTAGAAAACGATTGAAATAAATTTTAGAAGGCTAACATAAACCGTTCTCGAGATATTGCGCATTTTTAAAAAAATATCAAAAAGTCATATAAAATAAAAAAAAATATTTCCTATTGAGAAACATGTTCACTTTTTATATGTAATACCATACGATAAATTTGGAGACATCATTCTCGTGGATCTAGCTCGTTCCAAACATGAAAAAGATACTTTGAGTAATACCTTTGTATTTGAACGCCAATAGTCATTTATCTGCTGTAAGAATAACTTATTTCTCCGTCCATAACGCTTGGCGATATTTTGGCGACGAATTTGGTGGAATGTAGTTAACTTGGCGACTCTTTTAAATGTTGCTAAATTAACGAAAAATTCGCCAAATGGATAAAAATTTAGCTAAATCAATGAAAATGACGACTCATTGACGAAAATTCAATATCTTGGAAAGAATATAAGTATCTACTGTAAGAATAACATTTTTTAACTGTAAAAATAGTAAATTCCTTGCATTATATAAGGAAAGTCATGTGCTGCCCAGATCAGATTTTTACTTTCCTTATATACATAATGTATAAGGAAAGTATTGTGACGGGATCGAAAATTCGAATTCGAGTTTTCGACGGGAGAGCACGTTTCAAGCATCCCTGATCACGAATCCAACATTTTTGAAGTGATGTCTGTGTATGTGTGTGTGTGTGTGTGTGTGTGTGTGTGTGTGTGTGTGTGAAAGTATGTGTGTGTGTGAAAGTATGTGTGTGTGTGTGTCAGTGAGTCTGTGGAGACGATAACTGACGAACAAATGGACCGATTCGAACCAAATTTGGTACAAAAATCACAATCCGTAAACACTGGAAGCCTGTTGTCTTTATACGTAATCGAATGTTCAGAACCCCCCTAAATTTTCGAATGAAATTTTGAAAAAATCGTCAAAAAATCAAAACCGCTAATAAAGTTACGCAAATAGACATTTCTTATGTAATTTTTCATTAGAAAACGATTGGCATAAATTTTAAAACGCTAACATGAACCGTTCTCGAGATATTGTACATTTTTCAAAAAAATTATGAAAAAGTCACATATAAAAAAAAAAAATTCCTATTGAGAAACATGTTCACTTTTCATATGTAATACCATGCGATGAATTGAGTGACATCATTCTCGTGGATCTAGCTCGTTCCATTCATGAAAAAATATACTTTGAATAATACTCTTGTATTTGAACGCCAATAGTCATTTATCTGCTGTGTAAATAACTTTTTCCTTAGTGCATAACGCTTGGCGAGATTTTGGCGACGAATTTGGCGGAATGTCACCAACTTGGCGACTTTTTTGAAATGTTGACAAATTAATGAAAATCTCGCCAAATGGATAAAAATGATGCTAAATCAATGAAAATGACGACTAATTGTCTCAAATTCAATATCTTGGAAAGAATATTAGTATCTACTATAAGAAAAACCTGTTTTTTTACTGTAAAAGTAGTAAATTCATTACATTATATAAGGAAAGTCATGTGTTGCCCACATCAGATTTTTTAATATTGCATCATAGAACTAAATTTGACATAATCATGCATAAAATGTCTTATTTATGGCTCAATGATCACGATACTTATTAGTGTCAACCATTTTTGTGAAAAATACCCCTGATACAATTGTTTTGTTCGTGACATTATTAGTCCCTTCCCCTTGGGGGACTCTTTCCATCCTGGGGTACATTGTTAAGTATGGCAGCAATCGAAAGATTTTTTTAAGCCCTTTAGAGTGAAGGGTGAGAACACACAGCTAAAATATTTTGGACCCACGATACCGATTTTTTTTTTGTAAAGTTTGAAAAATAAGTGAATTCTGTTATGAAAAAAATCGAGTTGAGTCTCACCCCAGTTTCTATGCACAGTAGGAGAATCAAAAACATCAATTATGCGTAAATTTCATTTTAGTGACTTATCAAGAAAAGATGCTGCTGCCAATGTAATGAATTATTATGGAAATTAAATACTAATTATATTTTCAGCTATCACGTTACGTGTGCTTCGTAATTGGCATACTTTTGTTGAAAAAAATAAATATATACTGAATTAAAGTTCAAAAGAAGGTGTATCTATTTATTTCTGATAAATTTGGGTCTCACATTTCAAACTTTTTATTTTTCAATTGTTTAGTACATAGTTTCGGACGCAAGTAATTTGTGCTTTATGTAAGAGAAAGAAAAATATTTTGTACGTCCTGTAAAGGAAGGACGTTTTCTAAGCACATTTCAAGTAGCTAGATACAAATTAACCGATGTGTGGCTCAACCCGACTTCCTCATACCAAAATTCATTATTATAGCTCTCCCCTCCCCTTACAAATTGTTCATTTTTTTTCTTTTTGAAAAGTCTGTATCATGGGTCTAAATGATTACAATTAGAACTGTTTACCCTTCATTTAAAAGGGCTTTAAAAAGTTATTCGATTAATACAATACTTGCCAATTTATCCCCGGGGGGGGGGGGATAAGTAGCATCCGAGAGAGACCAATGACGTCACCAACAAAAAATCTGATGTGGGCAACACATGACTTTCCTTATATAGTGAAATGAATTTACTGCTTTTAGAGTAAAATAAATAGGTTTTTCTTCTAGTAGATACTAATATCCTTTCCAAAATATTGAATTTTCGACAATTAGTCGTCATTTTCAATGATTTAACGTCATTTTTATCCATTTGGCGAGATTTTCGTTAATTTGGCAACATTTTAAAAAGTCGCCAAGTTGGCGACATTCCGCCAATTTCGTCACCAAAATCTCGCCAAGCGTTATGAACGAAGAAATAAGTCATATATATAACTTATTAGATATTGAATTTTCGACATATATTATATAACTATTATTATATATTTATATATTATATAACTTATTAGATATTGAATTTTCCACAATTAGTCGTCATTTTCATTGATTTAGCGTCATTTTTATCTACTTGGCGAGATTTCCGTTAATTTGGCAACATTTCAAAAAGTCGCCAAGTTGGAGACATTACGCCAATTTCGTCGCCAAAATCTCGCCAAGCGTTATGAACGAAGAAATAAGTCATATATATATATATATATGTATATATATATATATAACATATTAGATATTGAATTTTCGACATATATTATATAACTATTATTATATATTTATATATTATATAACTGATTAGATATTGAATTTTCCACAATTAGTCGTCATTTTCATTGATTTAGCGTCATTATTATCTACTTGGCGAGATTTGCGTTAATTTGGCAACATTCCAAAAAGTCGCCAAGTTGGAGACATTCCGCCAATTTCGTGGCCAAAATCTCGCCAAGCGTTATGGACGAAGAAATAAGTTGTTCTTACAGCAGATAAATTGGCGTTCAAATGCAAAAGTATTACTCAAAGTATCTTTTTTCATAAATGGAACGAGCTAGATCCACGAGAATGATGTCACCCAATTTATCGCATGATATTGTATATGAAAAGTGAACATGTTTCTCAATAGGAAATATTTTCTTTTATATTTTATATGACTTTTTGATAATTTATTTGAAAAATATGCAATATCTCGAGAACGGTTCATGTTAGCGTTCTAAAATTCGATTAATGCAATACTTGCCAATTTATCCCCGGGGGGGGGGATAAACTGCATCCGAGAGAGACCAATGACGTCACCAACAAAAAAAATCTGTTGTGGGCAACACATGACTTTCCTTATATAATGAAATGAATTTACTGCTTTTAGAGTAAAATAAATAGGTTTTTCTTCTAGTAGATACTAATATCCTTTCCAAGATATTGAATTTTCGACAATTAGTCGTCATTTTTATTGTTTTAACGTCATTTTTATCCATTTGGCGAGATTTTCGTTAATTTGGCAACATTTCAAAAAGTCGCCAAGTTGGCGACATTCCGCCAATTTCATCGCCAAAATCTCGCCAAGCGTTATGGACGAAGAAATAAGTTATATATATATATATATATATATATATGTATATATATATATATATATATATATATATGTATATATATATATATATATATAACTTATTAGACATTGAATTTTCGACATATATTATATAACTATTATTATATATTTATATATTATATAACTGATTAGATATTGAATTTTCCACAATTAGTCGTCATTTTCATTGATTTAGCGTCATTATTATCTACTTGGCGAGATTTGCGTTAATTTGGCAATATTCCAAAAAGTCGCCAAGTTGGAGACATTCCGCCAATTTCGTGGCCAAAATCTCGCCAAGCGTTATGGACGAAGAAATAAGTTGTTCTTACAGCAGATAAATTGGCGTTCAAATGCAAAAGTATTACTCAAAGTATCTTTTTTCATAAATGGAACGAGCTAGATCCACGAGAATGATGTCACCCAATTTATCGCATGATATTATATATGAAAAGTGAACATGTTTCTCAATAGGAAATATTTTCTTTTATATTTTATATGACTTTTTGATAATTTATTTGAAAAATATGCAATATCTCGAGAACGGTTCATGTTAGCGTTCTAAAATTCGATTAATGCAATACTTGCCAATTTATCCCCGGGGGGGGGGGGGATAAACTGCATCCGAGAGAGACCAATGACGTCACCAACAAAAAAAATCTGTTGTGGGCAACACATGACTTTCCTTATATAATGAAATGAATTTACTGCTTTTAGAGTAAAATAAATAGGTTTTTCTTCTAGTAGATACTAATATCCTTTCCAAGATATTGAATTTTCGACAATTAGTCGTCATTTTCATTGATTTAACGTCATTTTTATCCATTTGGCGAGATTTTCGTTAATTTGGCAACATTTCAAAAAGTCGCCAAGTTGGCGACATTCCGCCAATTTCGTCGCCAAAATCTCGCCAAGCGTTATGGACGAAGAAATAAGTTATATATATATATATATATATATATATATATATGTATATATATATATATATATATAACTTATTAGACATTGAATTTTCGACATATATTATATAACTATTATTATATATTTATATATTATATAACTGATTAGATATTCAATTTTCCACAATTAGTCGTCATTTTCATTGATTTAGCGTCATTATTATCTACTTGGCGAGATTTGCGTTAATTTGGCAACATTCCAAAAAGTCGCCAAGTTGGAGACATTCCGCCAATTTCGTGGCCAAAATCTCGCCAAGCGTTATGGACGAAGAAATAAGTTGTTCTTACAGCAGATAAATTGGCGTTCAAATGCAAAAGTATTACTCAAAGTATCTTTTTTCATAAATGGAACGAGCTAGATCCACGAGAATGATGTCACCCAATTTATCGCATGATATTATATATGAAAAGTGAACATGTTTCTCAATAGGAAATATTTTCTTTTATATTTTATATGACTTTTTGATAATTTATTTGAAAAATATGCAATATCTCGAGAACGGTTCATGTTAGCGTTCTAAAATTTATGCCAATCGTTTTCTAATGAAAAATTACATAAGAAATGTCTATTTGCGTAACTTTAATATTGGTTTTGATTTTTTGACGATTTTTTCAAAATTTCTTTCGAAAATATAGGGGGGTTCTGAACATTCGATTGCGTATAAAAACAATAGGCTTCCAGTGTTTAGAGATTGTGATTTTTGTACCAAATTTGGTTCGAATCGGTCCATTCATTCGTCAGTTATCGTCTCCACAGACCCACTGACACACACACACACACACACACACAGACATCACTTCAAAAATGTTTGATTCGTGATCAGGGATGCTTGAAGCGTGCTCTCCCGTCGAAAACAAACTCGAATTCGAATTTTCGACCCCGTCACAATACTTTCCTTATACATTATGTATATAAGGAAAGTAAAAATGTACCGCGGCTATTTTTCATAACAACGATTGAAACTATGTTTCGTGATCATTAGCCGTAAATAAACCCTTTTATGTGCATGATTATGTCAAATTTCGCCATATTCTGCCATGTTAAAGAAGTATAAAATTTCGACGAAATTTAAAGTTTTCTCTTGTATTTAAAATATTTCTATATTTTAGGATAACATATAAGGATTTGAAGTTTCGTGAAAACCCATTAATATTTGTGTCTCCAAGTAATCTACCTATCGGGTATATAAGAAATCGACCATAGACATACGGACTCGAATTCGAATTTTCGACCCCTTAACAATGCTTTCGTAAGAAAGTAAAAAAAGCATGTCTTCAAGAACGCATTTTGTTTTTAAATATCAATATTCCGGTATAATGCAGGGAAAAGTATAAAATTAAATATTATAATGATTCTTTATACTTATACTGACTACTCAAGACAAAAGTTGTTGAGCATTTCAGAGCTTCTAATAAAATTTCTGAATATTTGACGATATGGTAAAATATATATAATTAATTTTACTTCCTTAATGAAATTTATTTTGTTGTGGTTATTTGTTTACCCATAGCGTATATATGCTTTATATACACGTCATAATATAGTTAATAACAATATAGGTTAATATAATAAATCATCAAGTAAATCTAATAAAAGTTAAATTGAGAGCTATTTTATTGGCAAAGAAATCAATTAGAAGTCATATTTATGTGCTGGTTATCTTAATACCGGAAAGAATATAAATTCAAAACGTTAAACAAATTATAATCATGTATATATGTTCGTAATAGACAAGGAATTAGTTCACTAGCATAAAAAGGTTGAAAATTGCTTATCTAAAAATCTCAAATTAAATACAGACTGTTAAGATATTTGCAAACTATATTTCAAAAATTTTTAGATTTCTTTATTTCATTTGAATTTTGTAGTATTCCGTGTACTTAAGGAGTACTTCTTATTTCTTTTTGAAGTTTATCTGAGAAAACTTATTCCTCTCGAAGCTTTGACTCTTTTCTGATGGCATCGGAATTTATTTTTCGAATCGAAAAATATTTGGTATGAGTATTTTTCTTTACAAAATCGCGAAATACATCTCTCTCTTGCGCGTGCGGCATATAATCTTAAAGCAAGAATTTTTCAAAGGGAACCTCAAGAAAAGGTACATAGGGTGGGATTCCTTTGAGAAAATTCTTGTAAATCTAATACCAACCATGCCATGTTATTTCTAAGTATTTATCCATATATTATGAAAATCTATTGAATTGTAGTCGGAGTGCTGAATGCATTTTGTTGATTTATTGAATTAATGCTTCTAGGAAATACGTTTCAAACTTTACGATCTTAACTCAAATATAAATTATAATTAAATACTACAATTGGATTTTACTTATTGATCTATTTTTTATTATTTAAAATAATTCTCATATTACTTTCATTTTATAAGTGTAAGGAAAGTATTGTGACAGGGCCGGAAATTCGAATTCGAGTTTTCGACGGGAGAGCACGTTTCATGCATCCCTGAACAGTAAGCAAACGTTTTTGAGGTATTGCCTGTCTGTGTGTGCGTGTGCGTGTGTGTGTGTGTGTATGTGTGCGTGTGTGTGTGTGTGTGTGTGTGTGTGTGTGTATTCGTGTGTGTGCGTGTGTGTGTGTGTCAGTAAGATTGTGGAGACGATATCTCACAAACGAAAGAAGCAATTTGAACAAAATTTGGTAAAAATTTCACAATTAGTGAATACTAGAAGCCTATTTTTTTACACGCAATCGAATGTTCAGAACCCACCTAAATTTCGAACTGAAATTTTGAAAAAATCATCAAAATATTAAAACATTCAATAAATTTACGTAAATAATCATTTCTTATGTAATTTTTCATTAAAATACAATTGACCTAAACTTTAGAACGCTAGCATGAATCGTTCTTGAGACATTGCACATTTTTCAAATAAATGTATCAAAAAATCTCAAATTCATATAAATTATTTACTATTGTGGAAATCTGTTCAATTTTCATATGTAATATTATATGATAAATTTATTATCATCATTCTCGTAGATTTAACTCGTTCCATTCACCAGAGAAGACTCTTTGGGTATCTAATCTGGCGCCATTGGTCTAATCTGGCGCCTTTGGTCGCTTATCTACAGGAACAACTTATTTCTGCATCCACAATGTTTGGAGAAAAGTTTTCGACAAATTTGGCGGAATAACGCCGAATTGGCGAATTTTTAAATGTTGCCAAATGAGGACAAATAACTCCAAATTGATAAAAATATCACCAACTGATAAAAATGACGCTAATTCAATGAAAATGAAGACAAATTGATGAAAATTCACTATCATGGAAAGACTATAGGAATTTACTATAAGATACTTTGAGTAACAGTTTTGTATTTTGACGCCATTAGACGTCTGTCTACTTTAAGAGTAGAATCCTCCGAGCATAATGCTTGACGAAATTTTGGGGACGAATTTGGCGGAATATTTAAATGCGGAAATTTTGAATGCCACCAAATTGTTTAAAATGTCGCCAAATTAATAAAAAATATCGCCAAATTGATAAGAATAGCGCTAAATCAATGAAAATGACAACTAATCGATGAAAATTCATTATTTTGGAAAGAACATAAGAATAACTGTCTGTAACTCTTTCTCCGTCTATAACGCTTGGACACTCAAAATAGAGTATCAGTTGGGTAGGATTATCAAGATTTCAAAGCTACTCTGAGGTAAATTCTGCGAATTTAAGATTTAAATAATGTATAGCTAATTCGTTAACAATCAATCTGTCAAATATTGAACTCTAGTGATGAACAATAATCAAATATTGCATATATTTTTATCTCTAACTCATTGATGGACTGCATAGTCTTTTCTTTAATCGGATGGTGTATTTAATTATCCATTATTATCCATTATTATCCATTATTATCCATTTAATTATCCATTATTTTTAAGTTTATAAGTAAAAATGTATTTTCCCCGCGGGCATTTAATCCTTTTCTGAACCCTGGAATTTATTTTCCGAGATGAAAAATATTTGGCAGAAGTATTTTTCTCTAGAAAAAACGCAAAATAGATATTTTGAAAGCGCGTGCAACAGCTTTAAAAGAAAGTGTTTTTTAAAGATCCATTTTGAATTATGGGTGAAATATACATTACAGAATTACCAGATGTGTCCAAGCAGGTTCCCTGCATCAATTCTAAATCCAAGGAGTTGGCGAAAGTTTCCTTCATTAGGTAGATGCTCAATTATATCATCAGTAACTTTCATTTGCCCGAAATCAAATCATAATGGCCGTTTATTCCTGCCAAAGAAAATCAATGTTATTATTGTCATTGGAATAAATATTTCCAATTTTTATAGCTTTTTATGAATGCTGACGATATCAATAACATCAACTATGGATTATTTGTGACCAAGAACAATGTTATTCAAATTTTCTTCTAATAGAGTCCTCTAATTACCTTCTAATATGGTTTTCTAATTAACCTTATAATAATATATTTTAACTAATCTTCTAATATAGCCTTTTAATTAATCTTCATATAGAGTCTTCTAATTACTCATCAAATTTAGACTTCAAATTAATCTTCTAATATATTCTTCTAATTAACTGATGATCGAATCTTCTATTTTAGAAATTATTAACTATATAATTATCTAATGTTAATATAATCTTCTTAATATAGACAGATACATGATAGATGACTATTAACTTTAACTACTGTTTCCAAAACTATGATACTCGTACATGTTAAGCAAGCATCATAAAGCATTATTTTTGCCGATCATGGTTTTCTAAATTATATATTAGGATAAAAGTTATAGGAATTTACTCGCATTACTGACGTACCTATTTACTTTCTCTACAATGCACATTGATACATATACGGTTGTTCCGGCCACTCATATAGCTACCGTAAACCCTAGGGTTGGTCGTGTGGTCTGGGTCTTCAAAATATACGCTTGTTGGGAATTAACAGCAGAATACGTTTCGATGAAATAATATGATATTATTGAAAAATTGCAGTTAATGCAAATTTATAATACAAAACGGTACCAAGATAATAGCTGTACTAAACAACTTATTCATTTTATCTCATGTGGCACACAAACACACAATCCAATTTTTTATCTATCAATTGTACGGCTGTTCAGAATGCATGTTTTATCTACTTCTGTTGTAAAATATTATAATAACATTATTCATAAAATCATTTTATTTATAAAATTCTACGATATAACTTATACTTGATGACTCACTTCCGCAGTCTCACAATTTTACGGTGTGTAGGGCCTCTAAAAATGTATACAATCTGCTCAAATGTCTCAGTTTGTCTCTATCGAATATCGTTTACGAATGCTCTGAACACACAATGTTTATTTTAATTTTAGAATCTGTGTTTTTTAGAATAATAAGAATTATACGTCTTATTATACATGAAAAATATAATGAAATACTTACTATATATTTATTCGATGTAGAAAAAATCCTAAGTTGTAGAATAAAATTGTTTTTCCTACATTGCAAATCATTCTAATAAAAGTCCGTGAGAACTTCAATACATTTCCAAAGAAAAATGAGTTAAATTAAAATCCCGATTTATAACGAAGAGAAACGTAAATTCTTATGTTTATTTGTCTTCAAATTTGTTTTATGACACATTAATATAATAATTATCATCAATTTCAGCGTTTTTAACACTTTACAACAAAGTTGAAAAGTGTTTACGACTTTGTTCATTCTGTCTGTCTGTCTGTCTGTCTGTCTGTCTGTCTGTCTGTCTGTCTGTCCGTTAGCACGATAACTGCCGTAAAAATGACTTTATCAAAATGAAATTTTAGTATGTTGTTCAGACGGTCTGTAGGACCTATGGGAATATAAATAAATAATATCACCCAATTAGTTTTTTATTGAACCCGGGTTGAAAAAATGAAATACATTGAACCCTATGGGACCTAATTTTTCAAACATTTTTTAAGTAAATTTATTAACACTTTACAACAAAGTTGAAAAGTGTTTATGACTTTGTTCATTCTGTCTGTCTGTCTGTCTGTCTGTCTGTCTGTCTGTCCGTTAGCACGATAACTGCCGTAAAAATGACTTTATCAAAATGAAATTTTAGTATGTTGTTCAGACGGTCTGTAGGACCTATGGGAATATAAATAAATAATATCACCCAATTAGTTTTTTATTGAACCCGGGTTGAAAAAATGAAATACATTGAACCCTATGGGACCTAATTTTTCAAACATTTTTTAAGTAAATTTAAAATTCACGAATTGCTTCGAAATTTTTAGAAAATATTCACATTATCCCATAGAATATATAAAAAAAAATTCAGTAAAATATGTTAAGTAGTTTTTTAATTAAAAATTATTTAATATAGGGAAAAAACAAATTCAATTAAATTCTGACTTTGGGATATCTTCCAGAAAGAAAAGAGAGATATATTATATAATAAATATCTCTCCATTTGTTTAAACGTTTTGCATATGGGAGTGGCTTCACATTTTAAAATAAATTTGGTAGATAACAATTTTTCATTTTTTTAAATTTTATATACCTCTTCATGATAAATTTATTTGATGGCATTTTTAATGCACTTTCCTACGTCCTAGAGAGTTAAAATTTGGTACACAGCTTAAATTTGTTGAACATTTTATTCGACAAAAATTTGATGGATCTTTAAATATAGATCATACATTTTTTTCGAAATGGCCTGAAAATAATCCCCGTTCACTTCTATAAATCATTGTTGTAATATTGTTAAAAATTCTGATGTGGACAGCACATGTCTTTCCCTGCAGACTCATATTCTTTCTTTTTATTTATTTTTTCTATGACGTCATTTGAATTAATTTCAGTTGTTTTCGATGAAGTTTTTAAATATAATAAATTATCGTAGTATTATGATAGTTTTAAAAATATTACCGTGGAATGTATCGCTTTTCAGATATATTTAAACCAGGCAATTTTTATTTCAATGCCGTCATTTGAATGAAGTTCATGTTTTTCAATGAAGGTTTAATTTTTCAAATATAATAAATTAATGTAGTATTATGATAAGTTTTAAAATATTACCGAGGAATGTATTGCATTTTCGACTGTTTTAAATAAAATTGCATTGAAGTTGGAAAGTGTTTCATAATCAATGCTTTAAGCATGATTGATCTTTCTTGTATAGTATAACTTTAGTCTAACTTTTGTACTTTCGTTCTTTTCAGGAATCCATATAACCAACTGCTTAAATTACAACAAGGAGTAAAAAATAATTTGTACACTATTGCTCATTTTTATTAACACTTTACAACAAAGTTGAAAAGTGTTTATGACTTTGTTCATTCTGTCTGTCTGTCTGTCTGTCCGTTAGCACGATAACTGCCGTAAAAATGACTTAATCAAAATGAAATTTTAGTATGTTGTTCAGACGGTTTATAGGACCTATGGGAATATAAATGAATAATATCACCCAATTAGTTTTGGATTGAACCCGGGTTGAAAAAATGGAATACATTGAGCCCTATGGGACCTAATTTTTCAAGCATTTTTTAAGCGGATTTAAAATTCACAAATTACTTCGAAAATTTTAGGCAATATTCAAATTGTTCCATGAAATGTATAAAAAAAAATTCAGCGAAATATATTCAGTTGTTTTTTAAATAAAAATTAAAATAATAATAACACCTCTTATATGAAGCGATCACGTGTCCATGATATGAAACGATCACATGGGCCACTTCAAAATGATATATGGCATCCATCTTGTGTCAAAATCGTGATTTTTAAAGTTCTTTTTAATTCGTATTGAGTGTTGTATCCGTCCTAAAATTACTTTATTTTTGCCTAAATTCTGTGCATCTACATACTGAAACAACGCAATGACAATATATTTCAGTTTAAATGCTCTTCCAAATTTCATTATTTCTACTATTAAGCCTATTTTTCACCTATGTAAAATGTAAACAGCAAAATATGTAGAATAAGTTGTATTAGAACCGCTGTAATTCTTTAACACAAAATCATTTAGTCCATGGAGTCTGCTTAGCTGATATGAATGAAATATTCATTGATTTTAGAAAGAGAAGGACGATATTTTTCGATGAAGTTTTAAGCATTGAGTTTACTTACTTGTAGCTCCATGGTCTTAATATTTAAATAAAATAAATTATTATAGTATTGTGATGAATGACATGAAAGGGGGAATTATTTATGAATGAAATGTTGCTTCTATAGAGAGAGCCAGGCGTGTTATTTTTTATGACGTCATTTGAATGAATTTCAGTTGTTTTCGATGATGTTTTCAAATATAATAAATTATCGTAGTATTATGATAATTCTAAAATTATTACCGAGGAATGCATCACATTTTAGAGATGTTTAAACCAGGCAATTTATACTTTAATGCCGTCATTTGAATAAAGTTCATTGTTTTCGATGAAGGTTTAAGTTTTCAAATATAATAAATTAACGCAGTATTGTGATAAGTTTTAAAATTTTTCCGAGGAATGTATTGCATTTTAGACATGTTTAAATAAAATTGCATTGAAGTTGGAAAGTGTTTCATAATCAATGCTTTAAGCATGATTGATCTTTCTTGTTTCTTTTTAGATAATCTAATTTTAGCATAATTAATGCTAAGTTAAAATAAGTTATTTTATGACTTTTTTATACGCTATATAAATGCATAAATTAATTATCATAGTAATGAGCAATAGATAAAATATTTTCTAATTTTCTAAATCTAAGAGTTCATCTTAGTATATGCAGAAAGTTTTGTGTTGCTCGCACTATATTTTCTATCTCAGTGCTTTTACATAATAGAAATATCAGTGCTCTAATCTTTAGATCAATATGTGTCAGGATGCTTTTACGGCTATGACAAGAAAATCCTGAAGTTGTCATTAATTGCTTGAATACTATTCAGGGTGCCAAACAAATTACTTTGCATACTTTACATTGCAATTTATCTAAAGTAGAAATATATATATATACAATTTATTCAAATTCCCTTCTATAGAATTTCTTTTGAAAAGACAACAACATCATAAATAATAAAAATGTATAACTTTTCATCAGTAGTGAGTATTTGATTCTATGCTAAATCTAATTCTCTTTTCCATTTATTTTTAATTTAATATTTTTATGTAGAAGTCAGCGTGTTTGAAATATCCAACACTTAATTTTAAATGGTATTTTCGTTTTATTATCTTAAATATGTCAAAGAAAAGAATAATTAAAAACACTTATTCTATTTACATGATTTCAAGAAATATTTTTTACAATTTTAAGTACAATTGAAAACATTTCTCATTTTTAGAATTCATTTAAAATATATAACGAAAAAAATTTAAAATAAAACTAAAGAAATAGTTGCAAGAAAATTGGTAATTTCAAAATGCTTAACTGAATTAACAATCTACATCCTTTTTGAACCAAATCACAATTTCATTTTTCTTATTTCATTTTGCATCATATAAAATGCAAATAAAAGCAAAAATGCTAATTATATTTTCTGCCTATGAAAAACATTTACTTAAATTTTTGCAATTAAATACCTTGCCAAAACTAATTTACAATACTCCTGATAATTTTTATTCTCGAGGCTTTTTTATTAATTGTGTTTAGAATTAGTGTCGAATTGAATTTCTGAAAAAATAAAAGAGTAAACACACATACAATGCATTTAAAATAATAAAATAAAATCTGAATTGATCCTACTAATAATATAAAATAAGAATGTTGTTATGTTATTTCCATTTTTTATTGAATGCTTGATTAAGATATAAATGCAAAGAACTAAAATGAAAGATGATAAAAATAATTTAAACGATTATGAAGATATTAACAAAATGCATGTTTGTTAACATTATTTACAGTAATACAAACAATAATAATAATATACATTTTATAACAGAATAAGGAGGAAAATACTAATCTAATGCACCGTAAAGTAATATAGTGTTGGTCGCATTGGAATTTGACACAAGATTCGAAATACCAATGCAGATTGTACATGTCTGTGAGCGTTAAGGCCAACCTGTTAGATTCTGCTAAACATTATGAAATTATCTCCTGATTATACTTTTTGATATTAGCCTAAAACAAGAGTATTGAAACTCTGAATCTATTTTTCTTTGTTCAACTTCGAAGCAATAAATCATTCAGACCTAATTTCTACTAACAAATTCACTATTATAACAGAATAAGAAATATAATTCTAATCCAATCCACCATAATATTATATTGCTGGTTACACTGAAATATGACCCAAGCTTCGAAATATCAATGCATGTCAATACAAGTCTGTGATAACGTTAAGGTCTATTTGTTAGTTTTTTCTAAACATTATGAAATTATCTCCTGGTTATACTTTTTGATATTAGCCTGAAACAAGAATATTGAGCATTTTAATTTATTTTTCTTTGTTCAATTTCGAATCAATAAATCATTGAGACCTAATTTCTACCAGCAAATCGACTATACGGCTTACTGGTAAAAATCATATTAATTTTATATGCAAATGAGTGGCACGTTCTGAACTGTAAAAAATTGAGTAAACATGAGTATACACATCGCATAATTGCACATACTGCATAAGTGCATAAAATATTAAATCCTTAAATTATTATTGCCCTACATTTTTAATGTTATCTAAACTAGTTTAACTGCACATTTTGCAATTGAGTAAACAACATTAAATCACACTGGTGATTTATCCTCCAGCTTGGTCGCTACTCTTTGCCAGTCCCTTCCTACTCCCAGAATTCACTTTGTGAAACTAAAGTATAAACCGATAAACGGTTTATTTCATCGTATTACCATATTGTTTCTCTATAAATATACCAAATTTCATACTTATCTATGCTATAGTTTTTCGGTACGAAACAGAGAAAATCGATGAAGGTGCAAATACGAAATACCCTTTTTACTTCAGAAGTGCATAAAAAGTAAAATATATCGTAAACTGCAACGACACTAAAATACGGGCTCCGTCCTGAAAAAAAAATCAACTATGTAGGTACCTGCCTGCAAAATCCGTGATCTTGTTATTGTTAGTCTAAACAGGACGGAAACTCGCAGGTCAAATATTTTGTCTCTGATTTTGACATTACATATTTCTTAAACTTCAATATACAGGGTGTCCCCAAAAAATTGATCTCGGCTTTCATTCCTTAAATATTGATCTTTGGCATATACAATAAATTACAGAGTTGCGTAGAAAAAGGTACAGAATTTTATGTAATCGATAAAAATTTTCAGGGAATTAAATTTGAAGAAATACAAACTTTAAATTTTTATACGGCCCCCGTACAAAAACATGTGCCCCATACACTAATAAGATGATGTACAAAATTTCAGCATTTTATCATAAAAAGTCCCAGAGATATGTTTAAACAAATTTGGTGAGGGATTAATCACAAATTAAAATGTAAATGCTTACAGCACGAGTGCAAATGGAGCAGCACAGAAATGCATCATAGGCAAATATATCTGCCTCTTATCTTTAATGGATCTTTGGCATGGATGGAAAACATTTTGAACAAGCTTTGTAATCTTTGTGTAAAGTTATTATTTCTACACAGTATAGATGCTTTTGTACTAATAAATAGCAAAATTATTATTTATTTATGTAATCATTGTTTTCTTTCGAAATTTGTGTATAATCCCTGAAACGCGATCTGCCACATGATTTTTCCCCTCTGAGAACCCCCACCTATGCATCGAAAAGTGGTTCAGCTCTGCATTTTTGGCTTTTCATATCTCTGGGACTTTTCATGATGAAATGCTGAAATCTTGTACATCACCTTATTAGTGTATGGAACACATATTACTCACTGAAAATATTTTTGTACTGGGGCCGTATAAAAATTTAAATTTTGCATTTCTTAAAATTTAATACCTTTTGAAAATTATGATCGATTTCATAAAAGTCTGTACCTTTTCTTACGTAACTCTGTAATTTATTATACTAAGATCAATATTTAAGAAATAAAAGCCGGGGTCAATGCTTTTGGGAAACCCTGCATATCGAAAAACTGTTATCGAAACCTCTCTCTACAAGTGTAGATTTTATATTTTATAAGCTGTAGTTTTTCCGGTATGAAACAGATAATCTCATGGAAAGAGAAATTTGCCAAACAGCGACTTGTATAATATAAAATATTACGAATGATGATGATTTTCGTAAATCATCCATTAACTTTGAACACCAATGTATTTTGTCAACCCATATATTAGGAAAATTATTCTATATTAAACTTAAGAAAATCAAATATTAATAATTTCCAATGTAACATTTCGAGAATTCATTTCCGGAAAAATTCAAAATTGGCTTTAGAATTTTGAATGTTAATATGTTAAAAACAGATGCCAATTACGAACTTTTGGAAAATCCAAATAGGTAAACCATTTTACTAGTTAAATTTTCTATAGAAACAGTCTAGTTTGCAGTATTTAAGTGATTCTGTAATTATATTAAGAATGGTTTACATTTATTATTCCATCTCATAGTTAAATTTCCAATGCTAGAAAACTGTATAGTTCGAAATATTTATTGTATTTTTATTCAGAACGATTTATTCTTAGTATACACTCTGGTGGTTTGATTTTCTGTGAATAAAAACTGGACAATGTTAAGTGTTTTATATAATTTTTCAAATGTAATCAACATTTTCTAAATTTATGTTTCATTATGATAGTTCAATTTTGTGTTCATTGAACTTGAATGTGTTGGCAGTTTATATATTTTGTAAATATGTATATTGAATATACTGGTTATCGTCTGAAGTGCAATATATTTAACGTCATATAACATTTCGAGCTGATGGTTATTTTATTTGTAAGATAACACTAAATTTATACCAATTAATGATTATAAATAGTGAAATTTCGCATTTCAAAGGACACTTATAATCATAGAAGCGTTATTTAGAAATTATAGTATTACATTTTGTATTATACTTCTACATTTTATTAACAAAGCCATATAACAAGTTTATTGACAATTCATTAATATGTGTGGCAGCTATTGTGTATACAAGAAATCAACCATAGACGGACAACAGACGACAGACAAATAGACATACATCACTCTAAAATATTCAAAACATGTTCAGGAGGTCAAAAAGTATATAATAAGATAAAAATATCGAACTTGAGAATTTTCATGAAAGCAGCAGTACTTTCTCTATACTAGATTCTATATTTTGATAAAGTAAAAATATGTGTAAAAATACACAAAATACTAGGTGTACTGCCACTAGAATGACAGTTTTAAATAGGTAAATTTCAAGTTACGCACTTGAAGACGTAACTACATATCTATGTAAATGTGTTTTTTTATTCTTTTACATGAGAATTGCACGGAATAATGGGTATATTCCATTTTACCCTATGAAGACATAAAAATGTCGTAAACAGGCAAATATATATAATGAGATGTTCATTTTACGACTTTGTTTACCTACTTAAAGAACGATCCCTTTTAAAGAACTATTTTAAGCAGGTAAGAAAGTGGATACCAGGTAAACAAATGCATTGAATGACCTGATTAAAACGGTTCAGTGTAAAATAAAATATATCCTTTATCCTGTGCAATTATCATATGAAAGAATAAAATAACGTTTTCATATAGATATATTTAATTTTGAAATGTATAACTTGAAATTTACCTGTTAAATAGTGACAGTAAAGAGTTATTTGCCTGTTTTAACAATATTTATTTGAACCATATTTATTAACCATAAGTATTTTATTCCACAAAATTCCAAGAATCAAGTTTTAAACCCATCACGATTTTCATTATTTCAATGCAATATAGAGGATATCAAAGTACAAGGAAAATAGAACAACGTAAATAAGCACAAATAACACAATAATGCAGAATACTGCAGTTTCGAGGATACGCTGGATTCCCTTTGTCAGTGCAGTAGAACCGACAAACACGAAGTCCAAAAGACACGGTTGGTCACAGACCCGTAGATTCAATTTAATAAATGATTCAATTAAGTTTAACTATCACCATAATCAAATTTTGTACATGTTACATGTTTCAGTTAAATAATAGAAAATGAAACTTTTTATACGAGTCCTCCAGAAAAAAAATTTAATTGTAAAAATATATTTCCTAGCACATACAGTCTCGCAAAAGAGTTACATTGACATTCAATAAAAATTACTTGAGTTACCATGAATTAAAATGTTCAACAGATAATTGGAGACTGTGTAATACTTTTGATAAAAATGACTACAGATGTAAGTTTTCGAATGCAAAATTTATCCAAAGAAATTTAATTTTTGTACGACCCCTGAAATACATTCCTTTGCGACTTTTTGAAAGTCAAAGTGATTTATGTCCTTTAACTTTGACATTTTTTTCAGGCTCAATTTTGCATATTAGATAACTGGATTTGTTTGTATTTTTAATAATCTTTAACTGAATAAGGACGAACTTTCTATTGGAACTGTAATGTGTCCATAAAAAAGATATTTTTTGTATTTTTTACCAAAACGAGTCAAGTGGTCAAACCGGTCGTAGTCCGAAGTCTATCTTATTTGAGCATTTTTTCTGTTTCATACGTGGTATTGAAAAAATATTATTTTCACGAAAATTTTCGACTTGGAGATTTTGATGCCAATATATGTTTTAGCACATCCTGAACACATTTTGATAATTTTTCTGACTATCTATCTGTCTGTGATCGATTTTTAGTCCATACCATAGAAGCCACAAATAGTAATGGATTTTCACGATTTTGTTATACCTGGATTCGTAATAAAAAAATCTAAAACTGGATGGAATGTCCATCAACTTGTATAACAGAATGACAAATCAATAGATCACAAAAGTCATTTTATCAAAAACATCATCCAGACGTACATACAATATTTAAAAAAGCCTGAGCGCTTTCGAGTATCATCATACCCTTCCTCAGTGGTGTTAAAATAAGAAAAATTCCCAACATGCTTAAATACAATCCACTACCGGCAAGCTGAATTTGCATATCCTAAGCCTGGTTTATGACAATATGTCTTCTCGATTTTCTAATTTTTGTAATTTTAAAATCTGATGTATGGATGCCTGAAATATGTTTTGTGGTAATGTCAATTTCAGGATATGCAAATTCAGCTTGCCGGTAGTAGATTATATTTTAGCATGTTGTCAATATTTCCTATTTTAACACCACTAAGGAAGGGTATGATGATACCCGAAAGCACTCTAGCTATTTTAAAGATTGTATGTACGTCTCTGAAGGATGTTTTAATAAAATGACTTTTGTGGTCTATTGATTTGCCATTCTGTTATATAAGTTGATTGTATGGGATTTGACGTATAACCGCTATTAGTATTAGTATAGACAGAATGTTTTTAAATTCGACCGAAATTCATTATAAATTTTATATTTTTCTCCAACACGGCAGCAAAGGACAAAATTTGACATAATCATGCATAAAAGTGTTTATTTATGGCTCAATGATTAAGAGACATAATAGTATCTCACTGTTGTGAAAAATAGACACGATACAATTTTTTCGTTCGTAACATAAATACCCCCCCTCCTCCCCGGAAAACAAGTTGCCCCCTGGGTGTTACATGATCCCGTATGCATGGTACACATTTACAAATAAAAATTGGATTGAAGTTGAACTCCTACATAAATAACAATTATCTAGCTCTGAATTGAGTTGAATTATCATTCTTAATTATCATCATTATAGCGCATGAATCGTATATTCGTACAATTCCAACAATTATATTCTTCGTGCGAGTTCCTAAAACTTAAAATTAATAGTTAACATACTACACAATTGACTTCCACAATTTTAAAGTTCAAAATAAAGATTATTTATTAAACATATTATAATTACGATTAATTTACATTACTTATATATACACTCTTAAGGAGGATAACCTACAGGAGTGAGGCCAGGCTTACTATATTTGGAAAAAATTATCAAATCGACTTTTTATAAAAGTAGATTGGCACATACCTCTGTTTGTCCTGGTCACCTAAAAGCACTCTTAAGCATTCATTTCTGTTTGCCATGGAAATCTGAAACACACAACGCTAATCTGTACATTCTGGATGCTAATTGACTTCGAACGTCATTGCCTCAACGTCATTCGACGTTCATTGTATCAATTCTATGAAGCACACTCCTTACCATGTTGGACTGTCGTTCTATTCGCAATGCTATCGCACGGTCATTCTTTGCTGACTGTATATTACTCACTCAATATTTACTCCAACTTTATCTGCATGTTGACACATCATTTCGAATGAGGTCCAGATACGCCTCCATATCTCATTGGTTGTCCTCAGGGTTCGCCTCCGTATCCCATTGGTTGTCCTCAGGGCAATGCAGGATGCTTCGTTGGCGAACTCGTTAACCAATCTTCATGGTATCAGCCTTGGACTGAAGGATATTTTTGATCCAACCACACCTGTAATTTAAGTAAAATTTATTTACTGTGGTCATGGACTCTCTGGCCATGACAGTCGTACACTGATACCTATGCGTTTGTACTTTGTCTTGCTTAGTATATATCGTAAAGCTTATATATATCGTAATAGTAACACAGCCTAAATGTATCCTTATCTCACAGTATGGCAACAATCGATTTTTTTCAAGCCCTTTAAAGTGAACGGTAACATTCTATAGTTGTAGCAACTGAGACTTATTTTATTGACAATTCAAATTGTTTCTTCTAAAATTCAAAAAGTGAATTCTTGTGGGAGAAAGGCGAGTTGAGCCATACTCAATTTAATTTACATTGTAGCTATGGATCTGGTATCAATTATTTAAGAGATATTGTTTCTTGTAACCTTTTTGAAAATCCTTCTATATTATTGAGAACATAGAATTAAGAAATCGGAAAACCGAGTAAGGAAATATATTTAAGGTCCCTGTTGAAAACAAATGCCATTTATATATGAAAATAACTTTATATATATATATATATATATATATCGAGTTTTTCTTTTGCATTTTTTCGATCATTTGTACTCTAGCAACAAGTATTATACATCTATCGAGGGAGACACTTCTCTGTTTCACGAATTTAGAGTTTATATCGTAAACTTTTCTTAGAACTTTCCGCAACAGGAAATCCCCAAAAGAAAGGTGGCATGTTGGAAAAGTTACATTGTCACACAAAAAATAAGATATAACATTTTACTCTTAAGATAGAGTTTTTTGAAAAAAGCTAACCCTACTATAAAACAAAAATTTAAATGTAACTTACGCAATAGTTGCGAATACTTTTCTCGCCATATATAAATTGAGTATTTCTTTTGAGTTTTTTCGCTTATTTGTACTGCGTTATTTCTCGTTTCAATTCTGAGTTACTTCTCGCGATATATAAATTGAGTACTTAGTTTGAGTTTTTTTTATTATCTGTACTCTTGCAACAAGTATTACACATCTATCGAGTGAGGCACTGCTCTCTTTCACGAATTCAGTGTTTATATCGTAAACGTTTCTTAGAACTTTCTACAACAGGAATCCCTAAAGTAAAGGTGTTATATTGGAAAAGCCACTTTGTCGCACAGAAAATAAAATATAACATTTTACTCTTAGGATAGAGTTTCTTAAAAAAAAGCAAACCCTACTGTGAGACCAGAAATTGATCTCACATGTGTTTTGGTGAGACAGTTGTATGCCAGTTATTTATTGTGTCCGAAACATCGAACAATACTTATAGTCTGGATGGCACCGAAGTTTACAGCAAACAAAATTTAGGAGCGTCAAGACAGAGGTGGCCTAACGGGTCCTTACGAGGATGCTAAGTAGCGACATTGGTTCAATGATTATCCAATGGTAAAGCTGCTTGTTACGTCATTCTCAATTATGCAAATGAAAATCCCTAAAGCAAAGGGGGAATTACACCTCAGAGGAAAAAGAACCACACCATATGACCTAAGAACGACACTTGAAAATATAGACATGTGCAAATACTCGGTGGACATTATGACTTGTGAAGGACACCAGGAGTAGACTTTGACAGAGAACTTGGAGACGATGATTTAATAATGACTTGTGCAGAGATACAAGAGTGATGATACGTGTGCGACATTATGACAAAACGACTATACTAGAGATGCAGAGTGTTCCGCAAATTTTCCAAAATAATAGCTAGATCTATTGATGTGTGAGTGTAACTAAGTATGAGACGGAGCCAAACACCACGAGTTATGGCCAGTACTAATTACGGATGCCAGCATTATGATCAAAGTCCAAGACAGACTTGAAGATATGTGTTCCTCAAAAATATATCTAGGTCTAAACAAATATATTAGGCCAGTTAGGTGGACTCACATATTCCCTCGCGAAAACTAATAATTAATTGTGTAATGAATTAATAAGTGTTTATGTTGTTAATAAATATTTTATTGTTAAAGTTTAAATGGTGTGATCCATTTTTTTACTATTATATTAATTAATAATTCCTTTACAGAACTCGCGCAAAAGGAAAATAATTGGAGGGTTATTGCGAACACAACGTAGTAGTATAATAATGTTAATTATGACTTTAAAGTTATATAATATTCTTTTGGTTGCCACATCTACTATGAAACGAAAATTCAAATGTAACTTGTGCAGAAGTTGCGAGTGCTTTTCTCTCGACGTATATTTTGCTGAAATATTGAAAAGGGTGATCTCATGTGTCCGAAATCGAGTCATTTCCGAGAATATAACTTTTTTTATTAAAAAATAATAGAGTACCATCGGAGTCTATTCATGACTTCTTCCAGTTGAATATTAAAATTGTTTTGCTAGTCTAAATAAGTTCACCGAATATTCAAAGCTCAACATAATGTTACTACTCTCCCAGAAATCATCACTCACGGTAGGGAAACAAACACGTATGGCAAATTTTATTTTCTCATACTATGTAACATCGTATAAAAAAGTATTGTTTTCGCGAAAATGTTCAAATTCGAGATTATTTTTATGCCAATATATGATTTAAGGAATTCTGAATGCGTTTCTAATATTTTCTAGTGATGTCCGTGTGTCTTTCGAGTTATCTATGGGGGTCGATTTCTTGCGTACATAATAGCTGTCCAAATATTAATGGATTTAACATTACATCCTGCTTTGTTGTTGACAACTGTAGAGCAGGACAGAATTATTACTTTCGTTATATACATAATGTATAAGGAAAGTATTGTGACGAGGTCGAAAATCCGAATTCGAGTTTTCGACGAGAGAGCACGTTTCAAGCATCCCTGATCACGAATCAAACATTTTTGAAGTGATGTTTGTGTGTGTGTGTGTGTGTGTGTGTGTGTGTGTGTGTGTGTGTGTGTGTGTGTGTGTGTGTGTGTGTGTGGAGACGATAACTGACGAACGAATGGACCGATTTGAACTCAATTTGGTACAAAAATCACAATCCATAAACACTGGAAGCCTATTGTTTTTATACGCAATCGAGTGTTCAGAACCTCCCTAAATTTTCGAATGAAATTTTGAAAAAATCGTCAAAAGATCAAAACCACTAATAAAGTTACGCAAATAGACTATTATGTGATTTTTCATTAGAAAACGATAGACATACATTTTAGAACGCTAACATGAACCGTTCTCGAGATATTGCACATTTTTCAAAACAATTATCAAAAAGTCATATAAAATAAAAAAACAATATTTCCTATTGAGAAACATGTTCACTTTTCATATGTAATACCATGCGATAAATTGGGTGACATCATTCTCGTGGATCTAGCTCATTGCATTCATGAAAAAAAAAATACTTTGAGTAATACTTTTGTATTTGAACGCCAATAGTCATTTATCTGCTGTAAGAATAACTTATGTCTCCGTCCATAACGCTTGGCGAGATTTTGGCGACAAATTTGGCGGAATGTCGCCAACTTGGCGACTTTTGGATACGCTGCCAAATTAACGAAAATCCCGCCAAATGGATAAAAATGACGCTAAATCAATGAAAATGACGACCAATTGTCGAAAATTCAATATCTTGGAAAGAATATTAGTATCTACTATAAGAAAAACCTATTTTTTTAGTGTAAAAGTAGTAAATTCATTACATTATATAAGGAAAGTCATGTGTTACCCACATCAGATTTTTTTAAATGCGTTTGAAAACTTCGAAATTTAATCGAAATTTTATATTTTTTAACATATTACCTTACAATGGGACAAAATTTGGCAGAATCATATACAGAAAGGTATATATAGGGTTCAATGACCACGAGACTTAATAGTTTCAACCACTGCTGTGAAAATACGTCGTGATTCAATCTTTAGATACCCTGGGGGGCAAGTTACCTCCCCGAAGGGTACATTGTCAAGTATGGTATCAATCGAAATAATTTTTCAAACTCTTTAATGTGAACGGTGACATGCTATGATTATAAACTTTTTGACCCACGATACAAATTTTTCAAAAATTTTCTTGTAAAATTGGATAAAATCGAAACAACTGAATAGAAGCTATTAAAGTGGATTCTGGTTTGAAGAAGTTGTGTTGAGCCAAACTCAGTCAGTTGTAATTAATTCCAGTTAGTTTTCATTTGATTTTACTAAGCAATCACGTCAATACTTGTGAAGTTAAAATTACTTGAAAATTGAAGACTCATTTACTATATGTAATGGACTTTTATACATTTTTATGAATTGTACCGTTTTAAAACAAAAGCACGAAATTTCTTGACAACAATCCATTTTAGAGTGCATTTATGTTTACGCACTTTTGTATAATTTGATTTGTAATTTGTTTGTATGAGTGACTCATACTTTTAAATCCTCAAATAATCTGGTTCTACTAATGATAGTAACATGAAATTTAGTATGCCCTTGTCTTTTGCAGTACATTTCAGTTCTTTGGATTTTAAACTTATGAGGATGACACGTCCTCGGCGCACCATATAAATGTACAAGATTTTGCAAGACTAACTCGAGAACACGAGCATCAAAATAATTCAAATTTAGTAAATAATTGTCTTATGTGGTATATTTCAATTTTTTGATTTTACACATAGTAAGACTGCCGGCCGCCCATTTTTCTGCTCCATGTCTTCGGACGAGTCGGTCGGCCTGTGCTTTCGACATGGTAAGACTGTAATTAATAAAAATTGAATATTTATTACACTTAGTTATAGAATTACAAAGAATTGAAATACAAGGAATGTTGGATATGTATGAAAATTGAATATGTATTGAACACCCCTGTGTTTACAAATTTACTTCTAAGTAGTAAGTGTTCTAAAACAGCAATATCAAGTTAGTAGGCTAATAAAATTACCCAAACTAGTTCTAAGGTTATCAATCATCACTAATTTCATCACTAATTATTTCATCACTAATAATTTGCACCAAAAGTAATAATCTTATTCTAAAAGTTAATTTCGCATAATAATATTTATTTATTATGCAGCAAACAGCTGTTTCGAGGATAATATGGACCTCTTTCATCAGTGCAAGAGAACAGAGGACCAAGATATCCGAAATTATAAAATATCCGATATTATACACCAATAGCAGAAACATAGTAGTTTATATACCAAAGTCCTATCAAGAACAAAAGGAGCTTTTCGAACGAAATTTGATACATAAATTACAATCAGTTAATACTGCACTGAAATTGATTTTAAACGCAATCAAAAGTTTGGAAGCTCCCAAATTTTTGAATGGAATATTGATGATCATCATAAAAATTAAAACATTTAATAATGTTACGTAAATAATCATTCCTTATATATTTTTCTTTAGTAAAACGATTGAAACAAATTTTAAAACGCTTGTAAGAACTGTGATATTATGCGATACATTTGTTAGCTTTAATCTGGTAGATCAAGTTTGTTCCATTCATGAAAGAAAATACATTGTTGTAATAGTTTCCTATTTTGACCCCTAACTATTCGCCGACAGTCATTTATATATAACAAATGCCATTTCCTCCGTCTGCCTGTAATGCACATTTTTTAACTTTGCTACTCATTTAGCGACATATACCCAACATGGTTAAGTTCCGCCCAACAGTGACGAAAATATCGCAAACATTACGCTAAGTTTACGTAAATGACGCTAAACTGGTGAATCAATTATTAAAATATTGCAATATATAGTCTACATTGCTTTTTGAGGATGCTATCATTATTGAAACTTGTCAATTTAAAGCTGAGTGAAATATAAATTGAATGGGTACTTCGAAATTATTTTAAATGTTGCCACTCGAAAAAGCTCCAAATCTGCAATTCAACGTTAAAACTATTATGCTGTAGATCCTATGTATACCTTTTATTCACTGTGAAAGCGGTAAATTCATTGCATTATATATGAAACGTCATGTGCTGCCCACAGCAGATTTTCTTTGGGTCTAATGATAATCTTCAAATGATTAATGCATTACAATGTGATTCCCAGGGCAGATTACTCAGGTGAAAGAAAATATCTAATTACAACCCATTCATTTCAGAATTTTTTAATTGTTAATTAAAAATACTAGGCAAAGTATAATCCAAATATTTTAAAACGATTTTTCATTACAAGCTTAACTGTTTAGACTAACACTGATAAAAAATGGTTTTTTTTTTAAATAGAAGAGGCTTTAAATTAATTACGCTGATTAAAGTAATGTCATTATTATGAAGCTATTTTTTATATCTTTCAAACTTTCACATTTTAGCATTCCGAATAAAAAAAATCTGATGTGGGCAGCACATGACTTTCCCTGCAGATTCAAATTCAATTGGACATTTTTCCAAAAACTGCATAAAAAAATGCGAAAAATCTCAAATATCTCGAGAACGGTTAGTCCTAGAGTAATAGAGTTGTTCTTATTCTTGTCCTCGTCAAAAATTACGAATAGAACAAGCATTTAATTGATGCATTTGAACATGCGTAGTCTTTTTTTAGATATTGGCGATTTCTGCAGGCCATTTCGTAAAAAACGGCAGGTTGTTCTTTTCAGATTCGTACCAAAATCTAATCAGCACTAGAGTATCCCATAAGTAACTTATCTACCAAATTTAGTGAAATTTAGTCAATTAGTATTTTAGCTAGTGTGGATACATGACATTTTTGCGAACCATTTCCTAGAAAAAGTCAAGTTGTTCTTTTCTGAATCGTACCAAAATCTAATCAGCATCAGAGTATCCAATAAGTAACTTATCTACCAAATTTTGTGAAATTTGGTCAATATTTATTTCAGCTAGTGTGAATACATGAGATTTTTGCGGGCCATTTCGCAAAAAAAGGCGAGATCTTTTTTCCGAACTGTACCAAAAACTAATCAGCTCCAAGGTCACACCCAAGAGTCTTACATACCAAATTTTATGAAATTCGGTCCGTTAGTTTTGAGTTAGAGTGGATACATATATTGCACAGACACACAGACAGACACACAGACATGCACACAGAAGTCACGCTAAAAATAGTTTTTACGTACTCTAGAGGTCTCGAAACGGGTAGATCCGTCGAAAACTCGAGTGGCGATTTTCGACATGATTCCAATACTTTCCCTATACATTACCATGTATTGCAGGGAAAGTAAACATACATTTTTAGAAATCATGGGAGTTAATTCTACTTTGCTGCTGTGTACGCGTTTAATAGCCCGAAGCTTAGATTGATATCATATATCACAACTTACGTCATTGTAGGATGAAACAAAAAGTTTTACAGCAGTACACAACAAATTTCTCATATTATCTGGTGTGTGCATAAATTCAAAAATTCAACTTTCTCATACCATAATTCATTTTTAAGCTAGTCTGCTTATTTTTTTTCTGCTTTTAAATTTTCCAACTAAAATTTTGAAAAACTGATATGGTTGATCCGAATGATTACAATTATAACGTGCTATCCTTCACTTTAAAAAGCTTGACAAAAGTCGTTTGATTGATACGATCTTGACAATGTATCCCTGCGTTATCCCTCCTCTCCCCCCCCCCCCCCGAGAGACCAATGACGTCAAGAGTACAAAAATTGTATTTCCATTACAGGTGGACTCTGGGGGTCGTTCTTCGCCGTTCTCACCGACTTGCCCGATCTCTTTCCCGCTGAGGGAGTAGTTAAGATGCATTGTTCTATATTCTTAAAGATACGTGTTACTGGTAAAAAATATTAAAATTCGTGTAGTGAGTACCTAAATACGTTGCGTTGTGCAAAACCATAAAACCCTTCAATTGTCTTCAGTGAGTAGAAACGTTTCTCCTCTTCATTGCAAGGTAAAATATTAAGAGAGTCATTAAAGACTCATTTTTAGCTTTTTAAATGTAATACTTATTAAATTTAATTTAAAAAACATTTGCAACATCATTTATATTTCCAAATATGAGTTTTTTAAAAATGTGAGACCCAACTCTTAGCGTTATAAGACCTATTTGTAGCATTGTTAGACCAGGATGATTAACCAGATATGATTGCCAAATTCCACTTCTTAGTTTTTAACCTTGACCGAATGAACAAATATATAGTAGGTGACACATAATTTATTTCCAAAACGGTGTTATTTGCTATTACCCAGTTGATTATCACCTGCACGTACACTTCTTAGTTGTTCAGTTGAACACTGGTAACTGGGGCATGGTAAATATTAACACTAATAATCAGAAGTATCATAACTATCACAACTGGCAACAACACGCGAGGTCCTGAGTTCAAACGTGAAAGGAACCAAAGTAAAAGCCAGGCAACACACACTTCCTGACAGGATTCCGCTACAGTACATTCCTAATGAATAATTTTCTAGATATTTCATGAATTTGCTGCTTCGTTGCACATAAGATATTACATTCATATATTCATATTAGCTATCATCTAAGCTCTATCTATACCCAAGATTGAGAAATAGATGTTTAAAGTAAGAGAAATGAAAAAATATTTAATTGGATATGGAAAAAGAACATTTGCCCTCTATTTTCCCTCTAGTTTTAACGCTAAATCCATATTAGTAATCATCTAAGCTCTATATATATACATAATATCCTGAAACATAGATGCATCAATCTATGGGTTTTATTAATAACAATAATATGGCAAATATTTTCCAATACGTAAACGTCAAAGATCTTGTCAACAAAGATCGTGAACATAAACGTCAATAAAGATCTTTGTTAAATTCATAATTGATTTAATTTTCTTAAATGTTTTCTATGAAAATTCAATAGTTTTATGTTCTTGTGTATTTGTAGCCATTTACATTTATGTATTTCATTTAAACACCTTTCATTTTCGTATTTAAATGGGATTTTGAAATTTTTACATCCCAAAGGTACTACGTTTTATATAATACTTAAATGGGTATGGGGAAAATTTCAATTTGTCTTATAAATGTATTTTTCAAAACCAATCTTTATACCCGCATTATTTATTTCCGCTGTCAATAGATTCGATTGCGAGCAAAAGATGCATTTTTTTCTTTTCTATACAGAAATTGAATTTTGTTTGTTGGCATCAGTATTCACCTTTCGTAATGTGAAAAGTTGTCGAACGACTTCCTTTACATTAAGATGAATTTCAAAAGATTTTTCTCATCTACATCACTTGAAAAACCTTACAGATATTTATGAGATACAAAAGAAACATAAATGGAAATGACATTTTTACGAACAGCCTTTACATAAAAAACCTTTTGAGAGTGTTTCAATAAATATTCCAAGTAATTTTTACTTTCTCTACAATAAAAGTGTACGAGATGAATCAAAAAAGTCTTTACAACTTTGAAAGCGTATATATAAATTTATTCAAAAGCTTGACAGAATCGTTTTAGTCATTTATTTATGGCAGCAAAAATAACAAATATTACCTAAAGTGCTATTCAAATTGAAAGTTTCAAATTTGAAAGTGTATAGATATTATTCTGATTGCTTACAAAATAGGTTTATGCTTTAATTTGTACTAAAACTCAATACATTTAACTCCACGTTGTGCCATATTACCAAGTTCGAAATCGAGAGCGCTAAACTAAAACTCCGAATCACTGCTGTAATTGCAATAGATCTGTGAGAACAGATCTGTCACAGATCCCACTTGTAGTCACATCGAACTAAAATTACTAATTGGGACAAAATTTGATATATTCTGCTACAAATCAATGACTAAACCGAATCTGTAAGTGATAGGAGAAAAATAAACATTCTAGCCTAAAGGATTAAACAAATAATAAACAAAGTTCCTGTCGAACAAAAAGTCAGACAGAATGGAACCTAAATTAAAAATACCTCGGACAGTTTCATAAATGAAAGCCTCTAAATTTATGATTTGGGGAAAATCCCAGTGGCACAGAAGTTCTATCATCTTAAATTCCCTTTAAGAGATCAACGGCAACAAAGTTGCAGATTCTGCAAGGAACAGAATCAACCAATGAGTCAAACACAAACAACTGATTTCTAATGAAAAGAAAAGGACAGTGCAATCCCATCAAGGACAAACCTCCCATGCTCTAACGATACACTCATGTATGACCACAGATAAACAAGTCCAACACCTTTATGGAAAAATGATATTTCATTTCGAATATTGATTTACAATTTAATTCGGAGAAACTTTTCATCAACCAAAAAAAATTATAATACTACGATATGTTATTTCGAATATTTAACTCCTAATAACAAAATTAAGCTGAATAATTTTTTTATTTTATTTTTTATTTTTATTTTAACATTATATTGTCGCTTTGGTGAGTTATGAAATCTGCAAATTTTTATGTAAATAGGTGTAAATAAATTATTAATAAGGGATTAATGTCTGGTTATGCCTGGTGGACTTTCATTTATTGTTTTATTTTAGGTATGTTCCTGCAGATTTTCAGCAACATGTCTGCAAACAAACTAAAAATCTTTTTATCTGGGAATTACGATAATTAACAAGTTCAGTTATAGAATTCGACTGAAGTACTTTACATTTATATTCTAACTCCATTAAAACTCTCTTTGATATAAAATCATCATCCCGAAATTAACACATTATGCCAATCAAAATGCAAAGAACGATTAAAATTGAGAATAATTATTCCCCTCAGTGAGGTATCATAGCATCGAAATCTGGCCAGATAACACTCCATTAAGCCATGGTCAAATTATACGTTATTTGCATTTTAAATGCACATTCTCATCTGCCCTATATTCTCATGTTTCTGGAAGAATTTTAACTACTGATCTTTAAAACCTCCTCATTTCTATTCTATGCTACACAATATAACATCATGTTTAATTGACCGTAAATTGAACCTACTGCCATACATAGAGGTATTCTTGTAAGTTTCCAATACAGTTGAAAATACAGTTCAGCCCGCAATGATACTCTCCATATAACCTGTAGAGTTAAATTCACCGGCACTATCACAACAACATCGGCGGTAGCCCCAGCCTGATAGAACCTAAAGGGTTTTGTGTTAATAACGTCATGTAAAACAAGAAAGATCAATCATGCTTAAAGCATTGATTATGAAACACTTTCAAACTTCAATGCAATTTTATTTAAACAAGTCTAAAATGCAATACATTCCTCGGTAATATTTTGAAACTTATCACAATACTGCATTAATTTATTATATTTGAAAATTTAAACCATCATCGAAAAAAATGAACTTCATTCAAATGACGGCATTGAAATACAAATTGCCTGGTTTAAAGATCTCTAAAATGTTATACATTCCTCGGTAATAGTTTTAGAATTATCATAATACTACGATAATTTATTATATTTGAAAACTTCATCGAAAACAACTGACATTAATTCAAATGACGTCATAGAAAAAATAACACGCCTGGATCTCTCTAAAAAAACAGGATTTCATTCATAACATTCTCCCAATCATTTCATTCATCACAATACTATAATAATTTATTTTATTTAAACATTTTGTTTAAGACCATGGAGCTACAAAAAATTAAACTCAATGCTTGAAACTTCATCGAAAAAAATCGTCCTTCTCTTTATGAAATCAATTAATATTTCATTCATATCAGCCATGCAGACTCCATGGACTAAATTATTTTGTGTTAAAAAAATACAGGAATTCTAATACAACTCATTGTATATATTTTGCTGTTTACATTTTACATAGGTGAAAAATAAGCTTAGTTGTAGAAATAATCAAATTTAGATCGGCATTTAAACTCAAATATATTGTCATTGCGTTGTTTTAGTATGTAGATGCACTGAATTTAAGCAAAAATAAAGTAGTTTTAGGACGGATACAACACTCAATATGAATTAAAAAGAACTTAAAAAAATCACGATTTTGAAACAAGATGGATGCCATATATCATTTTGAAGTGGCTCATGTGATCGTTTCATATCATGGTCACGTGATCGTTTCATATCATGGTCGTTTCATATAAGAGGTGTAATTATTATTTTAATTTTTATTTAAAAACTACTGAATATATTTCGCTGAATTTTTTTATATATTTTATGGAACAATTTGAATATTACCTAAAATTTTCGAAGCAATTTGTGAATTTTAAATCCGCTTAAAAAATGTTTGAAAAATTAGGTCCCATAGGACTCAATGTATTTCATTTTTTTGATCCGGGTTCAATCCAAAACTAATTGGGTAATATTATTCATTTATATTCCCATAGGTTCTACAGACCGTCTGAACAACATACTAAAATTTCATTTTGATTAAGTCATTTTTACGGCAGTTATCGTGCTAACGGACAGACAGACAGACAGAAAGAACAAAGTCATAAAGACTTTTCAACTTTGTTGTAAAGTGTTAATAAAACTAAATGTTTATAATGCACGTTTATTCATCGTTTCAGACCCATTTGATTCCTTCAAAAAAAATTATGCTTCAATTTTTACAAACGATTATCAAGTCTAGTACAAACTTAATCGCATATGGAAGATTTTACAGGATCTAATGCATGTCATAACCACTGTATTTCCAAAATTAAGAAGCCGGTTATCATAAATAGCATGTGAGATATACACATTATAAACTTACAAAACTATTTTTTTCATTTTCTATACCTTGACAAGTTTATTGCTCAAAAACTATAAAAGCGTTATAGAAACAAATCATTGATCTAAAAACTTTATTTAACATTTTTATGTCTTGCGGTTTATATGTATATATTAGAGTTTGAAGAATATTTCGAAAAAAATTTAGCAAACTGTAACAAGAACTGTCTCGGATAAAAACATTTTTCGAAAAAAAAATTAGTTCGAAATATAAATGTATTGGAATCATTTTTGTATATTCATAAATAGTATACTATTTCTTAAGAAACAAATATAGCTATTTTTATATATTAAGTTTTGAGATATAAGTGTCCAATGTGTTTATATTTTGCGCAATGTTAGAAAATTATCCCGCCCAAACATATCCCGACCAAAACACTTTTCCTGGATCTTTTAATCTATTATATTTGCAGTAGAAGTTGCGATCGAAGGTCTGTACGTAACTAAAAGTAATTGCGAGACTAGAAATAGATCTCACACGTGTTTTAGTGAGACACTTTTATGCCAATTATTTATTGATTTGAAACTTCGGACAATACCTCCAGTCTGAATGACGCCAAGGTTTACGACACGTGAACACAGAGGTCAGAAAACCATAAACTTAGGGGCGTCAAGACAGAGGGGGCCGAACGAACTCGTACGAAAATGTGAAGTAACGCGACATTGGATGGAAAGGCAAGCCAATGGAGAAGGTGCTTGTTGCGTCATCCTGAATGCTGCAAATCATAGAAAAGTGGGAGTGACACCCCCTAGGAAAAAGAGCCACAACCCAAAACAGAACGAGACTTGAAATATAGTAGTTCGAGATCCTTACAAAAACAAATATAGCTATTTTTATATATTAAGTTCTGAGATATAAGTGTCTAATGTGTTTATATTTTGCGCAATGTTAGAAAATTATCCCTCCCAAACATATCCCGACCAAAACACTTTTCCTGGATCTTTTAATCCATTATATTTGCAGTAGAAGTTGCGCTCGAAGGTCTGTACGTAACTAAAAGTAATTGTGAGACTAGAACTAGATCTCACACGTGTTTCAGTGAGACACTTTTATGCCAATTATTTATTGATCTGAAACTTCGGACAATACCTCCAGTCTGAATGACGCCAAGGTTTACGACACGTGAACACAGAGGTCAAAAAACCATAAATTTAGGGGCGTCAAGACAGAGGGGGCCGAACGAACTCGTACGAAAATGTGAAGTAACGCCACATTGGATGGAAAGGCAAGCCAATAGAGAAGGTGCTTGTTGCGTCATCCTGAATGCTGCAAATCATAGAAAAGGGGGAGTGACACCCCCGAGGAAAAAGAGCCTGAACCCAAGACAGAACGAGGCTTGAAATATAGTAGTTCGAGATCCTTACCATAAAAACGATACCTTAAAAGATATACTTGTGCAGTTTGATGATATAACAATTATGATACTCAGTTAAAGATATATACGTATGACTTGGCGAATATAGATATGACTACAAGAATGACATAAGTGCGAGTGTTTGAATCAGCAGTACAATATGATTGCGAATTTACGTGTCGATGCATTACACCACGAGATAATGCTAGTAATAAGGACGACATCATGTACGTGCTTCTAACAAAGTCCAAGACAGACTTGAAAGTATGTGTTCCTCAGATATGATATCTGGTTCTAACCGCATTTTAGGCATTGCCATACTGGTCTCACTTGGTCCCTCCGCCGAAAAAGTTAATGAGAAGAATAATTGTTGAAGGTATGTGTTCCTCAAATATGATATCTGGTCCTAACCACATTTTAGGCATTGTCATACTGGTTTCACATGGTCCCTCCGCCGAAATAATTAATGAGAATAATAATTGTTGTAATTAAATAATTAAGTATTTTATGTTGATAATAAATGTTTTATTGTTTAGTTAAAATGGTGTAATCCATTTAGTACTATATTAATAATAATTCCTTAAAGAACTCGCGCGAAATGTAAATAATTGGAGGGTTATTAGAGGGCACACAAAACGCAATGTACGAATAATAATGAGTTCCACGAGTTCGAGCAATTTACGACCATGTATAGTAAGTTTAATTTAAAAAAAGTATTAATAAAAATAATAAGAATTAATATAAAAGTGTAACTTTAAGTTACTTTTTATTAAACTGCACCACAGTAATATTATAGTAATATTAAAACAGCAGAATTAAAATAAGCATTATTTGGCTTGGGTATTTATTCACAAAAATAAAAAAAAAACTAGCAAAACGCCTCGCTTTGTATGGTATCACGAATATGAAGTATTCGAGCGATGAAGAATTTCAAATTAAAACTTAATTTAACAAATAACTATGAAGTTAGAAGCATGAAAATATAATTTCCATTTCAAAGAATCCTAATACAAATGATCGTACTTTCTTGGAATTTAAACATTAAATTGAACACATTAGAGTACAGGAAAAGAAATAAATCAAATTAACACATTTACATCGCAAAAACGTATTTCAATATACAGGAGCATGTTTAAATCACAATGCATACACATGCATATGCTTTGATTATCTGTTTAAAAGTAATTTTTTACTTGTTATTTGTACGAAGCGTAGTGAGCATGCGATGTTTAAAAATTGGCGTTTCACCCTGTCACCATTAGTTTTAATTATTGAAATTCCTATTCTGTACATTTTACGTATGTGTGGAAATTTCCATCTTCCTACTATTGTATTTTAAATAGAGTAAAGGGATCCCAAAAAATTCAGGCACATTCGAAATGTTGATTTTGTTTCGTTCTGAATGGAGAATGGTCTTCACTTCGTTAGGAATGGAGATTAGACATCGTTTCGCTCTTCCATAATATATAAATTTCAATGCACATTTTTTAAAATATTGAAGACTGAAATACTGACTGACCACTTCCTGCTCCTTTTACCTCAGGTTAGCCGCCTGCTACCACTATTTTTACCCAGGTTAGTATCTGCATGGTCGTTATCCTCTTAATATGATACCTGCGAGCAATCTTCCAGTGTCAACTGAATCTGTAATAGTCGTACTAAGGTCACATTCAAACCTCTGACATATTTTCACTAATCTACAGGGTTGATTTGATCGGCGGCGATTGTAAAGAGCATTGATGACCCAACCGGAAATCGAACCCAGAATCTCCAAACTGTCCAGCCGACTTTCTACCATGGAGCTACCGGGAAGAAATTACAAGCCCTTATCGTCGAAGTAGACTCTGTATTCTCCTCCCTCTAATTTCAGATTGGCGGGCAACTGACAATCTGACTGACCACTTCCTGCTCCTTAAACATCAGGTTAGCCGCCTGCTACCACTATTTTTACCCAGGTTAGTATCTGCATGGTCGTTATCTTCTTAATATGATACCTGCGAGCAATCATCCCGTGTCAACTGAATCTGTAATAGTCGTACTAAGGTCACATTCAAACCTCTGACATATTTTCACTAACCTACAGGGTTGATTTGATCGGCGGCGATTGTAAAGAGCATTGATGACCCAACCAGAAATCGAACCCAGAATCTCCAAACTGTCCAGCCGACTTTCTACCATGGAGCTACTGGGAAGAAATTACAAGCCCTTATCGTCGAAGTGGACTCTGTATTCTCCTCCCTCTAATTTCAGATTGGCGGGCAACTGACAATCTGACAGACCACTTCCTGCTCCTTTTACCTCAGGTTAGCCGCCTGCTACCACTATTTTTACCCAGGTTAGTATCTGCATGGTCGTTATCTTCTTAATATGATACCTGCGAGCAATCATCCCGTGTCAACTGAATCTGTAATAGTCGTACTAAGGTCACATTCAAACCTCTGACATATTTTCACTAACCTACAGGGTTGATTTGATCGGCGGCGATTGTAAAGAGCATTGATGACCCAACCGGAAATCGAACCCAGAATCTCCAAACTGTCCAGCCGACTTTCTACAATGGAGCTACCGGGAAGAAATTACAAGCCCTTATCGTCGAAGTGGACTCTGTATTCTCCTCCCTCTAATTTCAGATTGGCGGGCAACTGACAATCTGACTGACCACTTCCTGCTCCTTAAACATCAGGTTAGCCGCCTGCTACCACTATTTTTACCCAGTTTAGTATCTGTATGGTCGTTATCCTCTTAATATGATACCTGCGAGCAATCTTCCAGACTCCACTGAATCAGTAATATTCATAATAGGTTCACATTCAAACCTCTGACATCTTTGCACTAACCTACAAGCTCTATTTGCTCGGGGACGATTGTAAATAACCTTGATGACCCAACCGGAAATCGAACCCAGGATCTCCGAACTGGCCCGCCGACGCTCTACCGTTTAGCAACTGGACGAAATTGCAAGTTATTTTCGTCGAAATGGCCTCTGCACGTGTCAATGCTTAGATAGTTTATTTTCAATTTATATCTGCATTAATAATTTTATTTCCCAACACAGATCTTTATACTTATCCATTTTGCACTTATTTGCATTACTGATTTATGATTCAAGGAAATATATGCTTAACAGAACATTTTGCGCTCTTTCTAGAACTCTTAAAAAATGTCGTCAGTGCAATTTTATTCCTCCTCTTTATATCAATGTCTGCTTCAAAATATATTCCCTGGGCCGAAAACTTTTTGAAGAATAAGTCTTTTTTACCTGAAAAAACTGAAAATAGGCTCAACTTCAGCATATGCGTCAAAAACTTCTAAAAGACGAAAAACGTTAAACGGCGAAATCATAAGAATTTGAAAGGATTTTTCCAAACATAAAATTCTTCCAAAATCAGAGATCTCTGACTTTTCAACAAAGGAAATCTATTTCTCATGATTTATAATAATTCCATTGATTGCGATTTGAAACGATATTTGAATCGTTGAATCTTTCGAAGTAAATGAAATTTAAAATTATAGTGTTTTGTTTAATGATAAGCAGTTAAAAGTGGGACTATTTTGAATTTGCAAGTTACATTTGTGATTTGAGACGCATTTTGTAAAAAATTATATAAAAATTCTCTCATACTAAGCTGTCCGAAATAATACGAAATTAAAATATCTTGCAGCTTATATTAAAATATGTTTATATTAAAATGCTTATATTAAAATATAAGCAGTTGGAATAAGCAATTGTGTAAATATATTAAAATATAAGCAGTTGGAATAAGCAGTCGAGTAAAAGAATCACCCTATTTGGGAGCCGAAATTCAGCCTCAATTTTTAGGATAAAAAACAGAGCAATCACACGAGCAAACGCAAAAAAGCGTATGTCGATAAGAAATAGCATTATATGACACAGGAAGAAAATCGTTGCCAAACGTAATATAGATAACGCCATCGATTTTATGTACGTACTTGTAGGAGAATTTTTTAGCATAAAATGGGGCTATTGTGAGATTGTATATATTCTCTGTGCCCTATGTTTTACATTGTTTACCTTTGATGAGTTCATACCTTTTGTGCGTTGGGTTCGTCTTTATTTTCCTGTGAATTTACTTGACAAGATTGATACTGCTTCTTAATATTGGGAATTTTTACTGATTCTATACATTGGATTTCTTAAGATGAACAATCTTGATTTTTGTGCCTTTCTCTTTGTAGCATTGTTCTATCTAATTTTCATTTAATTTGGAACACCTAATCTTTTTTGTGTTGCATTTTAACTTTTGTTTAAGTTTGACTTTGGTTTTGGATAATTTCTGGAACACAGGATTGATGAAACACCTGAGATCTTTATTTTGTGTTATATTAGAAGTTTAACTTTGGATTCTGGTGAGTGGAGGCCTCCACAATATCCATTCATTGTCACACATCTTACTGTTTTAGCTCTTCGAGTAAACCGTGAGGTTTGGTCGACAAGAAGCTAATTCTCTATTGGTTTTCTCGTCTGTCGGTAGCATCTAATTTAAGCTACGCCACACACACACACACACACACACACATACACACACACACAAACGCACATACACACACAGACACAGGAATGTTATTTTATTACATAAAATTGATCCATAAGAAAGTCAAGTGAACTAAATCTCCAAATGTTTTTCAATAGATTTCATTTCATCTTGTTGGTGCTTTATAAATATAGAACTTGAATGATTAAAATTAAAATGACAACTTTGTTAGGGACACGACAACAACAACAACAACAACAAATGACAACCTCCGTTCGTTTTGTGAAAAAATTTCACTTCTTAAAAATTTTGTCAATTTGAAATTTTATTCATTTTCCTCATACATACTTAGACTTCTGAATATATTTTTTAGAGCGCAAGACTTTTAAAAAGATATTTTTGACCCAAAAGATCATTCAATAGCCCGAATATCGTCAAATACGACAAAACTTCTGAAAGGTGAAAATCTTTAAATCAGGAATTCATAAGGAAATGAAAGAATTGCCAAAGGAAGGTTTGCGAGAATTCACATCGTCTGAAGAAAGACTTTCGTTCAATTTCTCACTGATTTTATAAATGTGTCTTATTACGATCTATAAAACGATTCAGATTTCTGAGACTTTCAATTCATGTAAGCATGTAAATCGTGACATTAAGTTCTATTAATAAATTTGGTATATATATGTAAAACATAGTAACAAATATTTTGGGTTTTTTTTTAACCTTTGGAATTTTATACTCATCACTTATCTAATCTATGATAGTAAAGTAATACGTCTATATGCTTGTACGTTCATAACGCAGCGGAAAATCCTAGCAGCCCACATCTACAAAATGTGATACAGTCATGTTTGAAGTCAATTCCTAAGATACCTTGGAGCGGTTTAATTAGAGCTCAAGTTTAAGGGATTCACAGATTGGTTTCTTTTGCGTTCGAAAATATTATAATTCATAGGTTTACCGGAAGAGCCACATCTGTCGGAGCCCTCTCACGGATTCTCCAAAGAAGAGAGCTGCTTTTCATGCCTGGTTTACAAATTATGCCTTATATCCACTACTGACCATTTGCAGGTACCCCGTAATGTAAGGTCACGGTTAATTTCCGCATCCATATTGACCGAATTAAACGCCGAGATCCAGCAAAACAATAATATTGTATCAGATACAACGAAAACATTAATGTACGCCTTTGAGAATGGTATATTGAGAAATTTTACCGTATATTGTGAGCAAATCTATTTATAATCATTATATCCTTTGGAAAAATACGCAACTGTAATAACAGAAGCTTAGAATAACAAAAAAAGCATACTCTAACATGAGAGGGGAAGACGATTTTGCCGTACAACGTAAGGATGACAGAAAGTGCACTTACCAACTGTGACGCAACGGAGCAAACGATTAATAGCCATAGATCAGTCTGTCTTATTGTCGTGATTTAACACCATGAGCATAATTTTTGAAAAAAACCCGTAATAATCCACCATTATCTCTGTGCATCAGTTCCTTAACATATTCATTAAATCAAAACTCTACATATTAAAATCCACATTTTAATCTTTAAGATAAATTACCATTTATTCACACCTGTATATTATTATAATTAAAAGTACATGAATTTTAACGAATTATTAAGGATTAAAAAAGCACCCTGTGAGACCAGATCTTTTGCCTCTTATTCAAAAGGTCAAAAATTGAACTAATATACATGAAGACTGGCACATACCTCTGTATTTCGGGTCTATACCTTATCTAGACTGCCATTGTTTTTGACACTTTTTCTGACATTTGGAGTCAAACTTCGTCTTTTTCTATAACATTCTCACTACTTAAATGAATAACAACTCTATGTTTGAATATTTTGCTGCTTGAAAATATCTCTCTCACCCTCTTCACAACAGTGCTTGAATAAATAGGGCATTTTGTGAACTCTTGAATAATCATTCTAACTCTCCACTTGAATTTCTTCCATTGAAAACACGATTCTCTGTCTCAACTCTTGAAATCAGCAAATTATTATATGTGTTAACTTTTCACCTTGTAGCCGCATCATTTTGCCTGGGGATCAGATGCATCCTCCTTGCTCTCATTGGATGCTCCGCAGTACGATGTCTCATCTTTGCTTTATTTGCTCTTTCAATTTCCAATGATGATTCGTTAAGTCTCGGTCCTAGGATAATTTGCCCCAACCCCATCTGCAATTTGTGTGACGTGTAATTATTGAGGTCGTGACTTTCCGGGAAAAGACTGTCATAAAACGGTGACTAAAAGTTTTGTTTCACTCTAAACATCAAAAACTGCGTATGGTGCCTCCTGGTCTCACAGTTACATAGCACTCTTAAATATACAAAGGAACCTTAATATTATGGGAGCCTAACTGGAGACATGATTTTGAACGTGCAACTTAGTATACGCTGGTTTGAAGGAAGAACAAAGACTGATATTTAAAAGAGGTATTGATGCTTTGAAGAAAGAGGCAGAATAAAGTGCATACGATGGACTTTCTATATTAACTGGCTTCTTGTTTGCTGTAATTCAATAGCCTTTGCTTAGTTAGGTGCTAATTCTTCTTGTGCTCACTATTAATTTTATTATCGTCTCTAAAAATACTATATTTCTCTTTTGTGATTGCCAGTATTTTAGTTAATTATTGAAAATGCAGTTTTGATTTAAAGCATGTTTAGTACTCAACCTTCTCCCAATCGATAACATAAATAGGCTTCAGATCACTTAGTCCTGTATTTTATTATCTATTGCTATCCAACCTTCTAACTATATTATAGCGTATTTGAAAAAACATGCGGTTTGGCTTGGGTTAATGAAATACGTATACTCGGACTGCATAAAGTTAATTTCTATTTACACGTATGACTATGTTTAAGAGAAACATAAGAATTGTTTATTTATAGGCAAAATCTTATTCTCTTATCGGAAATAGTTTCTTGTGGAATATTTCCAGATAAACTGACACACGTCATTAATTTATCGCCTTAAATGCCATGAAAAAGAACTTTCGAATATTTTCTTTGGCTTTTATATGCAATTTCATTTTGATTATAATATTTGGAGTTTGTTAATTTTATATTTTTATATCAAAAGTTTGGGGAAATGTTGTGTTCAAAAAGGAGCAATCGATAGCTCTACTGCTTAAATGCTAAAAAATTAAAAAAATACCTAACCAGTACAATACATATTGGACAAAATTTTAAATAACTGATTAAACCTATATTTCATTATAAGACTAAGTGTAGAATATAAAGTATAATTTCTAAAATTATTTTCTTTCTGTCAAAATTATCTTCTCAATGTACAGATCGATTAACAATGCAATGTTGTCTTCAAAAATATGTAGTTGAAATTCATATATGTGAAAGTCAGATAATCTTATTCAAAGACTCAGTACCCAGGTAGCAGAATATTAAATGAATTTTAAATTACTAATTAAACCTACAATTCATTCTAAAGATAAATTTATAATATACAGTCCAAATTCCTATACCCAGTTTTTCAATTTATCTCATCGGTGTAAAGATCGGGTTCTCAATATAACGTTTAGACAAAGAATGCTTTAAAAATTGAAGTTCAAATTCTTACGTCTAATGTCAGATCATTCTATTTGGGTACAGAGCCAATTTAATACTTATTTCATAAATATATAATTTACTAATGAAACCTACATTTCATCTTCCTACATTTCATCTAAGTGAACAATCAAGGTCTGCTGAAGCGATTAAAAAATTGCAACAATTGTGTCAAAAAATAAATGCTAAATATACAATATATAATCCACATTCATTTTGTTTTCAATATTATCTTCTCTGTGTAAAAAATAGGTTATCATATAAAGTTTTATCATATGCCGAAGTAAAAAATGGACAGTTAAATTGTATATGCATTAAAATCATTTATTCTCAATTAAAGACTGCTTACCTAAATAATTGCTATGATTATAAGTCACTGATTAAACGTACATTTTCATTCTAAGAATAAATTTGGAATACAGTATCAATTTATATTTTTTAATTTACCTCCATATTGTAAATATCGGTTCTCACTGTAAAGTTTGCACAAATGATATTTTTTCAAACAAAGAAGATCAATCATGCATAAAGCATTGATTATAAAATACTTTCCATCTGCAATGCAATTTTATTTAAGAAGCTCTAAAACGCGATACCTTCTAGCGGTGATATTTTTTAAATTATCACAGTACTACAATAATTTATTTTACTTGGAAACTTAGAACTTCGTCAAAAAAGCAATGTTATAAAATCACTTGCTTCTCTATGTAAAATCAATGAAAATTTCATTCATATCACTTATATTCCACACTCCAAAGCGAAATAATTTTGAGTTTAAAAAATTCAGCAATTCTTATACAACTCATTTTACAATTACTTGATGTATTAAACTTTCTGCATTCGATAAAATTAGGCTTCATTGTATAAATAAATATTATATAATAAGTTTAGGTTAATAATTATCGTTTAATATAATAATCATTGTATATAAGTTAATAATAATTGTATAATAAGTTTAATGATCATTTAAAATAAAAACTATTGTAATTGCGTTGGCACATAATTAGATACACAGATAATATGCAAAAATAAAGCAGTTTTAGGACAGATGAAACACAAAATATAAATAAAAGCGTTCCTTAAAATTTACGATTTTTATTAAATATTATATCAATTTTCATTTTCAAAAACTAATTAACATATTTTGATGAAGATATTTTTTACACATTTTACCTGCCGGTTGCCTAATCAGTTGCTCGAATCCTCATTGAGTCGGGCGGCCTTTGACTTCAACTCATTTTACGGGATATTTGAATATTTCCTACTATTTTCAAAGCAATCTGTGAAATTTAACTCAGTTTAAAAAATATTTGAAAAATTATGTCCCATTGTGTTCAATGTATTTCACTTTTACAACCCAGGTTAAATCCAAAACTAAGTAGGTGATATTATTCTTTTACATTCCTATATGTTTCATAGACCGTCTCAACAACATACTAAAATTTAATACTGAAAACGTCATTTTTCTGCAGTTATCGTGCGAATGGACAAACAGATTGATAGGCAGAATGAACAAAGTAATACGCACTTTACAATTATGTTGGAACTTGTAAAAAATGCAGTTTCAAAATGGCAAATGTCATAAACGTCTAAAAGTCTGCTTATAGCCGACATTTAGACGTTTAGGCTATATGACCGACCTAGTAGAATAAATATTTCTCTACATTTTAAATTACTGATTAAACCTACATTCCATGATAAGAATAAATTCAAAATACACTGTATAAATTCCTATGTTCTTTTTTTCTGTTGTTGTTTTTGTTTGTTTGTGTGTTTCAAATTTATTTTTTTCAATGTAAGGATTGGTTTGGTCTGAAGAAAACCTGCATTTCACGACACAGGAATGGAGTCACCGTAACGTAGAAAACAAGAAAACTGCATTTTCTGCATCGGAAACTGTACAGAAAGCGTATCTGCATTACTTGAAATACCTATTTCGTGACATAGTAAAACTTACTTCGAAACGAAAATCTAAAACTGTTCTTTTAGCGTGGTTTCTTAAAAGATATTATATTTTTTTTTACTTTTCTTTTACTAGACATAGTATAATGTGTAAGGAAAATATTAGATCTGAGTTAAAATTTCGGATTCAAGTTTTGAATGAATTTTGCAAGATTCCATCCTACAATGTAACTCGAAATGTTTTAGATTTTTCGGGGGACTTTACATCTTTTTAAAAGGCGGTTTGTCAACAAAAATATAAATTATATCAAAACAGTAAATTTACTGTTTATTTTTTAATAAGTACAGGTTTTATGTGTTATTTTCAGCACAAACTCAAATTAATGCATATAAAAATTTGAAAAATGCATGTTTAATCTGTAGCTAATATCATATGTGTAGCCCATATACCCACTCTAAATCCTCCATGTCTGCGATCGGCATATACAGCATGACTTAAATCTCTGTGTACAAACTTTAATGGGGGATAGGGAATGTTAAAACCTTACAGAAAACACATTTTTTAAATAAATTCGTGTCTGCAGACGTCACATTTTGCCTCTAGAGGGCTCAGTTGAGTGACACGGCAATTAGCTATTACTTTCCTTATATACATAATGTATAAGGAAAGTATTGTGACGGGGTCGAAAATTCGAATTCGAGTTTTCGACGGGAGAGCACGTTTCAAGCATCCCTGATCACGGATCAAACATTTTTGAAGGGATGTCTGTGTGTGTGTGTGTGTGTGTGTGTGTGAAAGTATGTGTGTGTGTGTGTGTGTGTGTGTGTGTGTGTGTGTGTCAGTGGGTCTGTGGAGACGATAACTGACGAACGAATGGACCGATTCGAACCAAATTTGGTACAAAAATCACAATCTGTAAACACTGGAAGCCTATTGTTTTTATACGCAATCGAATGTTCAGAACCCCCCTAAATTTTCGAATGAAATTTTGAAAAAATCGTCAAAAAATCAAAACCAATAATAAAGTTACGTAAATAAACATTCCTTATGTAATTTTTCATTAGAAAACGATTGACATAAATTTTAGAACGGTAACATGAACCGTTCTCGAGATATTGCACATTTTTCAAAAAAAATATCAAAAAGTCAAATAAAATAGAAAAAAAATATTTCCTATTGAGAAACATGTTCACTTTTCATATATAATATCATGCGATAAATTGGGTGACATCATTCTCGTGGATCTAGCTCGTTCCATTCATGAAAAAAGATACTTTGAGTAATACATTTGCATTTGAACGCCAATTTATCTGCTGTAAGAATAACTTATTTCTTCGTTCATAACGCTTGGCGAGATTTTGGCGACGAAATTGGCGGAATGTCGCCAATTTGGCGACTTTTTGAAATGTTGCCAAATTAACGAAAATCTCGCCAAATGGATAAAAATGACGCTAAATCAATGAAAATGACGACTAATTGTGGACAATTCAATATCTAATAAGTTATATAATATATAAATATATAATAATAGTTATATAATATATGTCGAAAATTCAATATCTAATAAGTTATATATATATATATATATATATATATATATATATATATAACTTATTTCTTTGTCCATAACGCTTGGCGAGATTTTGGCGACAAAATTGGCGGAATGTCGCCAACTTGGCGACTTTTTGAAATGTTGCCAAATTAACGAAAATCTCGCCAAATGGATAAAATGACGATAATCAATGAAAATGACGACTAATTGTCGAAAAGTCAATATCTTGGAAAGGATATTAGTATCTACTAGAAGAAAAACCTATTTATTTTACTGTAAAAGTAGTAAATTCATTTCATTATATAAGGAAAGTCATGTGTTGCCCACATCAGATTTTTTTTCGATATAATCATTCGTAAAACGGACACTTCATGCGTACGGCATGGTGAATTTTACGAATGGTGAGGTATCCGACATGCAGTTAGCGTATAAGGCTGCCAATGGAAAGGAAAGGGCTTCTGTGATATTATCTGTACTATCCTACAGCAGCTCTTACATATCTATCGACAGACCCATGCTCTAAATGACCGTCATCCTCACTGACTAGATCATCAAATGAGGGCAAAAGATATCTATTTGCATAGCCTGAAGCATATGTTTGTATAGACGCGAGTTGTACGAAATATAAATGGGTACGGTAGATTACTTTTACATTCAATGTAAAAGCAGTCATAATTTTTCATTGAATTAGAATTCTATAGTGAAATCCATGTGCTGCTCACATCATATTCTTTTTAGGATTCAGTTGAAATGAGGGTCTTTCTTTTATTAGCCAGCACTCATAAAATCAGGCGTCATTTGAATAAAGTTCATTTTTTTTCGATGAAGTTAAGTTTTCTAATATAATAAATTATTGTAGTATTCTGATAATTTTGAAAACATTACCGCTGAATGTATTTCATTTTAGAGATGTTTAAACCAGGCAACTTATATTTCAATGACGTCATTTGAATAAAGTTCATTTTTTACGATGAATTTTAAGTTTCCAACTATAATTAATTAATGTAGTATTGTGATCATTTTAAAAATTTTGCCCCTGAATGTATCGCATTTTAGAGATGTTTAAATAAAATTGCATTGTAGTAGGAAAGTGTTTCATAATTCATGATTTATGCATGATTGATCTTTCTTGTTTTCTTAAGGTGTTGGTTTGCCTGTTTTGGGCAGACTTAAATACTTGTATCAAATATCATTTAAATCGTTCAGTTATGGAGATTTTTTAAGGTCACACAATATGGACACAGAATGATTGGAATGCTCAGAACGTATACATTCCGCAGAAAATGAGAGTCATTTTCTGTCTGATGTCTATGGTCGATTTCTAGTATACACGATAGCAGCCACAAATATTAATGGATTTTCACGAAACTTTATATCCAGATTTGCTATCAAAAATATCTTGAACTAAATAGCCTTTTTTTAAATCCGAGTAAATAAATTTTATACTCGGAAATTTATTCGAAAATTTATATTTTCTTAATATGGCTGCATAAGACAAAATTTACCATACTCATACAAAAAATGGTTTATTTATAGCTCAATGATCACGAGACTTAATAGCTCCAATCATTGTTGTGAAAAATAACAGTGATATAATTATTTTGTGCGTGACGTCATTAGACCCCCTGCCCTTGGGGGCAAGTTATCCCCCCCTGGGGTACATGATTAAGTATGGTATCAATCGAAAGATTTTTTTCAAGCCCTTTAAAGTGAATGAAGTGAAGTGTAAGAAGTTCGAGTTGAAACATTTTTAATTCAAGATACCGATTTTTAAAATTTTTCTTGAAAAATTTGAAAAAATATTAATTCTGGTATGAGAAAAACGAGTATAGTTACACTCCAGTTAATTTAAGACCAATATTACTTTCTCGACCGCCGCGTTGTGGGATTGAGTCCCACGTAAGGCATAGATGTTGTGTTGTTGGGCGCAGTGTATTCCGCACCCCTCTGGTGCGCTTGGGGCAACGTCCTACGACGGCTAAATAGTTCACGTTCCAGCCGATGTATAGGCGAATGATGAACGTCAAGTGCCTGGCCATTTGATTAATATTTATATATATATATATATATATATATATATATATATATTACTTTTTCTTTACATATATTACACACTGTAGGAAATCAAAAATATAAACTATGCGTAAATTTCATTTTAGCAGCTTATCAAAAATTAAGAATCAGATTTAATAAATTATTATGGAGAGTAAATATTATTTATATTTTTAGCTATCCCGTTACGTGTCTTGATTCGCATATTTTTGTTGAAAAAATAAAGAAATACTGAATTAAAGTTCGAGAGAGAAGATGTGGTATCTTTTAATTTCTGATGAAGTTATAAACTTGTTACACTTGGGACTTACATTTCAAACTTTTTATTTTTTAGTTGTTTAGTACTTTGAGTTACGGACATACGTAATTTGTACTTTATGTAAGAGAAAGAAACTATTTTATAGGACTTGTATAGGAATCTGTCTAAATACCGTTGAAGTAGCGAGATAGAAATTAACTGCAGTGTGGTTCAACTTCACTTCCTGGTACCAGAATCCATTATTCGTAGCTTTTTTTTTCCACACAAATTTTACAATATTTTTCTAGCAAAATCAGTATCATGGGTCCACATGATTACAATTATGGCGTGTTACCCTTCACTTTAAAGGACTTCGAGAAATTTATTCGATTGATGCAATATATGACAATATATCCCCGGGGGGGGGGGATAAGTTGCCCCTTGAGGGAGGCTAATGACGTCACGAACAAAATAACTGTATCGCGTCAATTTTTCATAACAATGATTGAAATTATTAAGTCTCGTGATCATTAGAAATACATGAACCCTTTCATGCATGATTGCGTCAAATTTTGACCTATGTTAAAAAAATCTGATGTGGGCAGCATATGACTTTCCCTGCCGACTCATATTCATGTTCTCTTCATGTCTTTTATAATTCATTAAATTGAGTTTAATTGCACAAAATAACACTAAATTTGCATTTTTAATTCAACTTTTTTTATTTGGTAATTGGACATTTTCCCGATAGCGGCGTAACAAAAATGCAAGAAATTTCAAATATCTTGAGAACGGTTTGTCCTAAAGTATAATAGAGTGTGTTATACTCTTTTCGTCGTCAGAAATTGCGTATAAAACAAGAATTTAATTCATACATTTCAGCATACGTAGTCTTTTTTTTTTGTAGATTTTGGCGATTTTTGCGCACCATTTTGTAAAAAAAAGCAAGTTGTTCTTTGACAAATCGTACCAAAATCAAATCAGCATCAGAGTGTCCCACAAGTAACTTTTCTACCGAATTTTGTGAAATTTGGTCAATTAGTATTTTAGCTAGTGTGGATACATGAAATTTTTGCGGGCCATTTCGGAAAAAAGTCAGCTTGTTCTTTTCCGAATCGCACCAAAATCTAATCAACATCAGAGCATCCTACAAGCAACTTATCTACCAAATTTTGTGAAATTTGGTCGATTAGTATTTTAGCTAGAGTGGATACATGAAATTTTTACGGGCCATTTCGCAAGAAAAGGCGGGTTTTGTTTTTACGAATCCTACCAAAAACTAATCAGCACCAGGGTCTCACCTAAGTGACTTACATACCAAATTTTATTAAATTCGGTCCATTCGTTTTTTAGTTAGAGTGGATACATACATTGCGCAGACACACAGACAGACACATAGACAGGTACACAAACAGACACAGGCACACACACAGACGTCACGCTAAAAATAGTTTTTTCATATTCCAGAGGTCTTGAAATGTGTAGATCCATCGAAAACTCGAGTTGCGATTTTCAGTATGATGCTAATACTTTCCCTATACATTACCATGTATTTCAGGGAAAGTCAAAATATAAAATTTCGAAGTTTTTTCTTGAATTTTAAAATTTCTAGATTTTTTGATAACAAAGCAGGATTTAAAGTTTTGTGAAAATCCATAAATATTTGCGTACGCAAGTAATCAGATTATCATGTATAAAAGAAATCGATCACAGACATACAGATAAACAGACAGACATCACTCCAAAAGTAGTCAAGACGTGTTCAGGAGATCTTAAAACGTCTTTTGGCATCAAAATCTCATCAGAAAATATTCATGAAAACAATACTTTCTATATACTGTATTACATAGTTCGAGAAAGCAAGCATGATAAAACAAGTTTAAGTTCAACTGTATTCTATTTTGTTGTTGTTTTTTTCAATCTGAAACTCTGATTTTAATTATGATTTTACTGTTATGATTTACCATAGTATTGATACATAGGTGATAACACTGTCTTGATTGCATGTCTACTGTTCTGTTGTTGTTGTTGTTGTTACTGATGACCTCCTGTTTCGGCGGAGCCGATTCAGGACCAGTGACGCTGGAAGCAGGAAAGAACTAAAAAAGACGCAAGACGAGAGAACACAGTTTATTACAAGAACGCAACACTGACGAAGATCGGAGGGGGTGCAGCTTCACATTTAGACGAGTACTCAGAAGGCGGAAGACTGACTTTATCCTCGAGAAACATCCATGCCTTATTCGGGATTCGAACTCGAGCCCACAAGACAGCAGCCGAAGACGCTATCCACTTCACCTCCTGGGCGGCCTACAGTTTAAGTGGTATTGTTGTAGAATGCGTTTGAACTGAGACATTCAATTGCACGTCCAGACACTTCCATGGCCTGCCCGCTTCCCAGACCTGCCCCTATCGAGCATGTGTGGGACCAGTTGAAACGCCAGCTGCTTCGTTGCCGCAATCTTAGGGATTTGGAACGTAACTTCCAACAGGTGTGGACCCGTCTGCCGCAGGACAACATCAGGCGTCTGTCTGATACCATGGCGGACCGTATTGTTGCTTGTAACGCAGGAGGAGGCGGTGCGACAGGCTATCGAGGATAACCGAACTGTGTACCACAGCTCCCTTTGCTCGTGTTCTACTACGCTGTTTTTGTGATCATGTATATTACTCATCTGTATCCTTCCATCAATAAAATTTCAGATCCATCCTATGCTTCCTTCTTGGTGCACAACTTTCATTGTCCGAAAGTATATTTAAATAAATGAATTGAAATTTTGCACACCTATATTTCATATACAGTTCATACGATTGACGTTGAAATTGTTCCACGTTTCAATATATTTATTACATATAATTTCAATATTTTATACCTAATAGTAAAATACAAAAAAGAGCAAATGCTGTTGAGTAAATTACTGTTGTTGAGTAAACAGAATACAAAATATAACTAATTAGGTAATCTGATTATTTCCGAAAGTATTTGAAAATAAAATTAGGATGTGCAAACTAATTCAAAATTGATAGCTGAGAATTTGAACGACTTGCATCTTGCCAGCGGCTTCAGCAAAACAAATGTTGCATTGATTCTGGAATACTTTAACCTTGAGGGTTAAATTTGTTATTTATAATGGGTGTTGCCATTTGCTAAATTCGACTTGGTACTAAAAGAATACGAACTCGTACCTACGTAATATGTGCCTTTAGTTATAGCACAACTTATCTGGAACAAAATAATGCTTTTAGTTGTTGTTGCTGTTACTGATGACCTCCTGTTTCGGCGGTGCTTATTCTGGACCAGTGACGCAGGAAGCAGGAAAGGACGAAGAAAGACACAAGACGAGAGAACAAAGTTTATTACAAGAAGGCATCACTGATGAAGGTCGGAGGGGGTGCAGCTTCACATTTAGACGAGTACTCAGAAGGCGGAAGACTGATTTTATCATCGAGAAACATCCATGCCTTATTCGGGATTCGAACTCGAGCCCACAAGACAGCAGCCGAAGACGCTATCCACTTCACCTCCTGGGCGGCCTACAGTTTAAGTGGTATTATTGTAGAATGCGTTTGAACTAAGACACTCAATTGCATTCATACATAAACTGAAATCTCAAATTCTGTGGTAAAATTATAAGCATTTTAAATATGTAGATTTTGAAACAAAACTAATTTAGAAGAAAATTAATATGACCACTACTTATTTCAGTTAAAATCAGACCGCTCAACCAAGTTCTTTATTATACGGGTGGACACTCAGAACGACAATCCATCAAGAAGTTGTCAGTTTGGCTTCATAGAAACAACATTTTCTCATGCGTGATGTGACGGTCCACAGTAAGCTTTTAGAAGAATTGTCGAAACACAAAAAGTTTTCACATTATTACAGTTAAACATTGTTAATTTTGAAGCGGTACTATCCACTTGACAATATTCCTAGTGTTTGAAACAAAGCTCTTTAAGCGGCAGAAAAAAATGGTCCGGCAGAAAAAAAAATCCCGGTCTGTGCTTTATAATCTCATTGAATTCTTTATAGTAATTATATATTTTCCATATTTTCATATAAATAAATCTTTCTCAAATACTTTTACACCGGTGAAACAATACTGGCATCCCGTTTTACTAACTGATTTAATTTTTAAATTAAAACAGTCTCGAGTGCAGAGGGCAGTCTAGCACAGGGCCATATCCTCCTCTCTCTCTTTTCCCTACGTAGAATACATTATTTTCCACATTTTCACAGCTCGATTCAAAGTTGAAGTCATCTTCGTGGCTTTTTATTTTTAAATCCTCAAACTTATTTTTCTCATTGATATTGCAAATGCAAATATTTTATTCTATTTCTGAAGTCCAAATATGTTCTGTTCAAGTAATGTCATGTTTACAAGTATCTGACACATGTCGGAGATTAAAGTATTTTATTCAAGCACTCCTTTCAAGTCAAATCGGACATCAGACTTGTTCTATATACATTTTCCTTCTTTATATTGTGTCTTTAAAAAGCATGACCGCGCGATCTACAGAAAATAGGAATATTATATTTACTAATCACAAAAAAACTAAAATGTTTAACGAAACCTAAAATGCCTATGTAATAATTGTTAATACAAATCCTATAGAAATGTTAAACACACTGTTAGGCTTAAATGACTCAAAAGTTAAAAATAATTATACTTTTAAATGTCACGTCTTGTTGATTCTTAGACTTTGGATAAAATAATCTTTTATAAAAAATATATTATAAAGTTCGATAAAAATGTTAGATTTCATATTTTCTCAGAAATTTATTACTCTTGGGACTTACATATCAAAAATATTACTTTTCCAATTCTGTAGAACTTTTATGTTTCCGACATATTGTACTTTATAAGGGAAATAAATATTTTTGCACGACCTGCAAATTAGTTTTTAAAACTACAGTAAGAAAGATGTACAGCAATAAAATAACGGAACATGATTGAATTTTAACTTTTGAGAATTATTGATTTTTTACTAAAAAAACAACTGTTTTTTCTACACACGCTGTATGATGTATAGGAAATGTATTGTGACGGAGTCAAAAATTTGAATTCGAGATTTCGACAGAAAAGTAAGTTTCGCATCTCAGAACTTAAATTGTGCATTTTTCAGGTGATGTCTGCATGTATATGTGTAGGTGTGTATGTGAGGGTCTCTGGAAGCGATATCTCATGACCGAATGGAACGTTTCTGACATAATTTGATGAGCTTTTTAAATTCACTAAATACTAGAACTGTGTTGATTTTATGTGTAATAGAATGTCCCTATGTAGACACCCTCCCGCAATTTTCGGATGAAATTTTGAAGAAATTAAGACAAAATCAGAACCTTTAATAATGTCACATAAATAATCATTTATTCTGCAATGTTTAATTACAAAACGAATTAATAAATAGACTTTAGAACGTTAGCATGAACCATTCTCTAGATTCTGAGCGTTTTTCGAATACATTTATCAAATAAATTACACAAAAATGTAATAGTATTAACTGTCGTTAAATATGGTCACTTTCCATAGCCAATAATTTGCGACAAATTTTTCAGCACCATTATTGTGGATCCAGTTCATTCAATTTACGATAGGAGATAATTTGTGAAATAGTTTTGTATTTTGGCACCTGATAATTTTCCAAAAGTCATACATTTATACATAGCCACCTTTATGTAAAATGTCCGTTCATTTCCCCATTTCCTATTCTTAAAAAAGTGGATAACCCACAAGAGATGTTATGTATCGCCATCTAGCGGTAACAGCTAGAGCAAGATGAAAATTTTAAAAACCGTAGATGATGTGAATTTGATACCTTGACATTCGTACATTGATATATAGCAATTCCAGCTTTGCTAAGAGTTATTATAAAATTAAATCGGATTTGAATTTGCATACAATAAGATATAAACAAACATAAAGAAATTTTTATAGATATCAATATTAAAATTTTAATGAAAACATATGAAAATTCAAAATTTATAGTGCTATATACAAAGTATATAAACAAAAACCAATATTTACCAGGTTTGATTGCATCAACTAGCAATGATGGTTATTTTTTGATCAATTGCTCATAATGGAGTTTAACAGTTTAATTTATGCAAGTATTAAGAAATTATACAAGTATACAAACTTTCTTTGAAAAGTCAACAACTTCTTAATTATTAATAACAAAATGGATTTAAATTGTTCACACCTCAACCTAGGTGTGTTGACAGTTTAATTTGTGCCGAAATTATACACGGATTCTCAAACTTTCTCTGAAAATAATTAAATAATTAAAGTGGTATCACGTTTACTTTAATATTTTAGCATAAAATTAAAGACACAAATCATAGATAAAAAGGTCATTTAATCAAATAAAAACCATCCTATTAAGACGTACAAATATTAAAATGCCAGATCGATTTTGGTTGATACCCTCCATCGATGTCCTTCATCAGTGGCTATATGAAAAATTACCGTGGAAACAAGCTTATATAGACCAAATCGGTAGACAAAATTTGTATAAATTAGCTACGGAATAATGATAATTAAATGGTGTTATAATCAAACTATTAAAGATTAAACAATTACAAAATTACAATAAAAAGTGTTATAAATGGGAGATTCAAAATTTAAACAAGTATTAAATACAAATACAACAGAAAAGACAATGAAACATGACCAAATTTCAGCCAAGCACACATTACATTAAAATGAAACATCACAGATAACTGTGTAGAGGTTTGGCACGCAAAGTTTAAAAAAAAGGAACTTTTATTTTAATTCGTTGCAATAATCGTCGTAATATTATCCTTTATAAATCCATGTTTATTTATATATACCGTAATTCCATTGTAGATTTAATCCTGCGCAAATTTTAAATTACGTTTGGCGACTCTTTCTCGACTCTATGCGTATCAAACCTCTGCACAGTTATCTGTGACATTTCATTTTAATGTAATTTATGCTTGGCTGAAATTTGGTCATGTTTCATTGTCTTTTCTTTCGTATTTGTATTTAATATTAGTTCAAATTTTAAACCTCCCGTTTATAACACTTTTTATTGTAATTTTGTAATTATTTAATCTTTAATAGATTATTTATAATACCATTTAATTATCATTATTCCGTAGCTGATTTATGCAAATTTTGTCTGCCGATTTGGTCTATATATAAGCTTGTGTCTATGGTAATTCTTAATATAGCCACTGATGAAGGGTATGGTGATGCCCGAAAACGCTCGGGTCTTTTAATATTTGTACGTCTTATAGAATGGTTTTTATTTGATTAGATAACCTTTTTCTCTGTGATTTGTATCTTTAATTTTATGCTTAAATTTCTCTGAAAAGTTTCTGATTTAATCCATTTGTCCCAGCGATTGACTTCTGAGGGAAATTCAAAAATACTTATACAGTATTTCATGCTATTTTATGTACAAATGGGCACTACACAATAAACTGTAGTAAGAACTAGATATTACAATTAAAAATACAAGAATATCAAAGTCAAAATATTTGAAAAGAGGATTCAAAATTAAATAAATATTACGAATCCTCAAAGGTAAAACACGTACTCAAATGGAAAAACAACAACGTTGTTTCAGATGATAACTACCACCTTCTGACGGTCATTTTTGAGCTGGTATGGTTGTCTATTTTTGCTGAGAAAAGAACAGGTATTTTAGATACGGGTGGGTATGATTTATGTATAATAAAACCCTTCTCTTTGCCTACCTGTAACGCTTGGAGATAAATTTAAATTTATTGAACTTAGTGACTAAGTTGGCAAAATATTATCATCTTGGCGAATTTTGTAGTGCTGTCCAATTGACGGAAATAGCACAAAACTTCCAAAAATGACTCTGAATCAAAGAAAATGACACTAACTTTATGGATTAATTATTAGAATATTTTAATATATAGACTAATATATTGTTTATTGAGGATACTATATCAATATTGACGATTGTCTGTTTACATTTGCATAAAATATAAGTTAAATAAACACTTCGAAATAGAAATGGATTCATTTAGGAATGCGCCAAATGTACAATTGAACGTTGAAACCTCTGTGCCGTGAATATTGTATCTTGTAAATGTTGTATCTTGTAAATCATTTTTCACTGTGAAAGAAGTAAAATCATTAAAATATGTGGGGAAAGTAATGTGCTGGTCACATCAGATTCTTTAAAGCTGTTGTTGAAATGGATTGTCGCCATCATACAAAAAAAATCCTATATTCAAGAACTGAATTTGTTTCTAAATATCAATATTCAGGTATAATATAGGTAATGAAATATAAAATTAAATATTATAATGATTCCTTATACCTATACTGACTGGTTAAGACAAAAGGTGTTGGGTATTTCAGAGCATCTAGTAAAATTGCTGAATATTTGACAAAATGGCGAAGTATATGTAATTAATTATACTTCCTTAATGAAAATTATTTTGTTGTGGTTATTTCTTTACCTATAGCTTATATATGCTTTATCCCATGTCATAATATAGTTAATAACAAGGTTAATCTAATGAATAAGATAAATCCACAAGTAAATCTAATAAATGTATCATGGAATTGAGCCGACTCTTATTTTGTTAAATAGTAATTTTATCAAATCCATTCATCTTCCTCTGAACAACTGATCAATCTTTGTTCTTTCATTTTCAAAAGAGAATGGTGAATCTTCATTTCGGAAAGAGTAGTTTTCAAATGCTATTTGTGTCAATCCAATTTAATGAAGACCATTTCAATATATAGAAAATTAACTGAAATTGAATTACTTATATAATGAAACAATAGTCATTGTTATTGCAAAATTGATTAATGCAAATGGGAACCGAATAGTCAAATCCGATTAGGTTTGAACATCGTAATTCTACTTGTGGTATTATAAATATCTTTAACACGTTAATAATGTACATTATTAAAATTGAGGGCGTGAAATTTATTGCATTTTGTGATAGATTTCACAGCAAAACTCGGAGGCAGTACGCGTATTTGTGGCATAGATCCCGACAGCGGTTATGCCTGTATTTTGTTAATAGCAATATTATTTATTCTCAAAGAGGAAATGACGGTTATAGTCGTCACTTCCGTTTACATTGCCAAAAATTGAACATTAATGGCCGTCCTTTACGTCAAAGTGTTAAATTAATTGCCGATGGATCTTTAAATAAATTAATGTTGTAATATAATATGCAATTAAATTCCCTACATGTCTGGTGTTGTCTGCTATGCGTCTGGACCCAATTTAGGAAATTCGAGATGTTTTTGTTCCAAGTTCTGTCCAATCGAGTTTCTAAGTAAGTTTCCATTTCTAAAATAGCTCTGTAGATAAAAGATAGTGTTGTGACAGTGGAAGTTGAAACGGTGGAAGTATAAGATAGTTTTAAGAAAATTCTTGGAGTTGTCATAATGATGTAGCTACTAGGATAAGTTGGAGCTATGCATGACGGTCTGTTGTCAAATCTTGGTTCCAATTGAAGTTTTTTAAATGTCATGTTCACTAATGTTGAGTGTAATTTTACAATGAATTCCCTTATAACTAAACCTAGAGACGAGCATGGACCATTGTGGATTTCTAAATTTTCAAAAATAGCAACTCAATCTCTATGTTAAGAAATTGTGTAACCATTGCTGGTGACATATCTTAAGAGTCTTTGTTCATTAATTTTAACTAAAGTTCCCGGCAGTCCGTACAACTACTTTAAACCCTACTAGGGTGAACTAGACGATCTGGGACAAAATAAAAATAAAAATCATGGAGATTACACAACATAAATATAATACACCACTAGCTCATCGGATTTCGCAGTAAAACTAAAAGCATGCCTCCCAGGCGGTAAAGTGGATAGCGTCTTCAGCTGCTGTCTTGTGGGTTCGGGTTCGAATCCCGAATAAGGCATGGATGTTTCTCGAGGATAAAGTCAGTCTTCCGCCTTCTGGGTCCTCGTCAAAATGTGAAGCTGCACCCCCTCCGACCTTCATCAGTGATGTGTTCTTGTAAGAAACTTTGTTCTCTCGTCTTGTGTCTTTCTGCGTTCTTTCCTGCTTCCTGCGTTACTGGTCATGAATCGGCTCCGCCGAAACAGGAGGTCATCAGTAACAACAACAACAACTAAAAGCATTATTTGGTTCCAGATAAGTTGTGCTATAACTAAAGGCACATATTACGTACGTACGAGTTCGTATTCTTTTTGTACCAAGTCGAATTTAGCAAATGGCAACACCCATTATAAATAACAAATTTAACCCTCAAGGTTAAAGTATTCCAGAATCAATGTAACATTTGTTTTGCTGAAGCCGATGGCAAGATGTAAGTAGTTCAAATTCTCAGCTGTCAATTTTGAATTGGTTTGCATCTCCTAATTTTATTTTCAAATACTTTCGGAAATAATCAGATTACCTAATTAGTTATATTTTGCATTCTGTTTACTCAACAACAGTGATTTACTCAACAACATTTGCCCATTTTGGTATTTTACTACCCTTTCGCGACGAATGGCATGCCCAGGTGCCAGATGAGAACATGCATTCAAGGACGAACGGCACTCATTCGGGCCAGAGGAAATTTTACCGCAAGCGGGTAGTGGCACGTATAAGTGCCTTAATTTGTGAACTAGATGGCGTTACTTGTCCATGGAACTAACTTCAATGCATTTTGCAGAGGCATGACCTTGGCAGAAGAGGATCGAATTAATTATTTCTCCATTTGGAGCGGTGAAAATCATTTTGTAACATAAAAAAACAGAGCAATTCTCGTAGCATCAACAATTTCATAATTGAGTTTCGGTTTTTATTTTTATTTCAGCGTTATGATTTCGTTGGTGAATCATAGGAATATAAGAGAGTATTTTTTTTTTGTTTGGGTTTTAGAGGCAGTGAAATTATTCGTTTATTTCGGATAAAAGAATGGGAGCAACTAACGAGTATTTGTATTCAGATTTGTATGAAAATTATACATCAAATAGAACATAAATATTTCTTTTATTCCTGTAAAAAGTAGATTTCTGTGTTGAATAGGTGATTTTTAGTGAATTTTTTTCGAGAGTTAGGCTTAGCGCAAAAAATGCGCCGTCCTTTTCGACCAGTTCGGAAGCGAAGCGCGTCGTCCTTTGGGCCGCGACAGCTCCGGAATGCCGCCGTCCCGAAAGGGTTAGGTATAAAATATTTAAATTATATGTAATAAACATATTAAAACGAGGAACAATTTTAACGTCAATTGTATGAACAGTATTTGAAATATAGGTGTGCAAAATTTCAATTCATTTATTTAAATACACTCTAGGACATTGAAGGTTGCGCACCAAGAAGGAAGCATAGGATGGATCTGAAATTTTATTGATGGAAGGATACAGATGAATAATATACATGATCACAAAAACAGCGCAGTAGAACACGCGCACAGGGAGCTGTGCTACACAATTCGTCATCCACAATAGCGCGTCGCACAACCTCCTATTGCGATACAAGTAGCAATACGGTCCGTCATGATATCAAACAGACGCCTAGTGTTGTCCTGCGGCAGACGGGTCCAAACCTGTTTGACGTTACGTTCCAAATCCCGAAGATTGCGGCAACGAAGCAGCTGGCGTTTCAACTGATCCCATGCATGCTCTTCTTCTTCGACCCAGACCGTCCGACCTACCAGAAAGGTGTAAGGTATCTGTTTGCACGGCCGGGAAGTGCCACCCAATTTTGACCGGAACCCAGTGGGGGAGACATCCACAGGTACCGTACCCTCCTTCCCCTACCACCAACCTCTCGGAAGGACTTACGGACCCACATGTTTAACGTGATCGTACTCCGCGTGAACACGGCGGCAGTTTGGGCAGCGGCGGGAATCGAACCCCCCATGCATGCTCGACCGCGCCCCCCATGCATGCTCGATAGGGGACAGCTCTGGGAAGCGGGCAGGCCATGGAAGTGTCAGGACAGACTCAGGCAGGCCTGGACGATCTGAACCGTGTGCGGCCGGGCATTATCCTGCTGGAATGGCGCATCTGGAATCCCAGAAACGAATGTGAACACATGGGGCCGAGAATTTCATCAACGTACCGCTGACCCGTCAATGTTCCAGATATCACTACTAGAGCGGATCGGCTGTTGTAGGCTATGGCTCCCCAGCCCATGATGCTTGCAGTGGGGCTGGTGTGACGCTCGATAACGATATTGGGATTGTGGCGTTGTGCAGGGGACCTCCATACCCGGACACGCTGATCATCGGTACCCAAAACGAAGTGGCACTCATCGATAAACACTACACATCGCAAATCTGTGGCGTTCCACGTTGCTCTGGCCAGGCACCAGTGCAACCAGAGCCGCCGATCTTTCCGTGTTAACGGCGGCACACGTAAGGGACACTGGGATCGTAGATTTGCTTCCTTCAGGCATCTAAATAATGTCCGTGGGCACACAGGAGCTGCTATGTGTACCTGTATCGCTGATCGAGTCGCCGTGGGATCTATACGTGCCTGCCGCACGATCATTCGAGCCTCTCTACTCGTGGTATGCCTGGTCCGTCCAGAAGCAGTCCTCCGTGTCTGGGTGGCGCCCCTTGACCAGGGCTCCCAACACAGTCGAACGGTGTAGTCCGAACGATCAACGTGGCGGGCTGTCCGGGGCGCTAACCACCCTGCGGTTTTCAGTCCGATGATCAGGCCTCTATCGAAGTCCGTCAGTTGCGTATATCGACGTTACTGGCATGGATTCACCATTATTTTCACTTCGAACTCGTGCTTGCGTAGGCCGAAGCTTCTCGCATTGATGGAGCATCGACTACACGCTGGTTTATAAGGCCGCTGGCTTATGATTGAAACGCCACTCACGAGTGTACGCCTATGCGCAATCATACCAGACAGGGATCATTTGCATACCAGTCCGCCCACTAGAATATTTACATCATTTCACGGTTGTACCATGCTTTCTTCTTGCTGCGCAACTGCCATTGTCCGTGAGTGTAGTTTTGAAATACAGAAATATTAAAACAGGCAAAGTTTGCATCATTTTGAAGATTATTTGCGATTATTCATTATTATTGAAGTTTTTTATTCTTTGATAACTGACGAAAACTATTTGGTGGAATCTTCTAAAATATTTATTGGAATGCATGTGTATCTCGCATATTGGAATTATTTAAAAATGGTAATTAGATTAATGAGTGTGTGTTAAGCAAACATTATCAGTTTAAATTCTATAAAATGTTTTAAAGTAGCTACAGTTTGGATATAGCGTATACTATATCCAAACATACATTACGCCGTGTTGGCTAACACACATTACGTCGCATATAAAATTAAACTGTAGTTTGATATGTAAAATGAATAATAATTGAAATTTTGAATTTCTTTCAGGAGTCCAGAATAAATGCAATATATACCTTGCAATTACAAACAAAACTACGAAAGACTATTTTTATAGTCAGAAACGATCTTGAAGAATCTATAAATAAATTCAAAATTTACACATTTGTGACTTTGTAGGATAGATTGCTTAATAAGCTTATGGCCTTTCATTTTAAATTAAATTATTAATAAAGATTTTCAAATTACTTTTGCGTTGTTATTTATATTGAAAACTATTAACAATTGGATTGCACAATCTATTTGTGCCAATTAATGATCCATGCATATGTTTAAAGTAAGCTATTTTACGAAATGTTGGTACTTTTACTCAAAAACAAAAGTTATCTAATAATTCAACAAATCTGGAAAGGATCAATCAATTACTTTAAAGAAATACAGCAATACAGCACGCTTAAACCTGATCAAATGTATACGTAAAATAAAATATTTGTTAAGATAACGGCATATAATGATTGAATGGGGTATCAACTGGTGGCAAAGGCAAAAAAAAACCGGAGTAATGAGACAAAGCGCCAGTACCAATAATGATAAGAACACGCCTTTGAAAAATATTTTTATCACATAACCCTGAAAATTAACTGTTGCCAAAAGAAAATTAGAGACATTGATTTTTTTTTTTCAAATGGCTAGGCACAGAAACATTGAAATGAAATTCACGGAGGAAGGGGAAAAGAAAGTAGAACGATTTAAAACACGTTCTCGGTGAACATAGCTGCTAACTAAGATGCGATCCCAAATGAAAATTAAAGGAACAACTGATTTTGGAACATACATGAGCAACAACATCAAGAAACACGTACTTAAATTAGTGTAAATTTACACCTGACTTAAAAGTATAAAAAATAAGCAACTGAATGAACTAACTATCAGAACTTGCTGTAAATGTTCTGCAAAAATTGCTGTAAAAATGTGGTACAAAAATGCTGTAAAAATTCCAGCGAACATTAGAATTAATTACATATAAAAAAATTACTTCCATTTGAAACGATTTGGCACTGGTTTCATGATATCAGTACTGTTACAAATCGATGAAACCATAACAGAACAATGGCTGGTATTTATAATAATAAATTTGTAAGTGTCAGCAAAAGTTTTAAGTGATGGTTTTAATCATTAAATTTAAAAGCCTATATATTTCATGGTAAAATATTTTTATTGCTTTAAGAGACTTGGTTTTGTTCAGTTAAATATTGAAGGGCCAGCCAGTGGAAAATAAAAGTAGAACGATGTAAAAATCTTTATCGGTGAGCATGCCTGCGAACTAAGCTACAAACTCAGAAGAAAAGTAAAGGAACAACTGATTTTGAAACATACATAAGCAACAACATCATCTAATTTGAAATAAAACATGTGCATAAATTAGTGTAAATTTGCTTCTGCCTTAAAAATGCAAAAGAAAATCTGTATAAACGCTACATGATTGCTGCTACAAAACTATGAAACCACTAATAGAATAAAGGCTGGTATCTAAAATAAATGTTTTTAAATCTTTAAGATATTTTGCTTCGTTCGATTAAAAGAAGAGCGACATTCTATAAACGAAGTAAGAACAAAAGAAACGATAAAAAAGTAAGAAAAGTAAGAAAGTATTCTGCTTCGTCACTTTGTAATTATATTGCGCAACCACCAGATCATAGAAACTATGAATTATGAAAATTTATTTTGCTGTTGACGGACTAAATATTTCTATGTATAAGAATATCGTTTACAAACAAAAGATTGCACAACAAAAGATTGTTTACTAACCAGTTGATAAGCAGAATGAAAACATATGGTCACGAAATGCCATCGCAATCGAAAAATGTTAAAAATATGTTTACTGCAAACATACAAGCTTTATTTTTTGAGATGCATTTTTTTCTTCAAATATTAAATCAAAATCTATGTTGATAAAAGTTGGAAGAATTTTCAAAGAAAACATATTTCTAAGAATCTAACATTGAAATCAAATATTTGAATGCATTTCTAATTTACTTTTCAAATAGTATTTTGGAAGAAATGATAACAACAATCAAAGTAAATTTTTCTTTTTTATGCAAACCGTACTTTCTGAAGAATCAGGCACAGCTGCTTCCAGAATGAATTATCATTGCCCTGAAATTCAGACAATGACTAAATATTTCGCATTTTTGCCATTTTTGTTTACCATCCTTCATATTTCCATGATTCCGCTAAATTCCATTATGAACACAACATTGAAAGTTTCGCAAAGTATCCTAAAAATATACCTTCCGCATTCTTGATAAAATAATTAAAAACACGAAAGTCACAACGAAAGAAATTCCTATGAATGAATTTTGAACAACGTGTTTAAGAAGAAACATTCTAAAAGGGGCGTTTTTGTTACTAAGGCATTAAATTCCGGAGAAAAATCATGTTAAAGATTGGATAAATGCCATCGTTCCGTATATGAGCAGTTGACAGTCCGTGGTTCGAATAACAGTTGAGATATGAGTTTTTTATTAAGGTGACGCCTGAGCAACCTAATCCTACAGCCTAGTGTGAAAAAAAATAACACTGGGTAAATCCTGAAAGAAATGTGTCAAAGATGAAAACGAAGTATGTAACGGAAGTGGCATCCCTTTATTAAGAATACCTGAAACGAAACCATCATTATCATGTGAAGGCCTGGGTCACTTGACTTTGGCGACACACTCGGTGATCTTAGCGACAAATTAAGCACAATATCGTCATTTTGGCGATTCCTGGAAATTCATTAAATTTAATAAATTGGAAGAAGATTACGTAGATTAAGAATATTTTGTAGATTAAGAACATCGCAAGTTAGTCATTTTTTCATAACGTTCTACAGGGAAGCTCATTATCGTTCTGTTGCGCTGCTGATGTGGTTTAAGTACAAGTATCTGCAGAACTCAATACAAAACACAATATGTAATTTTACTTGGGATTATTTATACCCTTTAAAATGTACGATTAAAAAATTCAGGTAGAAATATATAAAAAAATAAACATTAGATCTGGGACATCTATGCACCTACATCTACACTATACACCAGTATGTTCTTATCGCTTACAGTAATCGCACGATTGCCTTGTGGAGTAACCCTAAACCTTATATTGAAACGTTTCATCTTCAATAACTTTGTCGCTTAAGGGTCAAATTCAAACAAAATAAACTGCATATTATCAATATAATAACAAGAAAGATCAATCATGCTTAAAGCATTGATTATGAAACACTTTCCAACTTCAATGCAATTTTATTTTAAAAAGTCGAAAATGCAATACATTCCTCGGTAATATTTTAAAACTTATCACAATACTACATTGATTTATTATATTTGAAAACTTAAACGTTCATTGAAAAAAATGAACTTCATTCAAATGACGGCATTGAAATACAAATTGCCTGGTTTAAATATCTCTAAAATGCAATACATTCCACGGTATTATTTTTAAAACTATCATAATACTACGATAATTTATAATATTTGAAAACTTCATCGAAAACAACTGAAATAAATTCAAATGACGTCATAGAAAAAATAACACGCCTGGATCTCTCTGTAAAAGCAGGATTTCATTCATTTCATTCATCACAATACTATAATAATTTATTTTATTTAAAAATTAAGACCATGGAGCTACAATTCATAAACTCTATGCTTAAAACTTCATCGAAAAAAATCGTCCTTCTGTTTATAAAATCAATTAATATTTCATTCATATCAGCCATGCAGACTCCATGGACTGAATTATTTTGTGTTAAAGAAATACAGTAATTCTAATACAACTCATTCTACATATTTTGCTGTTTACATTTTACATAGGTGAAAAATAGGCTTAGTTGTAGAAATAATCAAATTTGAATGAGAATTTAAACTCAAATATATTGTCATTTTGTTGTTTTAGTATGTAGATGCACAGAATTTAAGCAAAAATAAAGTAGTTTTAGGACGGATACAACACTCAATATGAATTAAAAAGAACTTTAAAAAATCACGATTTTGAAACAAGATGGATGCCATATATTATTTTGAAGTGGGTCATGTGATCGTTTCATATCATGCTCACGTGATCGTTTCATATAAGATGTGTAATTATTATCTTAATTTTTATTTAAAAAACTACTGAATATATTTCGCTGAATTTTTTTTTATATATTTTATGGAACAATTTGACTATTACCTAAAATTTTCGAAGCAATTTGTGAATTTTAAATCCGCTTAAAAAATGTTTGAAAAATTAGGTCCCATAGGGCTCAATGTATTTCATTTTTTCAACCCGGGTTCAATCCAAAACTAATTGGGTGATATTATTCATTTATATTCCCATAGGTCCTACAGACCGTCTGAACAACATACTAAAATTTCATTTTGATTAAGTCATTTCTACGGCAGTTATCGTGCTAACGGACAGACAGGCAGACAGACAGACAGACAGACAGACAGACAGACAGAATGAACAAAGTCATAAACACTTTTCAACTTTGTTGCAAAGTGTTAAATATATATAATTTCTTTATTTAAACCAGGAAATATAAAATAAAATTTCTTGGTTGCTGTGGTGCTTCCGACAACGCGTAATACACGTTAAGTCATGGTGCATAACAGTTGATAAAGGAGCACATTTTCAGTGAAACTTTAATAAAACGTAAACATAGGATAAACAGTTTAGAGTATGGCCTCAGGCGAAAAGGCGCCACAAACTCTCCAATGAAATGGTCTGTCATTTCACACAATTAAGTATGTGGAGTTTGAGCAAAGAGGCACGATGTAGATGAGGCAAAGCACTATACATGAAAAAAGTACGCATGTACGCGGATTAAGCGACGATGAAAGAAATATAAGAGATAGTACAAGAAAGTTAAAACAAAATAAATGTTTGATTTCAATTGAACTAAATACATTATCGTAAACAATCATAAGAATAGATAGAACAAGTCTGTGAGATGAAGATTAATAAATAATAGTTGAATATATGAAAATAAAGAAGAAATCAGGTAGAATAATCATGTAATGGTTTCATAAACATGCATGTTATGGATGATATAGCAAGTAATTATCACTCACTGAACAGGTAGGGCGCACGAATTTTAACAATCAGGCAGAAGGTATTTTAAAAAATAATACAGCCCATAAAGATGAATTGATTTTATAATAAAATTCACCAGTATGCGAGCCACACAGTTTTTCGAAATTGATGAAGGAAGTTCCAGCTGTCTAGACTCTAGACAGCTGAAACTTGGTTCGAATTATAGTATCGATTCGCGGAACCCCTAATTCGTTTGAGTGGAACCCTAGGGTTCCGCGGAACGTATGGGAAGAACGTATGGGACGAACGTATGGGCGGAACGTATGGGACGAAAGTATGGGCGGAAAGTATGGGACGAAACGTATGGGTCCCTTACGAAAAGACGCCACAGAACCTTTAATGAAATGATCCAATCCCTCGCGCGCTTACACATTCGGATACTGAGTTTGGGATGAACAAATGATAATGCATAATGGGCTCCCAAAATCGCAGCCTCAAGGCTTCGAGAACATAAATTTCTTAATATGTGAAAATAGCTTCTTAAGAAGTACTTTTCGTAAGATTTTGTTAAATAAGTGCTACAAAAACTTGCAAACCCAACACCCCTAGCCCCTGAATCCAATGATGTGTATTCGAAAAAATATACCGTGTTCCGTGTTCCGTGAATTCATGCTTAGATACAACCTGATCCGAAAGACAGCGGAGGTAAAGTGTCATAAATCAATATTATGCTAATTTATTAACAATGAAATAGTCCACCCATTAATTTTCAAAAAGTTACAATTTTTAAATTTTTATACGACCCCCTTAGACAAATTTGGTCAATCAGACAACTTTTATTTTTAATGCAACAAGATCATTAAAAAAACCGCATATTTGATCTTCAAAATTGGGCGAGTTACATTTAATTGAAAATTTAACGCTGTGAATGGGGACCATATATTAAATTAGAAATGTTTATTTGTGACATATCACAAAAAAGAAAGTGGATGATTATACAAAGGATACTCTAGCGTGTAGTATCACTACTTTATATGATCTCTGTCTATGTAATGCTTTATTTAGATGCATTTGTGATAAAGAAAATTGACACATATTAACGTATTTTTGATCTAAACAATATCCATTGTCAATTTGTTTATGATCCCTATTTTCACTGATGAAACAGCCTTTCACATGGCACGGAACAGTGGAATAAGTCAGATTTTTTCCTTTATCATAATTCAGTTGATTTTAAAGATACGTTTAAGAAATGAATAATAAAGTTGCGTTTTTAAATGATCTTGTTGCATTAAAAATAATTTTTTTTTAATTGACCAAATTTGTCTAAGGGAGTCGTATAGAAATTTAAAAAGTGTAACTTTTTGAAAAATTAATGGTAGGACTATTTCATTAACGTTGTTTTATATCCTACCTTACTTTCAACGTTTTTGCAATTTACATTGTCCCTCCAACAGGTAAAGAATTATAGCGAATTTCAATCTTTTTGGGACACTCTGTATAAAATTTTAATTAATTAAAGAATAAAATATTTTACGGGGAAAATACGGTGTTTTTCCTTGTCTTTGGTCTGGTGGAATTATTTTCACTTTGTCATCATTTTGTTCTCCTTGTCATTTCTGTTGACAAGAAAACTGGTGATGATTTAACAGATAAGTTATCTTTCTGTTTTATACGATTTCCTATGTACCATAGGTGCCTTGTACCATTGTTACACAGCATGCATCAAACTTTTCTCATTCGAAATATGCGAAAGAAGGAATGTTTCACCTCAGTCTATAACGAGTAACAGAGTTACTCACTATATTTTATTTAGGTACATGGTGTAAACGAACGTTTTAGATGCAGACCTCATTGCTGAATCAGGTCATATTAGAATTGCCTGTGCTGTGCTATAAAAATTATTATACATTTACGAACGATTATCTGTTAAAAAGCAATCGATTTTGACAAAATTAGCATATGATGTGTACTTTAAAGTTGTATAAATGGACATCATTGATGATAGTGAACATATTTAATTTGCTATATATCGAATATTTGTGAGACAATAACATCGAGGAGATAGACGTCAAAAGATAAAATTTCAAACATGCAACTCATATTTTAATAAATGCATAAATGCAAATTATTTCAATATTTTTGAAACGTGAGATTGCGCTAAGTAACGAAACGCCTTACTTTTAAGTTTTACTCGATGTACTCTTCTGTGTCTGCTGGTTATGCCCAATGATAACTCGGATGTGTTCAACAAAAACATATCCTATTTTTTTTTAATTTGCATATCTGATGTAGACCTATCTTGCATATCTGGTGCGTATCCTAACTATATTATACAAGAATTACAAGAAGATAAAATCCATAACACTACTTGTCAAAAACTCTAATAATTCCAGCTTATTATGTTGTGAAAACTTTAAATTGCAGATTGTTTATTTAATCCCATGACATGACATTTCATTTTGTAAAATTGAAATGTCCTCGCTTTATATCGAGTTATACATATAACTGTACAAACAACTTGAAGGTTGGTAACTTTATGTTTTTCTTAATAATGATTCTACTGTAACAACGAGCACAGGTAAAATGGTTTCGTTCCAGCTTGGTCGCGTTTATCAGCCCCCAAAATAGATTGATGGCATAAATGTCTTTCATAACTTTTACTGAATATTCTTCTATTTTATTACGTTACGGTTATATGTACAATATCTGAAAATTACCGATTTGGAGTGGATATTTCATATATCTACAATATCGCACGTGTCAGTAAAATATCACATCTCGAAACTGCCAAATTTGACTAATACAAAATCCTTTAATTTTATAATACAAACGATGATTAACAGAAGTAAATTATTCTCAGATTAAATAAATCCGGAAGAAACAATTAGAAAAACTGGTCAATTAAAATAATTGTTGGCAAATATTTACTGAATGATATAAATCGCAAATTATCGATTAAATTATATAAATCCACTTTTCAATGGCATTTCGAACTTCGTACTTTTCAGAAAAATTATTTATTTACTCCAACAAAAGATTCCATCCAGAAGCAAATTAAACGGTAATTCTAAAAATGCACACTTTAAATTTATTTACAACCCAGAAATCAACATATCCTTAACAACATAAAATAGAAATATTTTTCATTAGAAGTACTTTCAAGATATATATGTTAAATAAGATTTACATTTATGAAATTTTAAAGCAATTCAAGAGCATATTCTTTTAAAATTTTATTCATAAATACATGAATGAGTTTATATTTTACATTTAAAGCAACATTTGTGCAAGAATTGAACGTTAAGGAACAAAATATATCCTTCCTTTGCAAACAGTACTTAAACATCAAATACCGTTCTTTTTAGATTTGAAATTATATTACACCAGAATGCTGATCACAGTGTAATATTGCATATATTCATAGTTTTATATATATTTTCATTTTCACCTTCAGATATTTTTAAAATTACTTCTGACCAAAAATAATGTTTCAAATCGCGTTGTATATTATAAAATACTTTTAAGAAAATACTTCTTCAAATCTTTATGAAAATACTATAATTAAACTATATATATATACTAACTATATATATAACTATATATAAACTATATACTCTTTATTAAACTATATAAAGTTACATAGATATTTCGTATAAAATGACTGCAAGCCTCGCAATAATAATAAAAGTATTAATATGCGAGACATTGAGAACGAAACCAATATTTTTGTGAATATATATATGATATACATAGACTCATATACTATTTATTTAATATGCATATAACTGACTGACTGATAGACACAGACACCAAAGAGATAAGGTAACAAAATTTTCGAGCATTTCCACTGTAGCTAAAATATTGGTTTTGGTCTCATTCGATCCGTTTCAGCTTCAGAATCAATAAAAGTCGAAAATTTCAAAAACTCAATTAGAGTTGATGAGGCAAAAGGGTTTTCAAAAACATTTACACTACTTTGAAAAATGTATGCTGTTTTATTTATTCTCAAATTATTCGCAAATTTGAAATGGATTTTGATATTCAGAAATTTTAGCAACTGTTTGGTATGACATTTAATGACCACCATGTTACGTTTCCATGTTACCCATCCACAACCAATGGGTGGGTATGGAAAACAGGTAACATGGAAACATTTCCGAAAGAAACCACATGAGGCAAATTGAATTCGCATAATAAAATGTGATCGTGTTGATAGGGAAATAATGTAATTATAAAAACGAAAGAAAACTGTTATTCCATGTATATATATATATATATATATATATATATATATATATATATATATATATATATATATATAATATATATATACATATATTCGTCATACTTGTTCTGAATGCTTCTCGACCATCTTTATTCCGGCTCTGCTCGTACTTCACCTACAGTATAGGATTCCTGCCTCATGATAATGGCAATTCTTGATTTACTGTTTTTTTTCTTTTTTTTCAATTCTTCCTCACTTAATGATTGTAGTCTGTTGCACTGGTATTTATAGTAACTTAATATTGCCAATTCTGAAGCAAGCATGTGTCTGGGTTAATTAGAGCTAGATGCACAGTCTTGAAAATGAGTCCAGTCTAATTAATATTCAAAATTAAGACAGTGCTGAATATATATATATATATATATATATATATATATATATATATATATATATATATATATATATATATATATATATATATATATATATATATATATATATATATATATATATTAGAAAGAAGTAATAATAAAAAAATATTAATTCATGTAAGCTTGAAATATTAACATCACTATAGAAGCAAGACCACGGCCATAATACAGATAATGGAAAAGATCAGCATCGGCCCAAATTCGAAGATTAAAAAGAATTAAATTCATCTTCAGGTCTGAGTATTTAATTCTAATTAACCCAAACAATGCCTGTTTCAGATTGGGCAATAGTACATTACTATAAATGTCCAAACTCAGACTACAGGCATCAAAAGATGGAAAAAATGTGGATAAGAAACATTAGGAAAATTTGTATTACATTTAGCAGGAACCCTTCTTCTTTCACCACGGTATGCAATCAACCTCAACAGTATAATAAATTCTAGAAACACCGGAATGAACATGATGAATTACTACCTAGGAGACAGTAAGAAACTTTAAAGCGACACTCCCAGACCGTCCAGTGAGTCAGAGGAGGAGACAGAACCCGTATAAGCAAAACAGAACCCGTATAAGCAAAACAGAACCCGTATAAGCAAAACAGAATATGAACATGAAGCAAAGATGAAAATTGTTACTAAACACGTGATTCATAGAAGAAATGGATAAACGAGAATGCCACTACACATCATTATGAGGGCGCTCAAATCTTAGTTTCAAACTGGCTAAAGTTACAATTTTATAGCGAAAATAAAATTCAAAACATTAATATAAATGCATCTTATTTTCCGATTTTTTGAATTTTCCAATTTTTTAGCTTATTTTATTATTTTTTATTTATTTATTTATATAATTAATAAATAATTATATTTTTTTGTTAGCCACTATAATTGAGAAAGTAGTTTTGGATGTTATCGAGTGGAAGTTGATACACTGAGTTGATAATTTTAATAACGAATTTGAGAGGATATGCATTATTAGTCGCTGTACTCAATAATTCCATAAAATGTGCTAATTTATAATTTTCATCACAAATTTTATTGATTCTAAGAACCTGGTTTATTATAATATTTCTAAAATCGGATATATGCAAACAAGAGTCAAAATGTTGAAATTTTGATGTATTAAATTTAAAATCTTGTTTTTTTCATACAAGTTTATAGCCATATTACAATTAATGTAAATCTAAACTTAATTTTAAGAAATTTGCAGCATTAAAATCATTATTACTTCCATTTAATTGTAAATTATTAGGATAAAATTTAAATACTATGCGGTTATTGTCATAAGGTAAAATTGTCCTTATCAAAAATTACCAGTATAGGACTTACCTATGATGCCGCCACTAAGGGTGGAGCATGTAAGCTCCCGGTTCTCAAGCTCGGGATACGAACACACAAAACATAAAGAAATACACATGCTTAATTGCTCAATTTATTTTAATATTTTGCTTAATAGATATCCATTGTAATCTTGAGTAATTATACTATAATTAAATCAATTATTAAAAGACACATAATACTGACAATATTACATTAATATATATATTTACACACATAATAACTTTGACTTAAATTTCTTAAAAACAGTTTCCTTTAAACAATCGATAAAGAATAGTTCTTATAGTTCAATATTTACGAACTCGTTCATATGTTTTACTCATACGAACTGGTAGTCAATTATTTTAATAATAGTTAAAGGTCTGCCTTCCGTGCTAATAGTGACAATTGAAAGTTGGTTACCTCTACTCTTTGTGTTACGTGCATGTTCGTGCCATCTCAATGATGTAGGAAAACCGTTGCACCTCTCATACTTGCACACGCTACCATTCTATTGCTCACATTCTACAGACACTTTTCACAAAACCAAAAACATGATGCTGACTCGTTCGAAAGTTTTAAGTCGACTGGAGTTTTTTTGAATACGGCATTGGGGCGCTTTTTCTTTCCCCCATTTATTCCCTACCACATCTACCATTCGCTGTTGCTGCAGACGGGGATGACCACTGTTTATATATGCATTTGTTGTGATTGGCTCCCTCTGCAGCATTTAGATAGTTCATTATTTAGGTTGGCATTTGTAATTGGGGTGGAAACATGTAATACAAATATTGTGTTACATGATATACCCCCTTGCAGAGAGAAAAATTCAGCACACGGTAACATTGCACTGAATACATATGTGTACACATTGCGTCCACTGTGGAAATGTTGATCTGAAGCACTGCACACACATCTGCTACATGAATGAGTATGACCTGTTCGGAAGATACACCATATCGTACTTGGTAACACATATAATGATGCACATGAAGAAATTAATACTGTTCGGCAGGCACACTACATCGTACTTGGTAACACATATATTGATGCACATGAAGAAATTATTACTGTTCGAAAGGCACACTATATTGTCACATGGAATTATCATGAGCACGGAAGACACCTTATTGTCACATGGAATTATCATGAGCACGAAAGACACCTTATTGTCACATGGAATTATCATGAGCACGGAAGAATGAGTCACCATCCTGTGACTTACTTTCAAAGTTCAGGTACTTACATATTTATTTTTTCATTATGTTGCTTAGTACAGTCTCTTGTACACTTCAAATGAAGACTATATCATAATTGTTATTTGCATTTCTATTTATATACAAGTTCACAACATTACATTAAAATATACGCAATTCATTACCTTGATTTCTCATTTTCACAGACGTAAATAATTTTTAGACAATTTTTTAGCTGTATATATTTCTTATTTGTTATAATGAATAACATATTATCTACTTTTTGTGTGTATCAATCATGGCTATTTTGAACACCATATTTATATCATATTACATCGCGGCATTTAAAATATCAAATATATATACTCATTTCGCTACTCCAAAATACTGTGCATCTCACAATACGCACTTTAAATTTCCTCTTCGACTGCCCTTTCGTGTGAAACAACTGCGCGGAAGGAAGGGGAGAAAAGAAAAAAAAAATTTCGCTTGACCCGTAGTTTTCCTCTGTTCCCCTCAACGCGTTTCCATGACAACTGCGAATCTGTTGACCCCGACGGCGACCCTGAATGAGTGTCTTCATTGTTTGCAGAGCGCAAACTTACGTCAAAAAGATTTAACTGCCTTTTGCATGTATCGCTAAACATTTAATCGTAATCGTGCAACTTTGGCGGTATCATATCTACAAAGCGCGGACTTTTAGACTGTGCGTACGCTCTACATTGACGTGGGATTTTCTGGCTGTATCTTTTAAGGAATTATAATTTTTCTTTTCATGTTTGTAGTATTATTATTTATTTATTCTACTTATTTTGTTATTATTTCTATTTAATTTCATATATATATGCATATCTTTTTCCTTATTTTATGACCTTAACACAGATCTGATTGTTGACTACCCATGATTTTAATTTCATGTACTCTTAATTCATTGGATTTATTTATCTTTTGTTGCCACAACGCGTGATATATTTATTTATATATACTGTTTATTATAAATATAATATGCTTTATTGTTATGTTATTGATTTAATTGACTTTATGTTCCCATTTCGGCATAAATTTACATATTTATTTATTTAAATATAATTCTTTCATATTTAATTTTATCTGTTATTTCTTTTTATTTACTGTGATGTCTCATTAATGCATTAATTTCTTAATAATACTAAATAATTCATTTTACATACAATTTAATGTATTTTCCTAATGTATTTTATTTTTATATACCGGCCGGTATTTTTAAATAACTATAATTGCCTGCAATTATAATTTTAAATTTTGAAACATTGATTGTATGCTTACAATAGAAATTTTTCGTATTATTATCGTACTATGCAGGGGAGATTTTCTCCGATGTTTATTTTTTAGCCTGGCTTTTTATTTTGAAGGTGACTAGCTTTCGCCGTACAATGGACTTCTTACGCTGACTGTGAAGGATAGGAAACTAATCTTATTTATTCAAGTTTTATTAATTAATTTATGTAATTAACCTTTATTTTGTTTTCCAGATTGCGTGGTTTTGTAAAAGGTCTGTATACACTATTTATGCAATATATATTTATTAATTTACTAATTATTATTTATATCAGCTGTGACTGTTATTTTTGACTTAAAATTTTATTTATTTATTTATTTATGATTTTGTTTTTATTCTGTCAGCTTTTTATGAGGTATTTAATTAATAATTTTATGATTTTGAATATTATATACTTGCATTTACCATGTTCCATTCAGTTTATTTTGCATTTTATTAATTATGTTATACTATTTTTTCAAGACCTGTACAAGAAAAATGAAAGAGAAAAAAAAAGAAAAAAGAAACGATATCGTGAAGAATTCCATCCCACACATCTTTATCATTGGAATGTCTACCTTGATCTTAAGCATCTATCATTGGAAGACTTGTATTTTTGATGCCCACTACTGTTATTCCATTTTTTGTTTTTCAAGCAAGACAAATTGCAAGTAAGTGACATTTAATTATCTCTCTCCTTCTTTCTTATAACACCTTAGTTTATTTTATTTTAGAACATTGAGGGGTATTGTATGTATTTTTTTAACACTTCTACATATTTTTTCTGATATTTATTGCTCTATTCATAAGTTATGTATCCATACATAAATGTTTATTTATTACCTATATTTTTGTTTTATTCTCATATTTACAAAATCCTCATATTTATTTTACAAAAATATTATCCTAATATTAATTTTACAAATATATTATCCTCATATTTATTTTACAAAATATATTATCCTCATATTTATTTTACAAAACTACCTTTATTTAATTATTTAATTTTTAAAATTATACATTTAATGCCTTCATTACCGTTACACTAATATAACATATTTTGCGTTTTCGCACATAAAATTTTCATATTACATTTTTATAATTATATATTATTTTGCTTTCGAATACTATTTTTTGCGTGTCCTCAGATTATAACGTCTAGGATTCCCATCATTTTGATTATTGGCGTTATATTCTTTGTTTACATGCGATTGACTTCTGTCAACAATTCGCCGTGTTTGTTTATTTTGTAAATACTTTTTACGCGGTTCTGCTTTATATAATTTATTCGCGTGAACAACTATCCATTTTTTATTTGGATCGTACACAGGAGTGATAGCGTAATTATTGTTACGGATCACCTTTACAATGCGAAATGGTCCTTGAAATTTCTTTTGTAATGCTGTGGTGGGTCTCAGGTTTTTTAAGTACACAATTTGGCCTTTTAATAATTTCTGCTGTCTAACTCTTCTACAAATTCTTTCTTGGCGACTTTGGGCTTGAATTTGTTTCTGTTTAGTAAATTTATTGATATTTTCCGCTAATGTAAGTGCTTCACTGACGTCATTATCGTATTCATTTTGCGTTAAAATTGGACTGTCATCAGGGTCCGCTATTTCCAGGTTATTTTCTCCGGGTAATTTCAAATCTCTGGTAAGAAACAAGACAGCGGGACTGTGGTCTATATTTGCGCTGGGTGTTGCATTATGAAATAATTTTACATATGGCAAGACCTTGTGCCAATTAAATGTTTGGTCAGCCATTGCTGCCAAAGAATTTTTATTCCCAAGTGACTTCTTTCTAAAATTGCATTTGAGCTGGGTTTGTAAATTGAAGTATATTTGAGTTTTATACCATGTTGCTCTGCGAATTTTTTAAATTCTTCGCTTTTAAATTGCCTCGCGTTATCTGTCAGCAGCCACATAGGAACTCCATTTTGAGATATATAGTTAGTTAGGACCTGTAAAACACTCGCAGTTGTAATATTTCTCACGGGTACTGCCTCCAGGAATCTCGAGTAATGGTCTATCATCGTTATGATGTACTCGTGCTGTCCGTTACTTCTCGGTAGCTTCCCTACAATGTCTAATGCCACCGTGTGATTTTGTTTACATGAACGTGGGACACGTTGTAATGCCATAGGTCTTATAGCCTTATTTTTGTAACATAAACATGCATCACATGATGCGTAAAAATTTTTTACATTACTGTATGCTCCTTTCCAGTAATATTTTATATTCAGAATTTGATAGGTTTTTTCTACTCCAAAATGTGGTGTATGAGCTAACTCAATGACTGCAAATTTTAGACTGTGAGGTATTAGAATTCTGTCGTTTTGCATAGGATTTCTGATATATCTAGCAGTCTTTATCATAATTAATCCCGTATTTACATCTTTATAGTATTTATTTACATATTTTGGCTGCTTAGATTTTGCATTCAGTCCGTTAATAATTTTCTTTATCTCTCTATCTTTTGCTTGCTCTTCTAAAATTTTGGCTATTGTTATAGCGCTGTCATTAGCAATAATGTTATTTATTAATTTAGTCTTAGTTTGTTCAGAAAAAATTTGTCGCGACATAAAAACACTGGGATTATCTTGTCCTTTAATGTATTTTATATCGAAAGAATATTGTTGTAAATTTAATAACCATCTTGCGATTAAATCAGAATTTTGATTTTCTAAGTGTATGTAGTGAGTTAAAGCTTTAGAGTCCGTAAAAATTGTGAAGTGCGTACCATATAAAAAATTTTTGAAATGTATTATAGCGTCGTGAATTGCTAACAATTCTAGCTTCATGCTCGGATATTTCTTTTCACTGTCTGAAAGTTTCCTGCTATAATACTCGATAAGATGAAAATTTCCATTGACTGATTGAAGTAAAATTCCTGACGCGGCTACTTTTGAACAGTCAGTCGACAAAAAGAACGGCTTTGACATATCAGCTGCCCTGACTACCGGTTTCGATAAAATCGCGTTTTGCAATGTTACAAACGCTTCTTCGCATTTCTCCGTCCATATAAATTTCTTATCTTTCTTTGTTAACTCAATTAATGGATTGCATAGTTCAGAAAAATTTGGTATGATCTGCCTGAAGTAATTACATAAACCTAAAAATGATTTTACTTTTTTTACTGTCGTTGGCACAGGGAAATTCGTTATTTTTTGTACATTATCATCTGAAGGTGTTATGCCTTCCTTACTTATCTTAAATCCTAGAAATTTAATATTCTCTTTACACATTTGTAGTTTTGAAGGATCGATAGTTAAACCAAATTTACCTAATCTCGAAAATACCGTTTTTTATTTCTCCAGCATTTTCTCGAATGAATTTGCGGCAATTACAATATCATCTAAATAAAATTCAATTTTCTGATCTTTTAAGTCTCCTAAGCATTTCATCATTAATACTGAGAAATATGCGGATGAGTTTTTTGCCCCAAAAGGTAATCTCTTAGGTCTATAGGCGGCGTCCTTCGTTACGAAAGTGAGTATCGACCCATGTTCAGTTTGATTTTTATTTGAAAGAACGCGGCTTTTAAATCAATTACAGTATATAATTTGTGGCCTGCGATGTTGTGCAGAATGTCGCTAATTTTACCAATATTTATGGGCAGTAATTCAGTAATCTGATTTAATAATCTGTAATCTACGGCTAAACGATACTTTTGTTCTTTATTGATATCACTACTATTAAAATTATTTTTTTTTCTTAATTAGTAAACATGGGAACGCATAACTACTTGTACTCTTTTCAATTATTCCAGCTTCACACAATTGTTTTACTTCACTTTCGAGTACAGGTTTTAACATTTTTGGCAAGGGATAAGGTTTACACTGTATTGGGTACTGGTGTAGTAAATTAAATTCCGGTACTATTTCTTCCGTCATTCCCAGCGTTTTGTATGATTTCGAAAATACATCATAATTTTGTAACAGTAATTTTAGCAATATATGTTTTTCATTTTCTTGTAAGTGATCTAGTTTAAAATCTTGCGGTGTTAATTCCGCTTTTCGTAACGCTGAAATATCAATTTTTTGTGGGTTATTTAAACTCTTATATTATTTACCTGTAAAATTTTATCATCATTATGTTTTTCTTCAAAAATTTCAAATTGCGGTGTTACAGTTCCGACAATCATATTTTTATTAAGTTGAATTTCTTCTTCTGTTTTGTTTGTTAAAAGAGTAGAAATAAATTTTCTATTATTTACATAATGTAAAGAATACTCGGCGTGTAAATCTTTTAACGAATTTGTAATATTTAACAATACCTCCTTATCCTCAAAATAGTTTTCATTTAATTTTAATTTTATTGATTTTGTTTTTTGAGGGAGTAATTTAATTTTATGCGCTAAGCTTGCATTTAAGCATTGAATATGTTCAACTCTTGTATAATTATTTTCTGGTTCCTGTGCTTTTTTCTGATTTTTGTCTTGAAATGGTATAGATATGGATTCTTTGACAAACTTTAATATTAATTTATTTGTGTCAATTATGGCATGATGATTTTTGAGAAAGTCAAATCCTAAAATTATTTCATAAGGTGTGTTGTTTAATTGTTTAGTTATAAAAAATGAATTTTTGCATCTTTTGTTTTCAATTTTAAAGCTGAAGCTGATACATTTTGAAAATTGTATGTTTTCCTTGGTCATGGTTTGGATTTTAACTTGTCTAGATAAATAGTTAATTTTAATTTTATTTTTGATTTTTTGAAATATTTGGTCAGATAATAAACTGACACTTGCGCCACTGTCTATGAGAGCCACTGTTTTTATGTTCTCTAAATTTACGTTGATCATTGGCAGTGCGTCACTCTGTCCATACGTTGAATTCAGTAAATGTTCATTTAAATTTTGTGCGTCCTTATTAATTTTGCTTGCAATTTTATGGGATCTCGAATCCTTATTTGATGCATTACAACTTTCTATTTGTCTTTTATTTCGAGGTCCCTTTCTTAGTTTAAATATTCATTATTCTGATATTGCCTATGATTGCTTTCATAATGTAGTCCATTATTCTGATATGATCTTCTGTTATTACTCTGAAATTGTCTGTTGTTATTTCCTGCACGACGCCGTATACCCCGGTTATTTATGAAATTGCCTCTTCTGAAATTTGATCTACTATAGTGTGCATAATTATTTTGATTAGTGGGTCTTTGTTGATAATTGGTGGTTTCTTGACTGCTGTTTTCATTTGTGAATGCCCTTTTTAAATTATTTTGTACTTTTTGAAGCGTAAAGCATTCTGACATCCAGTGATTGTTGCGACCGCACGCTATACAGAATTTTTGTGGCGGCTTTTCTGCAGTATTTTCAGCTTTTACATGATTTATTTCCACATTCTCAATTATTTTATTTTCTACTTCAATATTATTTTCACAATAACTATCTTCCTCCAATGCGGATTCTATTACCTCAGCTATTTTCACTGCTTCGTCAAAGGTTTTCGGGTCATTTTTTTTTATTTCTGTTCTTAGATCTTCTCTGACTATCTGTAAAAATTTGGTAAGTTTAATTTTCTCTATAATTTTTTGTACATTTGCATCAATTGTTCCGTCTATCTCTAAAAATATTATGGCCTGGTTTTCGATTTCTTGTGCAAGCTCCTTAATTGTCATATTTGGTAAATGTTTCAGATTGTTGAAATTGTTATGTTTTTGCACTAAGGTTTGTTTTTTCTCAAATTTGTTTTTTAATAATTCCATGAATTTTTCATATGATTTTTCTTTTTGCAGAGCAATATTTTCTGCTAGAAATTGTTGTGCCTTTCCCCTTAATCTAGATTTGACAATTATAATTTTCTCTTGTTCGGACCATGATGTTAAATCCGCTATTTCCTTAAATTGTATGATAAAGAAATTTACATTATTTTCCTTTTGCCCATCAAATGATGGCAACATCTGCATAATTGGCAACGAAGTATTTTGCTGCGCTTGATTTGCGGGCATCTGTACATGGACCGCGTTATTTGTTACAGCCGAATTATCTGTTATACTGCTATTTACATTTACCTCCTGCTGCATATTGTTAATCGGAGGATCTTGCCTAGCTCTTTTATTTGATTGCCTAGTTTTATTCGGCGCCATGATTTAATACACTGTTGTACACTTCTGACTATATACTAAATATCTATACTAATACACACAATAATACAATACATATTTAAATTATCATTTTCATGCATATTCCTATCATTATACTGAGTTACATCTCATTATTGAATTCATTATTAAATTCATTATTAAATTCACTATTATATTCAAACTCATTATTAAATTTAATTTTGTCTTTTATTTATATTTTTACTTTCTCTTATTCAAATTATAATTCTCTCCGAGCTTGACCACATACGGCACCAATTCACGCGGCGACATCATGTCATAAGGTAAAATTGTCCTTATCAAAAATTACCAGTATAGGACTTACCTATGATGCCGCCACTAAGGGTGGAGCATGTAAGCTCCCGGTTCTCAAGCTCGGGATACGAACACACAAAACATAAAGGAATACACATGCTTAATTGCTCAATTTATTTTAATATTTTGCTTAATAGATATCCATTGTAATCTTGAGTAATTATACTATAATTAAATCAATTATTAAAAGACACATAATACTGACAATATTACATTAATATATATATTTACACACATAATAACTTTCACTTAAATTTCTTAAAAACAGTTTCCTTTAAACAATCGATAAAGAATAGTTCTTATAGTTCAATATTTACGAACTCGTTCATATGTTTTACTCATACGAACTGGTAGTCAATTATTTTAATAATCGTTAAAGGTGTGCCTTCCGTGCTAATAGTGACAATTGAAAGTTGGTTACCTCTACTCTTTGTGTTACGTGCATGTTCGTGCCAGCTCAATGATGTAGGAAAACCGTTGCACCTCTCATACTTGCACACGCTACCATTCTATTGCTCACATTCTACAGACACTTTTCACAAAACCAAAAACATGATGCTGACTCGTTCGAAAGTTTTAAGTCGACTGGAGTTTTTTTGAATACGGCATTGGGGCGCTTTTTCTTTCCCCCATTTATTCCCTACCACATCTACCATTCGCTGTTGCTGCAGACGGGGATGACCACTGTTTATATATGCATTTGTTGTGATTGGCTCCCTCTGCAGCATTTAGATAGTTCATTATTTAGGTTGGCATTTGTAATTGGGGTGGAAACATGTAATACAAATATTGTGTTACAGTTATTATTAAGGGACACACATAATATCATAATATGTCATCTAAATATCTAAACATGTGCATAGCTTGGATTAATATTCTTTTCATAGAAGAATAAATACAGATTAGCCAACAATGATGAGGCACCCCCTCCCCTTGTTGAATACCAAACTGTTGCTTAAAAAAAGTACCACCATGTTGAATATGATTCTCATAACGAGTGAAATTAGGTAATTTTTTAAATAGAAAATTTGAATATTTTAGGCTGATATTATATTTTTCAAAAATTTCAATAATTCTATACAGATCATGTATATCAATATTATTAAAAACATCTTTGAAATCAAAAGTATAAATACAATGAATATTAGTAAGAGGTTTTAATTTCTTAACTAATTCAAAACTGTTTTTCACAATATAACAATTATTTGAGATCTCATCTGACAAGGATACTTCGTTTAATATTTTTAATAATAATTTACCAGCATTAGTAATGTAAGAATTATTCCCATTAGTAATAGTTCGAAAAGCAACAGGGGATTTATGTAACTTGGGTACTAAAACAAGATATGGAATGTTTTTACAATTATTCTTTAGATGGATTTGCTTATATTTGGTTGACATTCTATTATATAAGATTTTAAAGTTAGTATTGTGTAAATTATAGATTTGATAATTAAGCAAGAGTGACTGGAGGGTACTTATATAGTAATATTTACAAATCATTGAGTAGTTACTACTAGCCTTATCAACATAAGTAATGACAAAATCATTTTGAATTTCTTTAATATCCTTCTTAATTGAATTAAATTTATATGATTTATTAATTTTCTGATTATATATATAGTGATTTAAGTATTGCTCTACTAAGACACTCCAGGGTTTGAAGACTTCTATAGGTATTTGATATTTATAGTTGATTTTATAGATACATTTATTTAAGTCAGGAATTATAACTTTACAAATTAATTTATGTTTAACTTTAGTAGGTATACAGTATTTAGTACCTAGTAACATCAGTGATCTCATAAGTAATGCGGATAGTAATATCAGTGCATCATAATTAATAATATTTAGATTTCCAATTATAATATGCTTATAGTGTTTATCTACGTAGTCTTTGTATTTATCTAAATGACAGTGGCAGTATGACTCTTTATCCAATTCATAATTTTGATTAATATCTATTGATTTGCCAATTTGATTATAATTGAAAATATAACATCCTAGAGGTTTATCATATTTAAATACAATTTTAGGATTTACATGTTTGACTGTGTAATTGCAAAACCGATTTTAAAAAAATATTATTCTTCAGATTATTTAAGACAGAATTAGTGAAATTCCAGGTACAACATTCGTTCATTTTAGTTTATTTTGATTCGTCATTTAAATTTAAGTCCGTGACGTATAACTTTAATAATATACATTAAGAATTTTACTTCTGGTGATGAACAAATCATAGAATAAATATTTAAAATGAATGTTATCGAATGCAGTAGTCATAAAAAGGTTATAAACCATACTTAATTTCGGTATTTTAATTGTGAAAATCCAGTACTTACATTGTTTCCAATCAAAAGAAATTTTGAAATTAAATTTGCATTCTGCTGTAGGATGGCGTTTTTTAGATCAGATAATGAGGGCATTTTTTCGTTATATATACTTGCTCTTTTATTTCTTTTTCATTTATTTTTAGAAATGTTAAAGAAATTTTAAATAGCATGGTCATCAATAGGATAATTAAGGGATTTTTTAACTATGTTATGATGATTAAATAATTGATTGGGTCCATATGGAAAAATAGTTTTGTGTGCACATATGAATTCATTTCCAAGGAACAATCTGTCCTTGATAACGTACATGGTTTCGGAAATGTTTTTCACTTTTTTCAATTATATTCTTTTTCTTATAAGAGAATCTTTGGGATCCCGAAAGGCCTAGCTCTATGAGCAAATTTTTCTGTGTGTAACTTTTCATCTTATACAAAATTCATGCATTTACACCAAATATGCTTATGCAGTAAGCAAAGGGATTAGTTCCTTAAGTACCTGTATTACATATATGATTTATAACACTTAAAATAAATTTCAATCTAAGGGTGTAGTTAAAGGATTACATTCACCAATCTTTCACCACATGTAAATATTTTTCAATTGCTTTCCTTATATGAGGAACAGGGAAAGACGTGCATTTCATACTTATTTAGTAACTGTTTTATTTATAATGTTTTTTTATAATTTTCACAAGCTTGTCATATAGTCAATTTTGATTTCGAATTTTCACTATTTTCAATAAATGTTTCAAATGATTTCCAGACCATTTTCAATAAATGTTCAATCTCTGGTATTTATAATACAAGTAAATAAAAATTCTTAATAGATATATATATATATATATATATATATATATATATATATATATATATATATATACACTCCTTTGCGAAAAAAGAAGCACCATGAAGGAAGTGACAGTTTTTATTGAAATTAAATATGCGTACAGCTCATACACAGGTAATGAAATGATTACAAAATCAAGACTGCAAGACCCATCTATGGATAGCAATTGCACGTTAAATTTTCAAATCATTAATTGGTGAAACTCCACTTCTCGGTAATACATGCTTGTATACGTCTAGGTAGGGAGTGATAAAATATCTCAATGCCATCCTGTGATACATTCTGCTAGGCATTCCTCAATTGTTGCTCCAGATCTGATCTACTACATTTCGGGGTGCCCCAATCTGGCACCCTTACATGTCCCATATATGTTCGTTTTAGCAAACGATCTGATGAACTTGTTGGCCAAGGAACAGTATCAACAGCGCGGAGATAATCCACATATATACAAGCCGTATGTGGCATGGCATTATCTAGTTGGAAAATGGTCCTAGAATATTGTGCCATGAATGGTAACGCAAATGGCCGTAGGATTTCCTCAACATATCGTTGAGCTGCTAAATTTGTACGAAGGCTCACTAGGGGCGACCTGCTGTCCTAAAAGATAGCACCCGTCACCATTACACCAAGGGTAATGGCTGTGTACCTGTGTAAAACAAAGGTTGATTGGGGCCGCTGACCCTGCTGCCTTCACACACGTACCCGATGGTCATCTGCTGAAAGACTGAAGTGTTATTCATCGCTGAACACTATAAGCTGCCACTGCTGGAAGCCATGACGCTTGGCTACAACACCACTCCAAACGACACTGTCGATTTTGTGGGGTTATGGGCAGGCATCTTTTAGGTCACCATGAACGTAAACCCACCTCAGTCAAAAGTCGTGAGATGGTGGAAGATGCCACGGGTGGTATGGAAGACGCTGTAGCAAGTTGGATGGCGGTCAATGATGCCGTTGGGCCAGTAAAAAAGTGGAGTAGTAATTACTTGGAGCAGTTAAGTGGAATTAAGTGGAGTACTAGAGACATTTAAATTATTCCAAACACTGTGGTTTTATATATATATATATATATATATATATATATATATATATATATATATATATATATATATATATATATATATTTGATCTGTTAATCTGAATGTTGATTGTATGAAATATTTCAACCATGTAAACAGCATAATTGATTTGAATTAATGTGTATAATTATATAATAATAATGCAGTCGCTCTAAGCAGAGCACAAACTCTGATGAATTGTAAATTGATAAACAAACAACTCTTGGTGTTATAACAGTGTATGTGAGACTGTAAAAGTTAGACTGTAAGCGTTAAAAAGACTGTAAGCGTTAAAATGATGCGTAGAAATGGTAATTATAATTCTATCACTGAAAACAAAGTATTGCATATCGGTACAAGGAGTGTAATTCTTTGTTTTCAGTGATAGAAATTTTTCAAATATTAAATTGTATTTTTATGTCGTTCAAACTTGTCAAATTTTACAAACATTAAGAATTTATTTGTAAAATAATGTTATGAATGTTTTAATATTTTACATTTAACGAACTCATTTGCTAAAATAGTAATTTTAGTCTTATTCGATACGTCTCAGCTTCAGGATCAACGTAAAATTCGAAAATTCAGTTATGGTTGATGAGTCAAAGGTGTTTTCAAAAAGACTTACAATACTTTGATTAATGTATGCCGTTCCATTTTATGCTCAAATTTGAAAGAGATTTTGGTATTCAGAACTTTTATTAACTGTTTGGTGTGACATTTAATGACCACCATCCACACGCAATGGGTTGATAACATGGAACCATTTCCGAAATAAACCATATGAGGAAAATTAAATTCGCGTAAAATAGGATCGTGTTGATAGAGAAATACAGAATATATAAAAGGAAAGAAAACTGATTCTTGATACGTTTTATATTTTACATTTCATGAACTCTTTTGCTAGAATTGCTGCAGTAAATTAAATTAAGTTATCCGTCTTCTGCAATGCATACTCTTTGAAATATCAAAGCAGCTGTTTCAAGATTTAAATTTCCATTTCACTTAAATGCACATCCTATTGAAAGAGTTAGATATTATTTGTTGTTTTCTTAAATATTTTCCTAATTGTCTTGTAAGTATATAATTCATAATAATTATATTTTTCTACTAACATTCTATAAGTCAATTTTTAATTATTCTTTTTAATTGTGGTTAATTTTTTCAATTACGTAGCAATTATTCCAATATTTCGTTTACTATAACATATTTCGATGAAATATATTTTGCATCCAATGTTAAAAATAATATAAGTGACAGATAGCAATGGAAAATTAAGCAGTTATAACAGATGTATAACACGTTGAGATACAAATATTTTAGAAGTACTTTTATATTTCAGCATTTAAAATACAATACACTTGACGCTTAGCTTGATACTAAGGAATACTATAATAATATGAGCTAAACGGGTTCATTATAACATGATATTATGTGACAGGCAATGCATTGACAATAAATGAAATTCAGCACAAAATATAAGATATTATTTTATCTAAAATAATTTGTAGAAGTAACATAATACATACCAAAATGCACAAGTAATGTCCTTCAGCCTGGTCACTTCTTAAAAAATCTGATGTGGGCAGCACCTGACTTTCATTATATAATGTAATGAATTTACTACTTTTGCAGTCAAAAAAAAAGGTTTTTCTTATAGTAGATACTAATATTCTTTCCAAGATATGAATTTTCGACAATTAGTCGTCAGTTTCATTGATTTAGCGTCATTTTTATCCATTTGGCGAGATTTTCGTTAATTTGGCAACATTTCAAAAAGTCGCCAAGTTGGCGACATTCCGCCAAATTCGTCGTCAAAATCTCGCCAAGCGTTATGCACTAAGAAATAAGTTATTCTTACAGCAGATAAATGACTATTGGCGTTCAAATACAAAAGTATTATTCAAAGTATCTTTCTTCATGAATGGAATGAGCTAGATCCACGAGAATGACGTCACCCAATTTATCGCATGGTATTACATATGAAGAGTGAACATGTTTCTCAAAAGGAAATATTTTTTTTATTTTATATGACTTTTTGATAATTTTTTTGAAAAATGCACAATATCTCGAGAACGGTTCATATTAGCTTTCTAAAATTTATGTCAAACGTTTTCTAATGAAAAATTACATAAGAAATGTCTATTTGCGTAACTTTATTAGCGGTTTTGATTTTTTGACGATTTTTTCAAAATTCTTTCGAAAATTTAGGGAGGTTCTGTACATTCGATTGCGTATAAAAACAATAGGCTTCCAGTGTTTACGGATTGTGATTTTCGTACCAAATTTGGTTCGAATCGGTCCATTCGTTCGTCAGTTATCGTCTCCACAGGCTCACTGACACACACACAAGCACACACACAAACTTTCACACACACACACACAAACATCACTTCAAAAATGTTTGATTCGTGATCAGGGATGCTTGAAACGTGCTCTCCCGTCGAAAACTCGAATTCGAATTTTCGACCCCGTCACAATATTTTCCTTATACATTATGTATATAAGGAAAGTAAAAATATCTTAACAGCAATAGATACTGGTGCAGACAGAATCATTCTTTATGAAGTAAGATTAATGCATCAGTACACTGTTGATTCATCGCAGGGGAAATACGTAAGCTGCTGTGTCTGAGTACTTTAGCTCGGGGGCCACGCAAAACTCGAATCAGCCGGATCTCAGTCCAAATAACCATTCCAGTACGGATAAAATGTAAACATCTTTATTTGTAACTGAACTTTTTTTGTATTGGCTTTTTAAAATAATATTGAGAGGTTTTAATCATGATATTTTGGGAATTCCCCTTTGAAATTTTGATGATTTTTAAGGATGAATGCCTAGAGCTCCGGGGTCTTGTCCAAGTTAATTTTCTGGGACTAAGGTAAATAATGAGACATATTAAAAGCTGTCTAAAATTTTTTTCTCATAAATTGGCCCAAATTATAAGGGACTCCCAACATAAAAGTATTACATTTGATTCAGAAGTGCAATATTTTTTTCACTTTTAGTTAGAAAAATATTTATAAAGCAAATTTACTGCAATTTTAGGAGAAGATTGTTCCTCCTAATAAAAGTTAGTGTAGATTTTTTTGGAGATCCGGGTCCAATAGGCCTACTAGGAAAGACCCCATTAACTAGTTTTGTTTAGACTGAAATGAAATATTAACTATATTATTTAAACAAATTGTAAAATATTAACTATATTATTTAAAAAAATTTAAACAAATTGTAAATAAAAGCAGTAAGAATTTAGAGATATAAATTTGGATATGTTTTGCTCATTCCTTCTTTATGGCTTGTATCGATAATTTTTCAACATATAAATACTCTGTGTTAGTTTAGTATGTTCAGGAACTTATTTTTTGTGATGGGGGAGTCAAAGTCATTGTTTGGCCCCGGATAGAAATTATCTGAGTTAACCCTGTTTAGCGTTGCCCACTCGCTACGTGGTAAGAAAAGAATCTAATTATGTAATTTCTTTTAATCGCTGTTGACAATTTAGTTTTAAGAAGAGGATTAAATTTATAAAAATTAAACTTATCAACTGTTCTTATTAAATAAAACATCTAAATTTTTAGTGAAACATTTCTTGACCTGATGATTTTCAGTAGGTTTTGAATAGAATTAAGAATTTATTATTTGTTATAAAATTTTTATTTTTATTTTCTATAATTTTTCAACATATTGATACTCTGCGTTAGTTTAGTATATTCAGGAACTTACTTTTGTGATGGGGGAGTCAAAATCATGTTTGGCCCCGGGCAGAAATTATCTGAGTTAACCCTGTTTAGCGTTGCCCACTCGCTACGTGATAAGAAAAGAAACTGATTACGTATTTTCTTTTAATCGCTGTTGACAATTTAGTTTTAAGAAGAGGATTAAATTTATAAAAATTAAACTTATTAACTGTTCTTATAAATAAAACTTCTAAAATTTTAGTGAGACATTTCTTGACCTGATGATTTTCAGTAGGTTTTGAATAGAATTAAGAATTTATTATTTGTTATAAAATTTTTATTTTTATTTTCTATAATTTTTCAACATATTGATACTCTGCGTTAGTTTAGTATGTTCAGGAACTTACTTTTGCGATGGGGGAGTCAAAATCATGTTTGGCCCCGGGCAGAAATTATCTGAGTTAACCCTGTTTAGCGTTGCCCACTCGTTACGTGGTAAGAAAAGAAACTGATTACGTATTTCCTTTTAATCGCTGTTGACAATTTAGTTTTAAGAAGAGGATTAAATTTATAAAAATTAAACTTATTAACTGTTCTTATTAAATAAAACATCTGAATTTTTAGTGAAACATTTCTTGACCTGATGATTTTCAGTAGGTTTTAATTAGAATTAAGAATTTATTATTTGTTATAAAATTTTTATTTTGATTTTCTATAATTTTTCAACATATTGATACTCTGCGTTAGTTTAGTATGTTTAGGAACTTACTTTTGCGATGGGGGAGTCAAAATCATGTTTGGCCCCGGGCAGAAATTACCTGAGTTAACCCTGTTTAGTGTTGCCCACTCGCTGCGTGGTAAGAAAAGAAACTGATTACGTATTTCCTTTTAATTGCTGTTGACAATTTAGTTTTAAGAAGAGGATTAAATTTATAAAAATTAAACTTATTAACTGTTCTTATTAAATAAAACTTCTAAAATTTTAGTGAGACATTTCTTGACCTGATGATTTTCAATAGGTTTTGAAAATAATTAAGAATTTATTATTTGTTATAAAATTTTTATTTTTATTTTTCTATTGAAATGTAAAAAAAGAGATAATAAGATTTATAATTTTTTTATTAATTACTTTAATTCTCGATGTAGGAAAGTTTAAACATAATATTTTTCTTAGACATCTTAGGTGTATATTTCTTAGACAGAGTAGGTGTCATGTGGTTGGTTCTAAGAAACAAAATATTTCTAACATAATTGAATTCAGAACTGTAGGCATCAACCGAAGACTGCTTAATTGTTAAAAGCACACATTGAGTTACATATTATATAACTGAAAATTATCAAATACATTAATTTACACAATTCATTGTTTAAATTATAACAAAAACGTTGCATTCAATCAAACCCGTTCAATAGAAACATAAACATCTGGCGGAAATACACCGTTACAATTTTGAATTTTTAAGGAATATTTTTACTACAGAAAAGACATTTCCTTACAGAAATTTGGAAAATATTAAATCACAAACTATGTGGATATAATTATTTAGAAGCGAAGCATCGAAGGACCATTCTTTCTAAAATTTATTTACACATTCAAATAAGTGAATAACTTCATATTTTATATTTCAAAAACGCTTCTTTTTGGAAGATATGAAGGCATTAATTAAACAAAATTCCCTCCCCCTTTTTTACAAACAGAACTTTTCAGGCATCAAACACAGCTGTTATTAGAGATAAATTTCCATTGTATTTTAATGCGGACAACGTATAAATAGTTCATACTGTTTTTGTTTCTCTTACGGCTTTTCGTATTGTTCCAATTTTATTTATGGCGAATTAAATTTTTAAACTATCTTTAAATGCATAAAATATCCTTTCTTTTATTATTTTCTTTGCTTTTCTATATTTTTTACGTTTATATGAAAAACTTTTAAGCCATCGACGATTGTGTGAAACTCCCAGGAATAAGACTTAAACAGCCGATTATAAAAAATGTTTTGAGGTGAATATTTTGGAATTTTATACTTTCTATAATTTTATGCTTTTCTATATTCTAGATTATGTAATTAATATATACTATGAATGAGTCAGAAAGCAATGAATAGGCTTTTGTATGAGATTATACATTTATGGCATCTCTAAATATGGATAAATGAGTTCTTTATTGATTTATGGGTGGTTGTCTATCTCTAAATCTGTCAGTCAGTAAGTTTCGATGCTGAATATTTCTCGAACTAAGTTTTATCTTTTAATCGTAGAATAGTAAAACTGTATATTTGTCCTCTCGTCCTCAGTGAGGATGTAATACTCTCTTATTTAACTATTTTGATAGACTCGCGTAAATAAGTTTGTTTGATACGTCATAAATACTTCATTCTCCATCTCAGCGGGCGCAACACACCCAAATTAAACACATTTGAGACTTTTTAAATACACCTTCGATACGGCCTAAATACACCTTTCCTCTTTGCGGGAGTGTAATATGTCCTAAATATTCTCTTTTGATGCCCGAATTCTACCTATTTAAATGGGGAATATTAAACTTTATTGAAATCAATATAAATTTTTCCAAATAAAAATACTTACACCCATAAAAAATTCCTGGGACTCCCCAGTTCCTTCACAGCAAAAATACCTTTAACGCTCCAAAACTATCTTACGTTATCTCAGCTTCCAAACAACTACTAAACGCTATTAAACATTGCTGCACATTTTTTGTAGTTTCGTCTGTCCTCGCAAAAGAGAGAAACCTGTAAAGCAATAACTGTAGCGATCTGCACTTCAGCTTTTTATAAGAGATTTCATATGAAAATTTATAGAAAATTCAATATTATAATAATTATTTTTTATTTGAATGCAAAGTTATCATACAACATTTATGCTAAAAAGTGTAATTGTGCGACTCTTCAAATTTCGAATGTTATAATACGCATATTAAAATTTTCATATTTCGATGAATTTTCTTTTAAATAAATATGAAGTACTTTTCTCACGGGTTCTCTTAAAAATTCGCTGAAAAGATATTTTCTCGATCTTTCCGATAATGTCATGATGGAAACTCTGCGATAATAGTTTTCATTTCTAAGAAACCGATTGTGTGATAATCGCCAAAAATGATGGGTCAATATTTAATAACTAAAAACGAATTAAAAACAATATCGTCGCTGTGCTTCCTTTTCGAAATCGAGGTACCCCTGTAACAAATTACATGGCTCTGGGTCACTTAAATTTTCCGCTACATGACCAACAAACAAACAGACATCTTCTTTTATTATTAAAGCAGAAATTCATGAATAATGCTTACTTTGAAATTCCCTCCTTGTCATATTGAATCAACAGAATCAAAATGATAGTATAATATACAATACACAACTGTTAAAGCAATTTACCTGATAGAACAAAAAGCACACATTATTAAAATCAATCTGCAAAAGAATATAATATTAATGTTTGAAAAGGTGTTATATCAAAGGAATGGATGCTTAAAAAGGTGCGTGTGTTCAGTGTTTGAGAAACACTGATAAGAGCAAGGTGTCAAATGTGACAAAGGACGGTACCAGATTCCTTCTCTTTAAGGTATCAGAAAACTCAATCAGTAAAACACCAATCTGGGAATTAACTCTAGGTTTTCACCTACCGAAACAACCGGTCGTCCATCTTGTTGCTCCAAGTCCTCTGGACGAGCCGGACGGCCTGGGGCTTTCACCTACCGAAACAAGTGCTGTGGCAAAATCAACTAGTCAATAGAAAGACACTACGCGCGCACCAATTCTTTGAAAGTTGAGAAATATATATTTTATAAAACGCGCTTTCTGTTTTTACTGGCAAGTCGATTTTGTGATAGTGACCTTCAATTAAATTAAGGCGTAAGTGTTCGGGTTTTCGTATCTTGCCTTGTTATGATTTTACTATCCTACCCGAGCAAATGTATAAACTTTGGAAAAAAAAATTCTAATGAAAATAAAAACAAGGTATATGAAGAATACAAATGTATTATTCATTTAAGCAAATATGTTATGTTTAAAAAATTCTGATGGCTGTACGAGAATGTGAGGTTTTCTACCGAGCCTGGATAAATTTGTCGCTTGTAAATTTGTAAATTGAGAGCTCGAGGCATTCCCTAAGTTTGACCTATGTATTGACTGGGGACATGACTCGGTATGACTCAATACTTTGTCGTTTCCCAATATCTTTGAAACATTAAATGCATGTCCTATTTGCAAATTTATTTTTTCGACACCAATGTAACCGATGTTGGTACCAATGTAAATGCAATTAATTTTAGTGACAGCAACATAGAAAACTAAAGTTTAGAATAATTAAAAATTGTGTTGTCTATTTTAATACAGTTAACTTGTAGAGACGATAACAAAAGACACAACAATAACAATGTAGCAGTCGTAATTAATTCTATGTATTATGTCTCTTTCATTTCTATGTTACACTAGAGCATAAAACTTAAAATTAATTCGTTTCCAAATTTCCGAATCAGGTTTTTATTTAAAATGCACTTAACGTACGATAAAAGAATTAGGCATGCATTGTATTTATCAAATGCTATACTTAGAATTCGAACAACATCGAATTTACTTGATTTGAATTTTTTAATTTCTTTTCACATTATTTAAATATTTAGTATGTAAAAACATTTTCAAAAGAATTATTTTAGAATTATCAAATGTTTCACAGGAATTCAACAGGAATCAGTTTTTTAAAATGCTTCATAGGAAAAAATTAAATAATGTGTAAAATTTATTTGAAATACAAGCAAAATAAGCAAAATAAAAGATATAAACCTTTAAATTATTTTTCATAAAAATTTTCAAATTTACTTAGCGGAACACTTTACGGAAATATTTACCAAAAAAAAAACATGAATCCGTCATGCTTTTTCTTATTTTAATTTTATGGTTCACGCTGAATAATTCTTTTCAGTTATTTTAAGTATTTTCCAAAAGCATGAAGAATTAAGTCTTAGTAAACTAAATTTGACAATAACATAGTCGGAAAATGCAAAAGCTAAACAAAAATATTTTTTATGCACACAGCGACAAAAGTAGTTGGTTTGGATTGAAACATTTGCATTTTACTTTATCTAAATTACAATCATCTAGACAAAATAATTCAGAACCGGAATTTTCACTAAAAAGTGTTTTATCTCATGGCATATATGCTCTTTAGAACTTTGAAGATAAGTTATTGGAATCAACTATATCTAGTTTTATGTTCTCTCAAATACGATTTATTCCTCATAACACAAACAACTAGACCATTGTTTGACCTGCTGCATATATAAATACCATACGGATGTCAAGTTGGACATCCATATGGTACTTGACATCCATGTAACATTACATGTTTCCAAAAATGCATCCAAAACGCAATCAGGGTTTAAAGGCGAGACCCAAAAAAGTAAAAGAGCAAAATTTTATTACTGAGCAGAGGTAAATTTAAATTTACCTGGAATAGGCTGTGAAAACCATTGTGTAGAGTACATACTTATGCTGTTCTCTTTACTTGTTATTTTTTTCTATTTCACAGAACAAAATCATCAATAAGTGATTTTTGTTGAGAATACGATAGTTTGAGTACATTTATAAAGACTATATTTCAAAAAACCGCTCGTTTCTGGGTGAAACTTCTTTGAGTTTTACTGCTGAAATTGTAATTTAATTTTTATGATTTTAATTGAGTGATAATCTTTTGAAAGTATAATTTTATCTTTACGTTATAAACCTTTAATATGGTGAACTTAGACTCTAATTGTTTCTAAGTTTAATTTGGGAAAATACTCTGACACAACTGAGTAACAAAGTGTCTTTGATTTGTATAATAGACGAATATTGTTCATACATTAATGAGAGATCCTCTGCAACTGTTAAATACTACAACCTTCTTCACATCGACATCTTAAAATGTGGCATGATAGTAGGGCCTTTTCTGCAGCTATTTACTTTACAGCACATAAAAACCATAATTGATAGCAAGTGTTACTCACAGATACACAGTTGTTCGTCAAGAATCTCTAATCAAAAAGGCAATATGAATTATGATCTAAATTGAATAAAATTAAAAGCATTTCATGATGGACTTCGGTTTCATTCATTTGGAAATAGAAACTGAAAACACTCGACAACAGCCATTTATATATAAAAAATGCACTTTTTCCCGTTTTTCTGTAAAACATGTCGATAAATTCTGCGAGACTAATTTTGCGAAATATTGTCAACTTCCCGATATTTTTCTCCAGATTGAAGAAAACATCGTGAAAATTGCAAAAATGCCTCTAAGTTAACTGAAATATTGCGAAATCGATGAAAATGAATTGTTAAAATATATTTTACATATGGACTAAATTGCTTATTTCAGATGCTATCAATACTGATGATTGCTTATTTAAAATTACGTGAAATATAAGTTAATTGGGCCCATCGAAACAATTTTTACATGTTGTCATCCGGAAAAGCGCCAATTGTACAAATCAACATTAGATCATTTTACAAATCAACAAATATACAAATCAACAGTAAAACATCAATTATACATCATATTTTTAATCTGAAAGTAAATTCATTGCCTTATATAGTTATGAACTGCTCACATCATATGCTACCCCTGAAAACCGTGTACTCCCTCTGAAAGTTATATTTTGCCCCTGAACGCCATGTGCTGCCCCTGAATTTCATGTGCTTTATAAAAATAGGCAAAATATTTTTGCTCTCAACTATAAAGTTATTTTATTCCGTTGCAAATAGACTACAAATATATAAACAACTTTTCTTACAATACAAATAGACGAAATAGATTGGGCTAAAATGATTTCAAATAAATTTAATACAAATGAACTGAATTCTATCGTTCTCGACTTCTGTGCCGCCAGATTTTACTCAAATAACCCATACTCTACAAATCCATTCATTCCACTCATTGAAACAAATATTTTAATGCAAACTATACTTTTAATGAAGATTTGAAACTTATTTTCATTTCCCATGTCCTTAGAATAATTTCGTTGCAACATCGACCAATCTTCAAGGATTATTCTTCCCGTTAAAGAATTCGAAATTGGAATTGAAATAAAGGATATATTTTTAAATCAGTTGTTCATTTCAATCCAATTTCCTCTTTCCTGTTCTAATTAAGTTGATGGAATATAATTAGCATGGGCTCAATAGACTTCGGAAACTAGTTTTAAAGTACTTTACTTCTTAACTTTGTGGGAATAATTCTTTACTGCGCCTATGTTTGTTCTTCATGGAAGACTTTGAAATTCTGGACGTTGTACATTTCAAGACATCTATTATAATTTAAGATAAAAATTAGCGTTTTAGCTAATGATTCATTTTTGAATTTAAATATTTATTTCTTGCTCACATATTAAACTCGTAAATCGATAAAATTAACCTTATCATTTTTACTTTCTCTACATATAATGTATCTAGGAAAAGTATTGTGCCGCTGTCTTTCAAATTCGAGTTTTCGAATTCGAACACATTTCAATCATCCATGAACTCAAATCGAATATTTTTGAGATGTGTGTGTATGTATGTTAGATAGCATGTGTATGTATGTTAGATAGCATGTGTATGTATGTTATATAGCATGTGTATGTTACTGTGTGTGTGCATGTTAGAGTGTGTGTATGTTATTATGTGTGTATGTTAGTGTGTATATGTTAGAGTGTGTATGTTAGTGTGTGTATGTTAGTGTGTGTATGTTAGTGTGTGTATATTAGTGTGTGTATATGTTAGTGCGTATGTTAGTGTGAGCATATGTGTCCTTGAGTCTCTGGAAGCGGCGTTTTACGAACGAATGGAGCTATTAAAAAAATTGGTACGAAATTACAATCTGCGACTACAGAAATTCTATTGATTTTGAACGCGATCGAATGTTCTTAAGACCCTTTTCCCAACCATAGAGAGAATTTTTATAAAATCAGATTTGCGGTTTTTTCTAAATTAATTGTCGAAATATGTATAATAAATGTTCAAATTAATAAAACCTTGTTTCATGCATCATTTATAAGATTAAAGGCATTTGGTAAATTTCAGGAATATGATAGATTACTGAAAATTACCACACACTTTTTAACATATAAATGATTAATGATTTTCATTGAAAATAATGCAATGTGATGGTATGTTAGATTGTATCCCCTTTCCTGTTCTAATTAATTTGATTGAACATATTTTCAGTAATATGCAAATATGGTTCTAATAAAACCTGTGACACAGAATATATGAGCGCGAATGAAATTAAATATAAAGAGCTAAAATAAGAGAAGCAAGTTTTGGTAAATTAATCAAAAGGACTGAATATTGAGTCGAAATATTCGCCATGGATAAATTAATATTGACATCATTAAAATAATTATTTTATGCTCGAAAACAATTTCTTTAATTTACTTTATTTATAGAACGTAAATTATTTCATTTATACTATTCAGGCTGTACTGGAAATTTCCAGAACGGCAATTATTTTCAGAACCGTCAATCATAGATATATAGTTTGAATTACAGAAATGTTTCAATAATGTTACACTTTATCTAATAACTGTCTGAATTCGAGAAACATATTTGTCTGCAATATACAAAACCTTATTTTTCCTACAATACATCAATCAAAAATTTTTGAACTGCAAAATGTATTAATATATAAAACACAAAAAAATATTATTTTCGTTTTGAGAAAAATTTACCGATATAATGAAAAATGAATTTTGTGACTTAAATCGCATTTCCTATATCTGCGAACCTATCATTCCTGACTAGCTTTGAGGGGCAGCATAAAATAAAAATAAAACATATCAGATATTTATTTTACATTTTATTGATTGTCGTATCTTTAGGATTGAAAGGGATGTTCAAGGAAGTCCTTTAAGGTAACACGTCCCAGTGGTTAGCGCACGGGACCCAGACTGTCCACTTGTTCACACGGAATACGAACACGTTAAATATGTGGATCCGTAAGTCCTTGCCAGAGGTTGGTGATATTGAAAGGGGGGTACGATCCCTGTGGATGCCGTCCTCACTGAATTCCGGTCTGATTTCCGGTCTTCAGGTCTGTCATACATCGGCCGACCAAACACATACTTTACACCTTTTGGTAGGTGTAGTACAATACTTGTACAACATGTTGCACTCCCAATTACAAATGCCAAGAAAGATAATGAGCAATCTAAATGCAACAGAGGAAACCAATTGAAACACAATCATAGATAAACAGTGTTCATCCCCTTCTGCATCAACGACAAATGGGAGAAGTGGGTGGTATGAAATCAAAGGGGGAAATAAAAAAGTGCCCCAAAATTTTGTTCCAGAAAGTTCAGCAGATCTGAATTTCTACAACGACTAACAACATGTCTCTTGAGTTTGAGCAAAAAAAAAAATATCTACTGTGAGCGCTAAAGAAAGCGTGGCTCAGAAGTGTGATGTGCACTAGAATCTTACAGCATAGTGATTGCGCGAATAAGTGTTGGAATGCAAGAAAGCATAGGTATTTCACTTGTCACTAATTAGCACGAAAGGCACACATTTAACGGTTATCCAATAATGAACAATTTGTTCGTACGAATCTATGTCGTAATAACGAGTTCTTGTATTTTAAACTAAAAGAACTATTTTGAGTTTCGGTAAATTAAAAGAAAGTGTCTAAATATATGTATCAATTATAGTATGTGTGTAAATATGTTTATTAATGAAATATTGGTAGCGCTAGATGTATTATAATAATGGATTTATGAATAGTATTAATAATCAAGACATAAATGGATATCTATAACTTAAATATTAAATAAATTGGTCAAATTTAGATAAGTGTGTTTATTTATATCTTGTGTATTTGTCTCTCCGGCTTGAGAACCGGGAGTTTACATGCTCCACCCTTAGTGAAAGCATAAAGGTAAGTCCTACTATAATAATTTTGATAAGGGCAACTTTACCTTATGACAGTAGAGCAGATGGTCTGGATCGTATAAGAAGGAAGTCCTTTAAAATCTAATAATTTTTTTATAAAGGAGATTATATGTATGAATATATGTATAAAGGAGAATATATTTATAAAGGAGAATATATGCATAAAGGAGAATATATGTATAAAGATTATATGTATAAAGGAGATTATATGCATAATATGGTGGATTTATGAACAAACTTGGTATGACTAGAAGCTATTCAATTTGAATTTAACTACCAATTTCTCAACGACAGCACAGCTGCAAATTTGAGTTGCAATATCTCGATAAATTTTGCTTACAAAAGAATCGAACTTATTTTTCTTTTACTTGTTAATATATTAGGAAATGATTAGCAATTGGAAAATATTGAATTAAAGAATCGTGTAATAAGTTAGATTTCACATATTTTGTACAAATTTCAGATTTAAAACTGCATTAAGATATATTGTAACTTTATTTCAAACTTATTTTGCAATTGAAGTATATATCTACTACTAGGAAATTAAACTCGTTCCAGGATTTAGTAAGCAATTTCCCCTTTTTCACCGAATGCTGTGTATGCAATGCTATTTATTATAACGTGTATGCAATGTTATGTATTTCAATGTGTATGCTATGCTGTGTATTGCAATGTGCATACAACGTGAGTACTTCAGAGAATCTTAATTGTAAATCAAGTAGTAAAATGAAGACATTAAAAATAAAAACTAATTTCCTACTTCTTTATTAGTAATAAATTTTGCTATGAGATACATTTTAACTAGTATTTATATTTCCGTTTGATATATTTAATTACCCTCTTACGACCGGACAAAAGAAACGACATAATTATGAATAATACGCAATTCCTCTTAAAATACAATACGTCTATTTTAAATTATTGTTATGCTAACTAAAAGTAAAGAATGTAGCAAAATTTATTTAACTATTAATGCAAAAAACGATATTTCACAATTAGTTTAGATAAATGTTAATTACCATGATATTAAAGTAGGCCTTCGTTGTATAATAGTACTATAAAAATTTAAATGACCCTGTCATTACCTATTAAGTAAGTAAAAGCTATATTTTAAAGAATGCCAGTTATTTATATTCTTACGAAGACAAATGTGTGTGCATAATTGAAAAAAAATGTTCTATGTTCGCGCTTTTTGAAACGAAAAATCTGGTAATAAAATTGTTAATTGTGTCTAATTCGATTTTCTAAAGAGAAAAGCGTACATGTACAATGTACAGTTTCGTACTAATATCTCTAAATCATACTAAGATACTTTACATTTTGGGATATTTATTTTGAATTATCTACCATGCTTTCTGATTAACAATGTATCAATTAGTGACTATTACAACAATCAAAAAATCTTGATAGAAGCAGCACATGACTTTTGCTAGAAAATCAAATTCATTTTTTTACTTCTAATTTCATGGTGAAGTAAATTGAGTTTAATTGCAGAAAATAACTTGAATACTTTTATAATACCATACCCAATTGGCAGTTTTTATGCATGCTCGTTTCATTTGGCAACTTAATGCACTTTAAGTTATTCAGCTCTCCAAAATTCAAAATTTTTAAAAAATGCAATATCTTGAGAACGATTCATCCTAGAGTCATAAAGTCAGTCTTATTCGCTGTGTTGTCAGAAATTACATGAAGAACAAGTAATTATAATTTATTTTAGAAATTTTATGAATTTCACATTTTCACGATATTTGCAGGCCATTTCGCAAAAAGGGTTTGTTATATTTTTCCAAACCATGCCAAAATCTGATCAGTATCATAATAACTCTCAAGATACTTAACTACCAAATTTTAAGAAATTTCATTAAGTGGTTGTTCACTACAGTGAAACGCTTCTTAAGTTATCCAAAATTAAAAAGCTTAAATATATCGAAAATTGTCTGTCTTGGAGTAATAGGGTTGATCTTATTCATCGTCAAAAATTACGTATAAAGCATGTATTTAATTGATACTTTTGCAGTATTTTATTTTATTTCTTGACGATTTTTGCAGGCCATTTCGCTAGAAAAGTACGGTTCTTTTTGATCGAATACTATCAATTTCTAACCAACGGCAAGGTAAACCAGAAGCAACGTATCTACCATAATTTGTGAAATTTGGTCTATTAGCTTCTCAGTTGGAGTAGATACATACAACTGTTGTAGGTCATTTCGCAAAAACGGCAGGATCTTTTACATCGAATCGTATAAAAATCGAATCGGAGCCAGGGTAATCCACAAGTGACTCATCCACCGAATTTTGTAAAATTTGGTCTGATAGTTTTTCAGCTAGAGTGGATACAGACATGCTTTGCTAGACATTCCGCAAAATAAGGCAGGCTCTCTTATCCCTAACCGTACCAAAAACAAATCAACACCAGGGTCACACACAAGGGACTTACCTACCACGTATTATGAAATTGGGTCCATTAGTTAGTGTGGATACATACATTGCACAGACAAACACATATACAGACATCATATTAAAAACCTTGTGTGGGCTGCACATGACTTTCCTTGTAGACTTATATCCACGTTCTCTTTATTTTAATTAAATTTAATTCACTTTTAATTCAATTTTCGTTCTCATTGGTAACTGGACTTATTCTCAAAGGTGGTGTAGAAAAAATACGAAATAACTAAAATATCTCGAGAACGGCTAGTCCTAGGGTAATGGAGTTGGTCCTATTCGTTTCTTCGTTAAAAATTACGTATAAAACTAGCATTCAATGGATATATTTGAGCTTACGTAATTTTTTATTTTAGATTTTGACGATTTTTTTTGCGGGCCATTTTATAGGAAAAGGCAGGTTATTTTTTTTCGAATCTTACCAAAATCTAATCAGCTTTTCCTATACATTGCCATGTATTTCAGGGAAGTTGAAAATGGTTTCTTTGTATTCTAGAGGTCTTAAAACGTGTATATCCGCCGAAAACTCGACTTGCGCGTTTCGTCAATACTTTCCCTATAAATTAACATGCATAGCAGGGAAAGTAAAAATTGTTATTCATCTTCACCCTCATGGCTCTGATACATTATATCATATAAATACTAGCTAATTACTCAGTATACAAATTCTACAATTTCGTACTAAAATCTATAAATCATTCTAAGGCTTTCAAGTGTTCGGACGTCAAAAGATTTCCATAATGTCGAATAACTGCGTCTGCTTCAGGTTGTATAAATTTCTCAAGTGTTATTTGTAAGGGATTAGAGTTCTCTCCATACGCTAAATCCATCGAAATATATTTCTCCGAGCATTCTTGATTATTCGTGAAAGACGATATTCACATATCGCAACCTTCCCCCTTACTTTAATGAACGTTTTATCAAATGCAAAGAGTTAAGCATGCCTAAGTTCTCTTATATGATAGTTGTAATCATATAAGTTATTGCTTTCGTGGTTTTCACGTTTAGAATAATTGTAAATTACCCGAATAAGCTTTAATACCGATAAGGAGTATGAATATCATATATTCACAATTAAACGCTCTATAGGGTTCCCAGAAAGGTCCTTAAGCACAACAATAACTCTGTAAGGAAACGCCTATGATGTGTACACATTTTGTCTATTAAAAGTAAAATGACCATACTCAATCGAATAAAAATAATAACATTGTTCCTGGTGGCGAATTGAGAAAGGTAGGATAACGGACATGAACACAAAGGTTATCATTTTATCAAATTTAAAGAGCTGCGCATGCTTGTTTCCTTATATGATCGCTGTAATCATTTAAGTTATTGCATTCGTGGTTTCACTTTTAGAATAATCGCAAATTACGTTTCTGATAGTTTGCCAAAATTATCAACAAAGTAGCTGACAAAAGTGAGCAGAAATTGCAGAATGTTTTACACATTATGAATAAATATATATGAATAAAATAACAGAGGTGGTGATTGAAAATATTTAATTTTGTAGAAGAAATTGAACCATTGCCTTTGTAGATCTTCGTCATATATACAGTTGACTGATTGGCTAAGGGACACTTATATAGATCAAAGTACAGATTGTAAAATCTTTAAACTTTGCATATACTTTGGAATTGACCTATAAGGGATGAGACAAATCTAAAATATTAAAATTTTATTCAAACTATATATAAATCCCGAATTTTTTTTTATCTAACATGGTTTCAACTATAACTCAAACCGCTAGACGCCCAAAATTCATATCCATACCATACACAAAAACATATATCCTAAATATTTTTAATTAATTCTATGGATGTATAATCAACCGTTGAGATATTTTAATTTATAATTACAGAAGACGATTTATTTTATTACATGTCATCATTGAATTTATTAATACTCATTTTTTACTTTCCTTGCAATACATGGTAATGTATAGGGAAAGTATTGGAATCATGCCGAAAATCACAACTCGAGTTTTCGACGGATTCTACACGTTTCGAGACCTCTAGAATACGAAGAAACCAGTTTTAGCGTGGCGTCTGTGTGTGTGTCGGTTTGTCTGTCTGTTTGTGTGTCTCTCTGTGCAATGTATGTATCCACTCTAACTCAAAAACTAATGGACCGAATTTCATAAAAGTTGGTAGGTCACTTGGGTATGACCCTGGTGCTGATTAGTTTTTGGCACGATTCGTAAAAACAGAATCCGCCTTTTTTTGCGAAATGGCCGTAAAAATTTCATGTATCCACTCTAGCTAAAATACTAATTGACCAAATTTCACAAAATTTGGTAGATAAGGTACTTGCACAATACTCTGGTGCTGATTAGATTTTAGTATTAATCGGAAAAGAACAACCTGTCTTTTTTTACGAAATGGCCCGTAAAAATGTCATGTATCCACTCTAACTAAAATATTAATTGACCAAATTTCACAAAATTTGATAGATAAGTTACTTAGGGGATACTCTGGTGCTGATTAGATTTTGGTATTATTCGGAGAATAACAACCTGCCTATTTTTACGAAATGGCTCTCAAAAATCGCAAAACCTAAAAAAAGCTACGTATGTTCAAATATATCAATTAAATGCTTGTTTTATACGTAATTTTTGATGAGGAAAATAATAAGAACAACTCTATTACTTTAGGACTAACCATTCTCGAGATATTTGACATTTTTCGCATTTAGTTATGCCACTTTTAGAAAAATGTCTAATTACCAAATAAAAACAGAAATTGAATTAAAAATGCAAATTTAGTTTTATTTTGTGCAATTAAACTCAATTTAATGAATTATTAAAGAAAAAAATCTGATGTGGGCAACACATGACTTTCCTTATATAATGTAATTAATTTACTACTTTTACAGTAAAAAAAAGTAGGTTTTTCTTATAGTAGATACTAATATTCTTTCCAAGATATTAAATTTTCGACAATTAGTCGTCATTTTTATCCATTTGGCGAGATTTTCGTTCATTTGGCAACATTTCAAAAAGTCGCCAAGTTGGCGACATTCCGCCAAATTCGTCGCCAAAATCTCGCCAAGCGTTATGCACTAAGAAATAAGTTATTCCTACAGCAGATAAATGACTATTGGCGTTCAAACACAAAAGTATTACTAAAAGTATATTTTTTCATGAATGGAATGAGCTAGTTCTACGAGAATGATGTAACCCAATTTATCGCATGGTATTACATATGAAAAGTGAACATGTTTCTCAATAGGATTTTTTTATATGACTTTTTGATAATTTTTTTTAAAAAAATGAACAATATCTCGAGAACGGTTCATGTTAGCGTTCTAAAATTTATGTCAATCGTTTTCTAATGAAGAATTACATAAGAAATGTCTATTTGCGTAACTTTAATAGTGGTTTTGATTTTTTGACGATTTTTTCAAAATTTCATTCGAAAATTTAGGGGGGTTCTTAACATTCGATTGCATATAAAAGCAATAGGCTTCCAGTGTTTACGGATTGTGATTTTTGTACCAAATTTGGTTCGAATCGGTCCATTCGTTCGTCAGTTATCGTCTCCACAGACTCACTGACACACATACACACACATACTTTCACACACACACAGACATCACTTCAAAAATGTTTGATTCGTGATCAGGAATGATTGAAACGTGCTCTCCCGTCGAAAACTCGAATTCGAATTTTCGACCCCGTCACAATACTTTCCTTATACATTATGTATATAAGGAAAGTAAAAATATGAATTTGAGTCTGCAGGGAAAGTCATGTGCTGCCCACATCAGATTCGTCATTGTGGTAATAAGGTATATCAAATTCCAAAATCGTCTGCTTGCTATTCCTCACATCATACCATTGAAAAACACGACTATGATTAATTTTGTCTATCTTAAAATATCTGGAAAAGTTTAAAATCAGGCAACATACAGTGGTCGGATGTGAATTATTGTTTTACCACCACGATTTTCTTGTTAAAAGAACTGTTATAAAATGTGAGCCATTTTTGTGCTCACATGTTTTTTTTCAGTGGCCAGGCAATTGACTTTTTCATCATTCGCCCATACACCGGCCTGAACCTTTCAGCCGTCATATGACGTTGCTCCAGCGCAGCAGTGGGGGTAGAAACACACCACACCCAACGACACAACATCCATGCCTGAAGGTGGGACTCGAACCCACAACCCTGGGGCCGAAAGATCGCTAGGAAACGCTTGCCTTGACCGTTCGGCCACCCCGTCGGCTGTGCTTAAATGTAAAACACTTTTCCATATTCAGAACTTCCCATATTAACACCAAACGTACCGAAACTCAATATATACCTATTAGTAACGTAACCGGTCAAAGGACCGACTTTTTGATAAAAACTTTACTTTTTCTGATTAAATGCAGGTAATAGTGATGTTAGTAAGGAAATATTGAACAAAGTAAATGTAAAGTAATAGACTCCATTCGGTTCCTAAAACTCGATTTTTTTTCTTCGATTGTGCATGTTCCTATATGTTTCATACTACGTTGGTCAATTATCAACGAAAGTGCAGTTTTCATTTTACCCTTTATAATATCACGTTTTGTATATCCCGTTGAACCTGATTCTTACCTGAAAATGTTATGAAGTGCTGCTCTCCCAGATGTATCAGCTATTTGCATTTCTTCCCAAACACTGCCATCAATCTAAATATACTGCTCATTTTTGCATCCTCATCTTCAGAACTTGAAAATAATCTCATTCGTTTTCGTCCTCTAAGTATTATATTCACGATATTCTCCTCTCCATCGTCAGTATCGGTTGCCTCACCCTCAGTGTCTAATAGATTATTATCATTTTCAAATAATATATCTTCACTTTCAGAAAGTTCACCTTCCTCAATTTCCTAAAACTCTTCGCCTATGTTATTTATTTCTTCTAAGAACTTGGTGTTTCTTGAATGTTTAGACATTTTTACATGGTGAAGATTAAGAATGGACTAACGCTGTGAAAACAAAATATAAACTAACTAGCAATGCCACCTTTTTTTGTCACCTTTTCTTGCAACTTAAAATGTTACGCACTTTATTGAAATTTTAACGCACAATTATTTTAAATTAAACTTACTACGCAACAGTCCTTGCAGAAATGTGCAAGAAACGGGTGGAAATATGTGGAATGTGCATATACAGGGATGGAATGTGCATATACATGTGCAGGCTGTTTCTAAAGTCTCACAACCCACATTTCGTTTGATATTTCTCAATACAAAAAATCTGATGTGGGCAACACATGACTTTCCTTATATAATGTAATGAATTTACTACTTTTACAGTAAAAAAATGAGTTTTTCTTATAGTAGATACTAATAGTCTTTCCAAGACATTGAATTTTCGACAATTAGTCGTCATTTTCATTGATTTAGCGTCATTTTTTATCCATTTGGCGAGATTTTCGTTAATTTGGCAACATTTCAAAAAGTCGCCAAATTGGCGACATTCGACCAAATTCGTCGCCAAAATCTCGCCAAGCGTTATGCACTAAGAAATAAGTTATTCTTACAGCAGATAAATGACTATTGGCGTTCAAATACAAAAGTATTACTCAGAGTATCTTTTTTTCATGAATGGAAAGAGCTAGATCCACGAGAATGATGTCACCCAATTTATCGCATGGTATTACATATGAAAAGTGAACATGTTTATCAATAGGAAATATTTTTTTTTATTTTATATGACGTTTTGATATTTTTTTTAATGTACAATATCTCAAGAACGGTTCATGTTAGCGTTCTAAAATTCATGTTATTCGTTTTCTAATGAAAAATTACATAAGAAATGTTCATTTGCGTAACTTTATTCGTGGTTTTGATTTTTTCAAAATTTCATTCGAAAATTTAGGGGGGGTTTTGAACATTCAATTACGTATAAAAACAATAGGCTTCCAGTGTTTACGGATTGTGATTTTTGTACCAAATTTGATTCAAATTGGTCCATTCGTTCGTCAGTTATCATCTCCACAGGCCCACTCTGACACACACACACACACATACTTTCACACACACACACACATACACACAGACATCACTTCAAAAATGTTTGATTCGTGGTCAGGGATGCTTGAAATGTGCTCTCCCGTCGAAAACTCGAATTTTCGACCCCGTCACAATACTTTCCTTATACATTATGTATATAAGGAAAGTAAAAAGACAAAAGTATGAAATATTCACAGTAAATAGTTTATTGTCTGCATAACATCGTGCGTTACAACAAATGCTGAAAATGACAACCATTTGCTGCCAAGCTCTACTCGACGACAGGTATTTGTAGCCACACGATGCAGCATATCGGTGGGAATGGTCGCAGTGATGTTGCGGATGTCGTCCTTTAAGGCTTCGATTGTCTTTGAATTGTTTGCGTATACACGTTCTTTGAGATAAGACCAAAAAGAAATCAGGGGCAGTAAAATCAGGGGATCTGGGTGGCCATAGTCCACGTGAAATGACCCTATCACCAAACACTGATTCAACGATTGCAAGGGATTTTCTTGAGGTTTATCCGGTGGCTGAATTTTTTGACTACACGAAGTATCGATTATTTATTCAGCACATTTCGTTTTTCAAAATGTTTGGGAAACGCTGAACGAACAGCCTTGTAAGAATAGTCCCCAAATAATGCTCCATAATAAATACACGCTTCGGTAAACTGAGCTCTATTTGAGAACTATGTGAACTGACTCTGTACTAACAACGCCATCTATTGTGCATTATATGATGTATAAATAGCGCGAAATTCAAACATCTGTCTTTATATTTATGAGAGATATCAACCGAAATGTGGGTTGTGCTACTTTAGAAACATCCTGTACATCACATTTTCTGACCTAATAACCTTATGAGGCAATACATTTTCCCCCGGTCAAATGCGCGGTCGCGGTAGATAGTAAAATATGTATCTTTATCATATAAACACAGGATGGAAGAAAATAAATATTGAAAAATTGATAGTATACATTTAATAGTAAAAATCATAAAGTCAAGTAAACAAAAGCGATAACATTATATGCGAATTTTCTAAATGTTTACAACCGGTCATTTGACCGGTCATGGTACGTTTAGTGTTTAGTGTTAAGTATGTATGCGCCGCACACACTGTACTAGTCATTTTGCCTGGTCGAAGCGTGGGTTGAAATATCTAACATATAGTAATCTGAATTGATTTTAACTTCGGTCTATTCTTGACACATATTAAAAAATCTGATGTGGGCAACACATGACATTCCTTATATAATGTAATGAATTTACTACTTTTACAGTAAAAAAATAGGTTTTTCTTATAGTAGATACTAATATTCTTTCCAAGATATTAAATTTTCGACAATTAGTCGTCATTTTCATTGATTTAGCATCATTTTTATCCATTTGGCGAGATTTTCATTAATTTGGCAACATTTCAAAAATATCGCCAAGTTGGCGACATTCCGCCAAATTCGTCTCCAAAATCTCGCCAAGCGTTATGCACTAAGAAAAAAGTTATTCTTACAGCTGATAAATGACTATTGGCGTTCAAATACAAAAGTATTATACAAAGTATATTTTTGCATGAATGGAACGAGCTAGATCTACGAGAATGATGTCACTCAATTTATCGCATGGTATTACATATGAAAAGTGAACATGTTTCTCAATAGGAATTTTTTTTTTATGTGACTTTTTCATAATTTTTTTGAAAAATGCACAATATCTCAAGAACGGTTCATGTTAGCGTTCTAAAATTTATGCCAATCGTTTTCTAATAAAAAATTACATAAGAAATGTCTATTTGCATAACTTTATTAGCGGTTTTGATTTTTCGACGATTTTTTCAAAATTTCATTCGAAAATTTAGGGGGGTTCTGAACATTCGATTACGTATAAAAACAATAGGCTTCCAGTGTTTACGGATTGTGATTTTTGTACCAAATTTGGTTCGAATCGGTCCATTCGTTCGTCAGTTATCGTCTCCACAGACTCACTGACACACACACATACTTTCACACACACACACACACACACACATACACACACACAGACGTCACTTCAAAAATGTTTGATTCGTGATCAGGGATGCTTGAAACGTGTTCTCCCGTCGAAAACTCGAATTCGAATTTTCGACCCCGTCACAATACTTTCCTTATACATTATGTATATAAGAAAAGTAAAAACTATGGCTTTTAACTAACAAATACAATTATAACAAGAAAGATCAATCATGCATAAAGCATTGATTATGAAATACTTTCCAACTTCAATGGAATTTCATTTAAACATCTCTAAAATGCGATGCATTCCTCGGTAATATTTTAAAATTTTTCACAATACTACATTAATTTATTATATTTGAAACCTTAAAACTTCATCGAAAAAAATGAGCTTCATTCAAATGACAGCATTGTAATAAAAATCGTCTGGTTTAAACATCTCTAAAATGCGATACATTCTTCGGTAATATTTTTAAAGTTATCATAATATTACAATAATTTATTATATTTGAAAACTTCATCGAAAACAATTGAAATTTATTCAAATGACGCCATCGAAATATAACGCGCCTGGCTCTCTCTATAAAAGCAGCATTTCATTCACAAACGTTTTTCCATTCATTTCATTCATCACGATACTAAAATAATTTATTTTATTTAAAAACTTAAGACCATGGAGGAACAAGGAATTAAACTCTATGCTTAAAACGTCATCGAAAAAAACCGTCCTTCTCTCTGTAAAATCAATGAATATTTCATTCATATCAGCTATATTGCAGACTCCATGAGCAAAATAATTTTGCGTTAAAGAAATGCACTAATTGCTATACAATTCATTCTACATATTTTGCTGTTTATATTTTCCATAAGTGAAAAGTAGGCTTCGCCGTAGAAATAATCAAATTTGCATGATCATTTGAACTCAAATATATTGTAATTGCGTTGTTTCAGTACAGTGATACACAGAATTTAAGCAAATATAAAGCGGTTTTAGGACGGATACAACACTACATATGAATTAAAAATAACTTTAAAAATCCCGATTTTGACACAAGATGGATGCCATATTTTATTTTGAAGTGGGTCATGTGATTCCTTCATATAATGGTCACATGATCGCTTCATATAAAAGGTGTAATTAATATTTTAATTTTTATTTAAAAGCTACTGAATATATTTTGCTATTTTTATATTTCCTAAAACTTTCGAAGCAATTTGTGAATTTTAAATCCGCTTAAAAAATGTTTGAAATATTAGGCTCCGTAGGGTTCAATATATTTCATTTTTTCAACCCGGGTTCAATCCAAAACTAATTGGGTGATATTATTCATTTATATTCCCATAGATCCGACAGACCGTCTGAACAACATACTAAAATTTAATTTTGATAAAGTCATTTTTACGGCCGTTATCGTGCTAACGGACAGACAGACAGACAGAATGAATGAGCAAAGTCATAAACACTTTTCAACTTTGTTGTAAAGTGTTAATAAAACTAATGAATATAATATATGACTAACAAATACAGGTGTAATAAAAAGTATTAATTGATTATAATTGCAACACTGTATCGCTACTTCAATATCCATGCAAGATCTTGACGAAAGATGCTTGTATAATGAGAGCGAATGTTTGAACATATTCAGCAACCGACTAAATAATTAATGCAAATTTTCTCAACGTTTCGATTTTGCATCACTAGTGTTAGACAGACTTTTAAGCACTGAGACATATCTGATTAGTTTCAGTTCGCGATGCATAGCATGAATGGAGATTGTATCTTCATGGAAGAGACAACACACAAGACAGCTAGGTATAGAATATTTTGAAATTAATCCATAGTTTGAAACTTATGCATTCATACCGCGGAAATAGTATAATTTGAGTAAGTTCATGATTATATTAAACTGATGTGAAGGGGTTGAATCAAAAGTAGTAGGAAAATTGGGGAATCAAAAGTTGTATGGAAATTGTGCACAACTAAAATACATTTTTCTTTTTAATTTTTAACACTTTACAACAAAGTTGAAAAGTGTTTATGACTTTGTTCATTCTGTCTGTCTGTCTGTCTGTCTGTCCTTTAGCACGATAACTGCCGTAAAAATGAATTAATCAAAATGAAATTTTAGCATGTTGTTCAGACGGTCTGTAGGACCTATGGGAATATAAATGAATAATATCACCCAATTAGTTTTGAATTGAACCGGGGTTGAAAAAATTAAGTACATTGAGCCCTATGGGCCCTAATTTTTCAAACATTTTCTAAGCGGATTTAAAATTTAAAAATTGCTTCAAAAATTTTAGGTAATATTCAAATTGTTCCATAAAATATATAAAAAAGAAATTCAGCGAAATATATTAAGTAGTTTTTTAAATAAAAATTAAAATATTAATAACACCTCTTATATGAAGCTATCACGTGACCATGATATAAAAATATCACGTGACCCACTTCAAAATGATATATGGCGTCCATCTTGTCTCAAAATCGTGATTTTTAAAGTTATTTTTAATTCATATTGAGTATTGTATTCGTCCTAAAACCACTTTATTTTTGCTTAAATTCTGTGCATCTATATACTGAAACAACGAAATTACAATGTATTTGAGTTTAAATGCTCATCCAAATTTGCTTATTTCTACAACGAAGCCTATTTTTCACTTATGTAAAATGCAAACAGCAAAATATGTAGAATGAGTTGTATTAGAATTGCTGTATTTCTTTAACACAAAATCATTTAGTTCATGAAGTCTGCATAGATGATATGAATGAAATATTCACTGATTTTACAAAGAGAAGGACGATTTTTTTCGATGAAGTTTTACGCATAGAGTTTACTTACTTGTAGCTCCATGGTCTTAATTTTTAAATAAAATAAATTATTATAGTATTGTGATGAATGACATGAATGGTAAATTATTTATGAATGAAATGTTGCTTTTATAGGGAGAGCCAGGCCTGTTATTTTTTCTATGACGTCATTTGATTGAATTTCAGTTGTTTTCGATGACGTTTTCATATATAATAAAGTATCGTAGTATTATGATAATTCTAAAATTATTACCGAGGAATGTATCACATTTTAGAGATGTTTAAACTAGGCAATTTATATTTCAATGCCATCACTTGAATGAAGTTCATTTTTTTTTTGAAGGTTTAAGTTTTCAAATATAATAAATTAATGTAGTATTGTGATAAGTTTTAAAATATTACCGAGGAATGTATTGCATTTTAAACATGTTTAAATAAAATTGCATTGAAGTTGGAAAGTGTTTCATAATCAATGCTTTAAGCATGATTGATCTTTCTTGTTTAACTTATTAAAAATAAAGGTTGGTTAAATAGTCTAAGAAACAGATATAATAATCAAACAAGAAATATCGATCATGTATGAAGCATTGATTATGAAAGACATTCCAACAGAAATGCAATTTTATTTAAACATCTATGGAATACGATACATTCAGCGCTGATATATTTTAAACTATTATAGTACCAGAATAATTAACTATATTTGAAAACTAGAAACTATATTGAAAAAAATGAAGTTTATTCAAATGACGTCATCGGAATATAAGTTGTCTGGCTCTCTATGTAAAAGCACTGAATATTTCATTCATATCACGTTTATTCCTTACTCTAGAGTTAAATAATTTTGCATGAAAAAAATCAGCAATTCTTATACAACTCATCTTACAATCACTAGTTTACATTTTGTATCCATTAAAATTATGCTTCGTTGTAGAAAGAATCAAAGTTTGATTATCATTTAAACTCAAAAATATTGTAATTGCGTTAGCGAAGAATATAGTAGATGCACAGAAAATAGACAAAAATAAAGCGGTTTTAGGACGGACGAAACACTAAATATAAATTTAAAAGAACTTTAAAAATCACGATTTTTACACTTAGAAAAAATATGGATGCCATATTTTATATTAATGTGAGGCATGTGATCTCTTCACATAATATAGGTGTAATTATTACTTTAATTTATATTCAGAAACTACCAAACATATTTTGCTGAATTTTTTTTCTATATTTTATGGAAGAATTTGAAATATGGAAGAATTTTCTAAAATTTTCGAAGCAATTTGTAAATTTTAACAAAAAAAAAAGTTTAAAAAATTAGGTCCCATAGAGTTCAATGTATATCACTTTTTCACTTCATCACCACTAACCATCACCGCGTTTGACAAGGCTACTACTTAAAAATATTTGAATCATAGACAGAAACCCGTCTTTTAGGGAGTTCCTAAAAATTAGAACCGTGTTCCAACGAACATAAACCCAGTGTTTCTTACAGGACTTTTTGGCCGGGGGGGGAGGGGGTCGAATGAAAGTTTAGGGCGGGGACGAGTTTTCTAATTGCCCTTTATAAATATATCTAAATGTTATCACATAAATAGAAACAAGATTAACATAAAATTTGTTGTTGTTTCCTATAACCTCCTGATTTCGACGAAGTCGATACAGGACCAGTGACGCAGGAAGCAGGGAAGAACGAAGAAAGACACAAGACAAGAGAACAAAGTTTATTACTACCAAGCATCACTAACGAAGGTCGGAGGGGATGCAGTTTCTCATTTAGACGAGCTCCCAGAAGGCGGATGACTGACTTTATCATCGATAAACATCCATGCCTTATTCGGGATTCGAACCCGAGCCCACCAGACTGCAGCTGAAGACGCCATCCACTTCACCGCCTGGGCGGCAACATAAAATGTCTCCAAGTAGGCGAATTATCGTCTCCCTCCTTGATTATGATTTTCATTATTTTATGATTTTCATAACGGAATAGCTGATAACTACATTGTCAGCAGGAAAACTTGGTGTGATCCGCAACTTTACAAAGTTATATGCGACAACTGAGTCAGTCATGCCCCACAGCCGGCTTCAAAGTGTAAAATTTTGAACTCTAACTGTTGTAAGTGCACGCAAGGCACAGTTAATAGTCATAAAATCTACAGATATGATCGTTCCAAAACTGGGAATTATTGTGTATTATTTGTGAGAATGTATATAACTTATTATATAAAATAGACTGTAAAAATGATTACTATAAGGAAATATTATGGGGGGGGGGGTTTATTAAGAAACATAATTCACCGTTTTACAATTCCACCTCTATTTTAAAATTTAATAACTAGTTTTTAAAGGATGTCCTCAGATATCAATATTAATGTGAAAATGAAGCAATTGCTTTAAAACATTCGACCAAACTCCTCTGAGATTTTTTTACTTATTTAACTTCCCCTTTGATTAATTTTGCAACAGGAATAATAACTCAATTTAATCCTTAAAGTAGAATTTTTCAGAAGTCAATGACGTTTCATAAACTTACGAGGTATGCTTATTTCAACAAGCTAAGATTATTAAAAACCATTTTCAAACATATGGAGGGAGAAGTTTTATTCGGTTTTTTCATATACTAATTTTCCATACTGTTCAAAATCATTTATGCTTCGACTTTACGCTGTGCTTTGACACCCACCTTTAATTGGGTCCGAATTAACCTTTAATTGGGTCCACCTTAATGTGGGTCCGAAAGTCCTTCCGAGAGGTTGGTGGTAGGGGAAGGAGGGTACGGTCCCTGTGGATGCCTCCCCCACTGGGTTCCGGTCTAAATTGGGTGGCACTTCCCGACCGTCCAAACAGTTACCTTACACCTTTCTGGTAAGTCGGACAGTCTGGGTTTCAACATCAACAACAACAACCCACCTTTAATTGCTGCTTTCAGCACTGAAAGGAATTTTTCATTATTGGGGAAGGTCAGTAAATACCAATAATTTAATAAAAGCATTTATTTATTACATTTTACTGATTTATTAAATACAGGAAGATTGTGTAATTTAGCTCGCAAATTACTGCAAGAATAGCCGACGCAGTGGTCAAGTAGTCAAGGCGAGCGTTTCTAGAGCAATCGCTCGAACGCCGCGTTGTGGGTTCGATTCCCACGTAAGGCATGGATGTTTGTGTTGTGGGCGCAGTGTGTTTCGCCCCCCCCCCCGCTCTGGTGCGCCTGGGGCAACGTCCTAGGACGGCTAAATGGTTCACGTTCAGGCCGCTGACAAAGGCGAATAATGAAAGTCAAGTGCCTGGCCATTTGAAAAAAAAATTAATGCCAAAATAGTGCATAACTTCAACTTCTTCTCTCTTTTTATTGATGCAGTTATTACTTCTAAATGCTTTTAAATCTTAAAACTAAACTTGTTGATTCTAACTTAAAATTTTAACTGTTCTTTCCTTTGCTATGGACTTGCTCTTTTCTGCCCTTGCCCCCGCCCATTTTCAGCCACACCAGCTACAGCTATTCCAAGACATACCTGATCACCTCTCTGCACCCATGGAATGGAAAGCCAACGTTCATGAAATCCATATTGATGTCCTACTCTACTACAAATAGATAATTTTTATAAATATAGAGGTAGAGATAAGTGTCTTCCTGACACAGGAGCTTCGTAACGAAGTGTCTTGGCTTGGGAAGATTATGTAATGCCATTAGATGTAATATAGTTTTGTTACTTTAATAACATAACAATACAGTACCTTACTGTAAAATGATACCATAACAATATGAAAATCATGTATATTTAGGTACATTAGGCTAAAGCGTGATATATTAAACTAAGGTACATTACCCTTTGTTGACTTTACACACTCCCAATTAGTAGCGAATCCCTTACACACCACATTTGCGCATATTGCTTTCCCAGTCTCTTTTTCGTTCCTTTGCAGATATTCATAATACTAGTAGCATTGGATGGATCACTTATGCTTCTGGACTTCAGTTAAATGTCTACCATTTTCCCTAGATCAGTGCGTCTCTATTGATAATTTTTGCAGAGCAAAGTGAATTAACCATTCTCTATCTCTCTCTATCTCTCTCTATCTCTATCTCTCTATCTCTCCCCCTCCCTCTCTCTCCCCCTCCCTCTCTCTCCCCCCTCTCTCTCTCCCCTCTTTCTCTTTGCCCCGAATGCTGCAAGGTACTTGGCCTTACGTGGATGTCTTCCAATTATAATTCACTATTGACGTTGACGCAAATATGGATAATCAAACTATATCTTTCTGGCGACATCCAGGCTTCGCCATTGTATTTTTCTTTAGAACAAAACCCCATAGATCAGTGCGTCTCTATTGATAATTTTTGCAGAGCAAAGTGAATTAACCATACTCTCTCTCTCTCTCTCTATCTCTATCTCTATCTCTCTATCTCTCTCTATCTCTCCTCCCTCTCTCCTCCCTCTCCCCCTCTTTCTCTCTCTTTGCCCCGAATGCTGCAAGATACTTGGCCTTACGTGGATGTCTTCCAATTATAATTCACTATTGACGATGACACAAATATGGATAATCAAACAAATATCTTTCTGGCGACATCCAGGCTTCGCCATTGTATTTTTCTTTAGAACAAAACCCCATAGATCAGTGCGTCTCTATTGATAAATTTTGCAGAGCAAAGTGAATTAACCATTCTCTCTCTCTCTCTCTCTCTCTCTCTCCTCCCTCTCTCCTCCCTCTCCCCCCTCTTTCTCTCTCTTTGCCCCGAATGCTACGAATACTTGTCTCGAATACTTGGCCTTACGTGGATGTCCTCCAATTATAATTCACTATTGACGTTGACACAAATATGGACTTTAGAACACATCTTACTTTAGAACACATCTTACTACATAATGATACATTTCTAAGTTTCACAACCAACATACCTACATTATGGCATGCCAACTACATGGACTGCACAATCCTTTCCTCAACCTAATTTTTAATTTTTTTAACATGGCAGCATAGGATAAAATTTGACATAATCGTACATAAAGGAGTTTATTTATGGTTCAATGATTACGAGATTTAATTGTTTAAATCATTGTTGTGAAATATAGCCATGATATTTTTTTTCTTTTTCTTTTTTTGATTTATGACTTCATTAGGCAAGTTACTGCCCCGTTCCCAGTAGGGTATAAGAGTAATTTCACCCCATTATTTTTTTCAAATGGGGAATTTCAATCAGGGCATTCCTTTACACTCCATAAAAATCTGATGTAGACAGCACATGCCTTTCCCTGCAGACTCATATTCACGTTCGCTTTATTTCTTCAATAATTCTTTATTGAGTTCTTATTTCTTAATTGCACAAAATAACACCCATAATTGTTTAAAATCACACTCAATTTGAATTTTTAATTCAATTTCCATTCTCATTTGTTAACTGGACTTATTTGTTACTGGACTCTGTTACTGGAGTTGGTTATTATTTTTTCAGGTCTATTAGTTGTTTGTGGTCTATTAGTTTTTCAGCTAGAATGAATACAGGCAATTTTTGCGGGCTATTTTGCAAATAAATAATCAGCGCCAGGGTCATACACAAGTGACTTACCTACCAAATTTTATGAAATGTGGTCTATAAGTTTTCGAGTTGGAGTGGATACATACATTGCACTGACAGACACACAGACAGACACACAGATAGACAGAAGCACACACACAGACGTCATGCTAAAAATAGTTTTTTCGTATTCTAGAGGTCCCAAAACGTGTAGATCTGAAAATTCGAATTGCGATTTTCGGAATGATTCCAATATTTTCCCTATACATTACCATGCATTACAGGTAGAGTAAAAATAATCCTTTAATGTATTCTAGTTGAAGATATATATCTATATCATTAGCTGAAGGAGACGGACGGACTAATAAATTTTCATCCAAAACTGCAAAGGTAGAAAACTGACACGCTGTTTACACATGGGTTATGAGAAAAATCGAAGAAACGTATCTAGTATGAATCTAAAATATGAAAGAAAATCTAAAATCTAGAAATTTTGTTCGAAAAATTTATAAATATCAAGATTTTTCATCATTTATAAATATCAACATTCTTTCCGCTATAACACGGGAAAGGAGCAACAATACAATATTCGTTTTATATCATCAGATGCAAAATAAATATGTCCTAATATTTTTTAATTAATTCTGTCGTTGTACTAGAAATAGTTCGTGATATATATTAAGTTATAGTTATATCAGACGATCTTAATTATACTTTAAAATTATATTTGTATACAGTTTTTGATTACATTCATAGCTATAGCAATATAGCTGTTTGCGTTTCAAATACCGAAATCATCTGCTGGCTATTCTTCCAATCAAACTATAAAAAAAATCACATATAATTAATTTTTAGATTAAAATACCTGATAACTTTGAAATTAAAGCAGCATACTGTGATCGGAAACGAAATACTGTTTCAGATAAAGCAGTTGTTATATTAGCAGGACTATAAAATATGAGACAATTATATAATTAAATTTAAAACGGTATTTAGTATTCAGAATTTTATTAAGTGTGTAGGTGTTGCATTTAGTGACTACTCACCGTTGATGGAAATATGTAGTTATACTATACAATTAGATAACTCAGAATTCTACTCTCTATAGACCAAATCGAATTACGGAGATCCTCTTTATTGTTAAATGAACCCAGCCATTGCGATGCTCTGGTTTTAATCATTTGCAAAGTTCTATTCTAGTTTAATCTTCCAAGTTCTAAAACAGCCTTGATAAAATTAACTTGGGATCAATATCCTCAATAGAATCCTCCCGAAAAAGATAAGAACTTGAAATTCCATAACTATTTAAATGTCGATGCAGATATTTATTCAGTATTTTTTTAAAGATAAATGAATGACAAAACATCCAGTATCAGTCATTTTCATTACTCTCAGAATTACTTTTTATTATGTTCCGTTTGTTTATGGAATCGTAAAATTGCATTTAAATAACAACTATTGTATCAAATATGTCATAAATATATTATGTTTTGTTTTCTTCACATTTGCTCTCATTAACTAATTCTTATTATTTTATGCCCAAGATAAATATTATATTATACAATTGAATCGCCATGAAAAGGATAAGAACTCCATAACTATTTGAATGTCGATGCAAATATATTGAAAGATAAATGAATGACACGACATCCAGTTTCATTCATTTTCATTACTCTCAGATTACTTTTCATTTTGTTCCGTTGGTTTAAGGAATCGTAAAATTCCATTTAAATGACAACTATTGTATCAAATACATAAATATATTATGTTTTGTTTTCTTCACATTTGCTCTCATGAACTAATTCTTATTTTTTTCAAGCCCAAGATAAATTTTATATTATACATATAAATCGCCATGAAAAGGATAAGAACTCCATAACTATTTGAATGTCGATGCAAATATTTTGAAAGATAAATGAATGACAAGACATCCAGTTTCATTCATTTTCATTACTCTTAGAATTACTTTTGATTTTGTTCCTTTCTTAATGCAGAAAGTGGCAAAATTGCTATTAAATGGCAATTATTATATCAAATATGTCTTGAATATATCTGTTATATTTTCTTTATCTTGGCTCATATGAACTAATTTTTAATTTTATTCAAGCCCAAGTTACATATTATGCTATACAATTTGAAACATCAGAAACTTACGTTGTCTGTAGACCAAATCAAATCGCAAAAATCCTCTTTAATATCAAATATATTCATCCATCGAACAATGATGCTGCTCTGGTTTAATCATTTGCTGAGTTATATTTTAGTTTTATCTGCCATATTCAAAAATAACTTTGATTAAATTGACTGGGGATCAAGATTTCCAATTTGTTCGCCCTGACAAGGATAGGAACTTAAAATTTCCAAATTAATCAAATGCCGATGCGCACATTTAGTATTTTTTTTAAATAAATTAATTGCAAGGTGAACAATTTCTTTCATTTTGATTATTACCAGTATATATTTCATTATTTACGCCCTTTGTTAATTAATGAAATTCTGAATAATCATTCAAACAACAGCTTTTGTATTAAGTCATAAATATATTATGTTGTGTTTTCATACATAAATGATGTTGTGTTCATTTTATTCATAGAGAATAAATATAACCAACATTTTCGAATAATTTTAATTCATTTATTGAACAGCCATGATTCATTATGCATTTAAGTGTGCAACGTAAGCTGAATTATTCATGCTTTTAATTTCAAGTATTGTAAAGAACCTTGCTGTCGAAACAAGGAATTGAACCACAGATATTCGTACTGGCCAGCCAACTCTCTCCCGTTGAGCTACTGGGACAGAATTGCAAGGTCTTATATTCGAAGGGGATTCTGCATTATCCACCATCTAATGTCAGATTGACGTGCGACTGACAATCTGGCTAACCAGCTACTGCTATTTTTACCTCACATTAGCCACCTGCTACTATTTTTATCCCCAAGGTCGGCTTCCGCCATGGTCATCAACCTCCCGATTTTAAATCGGCGCTCAATATTCCAACGTCCATTGAATCCATGCTAGTAGCACTAGGGTTACTTTCAGATCTCGCAATAACCGTTTTCCCATTTTTGAAAAGTGGACGTACTTGTCAAGTTCAAATATAATGTAAAACAATCTGTTTAACCACAATATTTTTCATCAATTGTTATCTTTTAGGAGCTAAATAAATGTTCGTTTGGCGGGATGGTAGACCTTGGGTGCCTCCTGAGTGCAGGAGGTAACCTTTCCCGGCCGGGCAGCTAGGTACTCTAAACCCACTATGTGAGTCACACGGTCTGAGGTCTTCAGACCGCTGATATACAGGTTGGCCATAAAATATATTTCCCTGTTTGGAGGCGTCTGCAGCTAAAACTAATGAACGAAATGAAACCAAATTTCAAATACAGACTGTGGGAGGCATGGGGAGATGAATTCCGTAAAAACAAAAAAAATAGTACCAAAAATCGCCGATAGGGGAGATTCTGGCGCTGTCGGAACCGAAAACGTGTGAATAATTACAATGAACACACGCAAAATGAAGTATGCAGAATTTCAATAATATTTTAGTAATAAAAAATGAACATACCATACAGTTATGAATGAATTTATGAAACTCACAGAAAATAATCTTCATAAATTCACTCATAACTGAATGGTATGTTCATTTTTATTACTAAAACATTATTGAAATTGTGCACACTCCATTTTGCGTGTGTTCATTGTAATTATTCAATCGTTCCAATAGCGCCAAAATCTCCCCTATCGGCGACTTTTGGTACTATTTTTTTGCGGAATTCATCTCCCCATGTCTTCCACAATCAGTATTTGAAATCTGGTTTCATTTCGTTCATTAGTTTTAGCTGCTGACGCCTCCAAACAGGGAAAGTTATTTTATGGCCACCCTGTATTTGCACTAAACTGCAGGGTTGATTTGTTCGTGTGCCATTGTAAAAAACGTTACTGCCCCAACCGGAAATCGAACCAAGGATCTTTGTACTGGACAGCAGAAGCTCTACCTTTGAGCTACCGGAATGAAATTGCAAGCTCTATTATGTCGAAGCGAACTCTGCATCTTTCAAACGGCGGTTTTTGTATTAAGTCATAAATCTATTATGTTGAGCTTTCTTAATGTCCGCTGTAACCCTCATTCGAACTAATTGTTATATAGATTTTAGTTCCAAATAAATATTACAGCACACAATTCGATAAATCAGAAACTTATTTTATGTAGGCCAAATAAAATCAGATAAATCATTTTCGAGGTCAAATCCATCCATCCACTGCAAAATATTGATGGTCCAGTTTCAGCCATTTTTAAAGTTGTCCTATGTTTTAATCTTCTAAACCTGATTAAATTGGCAGGCTATAAATATTTCTAATTGAATGGTACCTACAAAGACAAAATTTCCAACTTATATATGACCAGTGAACTTCTGGCTGGTCTGAAAATACTTTGACCCCTTATCTATATACAAAATAAAATGAAAATCCAGCTTCATTAGCGTCTATTCCGTACTTTATACTATAAATGTGCAAATATTCACTCTTCTTGGTCAGCAGAGGGATTCTGGAAGATCTAGGAAGACAAAAACACGTTAGACAATTATTGTATAGAGAGAATTCAATAAACTGTGTACTTGCTCTCACCAAATACTTGTACTATGTACTATGTGCATGTACTATGTACATGTACTATGTACATGTACTATGTACTTGCTTACACCAATAGAATCACATAACTGTTCTTCACTGTCAAATGCACCAGAGCACTATTTAATGCTCCACTTTCTAAAACGTACAGCGTCCCATTTCAGTTTAATCGTCCAAGTTCAAATATAGCCCTGATTACATTAGCTGAGGATGTATATTCTGAATTGAGCGCTCCATGAAAAACATGCAATTGAAATTCCATAATTATTTTGATGCCGATAAATATATTGTTTGATGCGTATGAAAGAAAAATGAATGAGAAGATGCCAACTTTTATTCATTTTCATTTATGACGGTGGTACTTTATTTAATTTATTCTATTTGTTAATTAATATATATATAGTAGAAAATATGTTCTGAAATAGATTATACTGCATGGATGGAGTCCGGTGATACTTTTTTAATGTATTCCATTCATTAATTTTTAGAGCAGGAAAGATTTTCTGAAATAGTTTTTACTGCATGTATGAAGTCTAATATGACATTTTGATGCATTCCATTTATTAAATGATAGACCGGGAAAAATGTTCTAAAATAGTTTTTACTACATATAGTCCGGTGTTACTTTCTTTAATGAATTTATCTGCAGTACATGATAATGTATAGGGGAAGTATTGGAATCATGCCGAAAATCGCAACTCGAGTTTTCGACGGATCTACACGTTTCGACACCTCTATAATACGATAAAATCATTTTCAGCGTGACGCCTGTGTATGTGTCTCTATGTGTGTCTCTGTGTCTGTTTGTGCAGATTTTGTAACCACTCTAACTAAAAAACAAATTGGCCGAATTATTCATAAAATTTGGTAGGTAAGTCACTAGAGGGCGACTCTGGTGCTGATTAGTTTGGGGTACAATTCGGGATATCCAAAAAGAAATACCGACCCATCCGAAAGTACATGGAAAGGAAGAAACGTCGTCGCTACCGTAATCCTGCTACCCTCAGCACATGCCCCCAGTCAAGCAATAACCAGCGGAAGCACCACCGATCGAAGCCGACACCACCGAGACACAGCCGTCGCCACCAAGCCGGAACCTCCCGAGTCCGTCCCGACACCAAAGCGCCGAGCAGGACGCAGGTAGACCAAAACCGGGAAACACAAACAAAACAAAACAAGCCTACGGCCAAACACCAAAAGGAGAGCTAATCCTCTAACTGGACGCACAAATACAGGCCCCCTTGGCCGGAAATACCAAAACAAAAAGTACTACTTGTACAAAAAATAATAACGTTATCTCTTGCCAACAAAATAACATTCCACAAAACAGATAAATTTTATTTCTAAGTCATATACAGGAACAGGGACTTCAACAAAATCTACATTACAAAGAAATGAGACAAGATAAGAAGATTTCTTCTTCTGAAGATAACAGAAATAACTAATAAAACATTATATCCTGCAATAAGAATTTAAACATGCACAAGAATAAAATACATTAAAACGCATTCTCCACTATCAGGTTTTACCCTTTAACGCATACCGTCACAGACTTGCCAACAATATCATGATAAAAGAACACAATCCTGCAATTTAATATATACTTACTTGGAGAATATTCTCCCACTCCATACAGCTCAAACCAGAACCTAAAAGGAACCAATAAAACTCACACAACCAGAATAGGAGGATTTACTCCATAATCCGTCTTATGTTTGACAAAATCAATTTCTTTCTGATAAACACTGCAGGTCCTATCTACACAACTATGTTTGCAATCAAACTTAGTTCCACATTTTACATTAAAAATGGAACAATTCATGCAATTTTTATCATTAGTGCAATCTTGTCCCTTATGATCGCACTCTCCACATTGTCTGAAACTTCTTTCTCCTTTGCAATTTTTTGCAATATGCAATATTTATAGCAGTTACAACAAATAGTAGGCCTCAGGTACTCCCTGAGGTCTACTCTACACCATCCTATATATAATTTCTTGTTTTTCATAACTCTGTTAAAAGACTCTGGTTCAAGAATCATGATCCAGTTGTCTTCCCTTCTTCCTTTAAAGCTTTGTTTTATATCAATTTCTGTGTCTTCCCTTAACTCAGGATTCAATTCCATTAATGCATTCCGTAGAGTGTCCTTAGTATGTCCAGTATCAACGTCGTATACTATAATGTGAGGTTTCCTCTTAATAGGTCTTTGGATCGAAAATTCTTTCCCTAAATCATCTCTATCTGTAAAGCTTGCAATTAGCTTATCTATGTCTTCCTCTTTTGTTGTTTCAACTAAAATACTTACACGACGGATTTTCTTAACCCCTTTCACGGTTATATCCAATTTTCTTGGATCAATCAAACTCTGAATTTCTTGCTTGATCTTGTCAGAGGTTTTTAACTCTCAAGGATAAATACTAGCTAAAAAGGCCTTTGGCCTACTCCTCGATCTAATTCTTGTACCACTTTTTGCCCCAATTCCTGCTCCTGCTTTTTGAGCATATGTTACCTTCATTCTCCCTCTGTCTTCCTCTCTACACTTTAACTCAGTAATATTTATTTGTTGTTCAACAACGATCTTAAGCATCTTACTGACCTCCTCTCTAATTTTAGTCTCAGGACCAATATTCACTTTCGCTAACACTATTGAAGAAATAATATTCTCTTGGACTCCAAGAGCTTTCTCTATATAAGAGTTATAATCAACAATAGTTTTGTCTATTTCTAGACTGGTGCTGGGATACTCATCTCCAGTAGCCATAATGAATCACAAAGTCCGTGATTATTTTAAAGGAACGTGAGCACTGATGGTCACCGTAGGAAGTCGAATTTACCCCTCAGATATAATTTCTGAGGGGAGCCGCCTGACCACGCCAAGGATCGACTTCAGAACCAGACTTATAACAAAATTCCAGAAAAAAATAGAAAATTCCACTGCTTCTATAAACTCAATTTTATTAGCACAATAATAATAATAATTTTTTTCTTCACTGGTCCCCGGGGGCAGAATTCGGGATAAAAGAACTTGCTTTTTTTGGCAAAATTTCCCACAAAAATTGCCTGTAAACACTCTAGCTGAAAAACTACCGGACCGAATTTCAAAAAAATTAGTTGAGGTTCACAAAAATTGGTTGACTAAATTTCTCAAAATTAGTTAGTTACTTGTAATAGTAGTTAAGTTACTTGTAAATGTAGATAAGTTACTTGTAAGATACTCTGGTGCTGATTAGGATTGGGTACGATTTGGTAAAGAACAACCTGCCTTTTTTTACGAAATGACCTGCAAAATTTTCATGTATCCACCCTAGCTAAAATACTAATTGACCAAATTTCACAGAATTTGGTAGATAAGTTACTTTTGAGGTACTCGGGTGCTGATTAGATTTTGGTACGATTCGGAAAAGAACGAACTGCCTTTTTTTACGAAATAGCCAGAAAAAATCGCCAAGGTCTAAAAAAAAAAAAAAGACTACGTATGCTCAAATGTATCAATTAAATTACTGTTTTATACGCAATTTTTGATGAAAACAAGTATATAACAACTCCATTATACTTCAGTACTAACCGTTCTCTAGATATTTGAAATTTCTTTCTTATTTGTTTCGCCGATTTCGGAAAAATGTCCAATTACGAAATAAAAACAAAAATTGAATTACAAATGCAAATTTAGTGTTATTTGGTGCAATTAAACTCAATCTAATGAATTATTAAAGAAATAAAGGAAATATGAATATGAGCCTGCAGAGAAACTCATGTGCTGCCCACATCACATTTTTACTTTTCCTGCAATACATGGTAATGTATACGGAAAATATTGGAATCATGCCGAAAATCGCAACTTGAGCTTTCGAAGGATCTACACGTTTTGGGACCCTTAGAATACGAAAAAACTATTTTTAGAATAACGTCTGTGTGTGTGTCTGTATGTCGGTCTGTGTGTCTGCATGTCTGTATGTGTGTCTGTCTGTCTGACTGTCTGTCTGTCTGTGCAATGTATGTATCCACTCTAACTCAAAGACAAGTGGACCGAATTGCATAAAATTTGGAAGGTAAATAACTTTGGTGCGACCCTGGTGCTGATTAGTTTTTAGTACGATTGAGTATAAAAGAAGCCGTCTTTTTTGCGAAATGGCCCGCAAAAATTGCTATATCCACTCTAGCTGAAAAATTCGGAAAAAGATAACCTGCCTTATTTTGAAAAATGACGCAAAAATCGTCAAAATCTAAAATAAAAATTACGTATGCCCAAATATATCCACTAAATGCTTGTTTTATACGTACTTTTTAATGAAGAAAATAATAAAACCGACCCCATTACACTAGGACTAGCCGTTCTCGATATATTTTAGTTTTTTCGTATTTTCTCTACGCCACCTTTGAAAATCAGTTCAGTTACCAAAACGAAAATTCAGAACGAAAATTCAATTAAGAGTGAATTAAATTTAATTAAAATAAAGAGAATGTGGATATAAATCTGCTGGGAAAGTCATGTGATGCCCACAACAGATTTTTACTTTCCCTGCAATGCATGGTAATTTACAGGGAAAGTATTGGAATCATGTCGAAAATCGCAACTCGAGTTTTCGGCGGAACTACACGTTTCGGGGCCTCTAGAATACGATAAAACCATTTTTAGCGTGACGTCTGTGTGTGCATTTATTTGTCTGTCTGTCTGTATGTCAGTCTGTGTGTCAGTCTGTCTGTCTATCTGTATGTCTGTTTGCGCAAATTTTGTATCCACTCTAACTGAAAATCTAATTGACCGAATTTCATACAATTTGGCAGGTAAGTCTCTTGTGTGCGAATCTGGTACTGATTTGTTTTGGATACGATTCGGGATAAAAAAAAACCCGCAATTTTTTGTAATGGCCGGCAAAAATTGCCTGTATCTACTCTAGTTAAAAAACTAATGGACCAAACTTCATAAAATTCGGTAGACAAGTCGTTTGTGGGTCACTCTGGTGCTGATTAGATTTTGGTACAATTAAGAAAAAAATAACTTTGACGAGCCAAATTTCGAGCTGACGAGCCAAAATTTCGAAGAAATCAATAGTTTTTTTTCCGCAGATTTTTAAACGGTTGAAAAAATAAAAAATCTCGGGATAAGGGGACAGGAACACCTATTTTAATAATCTAATTGACACTTCAATAATAGAACTGCAATTTCCGATTGTTTTAAACGGAAGCTAAATATTCTATATTTGTTGATATATTTAAAAATGTTATTAGTTTCTTTTTCTGACAGAGCTTTTAGTTCCGAAACGAAAATAAAAACGTCTTAAAAAGTATAAATTAGTACCTATATAGAGAATATGTGTCCTCATATAATTTTCTTGATAGGATCATCATTTTTGGTTAAACTACAGCTAAATACATTTCAAATATCCTCTATAGCCTAAAATTTTGAAAACGGCCTCAGTTTTTTTATACGAATTTTTAGAGCTCTTTTTTTTATACAATTTAAGTCAAAATTTTACTTTTTACACCATTTATCTTCAAAATTTAGAATGTCAATTGTTACAAACTGTGTAGCCATTTCAAAAGAAATAAAAATATTTAAAACATTTAACCAATTAAACTTCATTTTATCTTCTATCATTGAATCCATGAAGTTTGACAGATTTCTATTATTGAATTTTTTGTTGATATTGTCGTTATCGTTGTCGCTTGGCGTTATAAGCTGAGACTTTTGAAAAGGAATAAAAGAAGGCGGAACCAGTAGCGGGAGTTCAAGCCAGTCTTAATCGGCTTCACATTTAATGTCTCAGAGCCTTTTAAGCGAGTCGTGCAGTCTGAATCATAGAAGCCAGTCTATAAGCCCAGTGGTTAGAGCGCAGAGATTGTACTCGGATGATCCAAGTTCTTTTCCAGCAACTGCCCAAACTGTCGCCGTGTTCACCCGGAGTACAATCATTTTAAACATGTGGATCCGAAGTCCTTCCGAGAGGTTGGTGGTAGGGGACGGAGTGCAAGATCAATGTGGATGCCTCCCACACTTGGTTCCGGTCAAAATTGGGTGGTACTTTCCGGCCGTCCAAACCTTACACCTTCGTGTAGATCGGACTGTCTGAGTCCAAGAAGAAGCCAATCTAAAAGACAATTTTCATTCAGAATTGAGAGAGAAGACTTTTGCAATAAGATGAATGAAAAATGGGTCAAAATCTGGTTGTATTCAGAATGAATTTTTAATAAATTTGCCTACATCGACTGCGGCCAAATGTGCCCCTTCAAAACGATGTGTCACTAAAAGTAAAAGGTTCCCTTTTATTAACACTTTACAACATAGTTGAAAAGTGTTTATGACTTTGTTCCATCATTCTGTCTATCTGTCTATTTGTCTGTCTGCCTGTCAGTTCGCACGATAAATGCCGTAAAAATGACTTTATCAAAATGAAATTGTAGTACGTTGTTCAGACGCTCTGTGGAGCCTATGGGAATATAAATGCATAATATCACCCAATTACTTTTGGGTTGAACCCGGGTTGAGAAAATGAAATACATTGAAACTTATGGGACCTAATTTTTTAAACATTTATTAAGCGAATTTAAAATTCACAAATTGCTTCTAAAGTTTTAGAAAATATTCAAATTTTCCCATAAAAAATATAAAAGAATTTCAGCAAAATATATTTGGTAGTTTTTAAATAAAAATTAAAATAATAATTACACCCATATAATAGGCTTTACCATAAACCCCTGGGTTGGTCGTGTGGTCTGGGCCTTCAACCCATATAATAGGAAGAGATCACGTCAAAATAAAATATGGTATCCATCTTGTGTCAAAATCGTGAATTTTAAAGTTCTTTCTGATTTATATTTAATGTTGTGTCCGTCCTAAAACCGTTTTATTTTTGCTTAATTTCTGTGCATCTATGTTCTGAATCAGCGCAATTACAATATATTTGATTGTTTAAATGATCGACGCCATCCATCTTGTGTCAAAATCGTTATTTTTAAAGTTCTTTTCAATTTTTATTTAGTGTTGCATCCGTCCTCAAACCGGTTTATTTTTTTATTTTTTTCTGTGGATCTATATACTGCGCCAACGCAATTGCAATATTGAGTTTAATTGATCATCAAACTTGATTATTTCTACAACGAAGTCTGATTTTTGCGTATGGAGAAAGTAAACACATCAAGATGTAAGATGAGTTGTAAGAGAATTACTGAATTTCTTTAACACAAAATTATTTAGCTCTGGAGTCTGCAATATAGCTGATATGAATGAAACATTCATTGATTTTACATTGAAAAATAGACAATTCTATTGCCTTTTCCGATGAAGATTTAAGCATGGAGTTATACAGAACTTTTACCTCCATGGTTTTAAGCTTATAAGTAACATAAATTATTGTAGTATTGTGATAATTTCAAAAACATTGCTACTGAATGAAAGGAATGGTAAAAAGTTTATGAATGAAATCCACTGATTCTATATAGAGAGCCAGGATTTCGATGACGTTATTTGAATAAAGATCATTTATTTTCAATGAAGTTTTCAAATATAATAATTTGTAGTACTGTGATATTTTTAGAATAACTCTGCTGAATGTATTGCATTTCAGAAATGTTTAAATAAAATTGCATTGCAGTTGGAAAGTGTTTTATAATCAGTGCTTTATGCATTATTAATCTTCCTTGTTATACATGAGGACGTTACATTTTAATTACTAAATTGACTCCAAAATCTAGTATCAAAAGTTATGTCTGTCATCACAGTCGTCTCCAATTTAAATTGACAATCAATGACGATGAACTATTAATTCATAATTTTAGATTTGATGAGTGTAATTGTAACATAAAAATTTTGATGATAAATTAAAAAACTTTAAATAATAAATTTAATAAATCTTTATGTTTGACCAATAAAAGTGTTATTATTTTCTAGTTTCGCATTTTAATATTTAACTTTTAGGAATTATATTTATTTACAAGTTGATAACGAACTGCAGAAATAGATGGGCTATATGTTGAACAAATGATTTTGGTCACATTATTACGAGACAAAAATAAATTACTTTTGCCGGCATTGCTTTCTTACATCTTTTCCTTTAATGAATCTAGCAGAAAAGATGTTTTGAAATAGAATTTTCTGTCACGGTCATAAATTCTTCATATTGTGTTTAATTAAAACTGTGATCCTTATACGGACTAATCCTTAAAAGAATTTTACTTCAAAATTAAAATTATACCATACACGTAAATAAATCAGAAACTTGATCTCAGTAGACCAAATCAAATCACATACATCAGCTTCACTATTAAATGCACCAAGGAATTGCAAAATAATGATGCTTTGGTTTCAACCATTGGCAGATTTCTCTTGCAGATTAATCTTCCAAGTTCAAATACAGATTTGATTAAATTGGCTGACAATGAATGAATTTTCCGACTTAAGAGCAGCTTGAAAAACTTACTCTTGAAGTTCCATATTTATTCCCAATATACTGATTAGATGCTGGTGAAAGATATATTAATGACAGCATGCCCTGTATTATTCAATTTTATTTCTTCCGTATTAGCTTATTATTTAATTTTTCTGTTTGTAAAAGAATGGAACTGGAAAAGTTTTTAAATGGTTCCTTTTGGATTAATCTTCCGCATACTAAAATAGCCCTGATTAAATTCCCTAATTATAAATATTCTTAATTGGTAAGTGCCTAAAAATACATAATTTTAGATTTCTTTGATTATTCATATGTAGGACAAAATAATGATTTTGGGTTTTGAAGATAAATTTAAAAAAATCTGATGTGGGCAATACATGAGTTTACTTATATAATGGAATGAATTTACTACTTTTACAGTTAAAAAATGTTATTCCTATAGTAGATACTTGCATTCTTTCCAAGATATTGAATTTTCTTCAATTAGTCGTCATTTTCATTAATTTAGCGTCATTTTTATCCATTTGGAGAGATTTTCGTTAATTACAAACATTTAAAAGTCGCCAAGTTGGCGACATTTCACCAAATTTGTCGCCAAAATCTCACCAAACGTTATGGACGATGAAATAAGTTAATCTTATAGCAGATAAATGACTATTGGCATTCAAATGCAAATATATTACTCAAGGTATCTTTCTTCATGAATGGAACGAGCTAGATCAACGAGAATGATGTCACCCAATTTATCGCAAGGTATTACATATGAAAGGTGAACATAATTTTTAAATAGGAAATATTTTCTTTTATTTTGTATGATATTTTGATAATTTTTTTTTTAAAAATGTGCAATGTCTCGAGAACGGTTCATATTAGCGTTCTAAAATTTATGTCAATCGTTTTCTAATGAAAAATTACATAAGAAATGTCTATTTGCGTAACTTCATTAGCGGTTTTGATTTTTTGACGATTTTTTCAAAATTTCACTCGCAAATTTAGGGGGGTTTTGAACATTCGATTGCGTATAAAAGCAACAGGCTACTAGTGTTCATGGATTGTGATTTTTGTTTCAAATTTCGTTCGAATCGGTCCATTCGTTTGTCAGTTATCGTCTCCAGAGTATCACTGACCCACACACACATACTTTCACACACACACACACACACACACACACACACGCACACAGACATCACTTCAAAAATGTTTGATTCGTGATCAGGGATGCTTAAAACGTGCTCTTCCGTCGAAAACTCGAATTCGAATTTTCGACCCAGTCACAATACTTTCCTTATACATTATGTATATAAGGAAAGTAACTAGAAATTCTGTTTGATTATTTTACTTTATGCTGTCATTGCTTCCTTCAATATTTTACTTTTATTATTTAATATAGTCCCTAAAGTGTTGTGAAATAGATTTTTATACCTTTTGAAGTGATAACTTCTTCTTATTTTGATATCTTAATTTCGCAACACTGAGCTCTCTTCAAAGGACTAAACCTTAAATGAAGTCCACTTCAAAATAAATATAATACCTTACAATTCGATAAACCAAAAACTTACTCTCCGTAGATCAGTGATCGAACAGTGATCGAATCACATAAATCCCCTTCACTGTCAAATGCACCAAACCATTGCAAAATAATGATACTTTGGTTTCAGCCATTTGCATAATTCTACTCCAGTTCAGTGTTCCAAGTTCAAATATAGTCCTGATTAAATCGGCTGGGGGTGAACATTTCCAATTGAATGATTCATCAAAAATTATATTCCTGAAATTCTATAATTGATTGGATGCCGATGAGTTATATTGATTGGCACTTTTAAAAGATTTATAAATGACAAGATACCCACTTTTATCCACATTTTTACTTTCCTTATATACATAATGTATAAGGAAAGTATTGTGACGGGGTCGAAAATTCGAATTCGAGTTTTCGACGGGAGAGCACGTTTCAAGCATCCCTGATCACGAATCAAACATTTTTGAAGTGATGTCTGTGTGTTGTGTGTGTGTGTGTGTGTGTGTGAAAGTATGTGTGTGTGTGTGTGTGTGTGTGTGTGTGTGTGTGTGTGTGTGTCAGTGGGTCTGTGGAGACGATAACTGACGAACGAATGGACCGATTCGAACCAAATTTGGTACAAAAATCACAATCTGTAAACACTGGAAGCCTATTGTTTTTATACGCAATCGAATGTTCAGAACCCCCCTAAATTTTCGAATGAAATTTTGAAAAAATCATCAAAAAATCAAAACAAATAATAAAGTTACGTAAATAGACATTCCTTATGTAATTTTTCATTAGAAAACGATTGACATAAATTTTAGAACGCTAACCTGAACCGTTCTCGAGATATTGCACATTTTTCAAAAAAATTATCAAAAAGTCAAATAAAATAAAAAAAAAATATTTCCTATTGAGAAACATGTTCACTTTTCATATATAATATCATGCGATAAATTGGGTGACATCATTCTCGTGGATCTAGCTCGTTCCATTCTAGAAAAAAGATACTTTGAGTAATACTTTTGCATTTGAACGCCAATTTATCTGCTGTAAGAATAACTTATTTCTTCGTTCATAACCCTTGGCGAGATTTTGGCGACGAAATTGGCGGAATGTCGCCAACTTGGCGACTTTTTGAAATGTTGCCAAATTAACGAAAATCTCGCCAAATGGATAAAAATGACGCTAAATCAATGAAAATGACGACTAATTGTGGAAAATTCAATATCTAATAAGTTATATAATATATAAATATATAATAATAGTTATATAATATATGTCGAAAATTCAATATCTAATAAGTTATATATATATATATATATATATATATAACTTATTTCTTTGTCCATAACGCTTGGCGAGATTTTGGCGACAAAATTGGCGGAATGTCGCCAATTTGGCGACTTTTTGAAATGTTGCCAAATTAACGAAAATCTCGCCAAATGGATAAAAATGACGATAATCAATGAAAATGACGACTAATTGTCGAAAAGTCAATATCTTGGAAAGGATATTAGTATCTACTAGAAGAAAAACCTATTTATTTTACTGTAAAAGTAATAAATTCATTTCATTATATAAGGAAAGTCATGTGTTGCCCACATCAGATTTTTTTTACTGGTGTTGTTTTATTTACTTTCTTTATTTCGTAAATGAATAGAACAGGAGTGTGGTTTCGAATTGGTTCTTTCTGCAAAGAAGTTATACAAATTTAATCTGGTGTAATTTTAACATTGAAAGTAACTGAAGTGAATTGATCCACTCGGCCTTCTCTGTACAGCCATATTCAATAATACCACGTACGTCAAAGATTTCTCAGCCATATTTAATAGAAATCTCTACAACGACCTAATGAGGAAGTAAATTTGCTTTATTAGCATCTTGTTAACTGCGGATTTTTCCATTTACAATTTACATCTACGCTTAAATATCATCTAAGTTGCATCATGTACAGTGAACTAAAGCATCACTACTGTATGATATACAAACAGTGCCGGATTTACGCATAAGTTAAACAAGAAAGATCAATCATGCTTAAAGCATTGATTAAGAAACACTTTCCAACTTCAATGCAATTTTATTTAAACATGTCTAAAATGTAATACATTCCTCGGTAATATTTTAAAACTTCTCACAATACTACATTGATTTATTATAGATGAAAACTTAAACATTCATCCAAAAAAATGAACTTCATTCAAATGACGGCATTGAAATATAAATTGCCTGGTTTAAACATCTCTAAAATGTGATATATTACTCGGTAACAATTTTAGAATTATCATAATACCACGATAATTTATTATATTTAAAAACTTCATCGAAAACAACTGAAATTCATTCAAATGACGTCATATAAAAAATAACACGCCTGGCTCTCTCTACAAAAGCAGCATTTCATTCATAAATAATTTCCCATTCATGTCATTCATCACAATACTATAATAATTTATTTTATTTAAAAATTAAGACCATGGAGCTATAAGTAATTTAACTCTATGCTTAAAACTTCATCGCAAAAAATCGTCCTTCTCTCGGTAAAGTCAATGAATATTTCTTTCATATCAGCTATGCAGACTCCATGAGCTAAATTCTTTTGCATTAAAAAAATACAGCAATTCCTATACAACTCATCCTACATATTTTGCTGTTTACATTTCACATAAGTGAAAAATAGGCTTCGTTAGAGAAATAATCAAAGTTGGATGCTCATTTAAACTCAAATATATTGTCATTGCGTTGTTTCAGTATGTAGATGCACAGAATTTAAGCGAAAATAAAGAGGTTTTACGACGAATACAACACTCAATATGAATTAAAAAGAACTTTAAAAATGACGATTTTGAGACAAGATAGATGCCGTATTATATTTTGAAGTTGGTCACGTAATCGTTTCATATCATGGTCACGTGATCGCTTCATGTAAGAGGTGTAATTATTATTTTAATTTTTATTTAAAAAACTACTGAATATATTTCGCTGAATTTTTTTTTATATATTTTATGGAACAATTTGAATATTACCTAAAATTTTCGAAGCAATTTGTGAAATTTAAATCTGCTTAAAAAATGTTTGAAGAATTTGGTCCCATTGGGTTCAATGTATTTCATTTTTTCAACCCGGGTTCAATCCAAAACTAATTGGGTGATATTATTTATTTATATTCCCATAGGTCCTACAGACCGTCTGAACAACATACTAAAATTTCATTTTGATTAAGTCATTTTTACGGCAGTTATCGTGCTAACGGACAGACAGACAGACAGACAAACAGACAGACAAACAGACAGACAGACAAACAGACAAACAGACAGACAGAATGAACAAAGTCATAAACACTTTTCAACTTTGTTGTAAAATGTTAATAAAAAGATACAACTGAAGGACTGACTCATCAAGGGACCTTCTCGTGCTGCTTCATTTCATTCAATTTTTCGACAGAATAATCCTTAATTTATCTAAAAAGCGAATAGGATAAAGAATGAATATTGCAATACAGTAGGGAATACAAGGGGTTCGTAACAAGGGGTTCTGGCTCATGCGGCGCTATACTTTAACATGGGGTACATTGAGGTGCTACTTTCCCCCATGTTAAAACATAGGTGCCGCTGATTGAGAGAGGGATGCTTCTACCTTCACGTGATTTTTCCATGAGTGGGGTGATTTCATCAGTTAAATAAGAGTAAGAAGGATGTTTTCTAATCAGCGTGTAGATATAAAGTACTTTTTTCAGTTTGTTTTTAGGTGCAGTAAAGAAAAATGTGCATTCTGTTTCGTTTCATATAATTCAAGCATTCAATTAAACACTTCAGTTTTTGTGTTTTCATCCATAGGCATCTTTACCATGTTCGCATCTATTTAATAAATTCTAGTTTGTTAAAAAAATAATATTTTTTTTTTAAATTATGGTCCCACCATTTCCCGTTATATACAATACACCGCAAAAATTTCAATCTAGCATGGTTTAGTCATTTAAATTTGATAATGACCATATGCTAAGCTCTTGATTCCATCATTTAAAATATACCGTGTATCATCATAGGGAAATAATCCCATTTTAATTTGCTTTACAGTAAAAATCTGCTGGTCTTTATTTGCAATTTTAAATTGTTCAACTCTTATATCTTCGCCATTATTATACATTCGCCTTTTTACAGCATTCTTATTAATACATTCAGCAGTGTTCTTTGCCATGAAGGATGCTTTTAAACTATACATCTTTGATCTAAGACCTACGCACTCTAGGGTAAGTCTCCCATTCAACTCCTCTTTCATTTTTCCAATCATATTTGTATTTCTGTTCGAATGAAGTGTATGTTCCCATGGATAATCAGAAAAGTCGAAATAATCTTCATAGCTTTCGAAATCTTTGTAAATATCTTCTGTTTCAATTTCATAGCACAGGGAATCCCTATCTGTGAAAAGTAATTCAGCTCGACTCCCATACATCTTCTTAATAACATCTTAATGGAACTCATATACAGGATGAGTCAGAACTCTTGGACCAAATTTTAAGGGGAGATAAATCACATCTAAACAAGCAATTATTGTCATACAAAGCAGGGTCGCAACGCAAGAGGAGAACCGCTGGACTTCGCTGACGTTGAAGGCAGTGACGACTGCGTCAGAACTAGCCAAGGTTTAAGCTGCATTTAAAATTTCTTTAGCAAAAAAGCTAAAACTTCTTGTTTTCTTTTCACATTTTGGATAGTCTATTGGCATTTTGCGAAAAATGCGATTGTAGCGGAAACATTGGAACTAGCGAACGAACCTCAACTTGCAGCGCCACTGTTATTCTCTTGTAAAGTAATCGAAAATAATTTTGTTGTTTGCAGACGATTTTTATGTACTTGTGGCAACAGCATTTAATTGTTTATTCTAGTTGATAGAATTTTGGTTTAAAAAATGGTAGAAAGAATGAAAGCTTGGAAGAAATAAACGCATAAAGCGGAGGGGTTTCGCACTCATTGCCATTTCTACCGTGGATTGTGGAAGGAATGGCTGGTTTCACAAATCACACTTCAAGTGGTCGAACTTTTGAGCAGTTTCTGTAACTTTGTCCATATATTCAGCAATTTCTGTCAGTAAAACGTGCTTCGTGCCTACTCTGTCATTTTTGTGTTTTCTCTTTTCACGAGAGAGTCATCATTTCCTCATTTCATGAGCTACCATCTAGCGGTTCATCTCTTGTATTACGGCCCTGCTTTGACAAAAATTGCGTGTTTAGATGTGATTTATCACCCCTTAAAGTTTGGTCCAAGAGTTCTGACTCACCATGTATAAGTGTTTTACTCGAGTTCAGTATTGAAGAACCTGCGTAGTTGGATCTATTTACTTTCGAATTCGTTTCATGTATATGAACTGCTATTAGATCTTCATTAAACATTTTGAAGGAGTGTAAATCTGGTGATGCAAGTATTTTCTTAATCTTTTCTCAGTCTGAACTATTTTAAGATCCATTCTTTTTCTCAAGTTTTCCCATTTTTCTGAACACCGCATTGTTATAAGTTTGAACTGATCTTTTGCAAAGGAAGTTTTCGCCAGCATTATCTTCTCAGTGTTAAATTGTACATAGGGTTTCAACCAAGATTCATGTTTGAAAGTTAATGCTCTATGGATATTCACAAGTTTAATCCTTAGTTTTCATATACTGTTTTGAATTTCTATAATGTAGAATATATTTAACCCTATGATTCAAATTAGGTGTTAATTTGATCTAGTCCTTGCATATTTTCAAATTCATTTCTTCAGATAAATTCCGACTATACTCCGAAATCAGAGATGGAGTGATATGAATCCTTTCAGGTGTTAAAGGATATCCATTGTGTTCATCGTGCAAATTATGGGGATAGTCTATATCCGCCTCGATAGCATACCCTACAGGTGAGTCATTTTGTACAGCAAGTGGATGAAAATTATGAATTTCAAGCAATCTAAAATCCGATAGAGGGAGTGCTTGACGTAGAGACCACCCATACAGATTATTGGCATCCAGATACATTATGTACTTGCTAGGTTTTGGCGGATTGAAATGTTCCAAATAATTGTTAATAGCCTGGCTGAGGCTTCTCTCTCTCTCTCTCTCTCTCTCTCTCTCTCTCTCTCTCTCTCTCTCTCTCTAATGCCACTTCTTATAACTTCTTAAAAAAATAAGTACATATCAGGGTCTGTAATCAGTTCTAATGATACTCCACTAGTCTTGAAGGCTACATTCCAGGCAAGAGATGGTAATGTTAAACAGTGGGCTGCATCTATTCCATAACAATTCAATGACAATTCATGGACATTCTCAAAAATGTCCGCTAACAGAAGAATACCAGTTTTTATGTACAAATCATATTCTTAATCTGTAAAGATGGACAAATATGTTGAGCATAGGCATATGCTTCATCGGAGATCGCATCCTGATTTAAATCATCAAAGAAGACCTCTTTAGAGGCCAGGCGTGTTTATTCAAACTTGGCAGCGCAATCCATATAAGAATAGGGGTAAAAACCCTTTCTAGTTAGTAAATCCACTTGATCACTTGTAAAATATCATTTTATGATAAGAAACCGACTGGGTTCCAAACTAGAACTTTGTTTTTCTATAGAGGCAGGCAAAAATTGAAGAGAATCTATAAACTGTAAATATCCTTGACTGAATGTAATATAATTCTACATAGTACTGCTGATTCATTCATTCCTATTATCTTTAAATTCACCAATCCCCTACATAATTAACTGTCCATCATAAGTTTATAAATTGTGAAACACAACGGGTATGCGTCGTCTTATTTGTGTAATTCAGATTACAATTAGGATAAGCTGCACCTCTAAACTTAGAAGTTAAGTGAGAGTGGTCTCTCACACGTTCTTTTCCCAAATCCCTGTTGCAAATATGACAGGTAGTAACGTTCTCAAAATTTTCACGATTTCAGCAGTGAAACTCAATTTCGTATTTCCTTTCAATATTATTTGAATTTCCTCTTCTACTTGAATAAGGACCTTCAAAAAATGGCTAATCACATTCTCGCTCCTATAGATGACAGTTCCTGTAATGGTTTCCCCATTAGGTCCAATAAGGATATATGCAAAACCACAAGGAACATGATAAGACAAGAAGTTCTCGTGTGAAATGGAAGGGGAAATCTCACAGATATCTGTTTTCATTAGAATAGACTCAAAGTCCGATAATACCGCAGATGGTACACGTATTACCATGTAAATACTTTTAAATTTAAAAATCTTGTGATCGCCACTGGGAAACTCCACTCTCTGCAGATCATACTGTCTACATTATTCTATATTATTCTTTAAAGGAGCTTCAGAAGAAAACCGCTGTAAACAGTGGTTACAAAAATATCGCTTCTCTTTGTGTTTTTTTATACTGTAAAAAAATCTGCTCATACTTCTAATACAACAGTAATGATACTGCTCATGATTACTAATAAACAGTAAATCGCAGTGCTGTTCCCGTCTGTCAGATGACACATAGAGCCGAAAATCCTTCTTATCCTCATACCCAAAAACATTCAGGCTCACACTGTTATTTCGCTCAAACAATTTAACCTGATGTAAAAGAGTAGGAAACTCGATTCCAACCAGATTTAGCTTGCATTCATGCTCAGTGTATTTGCCAACACGAAATGCATTCTTATGAACTGGCTAAAGTTCTGCTAAGACGGACTACATAAAGCATTTCTGATCACTATTCTCCACATTTATAATAATTTTCTTGACTGCTAGTTCTTTAGGTAGGGGGATATAGCTCGAGGAAACTAGAGGCTCATATTCCCCAGCGTCAGTTGTTAATTCCTTAATCCTCTTCAAGACCCAACAACTACCACGGCCATCATAGCTTTCGAACCATGTTTTAACATCGTGGAAAACATCGTTTTAACATTTGGAAAAGTGCTAAAACACTTTTCTAAAAGCAGTATCTATATTAGAATCAAAATCTTCTTCAGTGATGTTTCTTATACAAGAACTTCTAAAACAGTTTATTTAATATTCCTGTTTTCCTCCTGATTGGCAACGAGTAAAACGGCAATATACATTTATGTACCATATAATACTATATTTCAAAGCAATTTCCTCTAACACTACTTGTCTAACTCAATTCTATTTGAATCCAAGAATGTAGGTAGATATTTTTCAGAGTTACCAGCAATTTTATAAACAGTTGCAGTACTGTTTAAGTATATTTTGCAGGGTTTTGGAGTCACTTTCTACTTTTCATTCATGCTAGAAGCATCCATGTGACCCCCGTACTATCAACTCAGTGTAGCACTCGATATCTTCAAAGACACCATTTCCAATTAAGGCGGTTAAAATAAAAAAACAAAAAAACTAATTATTATTATTATTATTATTATTAACTATATGATTATATATAAATGAAAAATAATAAAATAAACAAAAAATAAAAACTAGAAAATAATTAGAAAATAAGATACATAAATAATTAATATTTTGAAAATTATCTTCGCTAAAAATATTTAACTTTAGCCAGTCTGTAATCACAATTTGAGCCCCATTTTAATGTTGTTAGTGGCATACTCCTTTATTCATTTTTCCTGTGAATCACTTTTATAGTAAAATGTTTCATCTATGATTCCTGTTTACCTTTTATTAATTATGGCTGTCCTGCCTCCAACTTTAACTCCCTCGATGGGTTTCAGTGGAAATATCTTCTACTATTTGTTCTCCTCTGATTTCATGGTTTATTTTCTTCTCCTTCTCTTGGATGCATCTCAACTTTTTTCATTCAGTTACAACTGCTCGCCTTCACTTCACGTGTATACAGTGCTCCCCTCTCATGGTTCATGGTAAAAATTGATTTCTTAATAATTTTTCCATTTTCCTCTATTAATGCTTGTAGTCTGAGTTTATGACATTTATAGAACTTACTATTGCATATCTAAAACAAGCATTTGCTTGGGTTGAATAGGGTTATAAGCTCAGACCTGATGAAGAATCTAGTCTAATGAACCTCAAATAGCTAGTGCTGTTCATTATTTTTTTTGGCATGGCAGACGTGGTTTAACTTCTTTGGTGATTTTGATATAATTTTCTTAATTAGTTGGTATTGGTTATTATTCTATCTTTCTAACACACACACACACACATATATATATATTTATATATATATATCACTAAAAAGTAATCTGATCATCTCGAATTTCTGCATGCAAATTCCTTTATAAAATATGCAAATGATTAAATTTTCAAGGCCAATGAGTATTAATTTCGATCATAGCGCGCGTTTCTACTGCGCAACTAGCGTCCTATAAAACAGGTGAAAAATGTGGACGGTTTATCTTTGCTCGTTATCAGCGTTGCAGTTCCGTGGAGACACAATCAAAAATGTCGTTACGACGTTGTCGAAGACCTTATAAGCAATTAGACGTGTTCCAACGTGGCCGTATAGTCGGGATACATGAAGCTAGCTGGTCAAACCGAACAGTAGGCCGTCACCTTTACCGAACAGACACTGCTGTGCAAAGGTGTTGGTAGCAATGGTTGCTGCAAGGAACTGAGAGGCGGAATGAAGACTGTGGAAGGCCAAGAGGCACGAATGCGAAGCAAGATCGAATGATTGTGCGAACTGGTCCAATGGCATCATTGTTCGCCATCTAAAGTGCTAACGCCTCTTCCATACCACCCGTGGTACCTTCCACCATCTCACGGTGCTTGACTGAGGTGAGGTTAAGCTCACGGCGGCCTTTAAGACGTCTGCTCATAACCCCACAACATCGACAGAGTCGTTTAGAGTGGTGTCGTAGCCGAGCATCATGACTGCCAGCAGACTGGCATCGCATAGTATTCAGCGATTAATCACGTTTCAGCCTTTAAGAAGATGACCAACAAGCAAACAGCCATTACCCCTGTTGTGATGGTATGGGGTGCTATCTCTCACGACAGCAGGTCGTCCCTTGCTATCCTGCGTACAACTTTAACAGCTCAAAGATAATTTAATGAGATCCTGCGGCAGTTTGCGTTACCCTTCATGGCACGTCATTCTGGGGCCATTTTCCAACAAGATAATGCCACGCCACATACGGCACATATATCTGTGGCCTGCCTCCGTGCTGTTGATACTGTTCCTTGGTCAGCAAGGTCACAAGACCTTTCGCCGATCGGGCATGTATGGGACATGCTAGGCCGTCAGATTCTGGCACAATAATTCAGATTTGGAGCAATAATTGAGAAATGCCTGGCATTATGTACTGCAGGATGACATTAGGAAACTTTATCACTCCTTACCTAGATGTATACAAGCATGCATTGCCACCAGAGGGGAGGGGGTTCGTCACTTACTGATTTGAAAATTCAATGTGCAATTGCAAACCATTGATGGATCCTGCAGCCTTGATTTTGTAATCATTTTATTATCTGGGTATGAGCTGTACGCATATTTAATTTCAATAAAAACAGTCACTTTCTTCATGGTGCTTCGTTTTTTTTTGCAAAAGAGTATATATACATACATACATATATACATACATACATGCATACAAATATATATATATATATATATACATATATATATACTATATATATTTCTCACTGTTAGAAATTTATTTATTATGACACACTAAAATTTCAATTGGTATTAGGCTGTTTTTATAACTAACTTTTTCCATGGATATTTAAGAAAAAATTACACATTATCAAAGACTAGTCAAGTATTTCACATTTTCTTCAGAACTAGTCTTTATGTATTCGGAATAATTTTTGAAAAATCCTGACTTCATTTCTTTTTAGTATAAAGAAATACCTTTAGTAAAATTCTGAAATAAAACTTTACTCTATTCGTTCCGGCGTCAGATTTTACCCCGGATATAGAAGTTTGCTATACTGCGAAAGAATATTCTTGAAATGCAAATGCTATTTACTTTCTCGTTTGCAGAAAATTTTGTTTCCTGGTATTTTATGCTTCGTTGACTTGATTTCGATGTCGTGCCACCGTTTATTCCTCACAAGAATCTAATTTTGAATGTGTTGAATGAACGAAAAGAACAGAATTGAGTCGAAATATATCTTATACATTTTTTATTTATAAAACAAAATATTAAGATGTAAAGTATGATAGAAAATATTCTTTACAGTGAATACACAGGATGTCCTGAAAATGTCCTGCAACGAATTTTATTTTCTAAATCGTCAACCGTTGACATATATTTCTAATTACATAAAAGTTTCAAATAAGATTATAATTTGTCCTATAATCGGTTTAAATCGATATACATCTTTGTGTGCAAAATACTGACTCTGACTTTTTATACGGTCCCTAGATCCAAAATATTTCAATTACTAAATATTTTCCTTCATTTACTAACATGTAAAACTCAAAAAAATTGGATTATTTTACCAGCAAAATTTATCCACATATAAAACATTGAATTTTATGTTTTAATTCCCTTGAATCCGTCATTTCGGGATAGCGTTGAAGTAAAAGTAATAAAATGAAAATAAGACATTTCCGGATATTTGTTTTGTATTTCAATTAATTGAATGTCATAAGGATTTATCAGTGTATCCCAGAAAGTTCTTTAACACCTACGAATTTGTTTAGAAAGGAAACTATGGGTATGCTTAATTTTTAGACGTATTTACAACTTCCCCGTTTTCAACATCACAAAATAATTTTAACAGAAGAATCAAGTTAAATGCATTTTACTTGAAATTGATATGATTTGATGCTGGTATGTTTCGCTATCGATGGAATGCGCGTTTTTTATATAAAATCAATTCTCTAAAGTTTAATATTCTTGCTATTACAAAGTGATTTAATGTTAATGTTTCTCTCCCTTGTGTATACAACATATTTTGAAAGAATAAAGTGATAGGGGTGGGGGAACTGGTTGATTATATTTCGTTTCTCCGTTATAAAAACCTTGATAGTTTTAACACGATTATTTGATAAAAAAAATCTGTGATTTGCAGCACATGAATTTCCCTACAGACTTTAATTCGTTTTCTATTTTTTTCTTCGATAATTTATTAAATTGAGTTTAATTGCACAATATAACACGTATAATTATTTGAAATTACGCTGAATTTGCACTTTTAATTTCATTTTCATTTTCATTTGGCAACTGGACGTATTTTCAAAGGCAGCGCAGCAAAAATGAGATAACATAAAAATATCTTGAGAACAGCTAGTCCTAGGGTATTGGGATTAGTCTTATTTCTGTCCCCGTTAAACACCATGTACAAAACAAGCATTTAATTGATATATTTGAGCATACGTTGTTTGTTATCTTAGATTTCGACTATTTTTGTGCGCCATTTTACAAAAAAAAATCAGGTAATTTTTTCCCGAATCATACCAAACTTTAATCAGCACCATAATACCCCACATGTGACTTATTTACCCAATTTTGTGAAATTTGGGTTATTAAGGGGACGGTGGGCGTTGAAATTATTTTTATTTATTTATTGACTTAGAAACATGAAAATTTGTATAAATATCCCTCTTAACATTACTATATAAAATACCATTAAATTTTTTTTAATTTTGTTATAATTTTGTATTTCTTTTTTTTTTATAATTTATTTTTTTATAACGAAAATTTGAAAATACCCCTTGCGTGCCGTTGTTTACATTTGTGATTAATTTTACATTATGATCACTTAAAAACACATTATGAACAAATTTGGGTATTCATTTTTAAATCCCTTAGAAAGTTAATTTTTTTTTTAATATTTTTCTGTATTAAAACTTAATTTTCACCATTTAATTAGGTTCTTATTCACTTTTAATTACCTTAATGAAGTGCAATTATAATATGCATACCCAGTTTCATTAAAAGTATGAAAGGTGTCTTCCTGCCAAAGCCAAATTTCATGCATCTCAGACAAAACTTAAGACGCATAGAGCATTTTAAAAATATAAAACCTTTGAAAATTCCTTTTCGAATAAAATGCATTCAGCCTTTTGCTTACGGGTAGGACAGCCTCAATCCCAAATGAAGAATCTCCTAAAACGACAGGTATTTGACATATTCTATCCCAAACAGTTGGATCCCCCTTTGCAGGCATTGGCGTCCATGGAAACCACCGACAGAAACATTGCACCTGCTGCAGCAGGTGCAATGTCAAATACCTGTCTTTTTGAGAGGTTCTTCATATGGAATTGACGCTGTCCTACCCGTAAGCAATGTTACATATGTAAAATAATGTTATATATTAAAAACTGTTTTCAGTCGATTTTTGCTCATTTCAACGTCCACCATCCCCTTAACTGGAGTGGATACAGACAATTTTCCGACCCATTTTGCAAAAAAAGCAAGGTTCTCTTATCTCGAATCGTACCAAAGTCTAATTAGCCCCAGGCTTACCTATAAAATTTTATGGAGTGTGGTTAATTAGTTGAGTTAGAGTGGATACATACATTGCACAGACGGACACACAGGCACACAAAAACACATAAAAACACACACATTCGTCCCGCTAAAAGTAGTATTTTAGTGTTCTAGTGGTCCCTTAACTTGTAAATCCGTCAAAAACTCAAATTGTAGTTTTCGGCAAGATTCCAATACTTTCCCTATGCATTACCATGTATTGCAGGGAAAATAAACATACTCCATATGTTCTATTGTTTCCGATTTAAATCATTTTTTTTTCTAATTTGTAGAGAAAGTAACGTAATAAAACACATTATATATTGGATTATTTTGTCAACTAATCGATCTCTTTTGGATTATATAATCGCATGAACTTCGATTTATTTAGTCCCTTGCGCAATCGACATATAATAGACATTGAAAAATTCGACTGAATTCTTTTACAGAATCATCGCATTTGGATATCAAAAACGCCCTATCTCGATATGATATTTGAGAAATCCTTTCCTTTACTACCATCTATTACTTTTCGGAGGATTTCAAAGGGACATTTTTCTGAATGGAAATAGAGAACTTTTTTCGGCTACTTAAAAACGACGGGACAAGGAATTAAGTGCACTTTTTTATATAAAATTAGAAAGTTACTAAACTTTAGTATCCTTGTTATTGTCAGGTGATTTAAAATTGTTTATCTTCCTAGTTTATTTTAGTAAAATAGCTGAAGTATGCTACTCATTATGGATTGATGCAAAACACACAACTTTCGCATATTTCGAATGGGAAAATTATATCTGTTCGTGCGTGATGATGATATAAAATATCCAAGGAAACGTTTCTATAATTTTAAGTTATTTTGAAATATTTTTATTGTTATTTTTTAATTGCGCAGCTTTGGTATGTTAATAGAATGTAGTTCATATCATTCGAATCGTTTAACAAACGAGAAAGTTATCGACAATGTAACGATTTCCAACGTTCAGATATAACGATCGTCAACACCCTTCCGTACAAGCGTGAGGTTGGCGCAAGAGATTAGCTGATAAAGTATAGTGCAGATAGAGATGCATATTTGTCACAGATTTAAAATTTAAAAGTTTTAAATTTTTCTATTAGAATTATTTTGTAGAACATATTTATATCCTCTGGGGGAGGCTGACCTTTTCAGGGCGGACGAACGCTGACTCCGTAGCCTTTGGTCCACCTCCTCTGAAGAGAACATAAAAACAGAAAAATGCTGTTGGGCAATCCGTGAACTGGATCGTTCTAGGTGGCGTGGGGACGGACTATGCCAGTCCATGGCATGAGATTAATTCCGTCGGCGACTGGGGTCGGGACTCAGCGAGATCATCTTTGGACCTCGTCCAGTAAATGGTTTCTTTGACATCGCTCCTCTGGACGTGTGCTCGCTGGAGTGGAGATTAGAACCCTCCTTGAAACCCAAGGAGGCATGAGCTTAAACGTTATATATATTCAGAAAAAATACATATTGGTTTCTGTATTAAGTTCGGCACATACATTTACTCGAATAACGTTAACAACATAACTTAACGATGACGATCTAAATGCTTAGTCAATTTGCAATATTCGAAAAATTGCCTGAACTTGACAAAAGTCACTTTTTTTGCGATTTAACCAAATTTAAGACTAAAGTAACCAACTTGTCGCTCAGGACAAGTGACTCATACCTTCAAACTATAACAATGGTTCCCTGTTTTGCATTCGAAACAATAAAATACGGCTTCCGTTACATACTTTTTTTTCATTCTCGTCACATCTCTTTCATAATTTACTTCGTAAAGTGCATCCTATGATGTTTGACATCAAAAATAAAATTGTTTTATTGTTTTCACTATAAAACAGGAAGATGACCACTCTATATGAATTATTATATCATTTCCGTTAACTCATCGATATCTTTTAAGACACATAATCGAATCAGCTTCTATTTATTCAGTCCTTTGTATTATCGATCCAGTAACAGACACTGAAAAATTCGACTGAATTCTTTTAGAGAATCATAGCACTTAGATATCGAAAACCTTCTACCTCGATCAGACATTTGAGAACTCCTTTTCTTTACTATCATCTATTACTTTTGGGGGGATTACCAATGGGTATTTTTCTGAATGAAAATGAATAACTTTACTGCATTTTTTTACGCTGCTTAACAGTTATAGGATCACAAACAATAATTTATTGTCTTTCTAAATAAAAATGTCAACTACTTAATAAGAAAACTTGTTTAAACTTAATTGCCATCAGTGAAAAATCTTCTAAAATCACTTTGTAAACAATTAAACTATTTATAGGTGCAGAGTGTCTGTCCCAAAAACATTGACCGCGGCTTTTTTTCCTTAAATATTGATCTTAGACATATATAATAAATTACAAAGTTACATAAAAAAAGGTACAGCATTTTATGAAATCGATAAAAATTTTCAGAGGAATGAATTTGAAGAAATACAAAATTTAAATTTTTATGCGACCCCCGTACAAAAATATTTTCAATGAGTAAAATGTGCCCCTTACACTAATTAGGTGATGTACAAAATTTCAGCATTTTATCATAAAAAATCCCAGAGATTTAAATAAAGTTGGTGAGGGATTAATTACAAATTAAAATGTAAATGCTGACAGTAAGAGTGCAAATGACACAACACAGAAATGCATCATAGACAAATAATATCTGCCTCTTATCTTTAATGGATCTTTGGCATGGATGGAAAACATTTTGAACAAGCTTTGTAATCTTTGTGTAAATTTATTATTTCTACACAATGTTGATACTTTTGTACCAATAAATAGCAAAATTATTATTTATTTATGTAATCCTTGTTTTCTTTCGTAATTTGTGTATGACCCATAAAACACGATAGATATGCCGACATGATTTTTCGCCTCTGAGAACGTATGTCGATGCATCGCAAAGTGGTTTAAGTCAGCATTTTTGTCCTTTCATATCTCTGGAACATTTTATGATAAAATGCTGAAATTGTGTACATCACCTTATTAGTGTATGGGGCACATTTTACTCATTGGAAATGTTTTTGTACGTTGGCCGTATAAAAATTTAAATTTTGTATTTCTTAATATTTAAATCTCTTGAAGATTTTAATCGATTTCACAAAAAATTATGTATCTTTTTTAACGCAATTTTGTTATTTTTATATATGTCTGAGATCAATGTTTAGGGAATAAAAGTCGAGATCAATGTTTTGAGGACACCCTGTATATCTGGCAAAGTGACGCGTCTGATATATCCTAAACAAAAGTTCTTCAAATATCGCTTTCACAAAGAAGTTCCGAATAACCCTTGAAGAACATTCTTTATAAGTAAAATATACTAGTTCAAAGAATAAGGAAAACTTGAGCAACATATATAAGCAGAAATAATACAATAATTCAACATACAGCTGTTTCGCTGGATCTATTTCGTAACTACAAAAGAACCAACAAATCTGAAGTCCAAAACAGGAACGAGCACGGAAAGTAAAGCACGTTTAAGCCGAAAAAGATCAATAAACGAAATACACTTTGTGCATCGGATAAGTAAAACTTAAGCAACGTACATAAAAATAAGTAAAGCAATGCAGCATTCAGCTATTTTGCTGGATCCCCTGCTTCAATGCAATAGAATCAACAAACAATGGTGGAATGAGTCCGAAGAGTAAAACACGTCGAAGTCCAGGAAATAAGTAAAATACACTTTGTGCAGAGGATAAGGAAAACTTGAAGAACATACATAAAAACAAATAACAAAATACTGCAGCGTACAGCTAACTGTTTGAAACAGATGTACACTGCGCTATTGTGTTATTTGTGTTCATTAAGGGTGTCCCAAAATTCACGCAAGAAGTAATTTTGATAGAAAACACATGTTTATAATTAAAAATTGTGCATTCTTTATTGATTCATAAAGTATACAGTATAGGGTTATGTATGGAATAGCATATCGGGTAAATGGCCTCCACGGCTTTGCTGGCCCATACGCACTCTTTTGTTGAAATTTTCCATGACCGTTTTGCATAAATGTGGCTGAATTTCGTTGATACAGTGCTCAATTCCTCCTTCAAGGCGTGGGTGGTAGTGGGATTGTTGGCATAATGTTGACTTCAAAAAATCCCAAAGAAAAAATTCCAACGGAATTAAATCGCATGATCTGGGAGGCCATTTTTGATCACCAAAACGGAAAATTACACTACCAGGAAATGACTAACCAGGTAATTGAATTGTTTCTCGGGCTGTATGGCATGTGACACCGTCTTGTTGAAACCGCATGTCGTCCACTTACATATCTTGCAATTTAGGCAGCAAAAACTGGATTATCATGTCGCGATAGATTATTTTTTAAATATTGCTCAACAATGAAAACGCGTTGTTCTTTCGTTTAGCGCTCCATTTTTAGTAACCCCAGGCTGTCCGCTGTCACGCTGTCTTTTTTTTCGTTACCAATACTTTATCGCACAAATGGCGCATAATTCATATCTCGCGTGAATTTTTGAACACCCTATAAGCAAATTTTTTTAACATTCTTTATGTTACACATCATGCCATTTTATAAAGAACTGCTACTAAGCATTTACACTGTTCATGGGTGGACTGGTGATGGAATAGTCCGCGTATTTACCAAACTGATCTGATAAAATTCCAGTTGATGCACAGTTTTATATGGATTGTATCACTGTAATAGAAAACTGTAAGAGCAAGGCTTGTAAGAAAATTGCAAAATAACTGATCTAGAATGACCAATCAACCTCAATTTTTGTTGTACTGCTTTACCCACACTTAAAATGACCATGTGTAATAAATACTGTTAAATGTGCCATTTTTTTTCCAGAAATCACTTTTGGATAGAAAATGGTTAATCGAAATTTATTTTCAGTACATCTCAACTATTCGAGGAGAAAGGAAAATACTTAAAGGAATTAGGGCAGAAGGGCCTTTGGAAGAAAATGATAAATTCTAGCTTCGATGACAAATTTCAAAACTGGAAAAGGAGTAATTCTGAAACTAGCTGGATTCTTTTTTTTTTTTTGAAAATTTATTTTTAATACTTTATTTTCCTATGAAGCAATATTCGGTCCCATTAAAAGTCTTATCTTTTAATATATCTTTCAAATGAATGTAATTAACAAATCGTAATTTAACTCCGAGAAAATTAAGCTTCATTTAACTTTTCCAGGGTACTTTTCATTTTCTCCAGAAAAAAATGTGAATAAAAATCAATTTGCTATAAATTTAACACTAATGCATATCTTTTGCGGAGAATTAATCCTATGCACTTTATCTTCTAATAAATATTAGAAGTGACTACGTTAATTGCAGAATTGTGACAAAAAAGAAAAATCAAATTTATATTTTTGAAATACGAAATCATTTTTAAATTGTTCAAAACTGCTGCGGACAGTATATTACCTAAATTATTTTTCTTTATCTTTATACACGTATTTCATATTTTTTTTACAAAATAGCATATTAATTAAATACTTATTAAAAATTACATGTTATTTACAGATTGGAAATTATATTTTATTCTTTTAGCAACTTAGGATTTCATAATGACACTAAAATGTAGGAATTTAAAAATGTGAAATATATTGAGGACTTCATAAAACTCAAACTAATCATTAGAGCCTCCTAAACCAATTCGTTTCATTTTCTATTCTATATCTTTCATAATTTTGCATAAAAAACTTCTGCAGCTCATTTGAATAACTCATGTTACTTCCGAAACCGGTCAGTTGGATTTTTAATGTATAGTGGAGCACTTACGCTCGTTGATTTACTAACTAAACGGATACTTTGAATAATTAAGACTAAACAACTTGTTCTTACCTATAAAGCTGATTATGTAAATTCAATGCAGAAGTGTATTGACGAGATGGAATGCAGCCAGGTTAAAAATTTACCGATCACTATGATTAATGCTAGGATCGCAAAACTTAAAAAAATGTAACGATCTTCCTCCCAATGTAAAATCTGTCATTTTCCGTACTTCTCATCAACTCCCTAAAATCTTTGGCCAAATAAAACTTCATAAACCTAATCATCCTATGCGTCCTGTTATTGTTGTTCCTAATCCCTAATTGGTCCAACAAATTTAGACCAATTCCATCAGTCCATGAACTTCTAAAAAGTCTAAAAACAAAAGAAGATTTGAAAACACCTCATCCACCTTAAAGTCAATACAGTTTTAAATATGCTCAGGCGAAGCCAGAGTTGTCCTGCACTTAGTGCAAAGCTTAAAAACCTTCCGTCCATTCTCATAGGTGAGACTCCTCAAATGTCCACTAACAAAGCGAGACAAACAGATCTGCCAGGATCTCTGACCCTCAAAAGAAAGGACACCACCAGAGCGTCTTCCAAAGTACCAGCCATGTACCGGAGGGACATTCCAGAGATCGCTATAAGTCCTCCTGCACTCCGAGAATACCTCACTAAAAGTAGAAGGCATATCATTTCCATTCAGATTCCACAGAAGCAGCCCTCGCCAACGAGTTCGCTTTCTAATTTCCAACTACACCCACGTGGGACAGAATCCATTGGAAATGCACCTCAAATTTCTCAGAGAGCCTATTAATTAACATTAAAATGGAAACTCCTGCTCTGTCACCAACACTCCTCCAGTTACTAAGGTGTTGAATTGAAGATCGGCTGTCGGTTAATATCCAAATGCTCACAAAGTTAGGCTCTGCAAATTGCTCAACATAGCTAAGGCCTTTTTCAATAGCTATCAGTTCCGATCTGAAAACTGAACAGGAATTTGAATTTCTGTATTTAAAACTTGATGTAGTAGTGGGAGTCCTGATGAATACACCACTACCAGAATGGCCATGATCACTCTTGCTGCCATCTGTATACACCTGAAGAGCGTCTCCAGGTATATGGCTGATAGTTTCAAGAGAAATTTCACTCATAAATTCGGGGTTGTCAGCATCTTTTTGAACATGGTACAAAAGATCTGTATAATAATGGACGGCCTTGAATTATTTTACAGGGCAAAAGCAAGACCGCAAAGAGTGATGCTCTATTCGGAATTGAGAAGACAAAGTAATTATGTTTTGCAAAATTGCCTGGGAAAAGGGACTGTTTCTTTTCAGTCTTTGATTATTATCCCAGTTCTTAAGATAGGAGGAGGTTCTATTCTGGTCTCCAATACCAATAAGCTTGCTACAATATTTCACAAGACCAGAGTTCCTTCTCAGGCTCAGTGTAGCTGTAGGTCACACTCCAAAAGACCTTGTGTCCTATAGTTTCCAAATATAGTGGACCTACTTATTTTTTAACACTTTACAACAAAGTTGAAAAGTGTTTATGACTTTTTAACACTTTACAACAAAGTTGAAAAGTGTTTATGACTTTGTTCATTCTGTCTGTCTGTCTGTCTGTCTGCCTGTTAGCACGATAACTGCCGTAAAAATGACTTTATCAAAATGTAATTTTAGTATGTTTTTCAGACGGTCTGTGGGACCTATGGGAATATAAATAAATAATATCACCCAATTAGTTTTTTATTGAGCCCGGGTTGAAAAAATGAAATACATTGAACACTATAGGACCTAATTTTTCAAACATTTTTTAAGTAAACTTAAAATTCACGAATTGCTTCGAAATATTTAGGAAATATTCACATTATCCCATAGAAAATATAAAAAAAAAATCAGTAAAATATGTTAAGTAGTTTTTTAATTAAAAATTATTTAATATAGAGAAAAAAAAATTCAATTAAATTCTGACTTTGCGATATCCTCCAGAAAGAAAAGAGAGATATATTATATAATATATATCTTTCTAAGTCATTAATCATTTTGCATGTAAGAGAGGTTCAACATTTTAAAATAAATTTGGTAGATAACAATTTTTCATTTTTTTAACACTTTACAACAAAGTAGAGAAGTGTTTATGACTTTGTTCATTCTATCTGTCTGTCTGTCTGCCTATCTGTCCGTTAGCACGATAACTGCCGTAAAAATGACTTAATCAAAATGAAATTTTAGTATGTTGTTCATACGGTCTGTAGGACCTATGGGAATATAAATGAATAATATCACCCAATTAGTTTTGGATTGAACCCGAGTGTTGTATCCGTCCTAAAGCTACTTTATTTTTGCTTAAATTCTGTGCATCTACATACTGAAACAACGCAATGACAATATATTTGAGTTTAAATGCTCATCTAAATTTGATTATTTCTACAACTAAGCCTATTTTTCACCTGTGAAAAATGTAAACAGCAAAATATGTAAAATGAGTTGTAATAGAATTCCTGTATTTTTTTAACACAAAATAATTTAGTCTATGGAGTCTGCATGGCTGATATGAATGAAATATTAATTGATTTTATAAAGTGGATGATTTTTTTCGATGAAGTTTTAAGCATAGAGTTTAATTATTTGTAGTTCCATGGTCTTAAATAAAATGTTTAAATAAAATAAATTATTATAGTATTGTGATGAATGAAATGAATGGGAGAAAGTTATGAATGAAATCCTGTTTTTATAGAGAGATCCAGGCGTGTTATTTTTTCTATGACGTCATTTGAATTAATTTCAGTTTTCGATGAAGTTTTTTTTCGATAAAGTTTTCAAATATAATAAATTATCGTAGTACTATGATAGTTTTTAAAATATTACCGTGGAATGTATTGCATTTTAGAGATATTTAATCCAGGCAATTTATATTTCAATGCCGTCATTTGTATGAAGTTCATTTTTTTCAATGAAGGTTTAAGTTTTCAAATATAATAAATCAATGTAGTATTGTGATAAGTTTTAAAATATTACCGAGGAATGCATTGCATTTTCGACTTTTTTTAAATAAAATTGCATTGAAGTTGGAAAGTGTTTCATAATCAATGCTTTAAGCATGATTGATTTTCCTTGTTAATTTTATATAACTCTTCATGATATACTTATTTGATGGCATTTTTAAAGCACTTTCCTACGTCCTAGAGAGTTAAAATTTGGTACACAGCTTAAATTTGTTGAACATTTTATTCTACAAAAATTTGATGGATCCTTAAATATACATTTTTCCATACATTTTTTTCGAAATGGCCTGAAAATAATCCCCGTTCACTTCTATAAATCATTGTTGTAATATTGTTAAAAATTCTGATGTGGACAGCACATGTCTTTCGCTGCAGACTCATATTCGTTTTCTTTATTTCTTCAATAATAATTTGAGTTTATCTGCACAAAATAACAACCATAAGTATTTTAAATGACATTGAATTTACACATTAAACTTAAATTTGGTTCTCATTTGATAGCTGGACTTATTGTCAAAGGTGGCGTAGCGAAAACGCAAAAAAACTAGAATATCTCAAGAATGGCTAGTTCTAGAATAATGGGGTTAGTCTTATTCTTTTTGTTGTCAAAATTCACGTATAAAATAGGAATTTAATTGATATAATTGAGCACACGTAGTCTTTTATTTTTATATATAACGATTTTTGCGGGTCATTTCGCAAAAATAGTCCGTTCCTTTTTTTCGAATCGTACTAGAATAACCTACAAATGATTTATATACAAAATTTTGGTAAATTTGGTATATAAATCACTTGTAGGTTAATGAAATATTATACACCAAATTTTGTTAAATTTGTTCCATTAGTTTTTAGCTAGAGTGGATAAAAACAATTTCTGCGGCCATTTCGCAAAGAAGGCAGATTCTTTTATTACGAATCGTTTTATAATCTAATGAACATCAGGATTTCGCACAACAAACATACCTACCAAATTGTATGAAGTTCGGTCCATTAGTTTTTCAATTAGAGTGGATGTAATATCCACACAGACACACAGAAACATACACAGATACACCCTTACACACACAGACGTCTTCCTAAAAATAGTTTTTTCGTGTTCTAGAAGTCCCAAAACGTGTAGATCTTTTGAAAATTCGAGTTCTGATCTTCGGCACGATTCCAATACTTTGAGTACATACACATACACACATATATTATCTGTGTATCTGTGTATTATCTGTGTATCTAAATTCCGTACCTATGCAATTACAATAGTTGTGATTTTAAATGATCCCTAAACTTTTATTATTTCTTCAACGAAGCCTAATTTTAACATATGCAGAATGCAAATAACTCAAGCGATTGTAAGATGAATTACATAAGAATTGCTGAAATTTTTTCACACAAAATTGTTTAGCTCTGGAGTCTGGAATACAAGTTATATGAATGAAATATTCATTGATTTTGCATAAAGAATCAGATGATTTATATTTCGATACAGTTTTACATATTTAAGTATAATACATTACTGTAATACTGTGAAATGTAAAAGATATCACCACTGAATATATCACATTTTAGAAATTTTTAAATGAAATTACATTTCAGTTGGAAAGTGTTTCATAATCAATGCTTATGCATGATTGATCTTTCTTGTTTTTAGATATCCCTTGCATTTTTCTTAAAACCATTTTTAATAGACATAGTTTTTCTATTAGTTCTACTGAAAATTTCATTAATATTTTATTTCATACTAAATTTAATCCTAATAATACTCTTCACACATAGTTTTGATGTCGTTTTTTTTCCCCTAGCATTCCCGTTGACATCGCTATTAAAATTACTGTCAAAAAAACTTCAAAATCACAATTTTAAAACCCCCTTCTATCGACGCAATCACTTCTGCTTTGAATATTGTTGCGGAGTGAAATTATTTTGGCTTCCGTGATGCTATTTACTTGCAAACTTGTGGTTCACCTATGGGTAGCCCAGTATCTGGTATTTTGGCTGTGGCGGTTTTGCAGGAGCTCCAGAATGAGATACTGCCTTTTTTACCGATCCTCCCCCCCTTCTTTGGTGTTGTTTCGTGGATGATGTTTTTATCATTTGGAATAGTGATTTAAATAATCTCTTTCTTCTTTTGGCTAAGAATAATTATTTTTACCCTTCGATTAATTTTTTGTTGCGCACAAATCTAATTGTTCCTTGCCTTTTCTTGATGTTCTGATTACCCGTTCTGCTGTTGATTTCCACACTTCTGTTTTCCGTAAACCCTCTTTTACTAATTCCTGTATACGCGCTAATTCTTACCATCCTATTTCCTCTAAAAAAGCTTCTTTTAACGCTTATTTTATGGCGCCTTTAATGTTTGTTCTTCTATCTCAGCTTTTAGTGATAAAATTAATTTTATTTTTAAACTTGACCATGAGGCTGCTTATTCTTTTGAATTTATACATAAGATCTGCGCCACGTTCGTCTGAAATTCACTCAAGTTGATACTAAGCTTGTTGCTTTAAAAGATCATTTAACTTATAAATCTAGTTTTCCGTACCATCCTATGGTTCTCCGCCCCTTTATTCAGTTCTGTCATGAGTTTGGTTTCAGGCCGGCTCACTCTAATATTACTTCTTTATTTAACCGTGTTCGGTCTGATAAACTTGAGGATATGGATGACTTTAAAAGCTTTGCTGGGGTGTATGTGGTTCCCCTGTTGTCCACCGATGGTAACTATAAATTTTACATTGGCAGTACCAAACGCAATGTTGGCATCCGTTTAGCAGAACAAGCTGGGGATAGCAAAGGTGGTAAAATTTCTACGTCCCTTGCTCATTAAGTTGTTATAGATAATGTTCTGCCAATTTTTGAAAAAAAATTCCTTATAATGCGTTGTAATAACTTCCGTAATATTATCCTTTTTGAATCCCTTTTTATTTATATCTACAGCGCGTCGATTTATAATTTTGAACCCGTTCAAATTTTAAATTATGCTTGGCGACTCATTCTCGACTCCATGCAATTCAAGTCTCTTCATAGTTATCTTTGACGTCATCCTCTTGGGGATTGGGCCTGACTGTTCTTTCTGAATGTGCATTCCTGTAATAAAATAATATTTTTAATTGTACTTTTCTTGAGATATACTCGTTTTTGAATCTGTTAAAAATATTTATGTTCTTTTGTGTAATTTTCCTTTGATAATCGAAAGTTCATTTACTATTATATTTATGCAAATTTGTCATTTTTTCTGGTCTATATATGAACGATCATTTTAATTTCCATGTAGCCACTGCTGAAAAACGTATTTACGCTCGAAAGCGCCCTGGCGTATATCATTTTTGTACATCTTATAAGAAGTGTAATAAAGACATTCTGCAAAGTTGTGTCCTTGGTCTTCTTGCTATTGAAATCAGACGAGATACCGACTAATTTATTTGTTTTTCATTAGGCTTCAAAAACTTGAGTTGCTCGCACTTTAAAAGGAAACTTAAGAGTTTGTTTTTAAAATTTTATTTCCACCATAAAGTATGCAGTTACTCATTTATTAACTTTATATTAAATCAAGCTTAATTTATGTCCAATTCCAAGATTCTTAAAACGTGCATTAATTCTCAAAGCGCAGTCAAACTTCACAACTTTGTATTCCATTTATCCCTTAAATGCTACTCCCAGCCGAACCTGGTTTTAAAAATAGTTGCATAGCCACATAAAGATATTGTTATGAGTAATTTATTTTAATATATTTGAAGCAAGAGGGAAATAAAAAAGAGTAGCACGCTCTACGCATCACCCGGTCGTCCAAACAGTTACTCTAAGTCCTCTGGACGAGTCGGACGGCCTGGGGTTTTCACACTCTACGCATCAGTAGCCTTCCTTTATTGGTATTTGATCAAATTTCTGAACTCTTAAAATTGAAAATATATATTTCAAAATATAACTTTTATTTTCAAGTATTTTTATAAAGACTTTATATATATATATATATATATATATATATATAATGCACACGGAAACGTAAAATCCGCATTAACGAACCAGGTATGGCCCTTGATAACGTACATGGTTCCGGAAATGCTTTTCTATTTTTGCAAGTTATTCATTTTCAAAAAAATTTTTTGGAAGCCAGAAAGGCCTAGCTCCAAGTGCAAAACTATGTTTCCGTTTTGCAACTTTTCATCTTATACCCAATTCTTGCATTTACACCATGTATGTTTAGGCAGGGAACAGGAAACAGGGGAAAACCTTAAGTACCTGCATTACAAATATGATTTATAAAACTATAATCTATGTGTGTTGGTAAGGGATTATATTCACCCATCTTTACCACATGTATTTCTTTTTCCATTCCTTAACTTATATATAGGACAGAGAAAATGGGGTATTTTATACCACTTCAGTACCTGTTTTATTTATAATGTTCTAATTATATTCTTCAACAGCCTGTCGTATAGGCATTTTTGATATCATATTTACACTTCAATCCATTTTCTTTTCATTTTTGATATACAGAACAATTTCAATTCATAATCAATCTCAGGTATATATAATACAATTCAAATAAAAATTCGTACATATATATCCTCCTTAGCATCAATATAATTAGCTTATCATTATCATTCTCTTGTATTTGCATTACATTGCATTCACTTCTTCTGTGACCTTTGACTCCGTACCTTTACTTTTTCTCGTAGTATTTATAGGATCAGTTCCAACTTTTTCTACCTCTTGTCAAAACTGCTGTTTATATCTTCGATATACGATGTTAAAACGACTGTTGCCACTTGGCGTCCCCACGCCAAGTGGCAAAAGTCCATTTACACTTTTATCTCTTGATGGCGGCAAGAGCTGACTTAAAAATTGTGAAGCTTCGCTTTTAGCGTTGACACAGTAAAAATGCATGTCACTAAAGTCAGGTAAAAATACTAAAGTTAGGTAAAAATGTTTGTATTATCAAGTAAAAATTCTTGATTCACTTTTATATTTCAATATTTTAAGCTTGTTGGCCGGTAAATGGGGTTTATAGATCATATGATTCATCTCCGTTTTAGAAACAAGCTTTTTTCTTGGTCATTTTGGATAGATACTCGGACCTGATGAAGAACTTTTATCAAAGTGATAACCTTTTTAAGCCTAGCGCTTTTTCACCAATGTAGCATCATTAATTCTTCGTCTATTTCTGGTTTCTATTTTCGAAATATTACCATTGATATTTGTTATTTATTCATGGCTCGATAACTGGCAATTATACATAGTATTAATTTTATGTCACACTTGATTGCAGAATCATTATTTTTTTAAAAGTCATAGTGCTAATATATAGAGGGTGAATTGCACCTAATCTGCCAAATGAAAGGGGGTGATAGAAGAGCCATTGTGCAGTATAAAAACCATAGCAACCCTGTCATATCTTTAACCGTTTCCGAGTTATGGTGGAGAGAAGGGAAGTGCGTCAAGTCTGAAAAAAAACAATAAAGTGAGGTTTCTGATAGGGCTACATGCAAAATAAGCACATAATTGGAAAGAGCAGAAAAAATCCTATAAGATGGCATCATTTCTAGCAGGATATCTGTATTCTAACGACAAGCTGCAACCGCTGAAACATTGGCGAAGTGCAAAATCGTAATGTTGCAAAATTCTGTAACCGGCTATATCGCAGAAACCCTTCTTGCTAAAATCGGTCAAATTTACTTTTCCATTCCACCAGTTTTCGAATGAGCCTAAAATAAACCATATCGATGTTTTAGTTCAGGAGTCATAATAAATCATCAGTAGCCAAGAATAATAAACCATATCAGCTTTTTGTTTGCAATACATCACTGAAATTGGCGTTCGTCGAAGCAGGCATTCGGCGAACTTGCGGCAAACGAAACGATGGTGCATAAATCGAACGTATGGAAATCCGTCACTATCTGCATATGAACGCTGCCGGATATGCAGATGTTCCAATTATGTGCTAATTTTGCGTGTAGACCTTTCAGAAACCTCACAAATTTGGGTCTTTTCAAACTTGACGCACTTTCCTTCTATACACCATAACTCGAAAACGGTTAGAGATAGGGCAGGGTTGCTATGGTGTTTTATACTGCACTTGGGCTCTTCGATCACCCCCTGTCATTTGGCAGAGTAGGTGCAATTCACCCCGTATATATATATATATATATATATATATATATATATATATATATATATATATATATATATATACATATATATATATATATATATATATATATATATATATATATATATATATATATATATATATATATATATATATATATATAAAAGTTTGAAAGTCCAATGAAAGAAAAGTGAGAAACTGTAACTCGAAAAACCTAACTTTCTAACAACTTACAAATCATTTTATTTATTAGCTGCATTTGCGCAATAAATTAAATGTATTTTACATTGTCATTCCTATTTCCTCATTTTTTTTTACATTTGTATATTTGCAAAGTATCCTTACATTTTTAAGTATGCTACAGCATTTATAAATGTCATACATATATATATATATATATATATATATATATATATATATATATATATATATATATATATATGTATATATATATATATATATATATATATATATATATATATATATATGTATATATATATATATATATATAAATGGAAGAGGTGGATAAGGGATAATGAATAAAAAAGTGTAAACACAGAGTGTGTTTACGGGGTTGCAGAAAGGTCAAGGGAGATTGTGACCCTTTTCATGGTTTAAGCATGCTTTTAATCCTAGGAAACACTCCCAGAAACCACTGCACGCCCGAAACAACAATCAACACTATGCAAAGGGGGAAAACGGAATCCCGAAAATACAGAACAAAAGTACCATGAAAGCATGAAAGATATGAAATTCAAACCTTTCCAGACGTGTAATACTATAAGGCGATGATAGGATGTTAATAACCGATCTGGAAGTGTCTTCTAGGATTGAAAACATGCATTTTTGCAAAGTATCCTTATTTTTTTAGTATGCTACTGTAATTAAAAATTATATATATATATATATATATATATATATATATATATATATATATATATATATATGTGTGTGTGTGTGTGTGTGTGTGTGTGTGTATTTTATTGATAACTATAAAATTTAAGGTACAAAGAGTGGAGTAAAGTATGAAATTTAATTTACAAGAAATTTATCACATAAAAATTAATTTTTTCTTAATAATACCTAATAGCATTTGTTTAGTATTATAGCCAGTCCACACCTGCACGTTATGAAGACACTGGATTTACAATGGAATCAATAATTTTCATTTTATATTAACAAAAATATTCTTGATTCAAACTGCCATTGTAATTATGCACGTATTTTATTTCATATGAGGTAAATAAATAAATAAATGGATAAATTGAAGTAAATGTACTTATGTGGATAAATTTTGCAAAAATTAAAGAAAGAAAAGGAGATATAGTTATAAAGTATAACGTTTTCTTCACTTAGAGAATGTATTTTTCTTTTAGGTATGCACAACTTTAGCTAATTCACTGCATAATATTTTTGATAAAATAACTTCAAAATTTTCATATATCCAGTCATTTGATATTAAATTAAGCTTTTTTCTTATTCTTTCCCAAGATATATTTATTAAAAAGCGCATTAGTGCTTCAAAATGCAGTCAAGCTTCATCTCTTTGCATTTTACTGATCCCTTAATATTTGCCCAAGAAGATTTTGATTTAAAAATATCCGGACAGAAAACAAATTTCTTTTGAAAGTAATTTCACTTAACATGCTTGACGTGGGACAAAGAACTAGTGGCGCCCTCTATCCATCGGTACCTTTCATCTTTTTCATTTAAATTCCATTTCCTTTTTGAATTTAATTAAATGATGTCATTAAACGGCCATTCTTTGACGAAATTTCTTGATTAGGTTGTTTGAAATGCCGGAGACTTTTCAAAGAGAATAAACTGTTCTTTGAAATTATTTTTAAATGGATTTTAAACTTTTCTACAATATATAAACTTCTTGATCTTTTAGGGAAAGAAAGGTATGTATATGCGTTGAACTAAAACTTTTGTGTTACAAATGTTAAAAAAGTAACAAGAAAGATCAATCATGCCTAAAGCTCTGATTATGAAACACTTTCCAACTACAATGCAATTTTATTTAAACAGGTCTAAAATGCAATACATTCATCGGTAATATTTCAAAACTTATCACAATACTACATTAATTTATTATATTTGCAAACGTAAACCTTCATAAAAAAAACGAACTTCCTTCAAATGACGGCACTAAAGTATAAATTGCCTGATTTAAACATCTCTAAAATGTGATATATTCCTCGGTAATAATTTTATAATTATCATAATATTACGATAATTTATTATATTTGAAAACTTCATCGAAAACAACTGAAATTCATTCAAATGACGTCATAGAAAAAACAAGAAAGATCAATCATGCATAAGCATTGATTATGAAACACTTTCCAACTGAAATGCAATTCCATTTAAAATTTTCTAAAATGTGATACATTCAGTGGTGATATATTTTACATTATCACAGTACTACAGTACTTTATTATACTTAAATATTTAAAACTGTATCGAAATATAAATCATCTGATACTCTATGCAAAATCAATGAATATTTCATTCATATAACTTGTATTCCAGACTCCAGAGCTAAATAATTTTGCGTGAAAAAGTTCAGCAATTCTTATGTAACTCACTCAACAATCGCTTGAGATATTTGCATTCTGCATAAGTTCAAATTAGGCTTCGTTGAAGAAATAATAAAAGTTTAGGGATCATTTAAAATCACGACTATTGTAATTGCATAGGCACGGAATTTAGATACACAGATAATACACAGATAATATATGTGTGCATGTATTCAAAGAATTGGAATCGTGCCGAAGATCGGAACTCGAATTTTCGAAGGATCCACATGTTTTTGGGACTTCTAGAACACGAAAAAACTATTTTTAGGAAGACGTCTGTGTGTGTAAGGGTGTATCTGTGTATATTTCTGTGTGTCTCTGAGGATATTACATCCACTGTAATTGAAAAACTAATGGACCGCATTTCATAAAATTTGGTAGGTGTGTTTTTTCTGGGAAATCCCGATGTTCATTCGATTATAGTACGATTCGTAATAAAAGGATCTGCCGGCTTTGCGAAATGGCCGGCAGAAATTGCCTTTATCCACACTAGCTAAGAATTAATGAAACAAATTTAACAAAATTTGATGTATAATATTTCAATAACCTACAAGTGATTTATATACCAAATGTAACAAAATTTGGTATATAAATCATCTGCATACCATATCATATTCTTGTACGATTCGGGAAAAGGAACGGGCTATTTTTGCGAAATGGCCAGCAAAAATCGTTAAATATAAAAATAAGACTACGTGTGCTCAATTATATCAATTAAATTCCTATTTTATACGTGATTTCTGACAACAAAAAGAATAAGACTAACCCCATTACTCTAGGACTAGCCGTTCTTGAGATATTCTAGTTTTTTCGCGTTTTCGTTACGCCACCTTTGACAATAAGTCCAGCTATCAAATGAGAACCAAATTTAAGTTTAACGTGCAAATTCAATGTCATTTAAAATACTTATGGCTGTTATTTTGTGCAGATAAACTCAAATTATTATTGAAGAAATAAGGAGAACGTGAATATGAGTCTGCAGGCAAAAACATGTGCTGCCCACATCAGAATTTTTAACAATATTGAAACAATGATTTATAGAAGTGAACGGGGATTATTTGCAGCCCATTTCGATAAAAATGTATGATCTATATTTAAAGATCCACCAAATTTTTGTAGAAAAAAATGTTCAACAAATTTAAGCTGTGTACAAATTTTAACTCTCTATTACGTAGGAAAGTGTATTAAAAATGCCATCAAATAAGTATATCATGAAGAGTTATATGAAATTTAAAAAAAAATTGAAAAGTTGTTATCTACCAAATTTAATTTAAAATGTGAAGCCTCTCCCATATACAAAATGTTAAAACTGTTCGAAAGATATTTATTATATAATATATCTCCTTTTTCTTTCTGGAGGATATCCCAAAAGTCAGAATTTAATTGAATTTTTTTTTCCCTATATTAAATTATTTTTAATTAAAAAACTACTTAACATATTTTACTGAATTTTTTTTATATATTTTATGATATAATGTGAATATTTCCTAAAAATTTCGAAATAATTTATGAATTTTAAATTTGCTTAAAAAATGTTTGAAAAATTAGGTCCCATAGGGTTCAGTGTATTTCCTTTTTTCAATCCGGGTTCAATAAAAAACTAATTGGGTGATATTATTTATTTATATTCCCATAGGTCCCACAGACCGTCTGAACAACATACTAAAATTTCATTTTGATTAAATCATTTTTACGGCAGTTATCGTGCTAACGGACAGACAGACAGAATGAACAAAGTCATAAACACTTTTCAACTATGTTGTAAAGTGTTAAAAAAAAGAAAAGAAATAGAATAAAATTTAAAAAAATAATACACAGCATGTTTATATATTACGGAACTGTGTTCAATTTGAAATTAAAGTTTCGTTTCATGTATTAAGTGTAAAATATGAGTCCATAACTCACAGAAAGCGACAATGATGCGTCCGTACTAGTGAACTTTCTCAACCATAAATTATAAAAAATGGCTACTCTTTTCTGCCCTGCTTATGGGGCAAAATGGAACAACATGCGATTTTTCACATTGTTCGTTTTAAAAAGTTAACTTTTTGAATTTTTGATTTCTTAATAAGTCATGTAAGTTTTAAAATGTTTGAATAAATTTCATTTTTCCAAATTTTTTTCTCATCATTTAAACTTTCAAAACTTGCTCCAAGCGTTAAGTACTCAATTCTGTCCCGATTTCCTTTACGCCCTATTTTACTTTTTGAAAAAATCGGCCCTAATATCATCTGAAGAGGCATGAAATGCAATGCTTTTGCGAATGGGGCAAACCCAGAGCAGTCAAGTAATTTTGTCCAACTCCCTAAAGCCCTCAGGCTGTCATAGAATGGCGTCTATTTTTCTTGGTGTCTATTCTCCTTGGTGCATATTCTCCTTGGTGCATATTCTCCTTATATCTATTTTACTTGAGAAAGTCTTATTTTCGTGTCGAAAACGCATTTTGATCACATTAAAAATTAATACGTCTGCCTCCAAATGGTTACACTTCCTTTTACTCAATCAAATTTTCCGTCCTTTAATCTAGTCCATCTTTCCCAACCAATTTCTTTGTTTCAAATCTTCTTCAAAACTACTTGTAGTGCTGTAAAATTTAGAGAATATGCAAAGCATATTGTTAAATTTAACTCTTAAACATGCCCGTAATAATATCGTAAAGTCGTGAAACCCATTGCGGTTGTGTCGCTAATAAAACCCACCATATTTTATTTAGTGTGAATCCTGGAATATAATATTTATTTACATAATACTACTCATTAATTGCACCATTTTTCAACTTAAAAAATAATATTATTTATTAGCATCATTTGGTTAAATATTAAATTAATTACAACAATTATCATATTATTTGCGGAGGAGAGTGGATATGTGAGACCAGATAAATTACATTATCAAAATGGTCTAAAACCTGCTACAATATTTGTTAAGTACATACCTCCAATTTCGTCTTTGACCATGAACACACAGCTCGTGCTTTGGTTTATCGTACTCTGTCTGGTACTGTTACAGTGTATATCGTACTGGTACTAACTCAAGGTTTTGTACTCCCACTCGTTCTGAAGTCGATCTCTGAACACAACTGCAACGGACCTCATCATCACTGCATGCTACTTGGAACTCACTAAAGTGCGTGTCTCGCACTGCTACTTCAGCGTCTGTCTGCCGATACTCAAGTGCCTATTTTAGAACATTTCGTTTAAGGCTCTGCCGTCGAAGTGTTTCTGGAATCTGTGTAGAACCTTTTGGTTGCCGCCTCTTTTTGCCTGATGTCTGTCACGCCTCATCGGCAACCATTGGTCAACCTCAGGACAACGCTACCAGACATCTTCCATATTGGTCAGCATTTTTAATCACTCTCGTGGCTTCACTTTAGCCTCCTAGGTTCATGGCCTACTTGATCTCTCGGGGCAGGGTCCTGTAAAACTGGCGTCATTCAGACTGATGCCATTGTCTGACATTACAGACATCATAAATACAAGCATAAAACTGTCTCACTAAATCTGGTCTCACACTACTCAACTAAATGAAATCGAATGTTGTATACTGTTAGGCTGCTACATGAAGAAGAAAATAATTTTATTTTTGTGCCAGTCTTGCACAATATGTATATACGTAACACATTAGTCAAATAAAAAAATGGCTCTGGTTATGTATTCTCCACCTTTAAAAATCTGTAAAAATGTATTTATTGATTTTTTAATTTCGACTGCAACCTGCAAATTTCCAAATAATTAGCTTCCAATAATAGAAATGTTTAAAAATTAACGACAAAGATATTGTTCGATTTTTTTAGGGGGGGGAGGGGGGGAGTTTTCTTTTTTTTTTCTATCTAGTAAATGTCTTCAATTTTTAAAAGCTTAAATTAAGCAACTCCGAGGTTCTAGGTTAAGAATTACGTCTATAAATCGCGTAATACTGACATTAGGGACACTTGTAGAGTTTCTTTGGTCATAATTAAAAATGAATTGAATTATTCGAATTGTCAAAAGTTTCAGGCAGAGGAAAAAATCATTAGTTCATTAAAAAACTGGGAGGTTATAAAAAGATTATTAGTTCTTTAAATCGTGGAACTTGCATACATAGGTTTAAGTAATTTAGACAGCAATCGCAATCAATCTTAATTCCTTTGATATGCAATTATATCCTTAATACTCCTCCACTTGTCCTTACATTTAAGATTTATGTGTATTTCCATAAATAACTTTCTTTAAAAAATAATTTCACTTAACATGTTTGACGCAGTAAAGAGGGAAGGGATATTACGCATCGGTGGTATTCATCTTTTTCTTCATTTTCATTATATTTTTAAAATGAAATGTTGTTATTAAATGGCCATTATTTGACGAAGTAATTCGATTAAGCTGCGTGAAATTTCTGAGCGCTTTAAAAGAGAAAATAATTATTCTTAAAAATTATTTTTAAAATAGCTGTATGATTTTCTTCTATGAAAAATTATATAAAAGCTAACAGGAAAAATTTGTGTTTATTATAGAAATTACAGAATGCTGCTTGGATATATGAGAAAAATAGTATTTTCATATTTTCAAATTTCTGATGACTCCATTTCTGATACTCTTAATGAAATAATTCCAGAACATTCGCCTATACATTTGCCCTTTGTCGAAAGACTTCAGAGACAGAACACCGACTCAAATGGTCAGAAACTATAGTCAAAAATAAAGAAAAACTTTAAACCAATTATTAAACCAACATTAAACTAACACATTAAACCAATGACCAGTATGTCATGAATTTCACTCAAGACCTTCCAGCATACTTCATATTTTCTGCATTGTTGTTGGCAAAAATGTTGTTTAAGTGGGGCTATTCCAAGGTTACCCACAAAATACCATAAAATTTAGTGCAGCCGTTTGAACGTAATGATGAAACATAAGCACACACATACAGATTTTCAAGTTTATTTATACAGATTTTTATCTCTCTATTAGTAGTATTTAAATAGTTATCAGTAAACATGATTTCTAGCCGTTTTGCCGCAAATATAGAGGTTTCCAATAAAAGTCCTCAAGCACAACAAAAAATTTGTAAGTAAAAGTCCATGAGTGTACACGTTAAATCCATCTAGTGTAAGTGAACACGCACGACCAAATAAAAGCAATTACAGCGCCTTTAGCGGAGAATTTGAAAAGTTCAGACAATGAATTCGACAACAAAACATGTCAGACGGAAACACACAAATAAACAATTGTAAAGCATTGTCTAATTAATATTGAATCGATGCCAGGAACAAACAAAATCGTTTTACGGAAAACAGTAAATACCTGTCAAAAGGTTGTAAGATCATAACCTATAACAATTTGATACCTGCAATATTTGTACATGATAATATTCTATCAAATTGCAATTGTAGAGCACGGACTAATTAATATTAAGAGCATTGTCTAATTAATATTGAATCGACGCCATTAACAAATAAAATATTTATACGGAAGGCAGTGAAAACCCGTCAAAATATTATATGATCATCACCTATAACAAGGTGACACCTGTAATACTTGTACAGGGTAATATTTTTTCAAATTGCAATTGTATACGACGCCACATACAAACAAAAGCTTTTTACGGAAGGCAGTGAATACCTGTCAAAAAGTTGTATGATCATAGTCTATAACAAGGTGATACCTGCAATACTTGTACATGTCTTCCAAATTGCAATTATAGAGCATTGTCTAATTAATATTGAATTTACTCCAGGACAAACAAAATATTTATACGGAAGGCAGTGAATACCTGTCAAAAAGTTGCATGATCATAACCTATGGCAAGGTGACGCCTGCAATACTTGTACCTGGCAATATTCTTCCAAATTGCAATTGTAGAGCATTGACTAATTAATATTTAGAGCATTGTCTAATTAATATTGAATCGACGCCAGGAACAAATAAAATATTTATACGGAAGGCAGTGAATACCTGTCAAAATGTTATATGATCATCGCCTATAACAAGGTGACACCTGTAATACTTGTACATGGTAATATTCTTTCAAATTGCAATTGTATACGACGCCAGGAACAAACAAAAGATTTTTAAGGAAGGCAGTGAATACCTGTCAAAAAGTTGTATGATCATAGCTTATAACAAGGTGATACCGGCAATACTTGTACATGCCTTCCAAATTGCAATTATAGAGCATTGTCTAATTAATATTGAATCTACTCCAGGAACAAACAAAATATTTATACGGAAGGCAGTGAATAGCTGTCAAAAAGTTGCATGATCATAACCTATAGTAAGGTGACACCTGTAATACTTATACATGGTAATATTCTTCCAAATTACAATTGTGGAGCTTTGTCTAATTAATATTTTTTTTATCAAATGGCCAGGCACTTGACTCATCATCATTCGCCTTTATTTCAGCGGCCAGAACGTGAAGCATTCAGCCGTCCTAAGACGTTGCCCCAGACGCACCAGAGGGGGTCGGAACACACTGCGTCCACAACACAAATATCCATGCCTTACGTGGGACTCAAACCCACAACGCAGCGGTCGAGCGATTGCTGTGGTAAACGCTCGCCTTGACCACTCGACAACCACGTCGGCTTGTCTAATTAATATTGAATAGACGCCAGGAACAAACAAAAGATTTATACGGAAGGAAGTAAATACCTGTCAAAATGTCATATGATCATCGCCTATAACAAGGTGACACCTATAATACTTGTACATGGTAATATTCTTTCAAATTTTAATTGTATATGACGCCAGGAACAAACAAAAGCTTTTTACGGAAGGCAGTGATTACCTGTTAAAATGTTGTATGACCATAGCCTATAACAAGGTGATACCTACAGTACTTGTGCATGTCTTCCAAATTGCAATTGTGGAGCATTGTCTAATTAATATTGAATATACTCCAGAAACAAACAAAATATTTATACGGAAGGCCGTGAATACTTGTCAAAAACTTGCATGATCATGACCTATAGCAAGATGACGCCTGCGATACTTGTACATGGTAATATTCTTCCAAATTACAATTGTAGAGATGTGTCTAATTAATATTGAATTGACGCCAGGAACAAACAAAAGATTTATACGGAAGGCAGTGAATACCTGTTAAAAAGTTGCATGATCATAACCTATAGCAAGGTGACGCCTGCAATACTTGTACAGGGTAATATTCTTCCAAATTACAATTTGGTCTAATTAATATTGAATTGACTCCAGGAACAAACAAAAATTTATACGGAAGGCAGTGAATACCTGTCAAAAAGTTGTAAGATCATCGCCTATAATAATATGATACCTGCAATACTTGTACATGGTAATGTTTTCCCCAAATTCAAATACAAATTGCTATTTACGAACAGCATTTTCAACAGGCAGCACAGTAGATTTATGTGCATATTATAAGTGTTCAATTTAGCCTCCCTGAATAAGACAATTATGGCTTATGCAACAATTTTATTGTTGATTTCCACTAATTAGGCAATGATCTATATCTTTGTATATAGTTTTATTGCATTGTTGCTAAGTCCGTTATCCAAACTTTTTAGCTTTCCACAAGGGTCCCTGCATTCGCTTTTATCAGAACAAATATAGACACTTTACTATAGAACCATTTTACCATGTACAACTATCGTAAAATTTCGGTACTAAAATTATTAAACTAAAATGAATATAGCCTATCAATACAATTTAATTGAGTTTATTTTGTTGCTGATTATTTGCTTAAAATGATTAATGTTAGCTGAAATGAATTGATTATTAAACCAATTTACACGCAAATTGTGTTAACTCATGAGGTGCCCCTATATATTTTTTTAATTATTAGAAAGCAAATTTCGTACTTGGCTATAAAATTTGCTAATTTAACCATTTCTATATGATTACATCAATAAGATTGCTCTAAGCATTGGTAACACTGATTATACAAGGTATCTTAAAACTCTCGATACAAACTTTATTGAAGATAGAGAACTCTAAAAGAGCCATTTTTCATTAATTAATTAATGTCTTTTAGGTGGTAGAGAGGCATGGAAATTGGCAATTTTTAGTCGCGGCTTTCATGGCGCAGACTCTGTACGTTTAAATTGGAGGAATCGTTGCTGGAATATTATTACTGGCGATTATGGAGGAAAGGTCGTACGTGATAGTCCTGTGTTCATTCCTCGACGCCGCCTAAATATACTACATATACGCCGACTACATATGTGAGGTATGGACGTGATAAATCTTTAGGACCCGAAGTTCATCCGATTAGAGCTTGGATCTCCAAACTTCAGTCCACGGGCCAAATGTTACTCACGTAAAAATGGAAATATAATTCATATAAAATTTAAGATCATCCCGTTTTGTATGTGCTACGATGATTTTACCCTTTCCATCATGTGACATGTACCATTTTTGTAGGATATCTTAAAGCATAAGAATAATTATTGTATCATTACAGTACCACAACTGCAGCACACATATTTTTACTTTCTTAATTTTAATTATCATCCAGACTCACACGTGGTGTCCAAAACATTGGCATCTGCGCCATGTCGTAGCAGATTGCTAACACATTTTTATAAATAACTTCCAAAAATTGAAGTACAACAAACTGTTTTCTCAAGGATTTTCACCTGGATTTGGTACAACATATTTATGTAAAAAATTTTCAAAAATGATATGTTTAAAACCAGTGAATAGATCACTGTATATAACAGCATTTACCGATGAATACTTGCAAACAATTTAACAATTCAAATTTCATATTTTTAGAACCCAGCTAAATGTTCGAGGAGAGGAACATCAGTTTTATGCCTCCCATTAGTATTGACCAAAAATAATTTATTTAAAATTTCGCAATTTGTGTCGCATTTTTATTCTAAACATATATATATGCATTTTACTGTTCAATGTGCACTTTATTTTACATGTAGATTTCAGGTATGCCTTTTTAACACTTTACAACAAAGTTGAAAAGTGTTTATGACTTTGTTCATTCTGTGTGTCTGTCTGTCTGTCCGTTAGCACGATAACTGTCGTAAAAATGACTTTATCAAAATGAAATTTTAGTATGTGGTTCAGACGGTCTGTGGGACCTATGGGAATATAAATAAATAATATCACCCAATTAGGTTTTTATTGAACCCGGGTTGAAAAAATGAAATACATTGAACCCAATGGGACCTAATTTTTCAAACATTTTTAAGCAAATTTAAATTTCACAAATTGCTTCGAAATTTTTAGGAAATATTCACATTATCCCATAAAATATATAAAAAAAAATTCAGTAAAATATATTAAGTAGTTTTTTAATTAAAAATTATTTAATATAGGGAAAAAACAAATTCCATTAAATTCTGACTTTTGGGATATCATCCAGAAAGAAAAAAGTGATATATTATATAATAAATATCTTTCCAAGAGTTTAATCATTTTGTATATGGGAGAGGCTACACATTTTAAAATAAATTTGGTTGATAACAATTTTTTAATTTTTTTTTAATTTTATATAACTGTTCATGATATACTTATTTGATGCCATTTTTAATGCACTTTCCTACGTCCTAGAGAGTTAAAATTTGGTACACAGCTTACATTTGTTGAACATTTTATTTTACAAAAATTTGGTGGATCTTCAAATATAGATCATACATTTTTTTCGGAATGGCCTGCAAATAATACCCGTTCACTTCTATAAATCATTGTTGTAATATTGTTAAAAATTCTGATGTGGGCAGCACATGTCTTTCCCTGCAGACTCATATTCACGTTCTCTTTATTTCTTCAATAATAATTTGAGTGTATCTGCACAAAATAACAGCCATAAGTATTTTAAATGACATTGAATTTGCACGTTAAACTTAAATTTGGTTCTCATTTGATAGCTGGACTTATTGCCAAAGGTAGCGTAGCGAAAAAGCGAAATAACTAGAATATCTCAAGAACGGCTAGTCCTAGAGTAATGGGTTTAGCCTTATTCTTTTTGTTGTCAAAAATCACGTATAAAATAGGAGTTTAATTGATATAATTGAGCACACGTAGTCTTTTATTTTTACATTTAACGATTTTTCGGGCCATTTCGCAAAAATAGCCCGTTCCTTTTTCCCGATTCGTATTAGAATAATCTACAAATGATTTATATACCAAATTTTGTTAAAATTGGTATATAAATCACTTGTAGGTTATTGAAATATTATACATCAAATTTTGTTAAATTTGATCCATTAGTTTTTAGCTAGAGTGGATAAAGGCAATTTCTGCCGGCCATTTCGCAAAGAAGGCCGATTCTTTTATTACGAATCGCACTATAATCTTATGAACATCAGGATTTCCCACAATAGACATACCTACCAAATTTTATGAAATTCGGTCCATTAGTTTTTCTATAGAGTGGTTGTAATATCCTCACAGACACACAGAAACATACACAGATACACCCTTACACACACAGACGTCTTCCTAAAAATAGGTTTTCGTGTTCTAGAAGTCCCAAAACGTGTAGATCCTTCGAAAATTCGAGTTCCGATCTTCGGCACGATTCCTATACTTTGAATATATACACACACACACATATATTTTCTGGGTATCTGTGTATTATCTCTGTATCTAAATCCCGTGCTATGCAATTACAATAGTTGTAATTTTAAATGATTCCTAAACTTTTATTATTTCTTCAACGAAGCCTAATTTTAACTTATGCAGAATGCAAATATCTCAAACGATTGTAAGGTGAGTTACATAAGAATTGCTGAATTTTTTTTCGCACAAAATTATTTAATTCTGGAGTCTGGAATAAAAGTTATATGAATAAAATATTCATTGATTTTGCATAGAGAATCAGATGATTTATATTTCGATACAGTTTTAAATATTTACGTATAATAAATTACTGTAGCACTGTGATAATGTAAAAGATATCAGCACTGAATGTATCACATTTTAGAAATTTTTAAATGAAATTGCATTTCAGTAGGAAAGTGTTGCATAATCAATGCTTATGCATGTTTGATCTTTGTTGTTAAATTTTGTTGTTGCCCCATAAATGTTTGAAAATTCGTATGTGGCCCACGCGTTGAAAAGTTTAGAGAGCATCGGATTAGAGGAAGGATAACACGATACCTGTGGTTACCCCCTATATTGGGTAACATTCAAAATTATGTGGCTTTCTGGACCATCCACACAGATGCAGTACACCGTAAGGTAGGCAGGCGGTCTGGATAGTAAGTCTGACAAGCATTAAGCGTATCCGGCTCCCAATAAAAACGGGAAAGCTGCTGTAAATTTTCACCGATATTATTACAGCAGCTCTTCCAATTCAATTAGCTGATGATATATGTATGTCTTTAACCTTCCCATTCGTGAAAAACTCCAAGTTTCACGTACGAAATTCGTGTTAGGAATGACGATTGTGTCTGTTTCCTAGCCAATTACCGCGTCGCAGAACAGCGCTATCTATCATCACGTCTGCAGACTTATATTCATTTACGAAAAATGTCTATTTTAGAGTTCCCTATCATCCATTAAAGTTTGTTCAGAGACTATCGAATTTCCTTGTGTACAAATACTTAATATTAAGTTTAAGTTCCTCTCGCCTTCAATACCATAATGTATTTCTCAAAAGGATATATTTCGTAGAAAGCGATCAGTCAACCCTTCGTATTTTAATTATTCTTTGCTGCTCCTCTTGCTGCTCTTTGTTCCAAAATAGTTCCGTAGCAGCAAACAAGTTTCTTTTGGCACTCATTTCACTTAACTTGTTTAACACAAAAAGAGAAAAATATTGACCTTCTGTGTGCACCAATGGCTATCAACTTTTTTCTTTAATCTTAATTCAATTTATTACTTCCATTTAATTAAACGATGTCATTAAGTGGTTGTTCTTTGACAAAATTCCTCAATTAAACCGTTTGAAATTCTTAGACATTCAAAAAGCAAAAACATTATTTTCGAAAATATTTCAGGGGGAAGAATCACGGTTTTAGATCCAGCTGAAAAATAATAATCGATTCTTTGCAGAAATTTCAAAGCGTGAATAATCAAGAGTTCTAAAAATCTGTATAATTATAAGATCTCTCGTCTATATAATAATTGTAGTATATGTTTGTACTTTTACAGGACCCTCCAGAAACCACAAGGTGGCTTAAACGGATAAATCCTAACACACATATAGTATCGTTAAAGGGACATAACCTTCAGAACCGGCTTTTAAATTCTTCCCAGGAGGCGGAAAAAGTGAGGGGTTTTAAAAAGTGTTTCCAAATACCTTAAGTCCCCTGATGACTTAGAAGAACGAACATTTGCATATTTATAGTACCATTCACGGAACAGAACCTATTGGAGTGGGAATTGCGATGTCCCATCTAGTTGTGGAAAGAATGGGAGTTTCGAAATGTTTTTAGACCTTTCAGAAGCAATAACTTAGAAGGATGGGCCTTTACATATTTAGAGTATCAAACACGAGACAGTATCCTACATAGCCGGATGCTCAATTTCTCCTATGATGATGTACAAAGTAATAGGGGAGCTAAAGATTTTCCGACAGCCCCGCCCCCATCCCCCGATCCACTCCCTGATAATCTGGAAGGCTAAAACTTTGCACGTTTATAATATCGACCTCGGGACAATGTCTAATTGAGCCAATTTTTGATTTAGACGAATATTTTTGACGATGAGTGTTATTCAAAATTTATATAGTGTTAGACAAAATAAATAGTGTTAAACAGTGTAAAACAATGTTTAGTTTAACTACAATAATAATCAAATTTTAATAAATCCTTATTTTAAAAGTGTTAATTTCTCTATGCCCTATAGTATGTATATAACTTCGAAGTAATTTGTTTATAAAATTTAGCATGCATTAGATACAAACCTGTTCATTTTAAAACCTTGTATTCTGTTTTTAAAATGAGAAATATCTCTGAAACTATGCTTCTAAAAATTTTAACCTATTCACATATTAAATAAAATGTCGAAAATGCATTGTCTACGAATATTTATGTATTTATTTATTACCCAGGCCGTCTGTGGATGTAGAATAGTTACAAGGGAAAAACACAAAAGAGCAAAGCATAGGCATTCATAGCCAATACACATATACCATCCAAATCTATAATGAATACAAAATGATAGAAATAAACAAAATGGTACAAAATGTAGAAAAATAATTTTAAATGAAAAGTTTGACACAGTCGAAAGAGGTGAAAAAATTTAAAGAGAAAAAGACAAAAACAAAAATATACAAGTGGGAAGTTGAACAGTACAAAAATTTTACCCATGTTCCATTGATCAGAAGATAATTAAAAGCATAAACAGCTCATAAACGAGTAAATCAGTTTATACAATCACAAATCCTTTTTGCAATAAAAATACAATCTTTCATTATGTCGATAGATTTTTTATTTGTACAAATACTTGAAAACTATAATGATTGATTAGCAGGAGATGGTTCAGATAAATGAAATTTCAAATAAATGAAACATTTTAGTATGGGAATAAGAAAATATATGATGTTCAACATCGCCAAAGTAGTATATGACATTAGTATATTGCATTATATTATATTATATTATTTTATTATATTATATTACATTATATTATATTATATTACATTATATTATATTATATTATATTACATTATACGAATATTTATAAAAATTACAAAAATATATATATTCAGTAATTTTTCTTTATATTGATATGCAACTAAGCGTACCATCCTGCTCGTTACGCTTACCAACTCCGAGAAGCTTATCTGCACTAAAAAAATGTACTTACTACTTTGGTAACATAATGAATATTCTGACCTTTTTGCAGCTGATTTAAACTATACAACACAGATGTTGATTCACAGATGTCGCAAATCTAAAATTTAAATTTGTTAATTTTTTACCAGTATTGTTTTATTGCGCAGTTTAAATGGTATGTAATCAAAGAATAAATTATACATTGGATTCTCTATTAGGTTTGGCAAATAATTTTACTCATACCTCATAAACAACCCAACTGAACGACTGCGAACTTTTCTACTATACCCTGTGTGGAAAGCTCTGGAAATAGCACACAACTCATGAAGCTATTAGACATTCTGCAGAAATCGAGAATTTTTAACACCAAGTCCCACCAATTTGTCGTCAAGATCAAGTAACCCTCAAATTATAACAATGGACAATGGATCCCTATTACGTATTCGTAACAACATGATTTCACTTCCGTTACACATAGGGATCTCCTGCGGATAATCTGCGTCTTACATAATCTTCATTTGTATTGTCTTTCTTTCGTCGCAAACCTTCGGACCTACACGAAGATGTAAGAAAACTGCTTGAACCGTCTGGACAGTGTCACATAATTTAGGCAGGAACCCTGTGGGGGAGACATCCACAGGGACTATATCCTCCTTCACCTGCCACCAATCGCTTGGAAGAACTTTCGGTAAAACAAATTTAAAGTGCCCTTTATCCGGGTAAACGGGGGAATAGTTTGGGCAGAGTCTGTAACATGTGTATCTTTAAATGAGAGAAAAAGTAATACTTTAAAATCTGCAATGGTGTTTAATCCGCAGCACCGTATAATCAGCAACAGCGCATAATCCGCAGTGATGCATAATCCGCAGCGGTGCATAATCAGCAGCCATACATTAAGAGCAGCGTCGCATAATCCGCAGATAAGTTTGACATGCCTGACCGTTTGTTTCCTTATGCATCTTTGCAAAGTAATAAATCATGGTGGCATTTACCTTACATTTTAGTGTGACGCGGTTACGGTGTTAAATTATTTACTTCAGAAGAGCAAGTTGTATCTAAAAAAATTTATATTTTGTATTAGTACAATGCTTTCTATACTCGTATATGATGCTTTATATTTTATATTTCCATAATCATTGTTTTCTCAGTTGGAAAAAGTTGCCGTAGATGATCAGCTGCGGCCTATAATCTGCACCTTCTAAATTTGGAGATTTTTTTTTTAATAAATTCGAGGATAACACGTTGGAAAATACAGTACTTCCATTTCATCTATTTCTTTCACGACTTACTCTACTAAGCTCCTTAAGATGTTTCACTACAAAAATATTACAGGAAATTATTATGATTACAAAGAATGAAACTCGATAGGATAGTCTGCAAGACAAATGTAAAGAATTTGCTACTGTGGATAACAAACATACGTAAAATCTATCCCTTCATTTGATTTTGATACTTTTAAAATTCAGCTCGACCGTTAGGCTTAGTCGTAGTGTGGGGGGGAGAGTTCTAATTTTTAACGTATCCTCGAAGTGGCACTCAACTCTGCAATTTAAATACACTACCCAACACAGAGAATGTAACACCATGAAAGAGGGAATAGAGTGTAATGATGAAGGACACACAGACAAAGATAGCATATATAAATAAGTGATGTCAATTACAGAAGGATAATGCGATACAGTAATGGCGTAGACAGAGTGATCAGTAGGCAGTGGACCACCTTTTACACCGAAACAAGCAGCAACCCTTCAAGAAACAGATACAGTAAGAGTGAGGGATGGCTGACCATATGCTTTCAACAATTCTCCATAGATCGCCTTCTGTTTGAGGCGAAGGCAGGATAGTCAAACGACGGTCAATCACGTCCCATACTTACTCGATGAGGGAGAGAGCGGAGGCCAAGAAAACACCTGGACACCTTGTCTCTTCAACAACACGTGTCTTCTAAAATTGAAAACAGCTCGGAAAACGTTTTTCTGCAGGCAGCAGACTGGAACAACTGTTGGCCCATCTGCCATTTCCATCCCTATTATTCCGCGATCTAATCACGTGACCTACTTGCATTTCAGATAATTTGCATACATCGTCCAACTGCGTTTGTCGTGCAATTTGCATATTTATACGGCCAACGCTTCATGGTGTTGCATTTTCTATGTCGAGTAGTGTATTTTAGTCCTAATTCATAAATTTAATTTAATTTTTCGATGCAATCTAATTGTGTGTGTGTGTAATACATCTGCTTACTTTATATTAATATTTAATATATTTAAAGATGCGAAGAAACATATATATAATGCACACACATGTATGCTCGCCCACTATACGATACACATATAATTTTGCATTAAGAATATATTTATAATTTATAAAAAAATATTAATTATATAGCATATCTTGCAGTTGAGTGAGATTAGCTGAATGACTAAGGGACGAATTCCATAATCTAAATTGAAGGTAGAAACTTAAAACTTTGCATTCACGCGAATATAAATAACCTATAAATAATGAAAAAAATCTAAAATATTTTGTTCGAAAAATTCCTAAATCACGCTTTTTCCGTTCTAACATTATTGCCTTTATAAGTTGTTAACAGCTAGGCACGCAACGTTTGTTTTTATACCATCATATACTGTAAAATATATCCTACATTTTCTTAAGTAGCTCTGTTGGTGTACAATCAACAGTTCTTGAGATATTTTATTTCATATTTAGCAACAGTCAATGTTTTATTAAATTTCATCAATAAATCCATTTATAGTTTTTAATTCAATTGTGGTAACTGTGATAACCATATTGTGATAAAGAAAACTCTAGCAATGCATATAAGCACAAATAACACAATAATGCAGCATACATGTATTTCGAGTATACACTGGATGAGATCCCCTTCATCAGTGCAAAATTCGTCTGCGCAAGATTATATATATGTTTTTCAAATTTTCTTTATCCTCTTCACAAAGTGTTGTTTACTTATTAATAACCATGTTGTGTTTTAAGTACCTGAATAGTTTGTTGCTAACCCTTTAAATCAAACTTTCGTAAAATAATGCTACAATTAACTAACTTGCACCTTAAAATATATGAAATTTTGAAAATAATGCAACATATAGTGATCGGAAATGAATCATTATTTTACATACTGTAATTTCTACATTACCATAACTATTAAACATGCGCTATTTTAATGCTTAAATTTGAAGCAGTTTTCGATATTCAAAACTTTTATTAAGAATACAAATGTCACATTTAATAACCATTAGCTATTTCGTCCGTCGGATGCTTGATTAGAAATAACTGACACTAGATATAGTTGAGCGTACATGCAGTACATTTAATATTTTCTTCGATATAATAAAATTTCATTTTCTCACGTTATGTAATTTCTTCAATGGCTCTTACGATAAACCTTATATTCTGCTTTACATCTAATCTCTTTTGAAATTGAAATTCCCTTTAAGAACACAAATATTAAAAAAAGGGAGAAAATATCGTTATGCCATTTATACACCAGTAGTTTTCACTTTTTCTCTCTAATTCCGTTTTTTATTGTTTCTCTAATCCTTTAAGCTGATAATGATGGAACCAAAACCATTTGCGAAAGTTAGTGCCTTAGACAATTTTTAACTTTATTTAGAACGCTTTTCTTGCTCAAATGTTCTTTGGAAAAAAGAAATTATAAATTTCGACGTGGACTATTTTATAACCGTTCTAAAACGTACGAATAAAATATATTCTTTAATCTTTGTTAAACCGATTTGTTTTTGCATGCATAATGATATTCGTTCCGAAGTTCTAAAAAATAAACGCGTAAATGTATCAACTAAATTATTTTAATAAATTATATCGTTTAATATGAATTACATATACAGCAGAATATTTTAAATAAATAATCGCATAAATGTCTCAACTAAATTATTTTATTAAATTATGTCGTTCAAAATGCATGGCATATACAACAGAATAATTTATGTAAAATAATCACATAAATGTCTTAACTACATCATTTTAATAAATTACACTGTTTAAGATGAATGTCATATATAGCAGAATGTTCTGTATAAAATAATCACATAAGCGTTTCAACTAAATTATTTTAACAAATTACGTCGTTTAAATTAAATGTCATATACAGTAGAATATTCTAAATAAAATTATCACATGAATGTCTCAACTAAAGTATTTTAATAAATTTTGTCGTTTGATATGAATGACATATACAGCAGAATATTTTTTCAATTGGGTAACTAATAATTAAATTGCACGACAATTCAAATTAACGTCACAGTTCCTGAGAACGAAGATTTTCTATATATAAAATAATGAATTTGCATATTGTTATCACAAATTAAAGAAAAATGTTTATTTCCAAGAAAACGTTCTAAGTTCGAAATGATTGCTTCAGTTTTCGAATTATCTCGATTTACGAGTTTTGCCTCGTACCTAGTCCATTTTTAAAATCTAAATATCGTTTTGTCCATATAATTTCACTATTGCAAAATATAGCACGTTACAATATTGCATTGTGGCGTATAAAGGAAAAATTACGTTCCTTGTGAGATTTCTTTATTGGAAAGAAAAAGTTGCAAATAGTTAGTAGCTTTCTGTTTGAAAACACAAAATTTAGAACTATTTAATCAAGAGATTTCTTAGTATCAAAACACAGGCATTCTATCCGTCATGACATTTGTTTTTATTTATTTTTTTATCCAAATTAATTTTAAACTACCAAAGACCACCAATTTTTGAACGCATTTTTGAAAAAATCATACACAAATCTGAACCTTCAATAATGACTGATAAATAATCATTTCCGACTGAATATCTCATTAGAAAACAAATTATATAAACTTTAGAACACTAGAATGAACCGTTATCGGGATACAGTGCAATTTTTGATTAAATTTTTGAAAAATCAATAAAAATTCAAAAATTTCAATACTGTTAAATAAATAATCATAACAGACATGATATTTTATTAAAAAACTAATAACACCAATAACAGAACAATAGCATGAACCGTTTATGGTTCATAAACATTGTTTAAGTAAAAAGTCAAATCTGGTGCCTATAAGTCTGAATCTTTGTTTAGATTGTTTCCCACCATAACTTTAAAAAATATTGCATTTTTTGGTTTCACAGACGTATTTCACGTTTTTTAAATGCATTCATAAAACTGTATAAAATTAAAAAAGCAATAAGTTTCATCAAATATGGACATATTATTATTTTTTTTTCCATATGCAATATTATGCGACAAATCTGTGAATATCATTCTCATGAATCTAATCCTTTCTATTCACAAGAGAAAATACCTTTTGTGCTAGTTTTGCATTTTGACACCAGAGAATTCGCCAATAGCCATTTATTTCACGGGATATTCATTAAGAGTTAATTACATTTTGATGAATATTTTGAACGTGAGTCTGTTTGGACCACTCTGTTTGGACTAATAATTTGCCAAACGTAGGAAAAGTTATGTGTTGCCCACATCAGATTTTTTGTCTCATCATTATTTTTGAGCTATACTATTCACTTCATGCCTTATAACATAATGAATAACTTTCCCATTTCTTTCCGTAGTGAAAAGATACTATCATGAAAATTCAGTAAGACATTGACGTTAGCCTTTTAAAGTAATTTCCTTTAAGTTGCCGATTTATTTCAAGCGCATCCTTCCTTTTAATTTGGAATTTGGTTTGAATGTAAAGGATACCAATTTTTTAATCGAGGTTTTCTTCCTATTTACGTAATTCTCATTTCCTGCTCTTCTAATTCGCTGAATATGATTAAGATGAGATCTGAATTCTTTAAGAAAGACATTGCATCTCATGAATTAATTCAATAGGGTTATTCGAAACTCTCTGTGCAGATTTTAATAGGAGATTGGGAACACTAAAACAAAACTTTTCGTTAATGAATGTAGACATCTGAAGATGGCACGCTTTGGCGTTAGAGGGCATTGTTGGTAGACATAGCAATTGGCTATTTTTGCCATATTCATTCGTAATGCGGGTTTCGTACGTGTAACCAGAAGCATCGCGCGAAATCTAAGCTGGTCGACATACATCTATCGTATGAAGCTTCAATGGAAAATGAAAAGCTGCTGTAAGAATATAAATAAATCATACAGCAAGCATTTCGTTTCAATTTTCCCTTTTTTTTATCCAGACTGTTCGACCTACCCGAAAGTGTAAGGAAAGGAGAGTTCGAAGGGTCGGATCAGTTCTATCCAATTTAGAACAGAAAGCAGTGGTTGCAATATCCACAGAGAGCATACCCTCCTTCCCCTACCACCAACCTCTCGGAAGTACTTTTAGATCCACATATTTAACGTGCCCGTACTCCCAGTAAACACGGGAAAATTTGGACAAAAACAGGAATCGAACTCGGGTCCTCCGAATGCAATCCAAGTATTCTAACCACTGAGCTTTTCCACCAATTCCATTTCGAATGACAGCCCATACGCTAGATGCATGTCCTCCGTACTACCCAAACCATTTGACCTCCCGAAGGACCTGGGTGATAGCCACACAATTAAGTCCGGAACCCAAAGAATGAAGCCACATACTACATCATCTTTATCCCATCCCTTGAAAGCTTGGATGGACTTTTGGTCATACAGATTTATTGTTTCCGCACTCCGCGTAGGTACGGGAATGGTTTTTCACGACATGAAGGATCGAACACGGGACCACCATGTGTGACCCTCCAGTCTAAGTCACAGCAGTACCCCGGCCATATGCATCTCAGCCATCTCAATATACGCAAAATGCCCCCATTTTATACGTACGAAGTCGACTTTACGAATGACGAAGGCGAAAATTTGCCAATATTTCCAATCCTCCCAACACCCATTCTCTAGATCCAAAGTTTGACGTTTGTGGATACACATTCATAAAAAGAATATGTTTGTTTTGTTGCTCATAATCTCCCATTAAAGTTCTTACAGAGAGATTCGATACGCCCTATATGTTACGTACCTATATACCATAACGAAAAAATACTGAATTTTTTTTTTAAATGTAAGAATTGTGGATACATAAGTTGTTCTAAACATGTTAAGTTTTTCCAGTTAATTATATTTATGGCTTTCACAGATAGTTGCAAAACCTAAGGAATGCTCAGAGACTCAAAAAATGAAAAATTAAGGAACGTTTTTAAATTCACTTTGACTCAGGAGATAAACTCAAAAATAACTTTCGACACAAGGTTTTCGAAGTTGCTGAAGGTTCTGCTATAGAGAAATCCATATCAAATTTGTTGTACCAAGATAATGCCAGCTTTATAATTCATAACCAATCATGCATAGACAAGACTTCGGAAAAATTGCATTCCCAGCTAACAGTGAACCAATAAACACAAACTGATATTACGTATGAAGGATGACACAAAATGCTTTTTGATTAAACACTTGCTAACTATACTGGAAAAACAACCAACAATTGCATTATAATGTGCAGTACAGTGGTGCTGATTTTAAGGAATTAACGAATAACCAACCATGTTCAAACAAAACCGCAATACATTTGCACTTCCAATTAATTCTGTATCAATTAACATACACAAATGGACATAAAAATTTAAAGAAGATATGAAATGATTTTTTAATCAAATACTTACTAACTAAACACTTCTATATATTATCATCCAGAAAAACGTCAAAGCTAATGTACAGTTCAACTTTAAAAACGTTATTCTATATATCATGCACATCATTAGTTTGCATGTGAGAGAAGTAAAATCATTGCTTTATGTAGTGTAGCCATGTGCTGCCCACATCAGATTTTTCCCCATTTACATTTCATTCGACATGATTCCCCTTCTAATATCCTTAACGAAATATCTCCAGGAGTTTGTCGTATCCAAAAGCTTGATATTAAATTAAGCTTCTTTACCATTCTTCCATCACATATTTCTTTAAAAGCGCAATGCGCACAGCGCAGTCAAGTTTTCTCCTTTGGAATTTTATTCATCCCTTGAAAACTCTCCCTTCAGCTCTTGATTTTAAAAATTGTTCCATGGCAACAAATAAATTTCTTTTAAAAGTAATTTCACTCGACATACTTGCCTCAGAAAAAGAAAATGAAAGCCTGATCCTTCGCATCAATGGAATTCATCTTTATTTTGATTTAATTTCCTCCTTGATTTAATTAAACAATGTCATTAAACATTAAACGGTCATTTTTTGACAAGGTCCTCGGATTAATCTGCGTAAAACTCTTGGGACATTTTAAGAAGAAAAATTTATTTTTCAAAATGATTTGAAAAAAAAAATGCGTTCAGAAAATGACTTTTTCTGCGGATTAACAAATTTAGATTATGTGGGTAAGCAGTACAGAAAATTAAAGCTTTGTTATAACCAGATATATTGTTTTGTGGCCTGAAACAATCCTCCATCCTCTTTTAGTCTTCAAACAGAGCAAACGTAACTGGATTGGGACTTCTTATCGTGGTACATGCTTTTGATTACGTAGAATATATTTATGAAACACGCCTCTGGTTATAACACGTTAATCAGATTTACACACGTTAATCAGATTTATACGTTAATCAGATACAGGATTAACAAATTTATATAATGTTGGTAAGCAGCATAGAAAAGTAAAACTTTGTTATAACCAGAGGCATATTTAAGTTTTGTGGTTTTAAACAACCCGTCATCCTTTTTAATACTTTACAACAAAGTTGAAAAGTGTTTAGGACTTTGTTCATTCTGCCTGTCTGTCAGTTAGAGCGATAACTGCCGTAAAAATGACTTAATCAAAATGAAATTTTAGTATGTTGTTCAGACGGTCTGTAGGACCTATGGGAATATAAATGAATAATATCACCCAATTAGTTTTGGATTGAACCCGGGTTGAAAAAACGAAATACATTGAGCCCTATGTGACCTAATTTTTCAAACATTTCTTAAGCGGATTTAAAATCCACAAATTGCTTCGAAAATTTTAGGTAATATTCAAATTGTGCCATAAAATATATAAAAATTCAGCGAAATATATTCAGTAGTTTTTTAAATAAAAATTAAAATATTAATAACGCCTCTTATATGAAGCGATCACGTGACCGTGATATGAAAAGATCAAGTGACCCACTTCAAAATGATATTTGGCATCCATCTTGTCTCAAAATCGTGATTTTCAAAGTTCCTTTTAATTCATAATGAGTGTTGTATCCGTCCTAAAACCACTTTATTTTCGCTTAAATTCTGTGCATCTTCATACTGAAACAATGCAATTACAATATATTTGAGTTTAAATGATCATCCAAATTTCATTATTTCTACAACGAAGCCCATTTTTCACCTATGTAAAATGTAAACAGCAAAGTATGTAGAATTAGTTTTATTAGAATTCTGTATTTCTTTAACACAAAATTATTTAGCCCATGGAGTCTGCACAGCTAATATGAATGAAATATTCATTGATTTTACAAAGAGAAGGACGATTTTTTTCGATAAAGTTTTAAGCATACAGTTTAATTACTTGTAGCTCCATGGTCTTAATTTTTAAATAAAATAAATTATTATAGTATTGTAATGAATGACATGAATGGGAAATTATTTATGAATGAAATGCTGCTTTTATAGACAGAGCCAGGCGTGTTATTTTTTCTATGACGTCATTTGAATGAATTTCAGTTGTTTTCGATGAAGTTTTCAAATATAATAAATTATCATAGTATTACGATAATTCTAAAATTATTACCGAGGTATGTATCACATTTTAGAGATGTTTAAACCAGGCAATTTATATTTCAATGCCGTCATTTTAATGAAGTTAATTTTTCTCGATGAACGTTTAAGTTTTCAAATATAATAAATTGATGTAGTATTGTGATAAGTTTTAAAATTTTACCGAGGAATATATTGCATTTTAGCCATGTTTAAGTAAATTTGCATTGAAGTTTGAAAGTATTTCATAATCAATGCTTTAAGCACGATTGATCTTTCTTGTTTAGTCTTCAGAGCAAATGTAACTGGATTGGGACTTCTTATCGTGGTTGATGCTGTTGATTAAGTAGAATATATTTGTGAAAAACACTTAAAGATTTATACAATAATCAGATACAGGATTAGCAAATTTATATAATGTGTGTAAGCAGCATAGAAAATAAAATCCTTGTTATAACCACAGACGTGTTTAAGTTTTGTGGCCTGAAACAACCCTCCATCATTTTTTATTCTTCAAGCAGAGCAAATGTAACTGGATTGGTACTTTTTACCGTGGTACATTCTCTTGATTAAGTAGAATATATTTGTGAAACACGTCTCTTGTTGTAACACGTTAATCAGATTTATACATTAATCAGATACCGGATTAACAAATTTATATAATGTTGGTAAGCAGCATAGAAAAGTAAAGCTTTGTTGTAACCAGAGGCATGTTTAAGTTTTGTGGTTTTAAACAACCCATCATCCTTTTGTAGTCTTCAAGCAGAGCAAATGTAACTGGGTTGGGGCTTCTTATCGTAGTTGATGCTGTTGATTAAGTAGAATATATTTGTAAAAAACACTTAAAGATTTATACGTTAATCAGATACATGATCAGCAAATTTATATAATGTGTGTAAGCAGCATAGAAAATAAAAGCTTTCTTATAACCACAGGCGTGTTTAAGATTCGTGGCCTGAAACAACCATCCATCCTTTTTTATTCTTCAAGCAGAGCAAATGTAACTGGATTGGGATTTCTTACCGTGGTACATGCTTTTGACTAAGTAGAATATATTTATGAAACACGCCTCTTGCTGTAACACGTTAATCAGATTTATACACGTTAATCAGATTTATACATTAATCAGATAACGAATTAACAAATTTATATAATGTTGGTAAGCAGTATCGAAAACTAAAGCTTTGTTATAACCAGAGGCATGTTTAAGTTTTGTGATTTTAAACAACCCATTATCCTTTTTTAGTTTTCAAGCAGAACAAATGTAACTGGTTTAAGACTTCTTATCGTGGTTGATGCTCTTGATTAAGTAGAATGTATTTGTGAAAAGCACTTTATACATTAATCTGGTACAGGATTAACAATTTTATATAATGTGTAATAATACAAATGTGTTCAAAAAATGACTTTTACTGCGAATTAACAAATTCAGATAATGTAGGTAAGCAATACAGAAAATTAAAGCTTTGTTATAACCATAAGCGTATTTAAGTTTTGTTGTCTTAAGCAACCCATCATTCTTTTTTAGTTTTCAAGCAAAGCAAATGTAACTGGATTAGGACATATTATCGTGGTTCATGTCTTGATTAAGTAGAATATTTGAGAACAACACTAAGAGATTTATATGTTACTCAGATACAAGTATTTTATACAATACACATCATATAAGAAATCCAATGTAGGCAGCGCAGAATTTCTCTAAAAATTACTTTTCTTCTTCCACAGCGAAATGATGCTGTACAAAATCCACAACTCAGTACTTTTGGTATTAAATTAATGTCGCGTAAATTAAAACTTGGCAATATTAGTAATTTATTAGTGCAAACCAAATGACGCTCTCATATACGTATAAAATCATCATCAGAATACACGAGATTATTACTAATGGTGTATAATGTAGCATCAAATTCCAAACTTATATCCAATCCTACTTATATCCGTATATTCTCTCATGAATTGAATGCACTACATATATGAATATGATGTCAATAAATTTGTTGCACAATAAAGTATTTAGAAAGTGAAATTAGTTGATAATAATTGATGCTATTTTAATTTTACGCAATTTTTGATAAATTTATATAAAAATACGCAATGTGTCGAGAACTTTTCGTGTTAGTTTTTGGAAGTTTGTATCATTCGTTTTATATTCGATTGCGTTTAAAATCAATAATATTACAGTATTAACTGGTAGCGATAACTGTAGTATTTCTTTTTTCAAAATGTATCATTCGTTTGTGAGATATCGCATCTATAGACTCACGGACACACATAAAAACAGACACACAGGCATTAACATACATGACAGCACAAACGCACACAGATGTGTACACTAACATACGCTCAAGTATTAACACACCTGCACGGATACACACACACACTAATATATATCCGGCCGTCCAAATAGTTGCTCTTAGTCCTCTGGACGAGTCGGACGGTCTGGGTCTTCTACACACTAATATATAAATGCACACACAGACATCACCTCTAAAATGTTATAAAGTTGAGGGATACTAAAACCATACTTAAACCAATTTGAATTCAAAATTTCGACCTCCTCTCAATGCTGTCCCTATACATTATACTATATACTTAGGGAAATTAATTATTAAATTTGTAATTTGACCTTAATATTTAAATTTAATTTGATATTTTAGTTTATGATTTTCTTGATCGATTTTAATAATAATTTAACTGAATTATTTTACATTAACTTTATACTCTTTATACTTCAATCGCAAATATATATTTTACCACCAGATCCTGAAAGTAAAAAAAAATTAATTCTTTCCAATTATATGCATATATTCTTAAGTGCTTCTCGAGCTAAACCTAATTTTTCATTTTTTTTTATGTCTGATTTCTTTTGAAAGTGATTTCTCTTTTGAAGCGTAAAGATTTTTTAAAGTCAAAATATATCGTTTCGCCATTTATACACCAGTAGCTTTTTCATTTTTCTCAATTTGATTCCCTTTTTATTGTTTCCTTAATTCTTTGAGCTGATAATGGCAGCACTGGAAATGATTCCCGAGATTGTTCCTGAGACGTTTTTCAATTCCGTATAGAATGGAGCTTCTCCTTTAAATGTTCCTTGGAGAGGAAAAATTGCAAGTTTCGATGCGGATGTTTTTATATCCGTCTAAAACTTGAAAAAAGAAAAGAAAAATTAATGTGGACAGTACTTGAATTTTATGAGATAACTAGAAAATGCATCCGGCCTTTTCCCCGGGAGTTAAAACAGAGTAGTTATATATATATATATATATATATATATATATATATATATATATGTATATATATATATATATATATATATAATATATATATATATATATATATATATATATATAATATATATATATATATATATATATATATATAAATTATATATATATATATATATATATATATACAGTGATCTCTCACTTATGCGCGGGCGCAGGGGACAGCGAGAAAAATGCGAATAAGCGAAACACCACAAAAGGGAGCTTGAAAGTGAAACATCAATTTATTGTACTACATTATATTGTTAATTAATACTATGTATACACTAATGAAAAATGCAAATAAGATTAGTTTCAAAATGCAATGAATTTATATTTTAATGAATTACTATTTTTTAAGAACACAAAGAAAATAGAAATGTTTACAAACTCTAATTTCGTTTTACTCCTATTACTGCTTTCTCACAAAATAATATACAATCGGATTGTTTTTGTTTTCGTGAATTTTTAAAGGGTCTTTTCAAGTTCATCAAGACGTGAAAAAGTTCCTTCACTTCCGGAATTGAACTGAAAATAGTCACGCAGATTTTCTGATGCTTCTAACGTTACTGAGTGAGTTGGAGGAACTTTTGCCGCATCTTCTTCATTATCATCGTCCACATCTTCATCTTTGTCACCACCATTTATTTCAGCTGCAATGTCTCCAATTTCCCGCAATTGAGCTGTGATTAAATTTTCATCTACACCAACGATTTCGTTGAAAGTACACGTAGCGAGTCCACCAGATACAGTATGCCAATCTTCTTCGTTTATGCCATTTTCACAATTTTCACTTTCATTTTCTGGCTTCTCACATTCATTTTCGGCTGGAAACGAAAATCCTACTTTCTTCAAGCACCTTTTAATACACTTGTCAGTGATATTTCTCAATGATGAGCACAACATATGAATTGCATCCAGGACGGTAACTTGCTTCAATTCGTTTTGCGTGCACGTTTTGTTTCTAAAGCAGCCAGAAGTCGACGGATTAAAGTTGTTCTGTAGTGCACTTTCACACAACGAATGACACTAAGATCCAAAGGTTGAATATTGTTCGGGCAATTCGCAGGAAAAACCACAACTTTCGTGTTGCTGAAAGTTAGAAGATATTGTGGGTGAGCAGGACACTGATCCATGAATAAGAGAATTTCCGTTTTTCTTTTTCCATTTTCCTGTCGAATTTATGAAGAAAATCCAAGAAAATGTGCGATGTCATCCACGCCGTTTTGTTGTTAGTGTAGTCGCAAGGAAACTTTTCCACGTTCTTAAAACAGCGAGGTTTGTATGATTTGCTAATGACCAATGGCGAGAATTTTTCCGAACCATCGGCGTTGCAACACAGCAAAACAGTTAGTGTTCCTTTTCTTTTTTCCCACCATGGCATGGTTCTTCCTTAAATGTAGTTTCTGTCGGGCATCATTTTATAAAAAAGACCAGTTTCGTCACAATTGTAGATATTTTTCGACTCCTAACCGTTTGCTAAAGTAGCCAAGTCTTCATTCCATTGTTCTACAGTTCCTTCATTGACACTCGCACATTTCCCATGAAGGACACGAGTTGCCAAGCCATGCCTATTTTTTAATTTTTCAATCCATCCACGTTATGCAGAAAAGTTTTCCATTTCAAAACTCTTTGACAACTGTACGGCCTTAGAAGCTCAATGTAACCAGGAATGTTCGAGGCACGAGCTTCTTTAAACTATAGCACCAAAACTTTCTCAAATTCTTCGTACTTTCCGCCTTGAATTCTGCTTCTTTTCTTGAATTCCACTTTCTTGACGAGCTACGATTATCATCGTCTCCCGATTTTTTAAAATCCCTCACAATGTCGATTCTGGGACATGAAAATGCTTCGCTAAAGCTTTTTTCGAGGTGCAAGGATTTTCTTCGAATTTTTTAATAATATCCATTTTAAACAAAAGCGACAATTTTGTTCCTTTCTCCATTTTAAAACGTAACCATCTAACCAAAACTCCAAAGTTCGTCCTTTCGTTAGCGATCAATGCCACGTGGTACGTACCGTACTAACCTCTCTAATTGGCTGCGACTTTAACTACTTCAAGAACCTACCAAGTATACCCCTGTGTAGGGGTAGAGGAATGAATTCCTGGAATCTGGACAATAGTGGAAGAACGAGGGGATGCTTTCTTAGAAGCAGAACTAAAAGGATAAAATTCTTGCGCTGAGCAACACCTGACTACATGAGGAACCTACTTTTCGAACTGAGAATTTTTTTGCGACGCGCATAAGTGAGAGATGCTTTTTTATTTGCGGCGCATAAATGAATAAGAGTTATGATTGTTTTCCTATATCCCTGGTCGGGACCGCGGAAATATATATATATATATATATATATATATATATATATATATATGTATATATATATATAATGTATATATATGTATATATATATATATACATATATGTATATATATATATGTGTATATATATATATATATATATATATATACACATATATATATATATATACATATATATATATATATGTATGTATATATATATATATATAGATAGATAAAATCTATCTTGTGTTTCAGAAACAAGCATTTTTGTGTTCATTTCGTTTAAAATATTAGGACTTGATAAAGAATTTTACCGAAATGAACTATTCTTAAGCCTACAGCTCTTCCACGTGCAAGTTTCAATGCTTGATTTTTTTTGTATTCCTTCTTTCGATTCCTCTCCATTGACATTTGTTGATTATCTTTAGCTTTCTGAACTGTAATATGTATTATAATTTCCTCTTTTTTGTTGAATTTCATTTTATTTCATTCTATTCTGAAGTTTAATATAGTGTATTATAAGTTACTTCTTCCATTCTGCCATTGGATTTACTATTTTAATAATATATATATATATATATACAAAATATACAAAAATGCTTGATCGTACACCAAGAGATTTTCTCTTTCTGAATCATATTCATATTCACAGAATTTTAGGAAATCGATAAAAATTTTTAAGGGATTAAATTTGAAGAAATACAAAATTTAAATGTTTATACGGCCCTCTTGCATAAACACTTCCAATGAGTATAATGTGTCCTATACATTAATAAGGTAATGTACAAAATTTCAGCATTTTATCATAAAAAGTCCCAGAGACATGTTTAAACAAAGTTGGTGAGGGATTAATCACAAATTAAAATGTAAATGTTTACAGCAAGAGTGCAAATGACGCAACGCAGAAATGCATCATAAGCAAATAATATATGCCTCTTATCTTTAATGATTCTTTGGCTTGGATGGAAAACATTTTGAACAAGCTTTGTAATCTTTGTGTAAAGTTATTATTTCTCCACAGTGTAGTTACTTTTGTGCCAATAAATAGCAAAATTATTATTTATTTATGTAATCATTGTTTTCTTTCATAATTTTTTTATGACTCCTGAAACGCGATCTGCCGACATGAGTTTTCCCCTCTGACAACCCATGTCGATGCGTCGAAAAGTGGTTTAGGTCAGCATTTTTATTTTTCATATCTCTGGGACTTTTTACGATAAAATGCTGAAATTTTGTATATCACCTTACTAGTGTATGGGGCACATTTTACTTATCGGAAATGTTTTTATACGGGGATCGTATAAAAATTTAAATTATGTATTTCTTAAAATTAATTTCCCTTGAAAATTTTAATCGATTTCATAAAATTCTGTACCTTTTCTTACGCAACTTTGTAATTCATTATATATGTTTAAGATCAATATTCCGATGGTACAAGTTTTTGATACTTGATTCTCAGTTGAAAAATTTTAGAATTATGATAAACGCAAATTTTATCCAATCATTTACTTCCATAATTTTTAAATTAAATTTGCAACTCTTAATTCTTTAAGTAAAAGAGTATATGTAGTCGATTGCAACAAATTCTTCGATTGTGAAACTTTAAATTGAAAAGGAAATGAAAAATAACTTTTAGTTTGAAATCGAAATGTTCTCTTCAAGCAGATCTTGGCATTTTGTGTTTAATTGAAAAATTCATCAAAATTTAGAAGAAATAATAATTGCGTGTTTCAGTAATAAAGGTATTTGTACTTTTTTGCATAAATTCTTTACTAAGATTAATGAAAAACGAATTATGATCCTTTAACTTTTCTTATTCTCAAAACATTTTTTTCTTCAAGATGTCGAGTTTAAATGATTATCTGGAATATTTATTTTGAACCCATAGCATTGATATTACAGAACTATATTGAAGAATATTAAATTTATTTTCTTTTTTTATGCAAAATGTTGACACAGTCATCTGACGGGGTATATGTGTAATGTCCAGTGTCGACTTGGGACCTCTGTATCTCTGCATAGCCAAGCCGCCGGCTCGCCTTGAGGATTTAGAGTGTGGGGGGGATAGAACATCCTATCATCAAAATGGTCCAACATTTCACTCAAGGACTGCTGCTGAGAAATATTTATCCCTTTCCACCCTTAAGAAAAACAGTTGGAATCATCTAAGAGCCCCCAAGGGCCCCTGATGAGCGAAGGAAAACAGTCTTCAACATGCATAAATGAGACGCGGGCTCCCGGAACGTCGGGGCCAACACCAAGAAACCTGGTAATGTCACTATAGTCACTATTGAGTTACACTGTGACTTAAAGTTGTCCTGCATTGACTGGCACAAATCTGATTTAAGCAGAATTCACGCTAATTTTTATTATTTATGAAATGACATAAAAATCATCAATTAATAAAATCAATTTGCGTTCTGAAATATCGTAAAAGTAGTTTTTCAGTGAAGATATATTTTTTTCTGACTTTCAGAAATCTAACTGTATTATAAAATCTCTAAAAAATATTTCGCCTTTACAAGGGGTAAAAATCCTTTTATTATTGACGAGGCGCTACATATATTTAAGTCACAGTTCGATGTTGCTTTCTGATCTATATGATGATCCTTATCCGCTAAATGTTTTAGTATTACCTTATAATTTTATTTGACTTCTAAAATGGACGTATATTTTTCTGGGTTGAATTGTATGTCGGCATTTATTTCTGTTAACAAAATTCAATTTCAAACCAAGCTCAGGATTAACCTTACTGTTCATATGTTATTAAGTTAATAGGTTGCAACTGTATAAGCCAAAACCAGTTCGGGACTTTAGCTGGAAAATTAGCTCATCTAACAAAAATCTGTTATTTCAGAGTTTATATGATAAACTGCTGAAAGGGGTGTATGAAAATTGCCTTCTGTGCCTTAATACCTGATAATTCACAGACCTGCTATTTGAACTAATGACTTGGATCTCATGTGAGACTTTGATTCATTATACGCGTATTCAAATACCAATTAATTTACACAGAAATAGTACACTTAGAGCATTAACTTCCCAGTTAGGGAGACATACAAATATCCCAAATCATTCCAGTTCATTTGATAGCATGTAATCAGGGAAATTGTTAGTTTCATACCGGATGGTATCTATAATGAATGTAACTAACTTACTGGTCAAGGGGACCAAAATGTAACAATATTTATTACAAAAGTGACAACATGTTCTGAGTGGGGTTATTAAAATACGTATAGAAAACATATAAAAACACTTCAATTTCCCTACAGTGAAAATAATTAACGTAAACTAATAGGAAAATATTAATTAAATAATTATATAGAATCATGTAAATTTTAAAATTATATAATGAATGTAATTAATAGTATTTAATGTAAAATGTTATTTATTTCAAAAATATGCGGCTATTATTGACTGTCTGCGCCTCTTGATATGCGTCTCTTGACTATTATTGCCTGATTCCACGTTATTGTGTCCAACCTCGATTTAATGGCCAAATATGAATATACTTATTTCCAAAACGCTGACGGTATGATTCGGAGTTGTTTTTGTTGTTCAGATTCAGACCGTCCAACCTACCAGAAAGGAGTAAGATAACTGTTTGGACGGCCGGGAAGTGTCACCCAATTTAGTCCGGAACCCAGTGGGGGAGGCATCCACAGTGACCGTACTCTCCTTCCCCTATCACCAACCTCTCGGAAGAACTTACGGACCCACATGTTTAACGTGATCGTACTCCGCATGAACACGGCGGCAGTTGTAGCGGCGTGCAAATCCAGCGCGCAAACCACCGGGCTACCGCGTCCGAAAGTGCCAACAGCACGCGGTGTTCCCAGGTGGTTACCCACCCAAGTACTAACCGCGCCCGATGCTGCTTGACTTCGGTGATCTAACGAGAACGGTGTGATTCAAAGTAACACGGTCGATTGCTATCTGCGCCTAGCTACTTTAGTGGACACTGGTAATTGAGAACTGGTAAAAAGAACGGTGATGAACCAAAGACTGATAACTGGCGATTGGTAAGAAGGAATTTTGGTCAACTGTTGACCGACAACTGCAAACACATCTCTTGTAAAATCAGGGATTTTTCTCTCGAACTTTTAAACATCGTCTAGTTCAATCCGAAACATCAATATCGTCTGCAGTACTGCCTTTCTATTAAGTTACATATTCTAACATGGCTTCAGGGAAGCCCGCCTTCTTGATCGTTTGGATTTGGCATTGCTTCGACCTTAAAATTTCGTGTGTGTAATTAGGGTTGGTTTATTTCCAAAACGCTGACGGTGTGATTCGAAGTAACGCGGTTGATTACCGTCGGCGCTTAGCTACTTTAGTGGACACTGGTAATTGAAAACTGGTAAAAATAAAAAGAAGCTAATAAACTGAAAACTGATAACTGACGATTGGTAAGGAAGAACTCTGTTCAACTGTTGACCACCAACTGCCGACACCTCTCTTGTAAAATCAGGGACTGTTCTCTCGAACTTTTAAACATCGTCTAGTTCATCTCGAACCATCAATACCGTCTGCAGTATTGCCTTTTTAACACTTTACAACAAAGTTGAAAAGTGTTTATGACTTTGTTCATTCTGTCTGTCTGTCTGTCTGTCTGTCTGTCCGTTAGCACGATAACTGCCGTAAAAATGACTTAATCAAAATGAAATTTTAGTATGTTGTTCAGACGGTCTGCAGAACCTATGGGAATATAAATGAATAATATCACCCGATTAGTTTTAAATTGAACCCGGGTCGAAAAAATGAAATACATTGAGCCATATGGGACCTAATGTTTCAAACATTTTTTAAGCGGGTTTAAAATTCACAAATTGCTTCGAAAATTTTAGGTAATGTTCAAATTGTTCCATAAAATATATAAAAAAATTCAGCGAAATATATTCAGTAGTTTTTTAAATAAAAATTAAAATAATAATTACACCTCTTATATAAAACGATCACGTGACCATGATATGAAACGATCACATGACTCACTTCAAAATGATATATGGCATCCATCTTGTTTCAAAATCGTGATTTTTTTAAGTTCTTTTTTATTCATATTGAGTGTTGTATCCGTCCTAAAACTACTTTATGTTTGCTTAAATTCTGTGCATCTACATACTGAAACAACGCAATGACAATATATTTGAGTTTAAATGATCATCTAAATTTGATTATTTCTACAACTAAGCCTATCTTTCACCTAGGTAAAATGTAAACAGCAAAATATATAGAATGAGTTGTATTAGAATTCCTGTATTTTTTAGCACAAAATAATTTAGTCCATGGAGTCTGCATGGCTGATATGAATGAAATATTAATTGATTTTATAAAGAGAAGGACGATTTTTTTGGTGGAAGTTTCAAGCATAGAGTTTAAGTTTTTGTAGCTCCATGGTCTTAAACAAAATGTTTAAATAAAATAAATTATTATAGTATTGTAATGAATGAAATGAATGGGAGAAAGTTATGAATGAAATCCTGTTTTTATAGAGAGATCCAGGCGTGTTATTTTTTCTATGACGTCATTTGAATTAATTTCAGTTGTTTTCGATGAAGTTTTCAAATATAATAAATTATCGTAGTATTATGATAATTCTAAAACAATTACCGAGGAATGTATAACATTCTAGCGATGTTTAAACCAGGCAATTTATATCTCAATGCCGTCATTTGAATGAAGTTCATTTTTTTCGATGAAGGTTTAAGTTTTCAAATATAATAAATTAATGCAGTATTGTGATAAGTTTCAAAATATTACCGAGGAATGTATTGCATTTTAGACTTGTTTAAATAAAATTGCATTGAAGTTGGTAAGTGTTTCATAATCAATTCTTTAAGCATGATTGATCTTTTTTGTTATTAAGTTACATTTTTACTTTCCTTATATACATAATGTATAAGGAAAGAATTGTCACGGGGTCGAAAATTCGAATTTGAGTTTTCGACGGGAGAACACGTTTCATGCATCCCTGATCACGAATCAAACATCTTTGAAGTGATGTCTGTGTGTGTGTGTGTGTGTGTGTGTGTGTCAGTGAGACTGTGGAGACGATAACTGACGAACGAATGGACCGATTCGAACGAAATTCGGTACAAAAATCACAATCCATAAACACTGGAAGCCCATTGCTTTTATACGCAATCGAATGTTCAAAACCCCCTAAATTTTCGCGTGAAATTTTGAAGAAATCGTCATAAAATCAAAATCGCTAATAAAGTTACGCAAATAGACATTTCTTATGTAATTCTTCATTAGAAAACGATTGACATAAATTTAAGAATACTAACGTGAACCGTTCTCGAGATATTGCGCATTTTTCAAAAAAATTATCAAAAAGTCATATAAAATAAAATAAAAATATTTCCTATTGAGAAACATGTTCACTTTTCATATGTAATACCATGCGACAAATTGAGTCACATCATTCTCGTGGAACTAGCTCATTCCATTCATGAAAAAAAATACTTTGAATAATACTTTTGTATTTGAACTCCAATAGTCATTTATCTGCTGTAAGAATAACATATTTCTTCGTCCATAACGCTTGGCGAGATTTTGGCGGCGAATTTGGCAGTATGTCGCCAACTTGGCGACTTTTTTAAATGCTGCCAAATTAACGAAAATCTCGCCAAATGAATAAAAATGAAGCTAAATCAATGAAACTGATGACTAATTGTCGAAAATTCAATATCTAGGAAAGAATATAAGTATCTACTATAAGAAAAGCCTATTTTTTTATTGTAAAAATAGTAAATTCATTACATTATATAAGGAAAGTCATGTGTTGCCCACATCAGATTTTTTTGTATTGTAAAACTAGTAAATCCATTACATTATATAAGGAAAGTTATGTGCTGCCCACATCAGATTTTTTAACATGGCTTTAGGGAAGCCCATCTTCTTGATCGTTTGGATTTAGCGTTGCTTTGATCTCCCTATTTCACGTGTGCAATTAGGGTTGAGACCGTCCTCCAGTGTTAGCTACTTCAAATTGGTAAATTTATTGGTATAATGTCTATACTGAAGCCGTTCTATCAGTATGTGGCCTATTCTTCATCTCAATTCGCTACTTAAATTTTAATATTTTAACTTATCGTTTATATTATTGTTTATATTTTAATATTTTAACTTATTGTTTAAATATATATATATATATATGTATGTATATATATATATATATATATATATATATATATATATATATATGTATATATATATATATATATATATATATATATATATATATATATATATATATATATATATATATATATATATTTTATTTTCAATTTCTGTTAGATTGTTTAAAAAAGAATAGTCTTTTTAAACCTGATTTACATTCCATCAATAGTATTAAATTGAACATTATCAATATGTATAGTGATTTAAATGTTAAATATAAATATCTTAAATTTCCTTATATAGTGCTTATTCCAAAATTTCATAAAAATCCTATTAAATTTAGAACAGTAACTAGTGGCCATAATACTTACTCTACTACTGCGAGTAAATTATTACTAAATTCTTTAAATCTAATAAATAATAGTTTAAGCCAGACTAGCAATAATTAATATATTCTAAATAGTAGTAAAGAATTAAAGAATAAATTAACATCTCTTAGAAAAATAATAGGATTTCAAACTTTTGATTTTAAAGATCTTTTTAATAATATTAAGATATCTGATCTATATGATGTAATTTTAGCTCTATATAATGCTTATTTTACACATCTTTCAAATCAAATTAAATTTATAAATTTTCTTAAACTTCTTCACTTTTTTATTTTCAATAATTATATTTTTCAAGGAAATAAATTATACTTACAAGTCTCAGGAGTTCCACAGGATGGCTGCAGTAGCAGTATGCTAGCTAATTTATACCTTTATCATTATGAAAAGTCATTTGCTTCAATAGATTATACTTTTTACAGATATGTTGAAGATTTGATTTGCTTAGCACATACAGAAAATTATCTCATAGATATAGATTACTATCCAGACAATTTGGAATTAATTCCTAACGAAGCTACTATTAGTAAAAATGTTATTTTTTTGGATTTAAATCTTTTTATTGATCCTTCTAATAGAATTGTTACAAATTTATATGATAAGAAAGACTTTTATAATTTTAATATTAATAAAATCTTACCATTTAATTCCTGTAACTCGATTCAATTGTTTAGAAATATTATACTCAATCAGCTTTTTAGAATTTATAGATTATCTGATAAAAAATTTCATGCTATGCATATCAATAATCTCAAAATTACTAGCAATTTATATAAATATCCCTCTTATTTAGTAAATAGTATTGTTAAAAAATTTAAAATAGCTGGATTTTTATCATTCTTTTCATAGTATCATATAATTCTATTCATACTATCTTATATTAGCCAGACATCTCCATTCTCTTGCATATTTTTTATTTTTTACATTCTCTTCCACTTCAGCATTACTATTATTTGCCCCTCCATTTAATAGCTCTTTTTGCATATTAATACTTTTTCTTAACATTTCGCTTCACTGTTTTTCAATTCTTATGAATGGCAACAGTAAATGATTTTTTATTTTTTCTTTACGAATGGCAACACTGGTCTCTTCTATCAGTGTTCCCTATTACGACTCGATTGTACATAAGCTGTGCTTTTTCCAGGTATTCATTTTTTCTTTTTTATTCCTTCTTGATGTATGTCGTCCAAGTAGAAATAGTTTATAGATATAATCTGTCTATTTCTTCAGAAACATACATTTTTGCGTTTGCTTCTACAAAAAACTTGGACATGATTAGATTTTTGTAGAGGTTAACAATTCATGATTTAGGCTTAGAGCCTCGTCCACGTGTATGGCGTTTCTGCTTGATTTCGTTTGTTATACTTATTTAGATTCTATACCTTTGTATTATGATATTTTTCATTGACTTGTTGATTCGATATTTACTTTATTTACTTTTTTCCATTTGCTTGAGGATTAGTTGCTTTTTACTTTTGTTTTGTAAGCCAGTTAGATAGTTGAATTTAGTTTAAGTTTTTCTTTTTTTGTTTCCATACCTTTTAATTTTGTTGATTTTCTGTAACTTGATAGCTTGTGTTTTGTATTTTTTATTCATTTGATTGTTGATTTGCTGTATTATATTTTATTCTGTGGGTGTTTTAAAAAGTTAGGTTAATCGTGTTACATCTTCTTACTTTTCGTTCATTGGGTTTTCAAACTTTTATTATATATATATATATATATATATATATATATATATATATATATATATATATATATATATATATATATATATATATATATATATATATATATATATATATATATATATATATATATATATATATATATATATATATATATATATATATATTATATATATATATATATACTTTCGTATACTTTCTACGAATACTACATTTGTATATAGTAGGTTTGGAAATATAAGCATCTAAAGTGTTTAAATTTTTACAACGCTCCGATTTCACTCGGATACCATATGATCATAGACGTTGTTGACATTACAAATAAAAAAAGAGAAAAAATCCCTTCAATAAACAAAAAATAAAGATTCAATCTTATAATTCGAAAGACTAGCAAAATTCAAAGGTAATTTAACAAACAAAAAAATTACACTCACGGACAATGAAAGTTGAGTACCAAGAAGGAAGCATAATATGGACCTGAAATATTATTGATGGAAGGATACGTATGAATGATATACATGATCACAAAAACAGGGGAGCAGAACACGTATAGAGGGAGCTTTTGACACAGTCCGGTCATTCTCAGTAGGGCGTCGCACCGCCTCGTGCTGCCATACAAGCAGCAATACGGTCCGGCATGGTGTCGAACTGACGCCTGATGTCCGTTGGCAGACGAGTCCACACTTGTTGGACGTTACGTTTCAAATCCCGAAGAATGCGGCAATAAGACAGCTAGAGTTTCAACTGATCCCACACATGCTAGATGATACATTTCAAAATGATGTAAATTATGCCCAAAGGCTAACCGTGGACAAATATCAGTTGTATATACGCACAAAAATTTAAGCAAAACATACATCTGCATATATGGAATTACATGTACCATATGCAATTAGACTTATATTGGTCAGACAAAAATAGTCTAAATATTCGTATTAACCTCCACCGAAGTCAAATATATAAATTAATGGATAACCCCGCAGTCGAGTCTACTTTAGAGTTGAGACATTTTTCGGAACATGGAGTTGAAAATATCGAAGTGTCTATTATAGACATCATAAGTGACAATATACTGAGATTTGAGTGGGAAAACCATCATATAATACAAATTGGTATTATACTCCCATATGGACTTAACACGGTGAAATACGGAATAACGTACAATAGTGAATATTATGGAGATATAAATAATGACACAATTGCAAAAGGAAGGCTGAACGTTATGTGAAACATAAGAAAAGAGGTGGAAGAGGGCATAAGACAGGTCTTGAAGAATCTGTGAACTATCTAAGGGAATTCTTCCAAGTTAATGAAAATCTAAAACTAATACCACATGATTCGATTAAGAGTTTCATTTATGGTATAAGAACTAAACATATAAACAAATTATGGCATTTTGTGGATCAGAATAAAAAGGTTTTTCATAATAATACGGATCATATAAACTTGGTTGTATTGAGGGATTATATTAAATTACGTACCAGTGGTTTGAAAATAGATTTCAGAGAGTTTAATAGCAAAAAAACACAGAGACTTATTTATGGTAAAATTCTGTAGAAAAAAAAAAAACGACAATATACCATTGATACGTATTGTTCATGATTGTAAGGATTTACTGCCTATCACCAATATAAAAGTATGCGTTAATATAAATATATAAATATAATACACATGTAGGTAGAAAGATATTCAATTATAATAAATTTAGTAGTGACATGAAGAAGGAGGATATTGAAAATTGCGATGGCGAAAATATAACTAGTTACACTGAACCATCTTTGAAGCATGTTATTACTGGAAATTTAGATATGATACGATCTGCGGATTTAAGAAAGATCATGAAAAAGGAACAAAATATAGATTTCAAGAAAACAAAAAAGTAATTGAAAATTTCAAAAAAGATGTTGAAGACTTTATATATAAAATGACACTTAAATATAGTATTCCTATCGTAACTTTTGCTGAATGGAAATATCGGGTCATTAACATGTTTAATATGTGTTATGAGAGGAATATATATCGTGAAAATTTAAACATCGAGAAATTAAAAAAATTACAGGCCAAGTATATTATAACATACTTGGGCAAGGTGACGTCAAATTATGCAATAACTTGCAGGAAGTTGTATCAGAGTTCTTTATTGCATTACTCCAGAAATGATACTATGTACCAACACTTTTGGATCTATAACGAAGAACTATCGAGAATCGTATTGTGGGGCAATTTATAAGAACACTGGCTATGATTTTATACATGGAAGATTTCCATACTTAACCCTCATACCGAAACTTCATAAGAACCCTATAAAATTCCGGTCGGTAACAGTTGAATTTAAAACGTATTTAAAAACGGCTAATGACAAATTACTTGAAATCTTAAAATCTGTTATGCCCAAAATAAAAAAACAAGGAGCTTATATCGTTTCGAACAGTTTTGAAGTTTAAAAAATGCCGGAAAGAGTATCGAGTGAAGTGTACTATAAAAGTTATGATTTTACAGATATTTTTAATAATATTATCAAAACAAAAAACGACCTTTTGGATATTTTAATGACAGCATTCGAGAAATATGGCTTACAAACTTTCTTGAAATATAATAAATACAAAACTTTGGTACGGTTGGTACTTTATGAGAAAGTTTTGTTTAATGGAATGGATTTTTACAAACAGAAATTTGGAATATCTATGGGTGGCAGCTGTTCGTCAATATTAGCGGATATCTATATCAATTGTTATGAATCTGGAATATAATCTTAAATGAAATTATATTCATTAGATATGTTGACGATATGTTGACAGTTTGTGAAGAAGAGGAATTTAGCGTGGATTTCAGTTTTTATCCAAGTGGATTAAATTTGGTGGAAAGCAAGAAAAATGAAGAAGGGATAATCAATTTTCTGGATTTAAGTTTTGTAAACAAAAAAATGTAACGGTAAACATCATAATACTTATTTTCGCATATATGATAAACGTAATAAATTTGTATTTGACAACAATTATCTTATTCCCTGAGCATCGAATATTCATAAAAGAGTGTACAGAAATGTTATCAGGAATTATTTGATTAGAAGCAAGAGATTGAATACAAGAACAGTGGCCCAGTATTCGTGCGTGATGAAATACTTCAGAGAAGCTAGAAAGGTTGGATTTCCGAATGGATTTCTTTTTGAAATCGCATCGGTTTTTTATAACATCGATATGCAAGAGTCCAACTTAAGATTATCGGAATTTAAGAGGATCGGTGGCAACGGTTCATAGAGTACTTAATGTGAGATATTATGATTTCTAAACTTTCTGGGGGTTCTTTTGGCGATACATATGGTAACTTTGTTAGGATGTGTTGTAGCTTGTGTTACTGTGATTAATTTATCGGTGTTTATGGATTCCTTTGGTTTTAATTATAATGTATTTTATTTGTACTATGCTTTATGTATTATTATTTATGTATTATTGCTTTATGTATTATTGCTTTATGTATTATTATGTATTATGTATTATTATGTATTTTATTTGTACTATGCTGTATGTATTATTGGGTCTTTATTCGGCAATTGCTTTGGTCTAGAGGACTTTCGATGAACAGTACCGGTTTTCCGGGAGTGTTGCCTCGGCTCTAAAAGCATGCTTCAACCGGGGAGTGGGGGTTGCTACCCCTCCACAACCACGTTTTGGTACTGCTATTTCATTCTATTTGGATTATATATATATATATATATATATATATAATCCAAAGATGATATATGATGATCCAAAGATATATATATGATGTTTACCGTCACGTTTATAACAATAAACGTGACGGTAAACATCATAAAACATTTTTTCGTATCTATGATGAATGCAACGATTTTCAATTTGAAATTAATTATCTTGTTCCTTGGACATCTAATCTCAATAAACGAGTGTTTCGAAACGTCATTAGAAATTATCTGATCAGAAGTAGAAGATTGAACACAAAGACAGAAGATCAATATTTGTGTTTGAAAACATATTTTGAGGAAACCCGTAGAGTTGGATATCCCAAGGGATTCCATTATGGTATCGCATCGGATTTTTACAATATCGATATACAAGAGTGCATAATAAGAATAACGGATTTTTAGTTGAATCTGTGGCAACGGTATACAGTATATAATCGGAAATTCCTCAGTTCTCGGAGTTATTCTGGTGATCAAGAGAATGGGGTAGAGCGTTTGTGTGTTCAGTTAGACGAATTTATTGGTGGTATTGGTGGTGTTGGCGAGAAGTGGATTCAATTGATTTCACATAAGGTATTTCGTTTGGTTTTTGCTTAATTTCTGTGTCTATATTTTCGGCAATTCTTTTAGTCGCAGGGACTTTCTATGAACGGTGCCGGTTTTCCTGGAGTGTTTGCCGCGGCACTCAAAGCATGCTTTTAACCGGGGAGTGGGGGTCACAACCCCCCCCAACAACCACTTTTTGGAGCTGTTCATTCTTTCATTGTATTATATATACATATATATATATATATATATATACCTCTTTTCCATGCCTCTTTTCTTTTTGAAAATAATTTTAATCCTCTTTTTAGTGCAGCTTAGCGCCTTTTAAGTGTGAGTTCTGATGATTTTATAATATTATATTTCACGGTATTTTCATATTATATATATATATATATATATATATATATATATATATATATATATATATAATTTATATATATATATAATTAAATTTCCACTCCAATTTTGCTCCTTCCTCTTCAAAATGCGAAGAGACTCAATTTCAAAAAAAGTTAAGTCATATTCCATTTTCCGTTGAGAGAGAGTCGCATTTTTTATAACTCGCCTCGGCTCAGGATCGAGCCGCTCCCAACTCTTGTAGTCTACGGTAATCGGGCACTTGCATTCTTCACCCTGCCATTTCTGTAGCGATAATCATACGAGCCTATCGTTAGAAACAGAATCTGGGACACTAGAAGTTGGAACATCATCTATTATCATAGAGCTCGACTACCTGTGTAAGTTGATAGCGCACCAGTACATCATCCTGCAGAATGAACTGGAGTTGAGCCAGATGATTGTCATAACCGTAGTCCATCAGCCGCGAACGTCACGTTGGTTCTCTTGTCACCACACGGACTCTTGTGCAGCAGGCAACCCGGCCCTTAGTGACATTTTAAATCGGCATCCAGTAGCCAGGATCTGGACGCCGCAAACACATCTTGGAGGGACTTGACATCAACCGGTAGTAGGTCTGTGGAGAATATAGACGTCATCACCCAGCTTAATTCCCATCTCCGCAACGTCGCCTGCACCAGTAGGCACTTGTGAACTGTATTTTTCTTATCTATCCAAACCTGCTTCATTATGAACTGTGAATGATCTATTTTTGGGACTGCAAGTCATTTCACCTGTGCTGGGGGTATTGTGTTTTTAATTTTCAATTGTGATGTAATCTATATTTATTTGTTAATCTAAATCTAAGTGTCAATGTAATTTTGAGCTTTGGGAAATTTCCCGTACTGGACCAATTGAACTTTAATTAATGATAATTTGATGTAGCAATTATCATAACAATCCCGTACATCCCGAAGTCAAGCTTGGCAATTTTAGTGTAGAGTGTTTGTTTATTATTAATGTTTGACAATTTATGCGTTAATAAATATGTTAGTGACCACAAATCGGCTGGTTTTTTTCTGTATTCACGCAATATACTTTGATCTATTTATATCCCACTATACAATTACGGAGTCAACTGGGGGACACTATTGGTAAGTGTTAGTAGTATATTTATGTGACTTTTACTTTGTCACACTTTGAGGAATCTTCCCATGAGAGTTTTGAAAGTACGGGAATGATAGATAGTACTGTGAACTCGTTCAATTTGTCCATTTCCTCTCGGTATTCCTGTGATGATTTTAATGTACCCTATTGCTTGTTCACGGCAATAAGCTTCGAATTATCTCCACGTAAATGCTGTTCCATTGTCTGAAATAAATCTTGCTGAATTTGTTTTGCTGTAACTTTATGTTTTTCTATATCAATCAATCTTGCTGAATATGTTTTGCTGTAACTTTATGTTTTGCTATATCAAGGAATGCCGAATATGTTTTGCTGTAACTTTAACTTCTTAATTGCGTCTTGTGGCGATGTAGATTTCACTGAATAGAATCATGTAAAATTAGTAAATGCATCTATAACCGTGCATACATGTTTATATTGCTTATTCGTGGACGGAAGTGGTACTTCGAAATAAATGTAATAGATGCCTAGTGGGACATTTTCCTTTGGTATTGGGTGTAAGAGACCTTCGCTTTTCCCCCGCTTCTTATTACAAAGAATGCACTCTACACAGTTGGCTATGGCACTCTATACTTAGTTTCTTACCTTTGAGATATAAAAGAATGACTTCAAAACTTCTTTAGTTTTGGCTGAGGCAAAATGATCCTTTTTGTGAACTTATCGGATTATTTCTGCCTGCATCGCTTCATATGCTATCAGCAAATCCTTTTTGTGGACGTATTGGATTATTTCTGCCTGCATCGGTTCATATACTATCAGCAAAGCTCTTCTATCTACATATTTGTATAAAACAACATTCTTAACTAAGTAATAGCTTTCTTCTCCTTTACCAAGTAAGGTGTTTATCATTTTATGTGTTCATCTTCTTCTTGTGCGGCCGAGATTTCGGCGGTTACTTCACCGTGAGAACAGGTAACCATCAAAACGGTGTTGCGAGATGTGCGTCCACATGCTTCATCAGTTTTCCAGATCTATGGTGTAGGGTATTTCTTATCGGTTGTTTTTTAGAATGCCTCTAGCTAAAATACTAATTGACCAAATTTCGTAGATAAGTTATTTGCGGGATACTCTGGTGGTGATTATATTTTGGTATTAGATTTGGAATTAGATTGTTGATTAGATTCGGAAAAGTACAGCCTGCCTTTCTTACGAAACGGCCCTCAAAAATCGCCAAAATCTATAAAAAGCTACGTATGTTCAAATATATCAATCAAATGTTTGTTTTATACATAACTTTTGATGAGGAAAAAAGTAAGAACAACTCTTTTACTCTAGGACTAACCGTTCTCGAGATATTTGAGATTTTTCGCATTTAGTTATGCCACTTTTAGAAAAATGTCAAGTCCAGTTACCAAATAAAAACAAAAATTGAATTAAAAGTGTAAATTTAGTGTTATTTTGTGCAATGAAACTCAATTTAATTATTTATTAAAAAAATAAAGTAAAAATGAATTCCAGTCTGCAGGGAAAGCCATGTGCTGCTCACATTATATTTTTTGTATTATTAACAACTCTTGCGTAATTCACTTAAATATCGCGTTTTTCCAAATTTTCTTTTCCATTTTCGGTTAGCAAAAAATTAAGTTTATTTATTACATCAATACTAATAAAAACTTGATCGCACAAATTTTGTAGAGCATAAATATTAGCAAAAATTGGACTTTCATCAACGGTGAGCTCTTTAAGGTCGTCGTAATTCAATACTTCTAAACCTCCTATCCATTCTTCGAAGAAATTTTTTTAATCAAAAGCAAAATCATTCCAAGTGGCAGAACCGTATTTCCGATGCGATATGAAATTTTTAGCGGAACTGTTCGCACTTAGCTTGAATCTTCAGCAGTTTCTTAACATAATCATAGTCATTAGCCTTTTCGCCTGGCTCTCGTGTGATTAAATTCACTAATTCTAATGGAAGCAAACCCAACAAATTATTTACCCACTCTGTTTTTAGTATTTCAATTCGATTAATATGCCGTTCAAATAGAGATAAATAAATGCTTATGCCACTGTTCATATCGAAACGGTTAATCAATTTAAGCAAATCGTTATTTTTGCATGTATTGACTGCATCGATAGAATCACATTTTCACTTGCTTCCAGCTTCAATTTCGATTTTTTTTAGTTCAAACTCTCGTTCCCGTTCCGCTAATTTTCCTTCCTATTCTCGTTCGGCTCTAATAATATTTAACACCTTTTTTGTGAATTCTTCGTCATAACCTGCGGAGCTAAGAACCAATTAGAATAACTGCGAAATATTTGGATTCGCCGGCGCAGTAAGGTCGTCAACTAAAGTTATTATATCAGCCTTTCGTACTCTTGCAAGATACGGCATATTTTTAGGTGAATAAAATTCTGTACTTACTGATTTGCAGTTCGTCAGAGTATCGTCTCTTCGAAATCTGTTATTATTGTTTTGAAAACAGAAGTATAGTTCAACTTGAAACTATCCGGCCGAAACCCCAAAATGTGAGGTTTTCGAGTAAATAGTCCATTAAAGACGACTATATTTCACACAAATGTATACTTTCACTAACGACACTTATATTTACACGTTATTCATTGTATTTACAGCTATTTACAAGTTGAATTAGACAATGCGTCACACACAGTCGTCTCTGCATGCATCTTTCAGATATGCAGATGATTAGAAACACAGCGCGAGTGCGCAATGCGTAATGCCACCAGAGGGGTTCGAACTTCGTTCTCCCTGGCGCAGAAGAAAGGTGCGCAGAAGCTTTTTGTCTGTATTTACTAATATGTTACAGACGGAAGCTTTTTCATTAGGGAAGCCGTTCCGACGCCATTGAAGACAATATGATTTAACTGCCAGAGTTCGGAAGGGGAAGAATAATTGGGATGATGGAAGTCGGGTGGTCAGCCCAATCAGTAGCCCACGACATAGGACGTTTTGAGTTTACTGTGAGGAGGTGTTGGGACAAGTAGACGATAGAGCGGTCGTATACAAGGCGGCAAGGCTCAGGATGCCTTTGGCAGACCAATAGACGAGAAAACCATCACATCGCCCGACACGCACGCTCAGTTCCAACTGCATCATTGTCCGTCATCGAGTCACAGGCAACACCTTTACTGCGGGTCCCTGTGTTTGTCCATACCATCGCGAAGTACCTTATTTAAGGCCATTTGGTATCGCGGCGCCCATTACATGTGCTGCCAATGACACTCACCTACCGTCACCTTCGTTTGGATTGGTGTCGCGCTAGACGGGATTGGACCGCAACCGAATTGAACCAGGTCATCTTCCGCGCCGAATCGAGATTCCATTTGTGTAGTGATGACAACCGTGTACGTGTGTAGAGGCCACGTGGTGAGCTCCTCAATCCTACCTTCGCTTTACAGCGGCACACCGCTCCCACAGTTGGTGTGATGGTATGAGGTACCGTCTCATACGATATCCGGTCACCTCTAATATTGATCTACGGAACTATGGCAGCCCAGTGATACATTCGTGACAACCTTCAGCCGCATGTGTTGCCACTTATGACAGAGCTCCCAGGAGGCATTTTTCAATAGGACAATGCTCAGCCACACACAGCAAGGATGTCACAGGCATGCCTCCGCCAGATTACCACCCTTCCCTGGACTGCCCAATCCCTAGATTTGTCACCGATCGAGTATGTCTGTGATCACTTGGGACGGAAAGTTGGACAGGACAGCCTACGAGTTTGGTCGAACTAGAGGCGCGCTTACAAGAACTGTGAAATGAGATGACGCAGGACATCATACAGGACAAGTATGCCTCAATTCCTGTCCGTCTCACATCGTATATTCACGATAGAGGTGGTCCAACAGGGTACTAGAACCTCCATTCAGTTGTAGTTTTTCCTGTAATAAATGATCCTTTTGGTTTGAATTTGTAATCACTTATATCAGCATTACAATCACATATATAAAAGTTCGTTCGATTCTGACTGCTCTTTCTTGGTGCACAAATTTTATGGCAATGAGTGTATATGTATATTATATATAGTATATATATATATATATATATATATATATATATATATATATATATATATATATATATTACAATATTAAATATTAATCACGAGTATTACCTACATCAGTATCAGTGATTTATTGAACAAAAAACTCCAGTCTTGTAAACGGAAAAGGAAAAGAAAAATTTCATTATTGAAAACAAATATTTCCTTTTAGAAATATTTGTTCTTCTTTCCCTTTTAATAAACAAAATCTAGCGCAAAACATTAAAATTATTAATAATTTCCTCTTGAAACTACTAAAAAGTTTTGCATTTATTTTCAACTTGAACGCATTATGCAAAACAAAAGACTTAAAAACTCATTCGTATTCCTTTTGATCATTTTTTAATCAGAGTGCTTTTTTTTCCTCTGTTGTTCGAAAAAGGACTATAAAAGTCAATTTGAGATGAGATGAAATTGAAAAACTTGAGTTATTTTTTTAAGAAATCTTATAGGACTTTATTTAACGGAGTATTTCAAGAACAGTGTAAATTCTTTCAAAGTGTGTACTTTTGATTGAATCACTTAATGCGTGAGAAGATATGAAGCATGATAATCTTAAAGATAAAAAAAAAGAATGTTCTCTTAATTTTGCTAAATTCTTAATATTTTTTAATCAATCAAAAATATTTTTTTCCAAATGCAATCACTTCAATCCCCCATGAAACTAGCAAGAGGAAAAATTAAAATAAATTATTCAGAGGTTTTATTAGGATAGATGGTTTGTCTGAAACTGCATTTTTTCTATGTTTCAGAAATATTTACATTTAAAACCGATATTTTAATTTGTAAAATGATCCTTTAATGACAAATTCAATGTAGCTGTAATTTTCGCAAGATTTATTTATCAACACAAGGGAAATAGAGAAAATTTTGGACATCTGCTAAGAGATATATTTGATGTAAAATAATGTGATATATCCAAGACGACATTCCCTACAAATTAATTAATGTTATATCCCGTGAGAATAGTAATACCATTTAGAGCTCTTATAACTTGATCTGATTGTACCCGAAATCACACCGTATCTCAAAATATTTCTTTAAATTCTGACAAAAGTTAAAAAAAATGTTACTGAACACGAGCAACATAGAAAGAAAACTTTGCTGGCAGGTAAAGACGTCATTTATACGTCTTTAAATGCAGTATACGTCTTTAAATGCAGTATACGTCTTTAACAATGGCCAACTGTGAAAACCGTGCATTTCGTGGTACCATAGCTAAGGCGAATTAGAACCAGAGAAAATCTTAGTACCTCTACGGCACATAAAGTTGGAACCACAAGGGGAGAATGGGGCAAATATTTTCTGCATCCAAGATTGGATATGAAGAAACGCGCATTATCTCTCTTCTCTACTCTCAGAAAAATCGTCAGATTGCCAAGAAACATGAAGCAATTTGCCTTTGTTAAGAATACTTTGTGTCTATTAAAGTTATGTGCAAGTCTGCATAATGTAACAATTTAGCATGTCCTCAGTGTGAATAAAATATATATACAAAATATGATCGCGCGATTCCTGTAGATGTTATATGTCTCAGATGTTCCTTTGTTGGGCGATGAATGGTTAAAATAATCCAATGTGGACAGCACATGACCTTCACTGCAGACTCAATGCATTTCTCTTTTCTTCTTTCATAACGCATTAAATTAAGTTTGCTTCCACAAAATATCACCGATGCTAAAATAAAATATCACCGATGCTATCAATGACGCTACATTAAAAATTTTTATCCAATTTTCGTTTTCATTTCGCGACTGGGAGTATTCTTAAATGGAGGCATGGCAAAAAAAATCACCTGAACGGTTCATGCTAGAGTAGCGGAGTTTGTCTTATTCTTATCGTCGTCAAAAATTAAATATAAAACAAACATCTAATTCATAATTATATGTAGCCCTTAATATTAGATGTTGATGATTTTTTAAGTTCATCTTGGCAGAAAAGACAGGTTAAATTCTTCCGAATCGTACCAAAATGCAATCAACTCCAGAGTAACAGACAAATGACTTACAAATTCAATGTTGGGAAATTTTGTCTCAAAGTTTTATGAGCCAAAGTGCATGCACACATTATATTCACACACACATGCACACGCACACGTACATAGACACATGCACACGCACACGTACACACATACGCACACGTACACACATACGCACACGCACACGTACACACACACACACAAACACACACAAAAACACGCACACACACAAACACGCACGCACACAAACACACACACACGCCCACAAACGCACAGACTGTATGCTAAAAATGGTAGATTCGTGTTCTAGAGTGCCCGAAATGCGCAGATCCGCTCAACCTGCATATTTTAAAATGCAACCTAATGCATTTTAAAATGTCGTAATTTCCGCAAAATATCAAAATACATAAGCATCTCGAAAACGGTTCGTAATAGAGAAATGGAGTGGTTTTTATTTATTTATAGTAAAAAATTATGTATAAAACAAGCATTTAATGAATATTTTAATCGTATTTAGTTTTTATTTCAGACTAGCAGCATACCCGTTCTTCGTACGGAGTATATAATATATATAAACTTAAATTTCACAATCATGTGCAAATTCCTATAGTATACTAAATGACATGTTTAATCAAAATATTCTGTTAAAATATTTAATACAATGCTCCTAAAAAGAAACCTAAGGATCTCTGTTCTCACTATCCAAAATTATCTTCACGGGTAGATCTGAAGAATAAAATATCCTGGCCTTTTTTGTAAGCACATTTATAAAAAGTATGGAATTGAATCAATATATGCAAAATAATAGCGTATTGTATGGGACCCGTACTACTTATATACGCGAATATTAGAAGATATAACCTGTATTAGTAGTTTACATATATAAAGTGAAAATATCAATAAATCCGTAATCTTTAAACCAGTAGGCAGTAATTAATTCCCATATGTGCCCAAATGAAAGTGCTAAAATTATATGGGAAGATAAACCCGTACTACTTATAATGTCATAGATTAGAAGATATGTCCTAGTGTTAGTAAAAGATTACCCGTATTATAATATTTAGTTTGAAAAATTTTTGCCAATATATAACAGATTACTTAATAAATTAAAAATATCAATAATCCCCGTAATCTTCATACCGGAAGGCTTGATTCCAATATATGCAAATATACATGTACTACTTATATTCTCTTACATTAGAAGATATACCAGTGCATTTGTAGAAGATTACTCGTACAACGTACAATATATGAGTTTCAACAATTTTTGCCGCAATAAAACAATGCCATAAGAAATTGAAAATATCAATAATCTCTCAATCAATAATCCCCGAAAACATCAATAATAATAATGTTTAAACATGAAGATCGTAATTTATATTATCCAGTCAAAAATACGATGGCAATGAAATTTATTTTATATACATATCCTCATCATTAAAATCGGAAAAGTTTTAATAAAAATCTTCGTCCTCATAAACACATTAAATTTAAATCCGTTGTTAAGCAACATGTTATGATTTGCTTCAAATAAATTGGTGGTCAAAATATCGTCTGAATATCTCTAATGAAGGTTTGGCGACATTTTAAAAAATCGCCAAATTTATCGCCAAGTGGGACTGTAGAACTGACAGTCCCACTTGGCGATAAATTGACGAACCATCATCAAAATATTATCCCCTAAAACAAACACAATTTCGTTTATTTAGGGCAATTTATCAATTTCAAAATATTTTTATGGATTTATAAATATTTTTATCAATTTGGTGACATTTTAAAAATTCGCTAAATGGGTTACTAAGTAGGGCGGTTAGACTGACAGACAAATGCTAACGAAACACCATTTCAGTACTTTCTTTTAACAAAACAAAATAAAATTCATTGATTTACGTCATTTTTATCAATTTGGGGACATTTCAATCAATTTGGCAACTTTTAAGAAATTTGCCAAGTTATCGATATCCAGCCAAATTCGTAGCTCTAAATTCGCAGATCTGAATAAAACATCGCGATCCAGTTTGTATATACTAAATGAAAACACTAAAATATTATTAGAAGATATACCCATTCTACTCTTTTTCTGTTTAAACAATTGGATAAATGAATTTATTGGGTAAACAGAATATGAGTTTATTAGCTAAACACAATATATAAGCTTAAAACCTCTTTGCTAAAATACATGAAAGTGATGTATGCAGTTCGCAATTAATATAATTAAAAAAAATCAAACCGTTCATTTATAAGATATATTTTAATATCCATTTATTTATTATTCAAATCGAAAAAATAATAATAATCATTAACAAACACATTTAATTCCATTCCTTTGCCGAGCAACATGATATAAGATAGAATCTTCCTCATAAAATGCGAAATTAAATAACCATTTTAATTTCTTTATACTTCTAATCGTTGAGTAAAAGCTTGTGAAATATAAAACATGGAGGTAGATTTTTCCATTTAAATTCATGTTTCAAACAATTCATGCTTTCAGATAGTGACAATTCCCTTTGACGCTTTAAACAAACGATTTTATCCTGTCCGTTTGCATAAAGCACGGAGTTGGAGAGTAGAACTCCTATGAAAAAAGTTCCGTTTTTCATTAATATATCGACAACCCCTGGTCTTAAAAACTCGAAACTTGGGCAAAATTTATGGGGGGCTATTTCAAGGCCACCCACAAAATTTCATTAAATTCGGTTCAGCCGTTCTCGCGTGATGATGAGACAAACGAAAGTTTCGTTTTTTACTAATATCTCGAGAACCACTGGTCGTAGAGATTCCAACCATAGACTAAATTTTAAGTTGGGCTATTTCTAGGCTACCCACAAAATTGCATCAAATTCGGTTCAGCCGTTCTCCCGTGATGATGGGACAAACAGACAGACAGACAGACAGACAGAAAGACAGACAGATTTTCAATTTTATTTATATAGATTGCGTCAGTTTTCAGACCATTTCCCAAAAAAAGACTGATTATATTTATTCGAACCGTACCAAAATCTGGTCAACACTACGATACTCTACAAGTGACTTACCCACCAAATTTTAAAAAATTCCATTCAATAGTTTTTAACTACAGAAAAAAAACATCGTCGTCTCCTCAAAATTCCAAAAACCTTAATGTCTCAATAATGGTCCATCCGAGAATAATGAGGTCGGTTTTTCGTAGAATATTTAACACGCCTCGTAATGGCGACCAAATAAATACTTTGCATTGTAACAAAGAAAAATTAATTGCCCTATTTTCTGATTTCCAGTCAATTTTTCAACAAAATCATAAATTTGATATTTTCGATTCCACTCACGAAGGCCAACAACTTCTTTCTCCTATTAGTGGCTGACGTCACAAACTGGCCGTTACTATGGAGAGCAATATCGTCACATGTGTGACAGTGACGTTGTAGTCACGTGACATCTGGGTCACAATGTGACATCATATTTTGTGATTTCTATGGGACGTTACATATTAGTAAGTTTGTAACTTCATTGTGACTATATTCTGTGACCTTTCCACAATTTAATTAACACGTAACAATGTGACGACATTACAATGGCAATTACAATGTGACGCCACAAACAAGTTAATATGCGACGTCACAAACGACCATGAAAATGACCAAAATGACTTCGCTGTGACCTCAATATGACATTGCCGAGACGTACTGCGACGTCCTGTGACGTCCCAAAGTCACAGTGTGACGGAAATCTTACGTCACTGTGAAAAAAAATGCTGTTAGGGAAATGTCTCTGTACATACAAGTCAAGTTGTAGCTACACATGCGTTGAAATTAAAGGTTTTGTATTTAAAACGAAAGCTGGGAATTACTTGAAAACAAGCCATATGGATATTGAGTGATGTTATCTGAATCTGTATTACATATTTACTTAAAGGATGCTTATTTAAGTCCCGGCTTATCTAGTTCTAAATAGCAATAGTCCTTCAGTCTGAGTGAGTACAAAGGTTAAATAATGCCCCATAATTGAATTACAGATTCAAGTTTGCGATAAATCTGTGTTATTTGAATAACCCCGTAGTTTCAGAGATTGTGTCCAATCGTACCGCACTTAGAAATGATGAATATGTTGAAATTACGAGAGATTAATTCTTAATCAGATGCAAAGCGTCCGTTAATTATATCAAGTTGAAAACGAAACCATTAGAGGGAAATTTAAGAGTGGTCAGAAACGACTAGTTACAGTTCGTTTCAGACTTCATCCGACTTCTTAATACGTTCATATTTACCAGTCTTTGGACACTTATCACTCTTCATCACAAGCAATATTAGAACGAAAAATAAAAACGAAATTTATATGCCAAAATTTTTATAATTACTTTCCTTATATACATAATGTATAAGGAAGGTGTTGTGACGGGGTCGAAAATTCGAATTCGAGTTTTCGACGGGAGAGCACGTTCCCAACATCCCTGATCACGAATCAAACATTTTTGAGGTGATGTGTGTGTGTGTGTAAGACTCTGGAGACGATATCTCACGAACGAATAGATTGATTCGAATGAAATTTGGTACAAAAATCACCATCCGTGAATACTGCAAGCTTGTTGTTTTTAAACGTAATCGAATGTTCAGAACCTCCTAAATTTTCGAGTGAAATTTTTAAAAAATCATCAAAAAATCAAAATCTTTAATAAAGTTACGCAAATAGACATTCCGTATGTAATTTCTCCTTAGAAAACGATTGACATAAACTTTAGAACGCTGGCATGAACCGTTCTCGAGATATTGCACATTTTTCAAATAAATTTATCAAAAAATCCCAAAAATTAAAAAAAAATTAACTGTTTTGAAGCATGTTCACTTTACATGTGTAATATCATGCAATAAATTTGGTGACATCATTCTCGTGGATCTAGCGCATTCCATTCATGAGAAAAGATACTTTGAGTAATACTTTTGTATTTGAACGGCAATAGCCATTTATCTGCTATAAGAATAACTTATTTCTCCGTCCATAACACTTGGCGAGATTTTGGCGACGAAAATTCGAATTAGAGTTTTCGACGAAATAGCACTTTTCAAGCATTCCTGATCACGAATCAAACATTTTGAAGTGATGTCTGTGTATGTGTGTTGTTGAGACCCAGACCGTCCGACCTACCAGAAAGGTGTAAGGTAACTGTTTGGACGGCCCGCTGTGTATGTGTGTGTGTGTGTGTGTGTTTGTGTGTGTGGGTGTGAAAGTATGTGTGTGTGTGTGTGTGTGTGAAAGTATGTGTGTGTGTGTGTGTGTGTGTGTCAGTGAGAAACGATACTTTTGTATTTAAAAAAAGTAAAAAGTACTTTTGTATTTAAAAAGAGTAAAACTTTTGTATTTGAACGCCAATAGTCATTTATCTGCTATAAGAATAACTTAATTCTCCGTCCATAACGAGACGAGATTCTGGCGACGAATTTGGCGGAATGTCGCCAACTTGGCGACTTTTTAAAATGTTGCCAAATTAATGAAAATCTCATCAATTAAATAAAAAAGACGCCAAATCAATGAAAATAACGAATAATTGTCGAAAATTAAATATTACTATTTTTTTTTACTGTAAAAGTAGTAAATTTTTACAGTAAAAGTAGTAAATTTATAAGGAAAGTCATGTGCTGTCCACATCAGATTTTTTTAAATGTTTATTTTCAAGGTGGCTAGTCAAACATGCTGATGAATTGAATAAATTCCTCTGACGACGTAAGATGCCATAGAACTAACGGGAGTGAGACTCAACTTGACTTTCTCATCCAAATTTAGTAGCTTGTTCTTTTGTTTAGTTTTTTAATTTGTTAATAAATTTTTTGAAAAATATGTACTGCGGGTGCAAGGGATTACAGTTCTAACGTGTTACCTTTCACTTTAAGGGGCTTGAAAAATGTTTCGTTTGATACCATACTTGATAATGTACCACCAGGAGGGAGCCAATGATGTCACGAACAAAAAAAAAATGTATTGAGGCTATATTTTACAGCAATGATTAAAACTATTAAATCTCGTAATAAATGAGCCTTAAATAAACACTTTTATGCATGGTTATGTTCAGGGTTCGATTCTCGGTTGGGACAGCAAGGTTATTTACAATGACGCCCGAACAAATCAACTCTGTAGGTTAGTGCAAACTGAAAGTGACCCTAGTACGACTAGCTCTGGGATCTGGGATATGGATCACTGGACTGTGGATAGGGAGAGCCGATTTCAAAGCGAGAGTATAACGACCGGGCAGGAAGCTATCCTGAGATAAAAATAGAAGAAAGTAATAGTATCCATACGCATGTCTGAGCGCACAGACTCTTTTTACACTAAAAAACATGATTTTATAGCTTATTTTATTTTTTTATGAAAAAAAAAAGGTCTCGATCCATTTTAATATTAAAAACATGATTTTTATAGCTAAAAAGGTGTATATATACCTTTTTTACATTAAGACCAAATTTTAATTGTTAAAAAGCTAGACATATAAAATAAATGCGTGAAAAAGAGAACCTCCAAATGAATGGAAGTCCTCTAATATATTAAAAATGTGTATATATACCTTTAAACAGTGACTTACTGAACTTTTTTAGTTAAAAAGCTAGACATATTGAAATTATGATTTCACAGTGAATTATATAAAATAAATGCGTGAAAACCTCCAAATGAACCCTCTAATATATTAAAAATACCCTGTTTTTAAAGAGTGGGGTTGAGACCCCTCCCCCATTTATTTAATAGATAAAACTCAAAATTTTTAACTAAATCTAAACATTATATATAAAATTAAAAAGAATTATAAAAATATGAATGAAATCATTATGAATTACAAAACATATGTTTAATAAAAAAGAGATGATAATTTTATAATTGGGGGTGACGCACCCCCACTGAATTATAGAGATTTTAATTAAAAATGCATGAAAAAAGAGGACCTGAATGGAAGTCCTCTAATATATGTACCAGTGAACTTTTTTAGTTAAAAAGCTAGACATATTAAAAGTATGATTTTACAGTGAATTATTTAAAAATAAATGCATGAAAACCTCCAAATGAATGGAAGCTCTCTAATATATTAAAAATAAAGGTGGCTCATAAAATTAAAATGAATTATAAAAATTAAAAAAAGAGACCTGATGATTTAACACGATCCCAAAATAGGATCGTCTCAGAAAATGATAAATATAAAGAAGAATATAATATTATAAGTTATAGAAAATTGATAATATAATATATATATATATAATAATAAATTTTCAGGTGGGAAAACATATCCCCACCTAAATATATTAAAAATGATTAAGCTTTCTCTAATTCATCATCATACTTAAATATATATCTTCCAGAAAGTTTTCCATCTAACTTTACGGAATCTCCATATATAGTATTAATTTTTCTCAATGATCCCAGGATTATATAATTTAAACGGTCTCAGTCTATAGAACTTCCATTTTTATAAATACCTGAGGAATCTAATCATAATAGAATAAGTTCTTTGAAATAACATATAAAATTCCTAATCCATTCAATTTAATATCTTCATTTTCTTCCTTTTCAATTAATACAGTCAACCTTTAAAAACTTTCTGATAATAGTTTTTTAGTATGATCATATTTATCATACAATTCTTTACAAAGATAAGTCAAGTAGTATATTTCTTCAGAATTTGTAAAATTTAAAGCTCGAATATCACCTAAGCACTCATCCATTTATATAGAATTATTTTTAGAAGCATTTTTATAATGTCCCAAGGATCTAGTATAAATACCATCTTCTAATATAAATCTTTTATCATCTTTTGCTAATAAAGCTATCTTGTTCACTTGAATTGAATACAATTCATGTTTCTTACTTCTAATTAAATTCTGTGTTCTATATTGATCTTTTTTATTTAATAAACAGTCTTTGTAATCTTCAAATGATATTCTGTTTTTAACGGTACTAGTCTTAGTTCCTTTAGACTCCTTAGTCTCAAATTTTTTAAGGTTTTCTTTATTTTCTTTATTATTATTGTATTCTTCAACACTCTGTTTTTCTAATCTTATTAAATACATTTTACTTCTTAAACCTACAAATTCTTCCATAATCACACCGCTATTTTCATCTTTCATTTTACCTAATACTTTTTTATTACATCTAGGTATATTATATGGATTATTTACTTGATAATTAGATGTATCTAAATAATCAATCATTGACTTCATATCTACATAAAAGTCATCTGTTTTATTATCATATATAAAACTATCTGTATCCATATATAATAACTTAATATCATCCATATATCTCGGTATCATAACATTATAATGAAAATCATACATAAAATGTTTAGATAAATCTAATATACTCATTCCAACATAAATCGGTTTATTAAAATATAGTTTTGTTTTTTTCATGTGCACAGCTACCAAATTTTCATCAAAAATAGTTCTATATTTGAAATTAGGTTTAGCAATTAATTTTTTAACTTGATCATAATTGCAACTTAATCTTACATCGATTCGTTTTCTTATATTTTCCATAGTTTTTCCAAATACTGAATTATTCATCAATTTATAAAAATCTTTCTCAAAATCATTAGCAGCTTTCTTTCTCATTTCAGTGTTTAAATCTATATATTTTTTCAACCAATTCGAGTGTTTAAATTGTAATACTCTATGTACTCTAGCAACCTTTAATACTCTAGCAACCTTACATGTTTCTCTTTATCATATAAAGTTGTTATAATAACTTACCTTGTTTTGAATTTTCAGGAATTCTATTTTCAGGACATAATGGTAAATCTGAATGATAATCATGTAACTCTTTTGGATATCTTAAACTAAGTTCAAATATATATCCATTCTCTGAATCATCTTTTATTCTATGGTTATATACTTCACGTTTAACATAATTTTTTTCATAATCATTACACCATTTAAATTCTCCATATGGTAAATATTGACTCATAGCCCATCCATATAAATTATTAGCATCTAAATACATTAAATAATTGGATTCTTTACTATTATCATAATTTTTCATATATTTATTATTTGCTTTACCATATCTATTACAACATTGTTGTTGTTGAAACCCAGACCGTCCGACCTACCAGAAAGGTGTAAGGTAACTGTTTGGACCGGTCGGGAAGTGCCACCCAATTTGGACCAGAACCCAGTGGGGGAAGGCATCCACAGGGACCGTACCCTCCTTCCCCTACCACCAACCTCTCGGAAGGACTTTCGGACCCACATGTTTAACGTGATCGTACTCCGCATGAACACGGCGGCAGTTTTGGCAGTGGCTGGAATCGAACCCGGGCCTACCGAGTGCAACTCCAGCGCGCTAACCAATGAGCTACCGCGCCCCTTATTACAACATTGTGAAACACCTCCTCTTAAACCTTTTTCTATCATGAGAATCATATCATAATTATTTAATAAATCTAATTTAACATTTGTTATTTTTAACATTGCATCCCAAGATAAACCAGGAGCAGTAAAATACCAATCTGGATCTAATTTATAAGTTTTTAAACAAACATCTCTAAAATTTTCAAATACATCTGTTAAAATTAATACATCTGTTTTAACATATAAATCTGTATATTCACCTAAATTTTTTATATTAAATTCTTTCCAAACACGTTGAGCATGTTTATATTCTTCATCAGTTATATTATATTCATTCAATTTATTATAAAATTTATCTTTTGAAGGTAATTCTGTTTCTTTGTATTTATCTCTAGAATCCATATAATCATAGGGATATACACCTTTTCGTGTAATGAGATCTAATTTATCATCAGGAAAATGTAATGATGACTCTCTAAATTTTGATTTTAAGTATTTAATATATTTCATTTTCCGTATTTTTGGAGGACATCTATTTATTTCATTCTGTGGTCTGAAGTTTTTTGATAAATTATCTAAACTGCAAGACATAAATTTAAATGAATCAATAAATCTCAATTTCATACCTCCCATTTTTTTTCTGAAAGATATATATTTTTCTTCAGTATTAGGTATAGCATATATTTTTGATTTATCAAATCCAAGTTCTTTTATAAACAAATGAGAATCATAACCTGTTAAATTATGGATTTTTACTGGAATAAATTTTGGAATTTGATAATTTAAATTACAAATATTATGAGCAGGACCCCTATATTTTCCAATTATATGACAATGATCAATTACTTTTTCATCCTTTAAGATTTGTTTTTCACATATATGACAAATATTAGTTCTTTTATAATGATTTTCATCGAACACTATCATTGATTTGATACTTTCATATTTTTTAGTTTTTCCTTCTATAAATCTTTCAATTTTAAGAGTATCCTCTTTTAACATAGATACAAACTTTTTGATTGTATCAGGTCCTCTATAAACAACAGGAGGTTTAAAGTATTCATTTTCATATTTAATATAATAACAAAATGCATCTGCTACATGTTTTTGATATTTCACAGTATATGATTTAGTTTGATCTTGCTCACATGTATCAAATTTAGGTAAGAGAGATTCAAAATCTGCATATATAGTATATGGTACTCTCATTTTTCTTTCATGATTTTTAAATTGAATAACTTCATCTTATTTAGGCATATTAATTGTGACAGCTTCTTTTTCTTTACAGTAGTCCTCATGTATCTTTAATCTTTCCTCAGAATAAAAATGATTTAAACATCTACCACATAAAAATATACGATGATTAGTAATTTGTGATCTGATCAACCCATTCATATTTTTAATCCAACAATAATGATCATTTTTTTCATCTTTCATATAAAACAAGTTTACATTTTTTTCTAATTTATTGTTAGTTATTCTAAGTGGATAAATTGAACCATCATAACTGTAAACATTTACAGATATATTATTTAGTTTTTCAAATTTCTTAATATTGTCTAATGAAACAGGAAAATCAATTCCTTTAAAATTTAATTCATCTTTATATTGTTCATATTTTGACACTCTGAGGATCTTCCTTTGCAGGATGAATTGCTGATAATATAGACCACATAAAATATTTATTATCTTAATTTTTTAACTTTATTATAGCTTGTTTAGATTTAATGTTTTCAGGTAAATCAATATAACTTAATCCTCTCAAGGGTTGATACTTATTTATTCTCAATTCCAAAAATTTAACTTCTTCAAGACTCCAACCAGATCCTTTCGATATAAAATCATCAGATTCATTTATTAAGTTGTCAATAACATAATCATAAAAAGTATGTAAATCATTAGATTTTAATATAATTTGATTCTCAGTTTTGAATGTAAATTCTTGAATTTCTTCATTCAATTTATACAAACAAAACAATTTAAAATTTACCTTTATACCATTAAATTCTTCCAAAATTTGCTTTATTTTTTTATTACAACCTTTCTTTTCTCTTCTAAAAATTCTAGAGGGATTTTAATATTATTACAATTATTAATTCTATATGATCTTAATCTAAATATATAAGCAGTTTCATATTCCTTAATTTCTACATTACCTTCATCATTTAATAATGATTTTTTAAGTTTTCGACTTGATATGTGATTTTCTAAATGTTTAAAATATATACCGCAAATAATACATTTTCTCTTTTGTTTTGATCTTTTAATCATTAAGTCTTTCTTTATATGTTTTTCTTTATCTTCAGGTTCGTAATATTTACCACATATACGACATTTACTATCTTCTGTAAATAACTTTTCAAGATTTTCTTCTTGTGTAAATATATTTTCTTCAGGAAAGACAGATTTAAAATCATTACTATTTTTATCAAATTTTAAATTAAAAGAATCGAAAATTTTCTTAATTTTATTGCGTTTTTGAGGTATTTTAATAAATATTTTTTTCTTTTTTTCTAAGTATTTTGATATATCTAAATTTAATAATTCTACTAAAACAGGTTTATATTCACCTGTTTTTCTGATATATTTAATTAATAATCTAATTAAATTATCCTTCTTAAAGCCTTTAGGTTGTTTAATATACAATAGTTTTACTCCTTTTCTAAGTTCATTAATAGTCTTTGACTTTAAAGTGAGCTCCATTTATTAGAAAATTTTTTTGAAATATTTTTTCCAGGAAGATGCTTACTGTGATAAATACTTTTTAAATGTCTCTTTTTGTGTGTATAGGTATATTGCATACCACATTCACATTTAATTTTTTATATTTAATTATGGAATCACAACATTTAAAATGACTTTGGAAATAAATTTTTCCATTTCTATGATATATATAAAACTCATTTACTGATTTCATAGTCAAACAGTGTATGCAATTTTTTGTTAGCTCCATTTATTAGGAAACATTTGAAATTCATTCCAGATTTTTTCATATTTCTTTTTGACTTTATAAGAAAGTCTTTGAACCTTTATATTATTTTCAATTTTAAAAATATCACAAATCTGTTTCATAAAATAATAATAATTAACTGATTTCTCATAATACATAAAATCTAAAAATTTTAATACCATATCCTCAACTTCTTGAGAATAACTAACGAAAGATAGCAAAATGTCATTAAAATATGGACACCTTTAAAAGATATAATCGATTTCTTTGGAGAATATGAAAAGGTAATTTCTGGTATTGAAGTGAAAATAGAAATTCAAAGAAATGAAAATAAGAATATGATATATACTGATGTCGAAAATGTTAATTATAAGGTAGTAGTTGAAGGTTTAACCTTACATTTACCTTATATAGAATTTAAAAATTCTGCAGAAAGAGTATTTATGGAATCATTTTTATCTGATAAAGATATAGAGGTAAATTGGGATCGATATAGATTTAAGATGGTAGGTCCCTATAAAAGTGATAGCGGATCTGTCACAGCAACAACAGCCTATGATGAAGTTTTAGGTGTCTATGTTATTCTTCAGTACGTTGAAAGAGATGGTAATTATGAAAAAATAATATGATATTTAATAATATAGATATGACTGAATGCTGGTTGATGATTAATAATAAACAAATTCTTCTTATGCGTTACAAAACGGATTTTACCAATAAAAATTATAATTGAGTGTATGAAGCTCTTTTACATGCAGGATTAAATGATATTAATACAGAAACAGGATGTTTGATAAATAAGAAGAATTTTGGAAAATTGTATACTATTTTTTATTTTGACTTATCAAATCATGAAAACTATACAGATTTAAATAATTTAGATATTGAATTTAATTGGGAGAGATTAATGAATACTCAAAAGGAATATAAGTTTTATTTTATTTTTAAAGAAAGAAAGAGATGTTTTATAAATTTGAAAAATAAAACTATAACAATGGTTAAGAGTTTAAAATCATAAAATTAATGCTATAATAAATAAGTGTTTATTATCCACCTTATGATGATCAAATGAAAGAAGGGCCTATTGGACCTCCTGGTATAGGTTTTAAATTAATGGATGACGGAAATTATGATATGGAAAATAGAATTTTAAAAAATTGTGAAAATCCTATAGATGATTTAGATTTAACCACTAAAAGTTTTGTTTTGAATAAAATAGAGAATAATCATTTTGAATTGAGAGATCTTATAGAAACTAAATATGATAAGGATTTTTTATCCTTTACTGAAGAAACAGGTAAGAGAATAAAAGAATTAGATGAAACAACTTTACATTCTTCTGAAGGAAAACCTTACGATGCAAAAGGAAAAAGAATAGGAATTGTAGCAGATCCTAAAGATGATAAAAATGCTGTGAACAAAAGATATTTTGAAAAAAATACGTTAATATTACAGAATGATAAATTTGATGCAAACAATAAAAGAATAGGTAATGTAGCAGGCCCAGAATATGATAAAGATGCTGTCAATAAAATATATTTAGATAATAGAGATATCTGGATTATCGTAGAAGATCTTATTTTTACAGATGGAGAATTTACAAAAGTAAATTTCAATATGATGAGTTCTAAATAACTGGATCAAGAGATGCGATTAACTACAGAAATGTATATGAAAATTTCCATATATATATAGCTATATATGATACAGTAGAAAGTAAATATATATATGATAAATGTCAAGATCTACATATACAGTATTGTGGCAATTAATTGAGAAATGTCATTTTTTTCGTTTTATCACACGTAAACTTAGGAAGAAGCACTCCAAATTAGCCCAGAGTTCAAATTGCAGTTATTATCAAAGTAGCAGGTGTTCGTATGCACCTGGTAAGTAGCAGGTGTTCAAATTCCTCCGCTAGGTGGCAGGTGTTCCGCAGTGGTAGTTTCTCAGTTGTTGCGGGGCTCATTAGCGTCATGCATTAGCGCGGAAACACGTGCTAAAGTGATTGCGCTTAGAGAACACACTTCTAAGACGTTCGAGGAAATAGGTAAAATATGTGGAGTGAGTACAGCAAGTGTCGGGAGGATCTGGAAGCGGTTTCAGGAAACAGAAAATGCTGGAACCAACCGCTCTGGAAGATGCGGCCGAAAAAGATCAACTTCGACTCGTGACGACAAAACTTTACATCGAATGAGTGTTAACAATCCTCGATTAACCAGTTTTGACCTGTCTAAGTCCATGGTGGCAGCTGGTGTTGATATTGCACCTTCAACAGTGCGATACAGGCTGTTAGAACGCGGACGGAGTGCACGTCGACCGTACAAGAAGCAGCTTCTGACGCTTCGCATGAAGAAAAAAAGGTTGGGATGGGCACGGAAATACAAAACATGGACTGAGAAGGACTGGGAGAAAGTTCTCTTTTCTGACGAAACACATTTTGTGGTTCAGGGATTTAGATCTATATTCGTGAGAAGGAGCCAAGGAGAACCTCTCAATCAGCACCACATCAATCAAGCATCCGCCCAAAAAGATGTTTTGGGGTTGTTTCAGCGTTTTGGGGACAGAATCTCTTGTTCCCGTAGAGGGAATGATGAACAGTGCCAGTTACGAAGTCATATTGACCCGAAAAGTGCTTCCAACCATGGCTAAACTGTGGCCGAACGGAGATTGCGTTTTCCAACAAGACAGCGCGCCAGGTCACACTTCGAAGCGAATCAAAAATTTCTGCTCAAAAAAAAATATTACCGTACTGGATTGGCCCGGGAATTCACCAGACTTGAATCCCATAGAAAATTTGTGGGCTATTGTCAAAAAACGGCTTCACAAATTTGACTGTACGACGATGGACAAGCTAATTTCGGCCGTTATTGACATATGGTTCAGAGACGTTGAAATTAAAACTACATGTGCTAGTCTAGTACATTCCATGCCGAAACGTGTCTGTGATGTTATAAAGTCTCGGGGAGGTCGTATCACTTATTAGTTTTAAATGTATCCATAGAAAACTTGAATAAAACTGAATTTTATAAAAAAAACTGCATTTCTCAATTAATTGCCACAATACTGTATCAGTAGAAATCAATGGTAAGGAAATTTTAGAAGCTCATACAGACACAGTAACCTGGTTTGCTTATGGAAAACGTGATGATATCATCTCATTATGGATAAAAATCCATGGTAAATCAAGCACTTTAAAACCTTATATGCATATTGAAAAAATCCCTTTCTAAAATACGTTCACCATTAAATGGATATCGATTGGAATGCATTTTCCAGAAATAATTTATCTGAAGATGTAATTAGAAATCTTAAAGATCATGTAAATATGGATTTAATTTTTCCATATTCATCACTGTCTGATTCTTTTATTGAAGAATTTGCTCAACCTGATGATTGGCCTAAAATTTCTAGATATCAAAAATTATCAGAAGATTTTATAGAAAAATGTAAAAATAAAGTAGATTGGGAAAACATTTCTCATTATCAAACTTTGAGTAACGAATTTATCATAAAATTTTCTGATCATTTAGATTTATATAAAGTATCAATGTTTCAAAATCTTTCAGAAGATACCATGAGAGTATTAAAAGATGATATAAATTGGTTGTGTATAACTAGATATCAATCAGTTAGAGAAAATTTTATAGAAGAATTTATGCATAAATTCGATTTTTGTTATTTGATTAAATACACATTTAATCTATTACCTGATCACTTTTTTAATGTTTATTGGAAAAAAATACAAGCCATACAGATGAGTTAATTAAATAAAAAGTTTGGTTATCATGAAATAGAACCTTACAGAGAAAAAATTATTGAAGAGATTTGTGAAGTTAAAAAAGTCTTGAGAGAATGTGTTTATCTTTTGAGACAATTAACTAACAAAGATGAAAAATAAATATTTTATAATAATGTTTCTAAATAAATGAATGTTATATATAATAATAGTATAAAAAACATTTATATCATTCTTAAATATGGAGAATCCTACTGAAGTAATATATATTTTTTATTAAATTATCTTGATGATATGGAATATTTAATGAGTAGTAAATTAACGTCACTTGAAGGTATAGAAAATTTAACTAATTTAAAAGAATTATATTGTGAGGGAAATAAATTAACGTCATTTAAAGGAATAGAAAATTTAATAAATTTAGAAATATTATCTTGTGGAGAAAATAAATTAACGCCACTTGAAGGAATACAAAATTTAATAAATTTAGAAAAATTATTTTGTGGAGGAAATAAATTTACGTCACTTGAGGGAATGAAAAATTTAACGAATTTAAAAGAATTATATTGTGGAAAAAATAAATTAACTTCACTTGAAGGAATAGAAAATTTAACGAATTTGAAAGTATTATATTGTGGTGTAAATAAATTAACATCCCTTGAAAGAATAAAAAATTTAACGAATTTAAAAGTATTATATTGTGGAGAAAATAAATTAACTTCACTAGAAGGTATAGAAAATTTAACTAATTTAAAAGAATTATTTTGTGGAGTAAATAAATTAACGTCACTTGAAGGAATAGAAAATTTAACTAATTTAAAAGCATTATATTGTAGAGAAAATGATATTGCATCTCTAAATGAATTAATATTTTTGCCTAGAATAGATGAAGTATGGCATGATGAAAATAAAATAAATTTACCCCCGATTTTAAGAAGACGATTATTTCATAATAATGTATATAGTGACTCTCAAAATGTGCATAATACATATATTCAAAAATCTTTGAGAGACACAATCAAAAAATTATTAAATACAGAAATTACGTATGATTTAGATGAATGCATTAAAGTATTAGGTATAAAAATTAAAAGACACTTACTAGAGGTAGAATTCCATAATATTAAATTTAGAGAGATATTAGTTGTTGTGTTTAATAGAATTTTAAAAAATGAGAATGAAAACGAAATTATAAAAGAGTTAAAAGATGAACTGAAAGAGGGTGATGATAAATATTTTGTAGGGAAAGTAACTAGAATAATTAATGTACTAAATGGATTTGATCCTGATGTTTCTATTACTATTTCTGATAATGAACAAAAAATATTTAGAGCGTCAAAGTCTGATGAAGAATACAGAGAAAACCTCATTAAAGAGATGGAAGAAAGAGGTTTTACAGATTATGAAGAATGGATGGATTTATATTTATAAAAATGAGTGCATCTATTTATTTAAAAAAGTAGCAAAATGGCCCACCTGGCCCAAGGGGTGATCTGGAAGCCTGATTCCAACAGCTGTTTCAGAATTCTAGAACCAGAGTTCCAGATCACCCCATGAACCAGGCCCACAGGCCTAGGAGAAGGACAATACAAACGTATAGCATACAGGACATAGAATCCACACGCTTCAACCCATCACTTATTATAAATCGATGAGTGTTGCTCTACTGGAACAACGGCGAGAGCAACTGACGTCATTTTATGGCTCCGGTTCAATTAACCATCAACCCCGAATTGATTAACAACCTGGGAGAGGTCGGGATTTGGCTCAAGGGGTGATCTGGAAGTCTGATTCCAACAGCTGTTTCAGAATTCTAGAACCAGAGTTCCAGATCACCCCATGAACCAAGCCCACAGGCCTAGGAGAAGGACAATACAAACGTATAACATACAGGACATAGAATCCACACGATTCAACCCACCACTTATTATAAACCGATGAGTGTTGCCCTACTGGAACAACGGCGAGAGCAACTGACGTCATTTTATGGCTCCGGTTCAATAAACCATCAACCCCGTATTGATTAACAACCTGGGAGAGGTCGGGATTTGAACCTGGGGCCTAGATGTTTATAGCCCCGTTCGCTACCTTTGAGCCATGGGTACACGAAATATGTTGAACAATTCATTAATATAACCTTTACATTGAAAACTAAAAACAATTTTAAACGAGTCATTTTTCAAGCCGAGAATACTTTAAAAGTTCAATAGTTTTAATTTATCTGATCGAAAAATAGCGAAAATAATGTTTATAAAACATTATAAATACTTTTAAAATGTGATATATATACTATCTGTTTGATGCTACCATCTAGCAAAACAAATCTGCAACAAGTTAAATAAATATTATTTTCTCCTCATTCGTAACACTACGTAATGAAGGACGTCAAGACTACTTCTACTCAAGGTTCAATTCCTTTCGCCTCCCGCTACAAATTTTAATGATAAACAAATCAAAGTCGCTTTATTTTCGCTTCTTAAATGGAAGAGTTCTGAACGAATATGAATTGGAGAAAGCTTAATCATTTTTAATTAAAATCTCTATAATTCAGTGGGGGTGCGTCACTCCCCACTACAAAATTATCATCTCTTTTTTATCAAACATATGTTTTGTAATTCATAATGATTTCATTCATATTTTTATAATTATTTTTAATTTTATAAATAATGTTTAGATTTAGTTAAAAATTTTGAGTTTTATCTATTAAATAAATGGGGGGGGGGGTCTCAACCCCACCCTTTAAAAACAGGGTATTTTTAATATATTAAAGGGCTCATTTGGAGGTTTTCACGCATTTATTTTATATAATTCACTGTGAAATCATACTTTTAATATGTCCAGCTTTTTAACTAAAAATGTTCAGTAATTCACTGTTTAAAGGTACATACACATTTTTAATATATTAGAGGACTTCCATTCATTTGGAGGTCCTCTTTTTTCACGCATTTATTTTATATGTCTAGCTTTTTAACTAAAATTTCAGTAATTCACTGTTAAAATTTGGTCTTAATATAAAAAAGGTATATATACACCTTTTTAGCTATAAAAATCATGTTTTTAATATTAAAATGGATCGAGACCTTTTTTTTCATAAAAAAAATAAAATAAGCTATAAAATCATGTTTTTTAGTGTAAAAAGAGTCTGTGCGCTCAGACATGCGTATGGATACTACTGAAGGGGGTTAGTTAGATTGTCAGTTGCACCCTAAGCTCGCATTAGAGAGTAGAGAACAATAGTATAAACTTCGACAATAAGAGCTTACAATTTCTTCCCAGTACCTCAACAGTAGAGCATCTGCTAGCCAGTTCGAAGATCCGGAGTTCGATTCCCGATTGTGCTGCAAGATTCTTTACAAACTTCTGAAGATATCTCAGAACAACTTTAAAAAATCTGATGTGGGCAGCATATGACTTTCCTTATATAATGCAATGGATTTATTACTTTTACAGTAAAAAAAAAGATTATTATTATAGTAGACATTTATATTATTTCCGAGATATTGAATTTTCGTCAATGAGGCGTCATTTTCATTGATTTAGCGTCATTTTTATCCATTTGGCGAGGTTTTCGTTAATGTAGCAACATCGAAGAAAGTCGCCAAGTTGGCGACATTCCACCAAATTCGTCGCCAAAATCTCGCCAAGCGTTATGGATGGAAAAATAAGTTATACTTACAGGATATAAATAACTATTGGTATTCGAATACAAAAGTATTACTCAAACTATCTTTTTTCATGAATGGAACGAGCTCGATCCACGAGAATGATGTCACAAATTTATCGTATGGTTTTAGATTTGAAAAGTGAACATGTTTTTCAATAGGAAATATTATTTTTTATTGTATATGATTTTTTGATACTTTTTTGAAAAATGTGCAATATCTCGAGAACGGTTCATGTTAGCGTTCAAAAATCGTTTTCTAATCGTTTCCAATCGTTTTCTAATGAAAAATTACATAAGAAATGTCTATTTGCGTAACTTTATTAGAAGTTTTGACTTTTTGAAGATTTTTTCAAAATTTCATTCGAAAATTTAGGGGGGTTCTGAACATTCGATTGCGTATAAAAACAATAGGCTTTCAGTGTTTATGGATTGTAATTTTTGTACTAAATTTCATTCGAATCGGTCCATTCGTTCGTCAGTTATCATCTCCACACACTCACTGACACACACACACACAGACATCACTTCAAAAATGTTCGATTCGTGATCAGGGATGCTTGAAACGTGCTCTCCCGTCGAAAACTCGAATTCGAATTTTCGAACCCGTCACAATACTTTCCTTATCCATTGCTGCATATAAGAAAAGTAAAAATATGACCAGGCTGGTTACCGGAGGTTGATAGTGTAGTTGTAAACCAAATCTATTTTCAGGCAATGTTGCGCAATGATAAAAACACATACCTATAAAAAATAATTAAATTGTCAGAATTGCATTATATTAATCTGATAATATTGTTCAGAAGAGAATAATGATAAAATTAATGTCAACCCTTTCGAAAAGTGAAGTAATTACTTTCAACATAACCTAATCCCTAAAAGTACTACGTCTTTAAAAAATAATTACCTATGTTAAGCGGCATAATTGTTTCTAATTTATGTACTGATCCTTCCGTAAGACGGACTTAAGCCTTTGAAATGGCAATAAAAGCCTACGGCTGAAACATATTTTTAAAAAAAGGTTTTTCTGTTAGATCAATAAAAAGTATAAATTATAATTATGCAGTTATTCAAGATATATTTCTGAAATTTGAAAAGGATAATAACAGTGTACATTGAAAAGCATCAGTTATTACTTTGTTAACGAAATTTATTCTAATTTTACTATCATAAAAACTGATTTTCTTACAATTATTTAATATAAAATTAGTATTGCATTAACTCCCGGGTATTAATATCCTATACCGTTATTACACTGCATGCTGTAAAATAAATTCCTTGAGATTTTATTACTGTAAAGAAAAATTTTGTGTTTTTTTCAAAAACACAGTTTAATGAATCAAAATTTAACATGAAATATAAATAATAAGACAGGAATTTCAGTAGAGATTTCTTAGTTTCGTAAGCACAGACCTTCTACTCATAGATGACTTTTCAGGAGCTAAGCGGCACATTTTTTCCACGTGAGAATTTTTGACTTTAAAATCACAAAAATATCACAAAGCGTGTCTTTCTTCATGAATGCAGCATGTCAGTTCCACGAAAATTATATTAACAATTTTGCCATATACTACTGTTTATAGAAAGTTTACTTTTATTAAAATGTTTATTTCAGATAAGGAAAACGCAAGCAACATATTTAAGCACAAATCATAATACAGAATCCAGTTATTTCGGGTACACACTGGATAGCCTTCAACAGCGTAATAGAACCAACAAACCCGAAGTCAAAATGGACACAAGTAGAAGAAGCAGATGGGTTTATATACCCATGTCCTGGATTTGGAGTCTACCTGAGAGAGCCAATCAGAGAGCAGAATGAAGAAGAATCCAGCCAATCCGAGGCGAAAAGTGACTCGAAATTGGCGAAAGACATGACCCACTCAATAAGTCTCCAATCTAACTAAGAAAAACAATTTGTTTTAGAAATTCGACTTTATTCATCAACATACTCTCCTTCAAGAGTGATACATTCATTCCAACGCTCCTCTAACTTTTCGATGCCTCTTTTGTAGAAAGATTTGCCTTTGTTCTCAAAATGGGACTCAGTTTCGGCAATCACTTCTTCATTTGAGCCAAATTTCTTTCTCTGGAGCATCTTTTTGATGTCTGCAGAAAGCCAATAGTCGCTGAGGGCCAGATCTGGAGAGTACGGTGGGTGAGGAAGCAATTCGAAGCTTAATTCATATAATTTAACCATCGTTTTCATCGACTTGTGACACGGGGCATTGTCTTAGTGGAACAGCACATTTTTCTTTTGCATATGAGGCCGTTTTTTCTTGATTTCTACACTCAATTGATCCAATAATGCCATGTAATATTCGCTATTGATAGTTTTACCTTTCTCAAGATAGTCGATGAACAAAATACCATGCGCGTCCCAAAATACGGATGCCATAACCTTGCCAGCTGACTTTTGGGTTTTGGGTCACTTTGGACGACTTTCACCGGCTGCTGTCCACTAAGCTGACGATCTTTTTGATTCAGGTGTGTAGTAATGGATCCATGTTTCATCCATTGTCACATACCGACGCAAGAAACTCTTCATATCTCTCTTGAACAGCTCCAAATAGCGCTCTGAATCGTCGACGCGTTGTTGTGTTTGGTCAGGTGTGAGCATACGTGGTACCCACTCCGAAAGCAACTTACGCATGCTCAAATTTTCGTGTAAAATTGTAAACACACTACCTTCTGATAACTCTAAGGTGTCAGCTCTCTCACGCAAATTCACTTTACGGTCTTTCAAAACTATTTTGTGGACTTTTTTATGTTTTCCAGAACAACTGCCGATTTTGGGCGACCAGAGCGTTCAGCATCATCGGTGTTTGTACGACCACGTTTAAATTCAGCATACCAGTCAATAATTGTTAATTTCCCTGGTGTAGAGTCTCCATAATGCTTATCAAGCCACTGTTTGGCTTCAACAGTATTTTTCACCATCAAAACATAATGTTTAATCAACACACGAAATTCTTTTTTATCCATTGTTTTGAAAATTGCAAAACTGGAGTCACTAAAACCACTGTAACCTATAAACTAATTGTCAGAATGTCATGAAATTTTTACACGTGTCGTTTGAAGGTTGGTACTATCCAGAAATCATAGATAGTACCAACAAAAATATATACAGCACAAAAATATCCCAACAAGATTATTCAAATACAAACAAGAATAAACGAGACCTAACAAGGTACAAATGAAATCAAAACAACACATAAGAGCTACAAAGACTAATAAATGGAACAAAAATTAAGCAAAAGAAAAGGATTACATTACACGCCTCAAGATCGAGGACAGAATGAAGCACTGGATTTATCATTAATTAAGTTATTAAAAATTTTCTGGATATGGAAAGTTTATAAAAAATCAACAAGATCTATTCACACAAAGCTTAAAAAAATCAACAAAATCTATTTCCACATGCCAACACATGATCGAAAGACGATACGTCAATGTATGATCTTGACTCTTTTCATCCTGCTGGGTCTCGTTTATTCTTGTTCGGACTTGACTAGTTGGAATATTTATGCTTGTGCATCTCATTTCGTTTCGGATTGGCTGGACTCTTCTTTTTTCTGCTCTCTAAGTGGCTCTATCAGGTGCATTCTTAATCAGGACTTGGTATATAAGACCACTCTGTTTCTTAAATTTGTGCCCATTTCCCTTTTTGACTTCAGATTTGTTGATTCTGTTGCACTGACGGAGAGGATCTAGCGTATCCTCGAAACAGCTGTATGCTGCATACATATTTTATCTGCACTTAAATACGTTTCTCCAGTTTTCCTTATACTTTCCACGAAATGTCTTTTACTTATTAATTGCTCAAAGCTGTTCTAATTTTCTGTATGTATTTTTAATAAATAAATTAATTAAAGGAGCAACATCTTTCTAAAGGTCAATGATAACGTTTAAAAATAAGTTGCGTTCGTTTTTTATTAAAAATTTACGTATTAAAGGATTGAGTATTTCACATGAACAAATATCTAATTTAGATTTTTTTTCAGAAATTCCTTCGAACATTTGAGATATTTATGAAGTTTCGTGAGTAATAGAATTACGAATTTAAAATGAATAAGGCTCCAGCATCCATAATTTGCTATAATCTTGCTAAATGCTATTTGAAACACACCAGTCTTTCACAAGATATTGCATAACACGCTCATGGCACACACACACACACACACACATACATACATAGTACATACAAGCATACACACAGTAATCACCTCAAAATCGTTGCATTTGATTAGATGGATAGTCAAAATATGTACAGTCATCACCTCAAAATCGGTCCATTTGATTTGATGGATAGTCTGTCAAAACATGTACAATTATCACCTCAAAAACGTTATATTTGATTACATGGGTAGTCAAAGTATGTAGAATCATCACCTTAAAAGCGTTCCATTTGATTAAATGGATAGTCAAAACATGTGCAGTCATCACCTCGAAATCGTTCCATTTGATAAGCTGAATAGTCAAAACATGTACAGGCATCTCCTCAAGACCATTCTATTTGATTAGATGGATAGTCAGTCAAAACATGTACAATTATCACCTCAAAAACGTTATATTTGATTACATGGATAGTCAAAGCTTGTAGAGGCATCACCTCAAAATATTTCCATTTGATTAGATGAATAGTCAAAACATGTACAACCATCTCCTCAAGATCATTCCATTTGATTAGATGGATAATAAGTCAAAACATGTACAATTATCACCTCAAAAACGTTATATTTTTGATTGCATGGATAGTCAAAGCATGTAGAGTCATCACCTCAAAAACGTTCCATTTGATTACACGGATTGTCAAAACCTCTGTAAACTGTCAAAAACTCGAATTCCTCGACCAAGTCGCAATAATTTTGTGATACATCATACTTTATAAGAAAATAATTAACATAAATTATACTATCTATAAAGGTAAAAATAGCATAATTGCTTAATTTACCTAAACCTTAAAACATAGTTACACCAGAAAGATTGGGCCTTGCTACGTGCATCATAAGTAATAGAACCCAGCTTTAGTAATGGCAAACATGTTACTTGATTATTCTAGTAATTTCGGAGATTTGTGCAAATCCTGGAAGACTTAGTAATTATGAATACTGAAATGACGAAAAATTTAAATTGTTAATCGAAAGTATAGCATTCAATATCGCTAGTGTCGGACTAAAATCGGAATAATTGTTGGGAAATTTAAGACGGTAAATAAAGGAATCAACTGAGAGCCCATGAGAATCAGTAACCGATCCAGGGAGAATCCCATGATTTGCAAATATGTTTCTATGTAAAACTTATGGAATTTGATTGAGAAAAGCTGGAATTAATTTATCTCATTTATTAATAGTATAATTTGTATACACATTAAATACTACACAATTGTCTTTACATTAAACAATTGTAATTTGTATGGACATTAACTACTGCATAATTGTTAACTACTGCACATTCACTACCACACAATTGTTAACTACTACACATTAACTACTACACTGCTGTGGTTATGGTCATCGTTGGGGGCTGTCGTGACCTTGGATTTTTTCGTGTAGCATTCGTTATTCAAGTACACGATAACTTATGTCACATGAAAAAAGCAAAAACTGTTTATTGGAAATTAATATGCATGTGGTGACAAAAAGGAATGAGGGAAAATAACCAAAAATATGTTTAAATAATTTGGTCAAATAATTTAATAAAAAGTTATTTTAAATTAATTACTCTTTATTTAAATATTAAAGTTTAAAAGAAAATATTTATTTTGAAGATTTTAAATTATGTAGCTTTCGAATAGTATACTCCGTGCATTGACATGTGTTCGCAATAAAACAGTTTTTCAGTCCGGTATCAACCTGTAAATAAAACTAATTCCAAAACCGAAAACAATTAAAGTTCAACACTTTAACATTATGAGACATTTTTTTTCAACTTAAATATTTATTTCAATATACATGCACTTTTAACTAACATTTCAATTATTAATTTCCCAATTGTATTCATTTTAATAATTTTAGAATTTATAATCATTCTCATTTTAATTTGGGGTCGAGAGTAATGACAAAGTAATTATATAAAACAAGAAAGATCAATCATGCATAAAGTATTGATTATGAAACACTTTTCAACTGAAATGCAATTTTATTCAAACACCTTTAAAATGCTATACATTCAGAGGTGATATTTTCTTAATTATCACAGAACTACAATAATTTATTTTACTTGAAAACTTAAAACTTCATCGAAAATAATGAACATTATTCAAATGACGTCATCGAAATATAAATCGACTGGCTCTCTATGTAAAAGCAGTGACTAATTCATTTATACACTTTTATTCCAGACTCCAGAGTTAAATACTTTTTCTTGAACAAAATTCAGGAATTCTTATACAACTCATCTTACAATCACTTGTTTGCATTCTGCATCCATTAAAATTAGACTTTGTTGTAGAAATATTCAAAGTTTGATGATCATTTAAACTCAAAAATATTGTAGTTGCGTTGGCGCAGAATATGGATACACCGAAAATACGCAAAATTAAAGTGGTTTCAGGCCGGATGCAACACTATATATAAATGTAAAGGAACTTTAAATATCACGATTTATTACTCTGGGAAGAAAAGATGGATGCCACATTTTATTTTGAAGTGGGTCACGTGATCTCTATATAGTATAGGTGTTGTTGTTGTTGCAAATCCCCTAAGACCAGCAGAGCTAGATCAGGTCCATGACATTATACACCCTAAAGAAATCCAGCACTAATAACATACTGGCAACAAGGTCCCGCGGTGAGAGCCCCAGGCACGCAAGAATATGAACAGGGGAGACCTGCTCAGAAGAACACTTGGTGCATACCTCAAAACACTTAGAGCCCTCAGTATATTTCATAGATCTGAGATGCCCACTGAGGAAGCGAGTAGGAGTAGTTTGATCCTGCCTATTACAAACAAGTGTCAGAGAACCACCCGGTCGGTTCCCCTGATACCAGTGGTGCACTGGTGGAACGAGCTAGGTGTCTTTGTTATTGCATTTTGTCCTGGAGAAAAGTTCCATATAGGTAAGAGGCGCAGAAGGCACCGAGGCAACACAAGCACTCGCCTTGCCCAGGGTGTCCGCGATCTCATTTCCCTCGAGATCAACGTGAGAAGGAATCCACTGTAGGTGGATCCGATGAGACGAGGAACGTCGTTTCAACTTTTTAAGAATACTCACTCTCATATTATCCCTCACACTATGCCAATTGGCCAAGTGTTGGACAGAACTCCTGCTATCAGACAGGATCCAGATTTCATTTGTCTGAGTGAGTGACACAAACGAACCAAGGCCCTCATCTATGGCTATTAGTTAACTACGAAAAAACATAACAGAAGTCAGGATTCCCCCTTTGAATCTTTACTTCCTGGTTTTGTGATTTGATGTAAATTCCACTACCAGCACCATCACGATCGTTCCTGTTACCATCCGTATATACCAGAACAGCATCCGCTGGAATATCATTAATTCTCTCGAGAGCCAGTTGCCTTAAATAAACAGGAATGTCAGTTTGCTTATTCACATGAACAGGTAGGTCAGTACGGAAAAAGACTCCAGGTAGACCCTCCGTGGATCGATGCACTGTGTCAAGTGATGCTGTTCCACGATACAGGCAATAATATTGCAAGATGCCACTTGGCTAAAAGGACTATTTCTCTTAAGTCTTTGATTACTGCACCAATCCCTAAGAAAAGTGGCAGTTCGATTCCGGGAACCAAGACGATATAGTTTATTGTAACATTTCAAAATACATGCTCTTCTTCTAAGACCGAGGGGCTGCAGATCTGCCTCATAAAGCACAATGTCCCCGGGACAGGTGTTATGAAGTCCAGTAATAATTCGGACAGAGCTAAGCTGGACTCGTTCAAGTTTCTGAAGATTTGTGTCAGCAGCACAGCAATAAACTGGATATCCGTACTCCAGAATGGGTCTAATAAGTGAAATATAGGTATTTCTGAGAGTACCAGCGTCTGCTCCCCAATCGCGTCCCGAGATATACTTTAGAATGTTAAGGCGTTTTCTTGCCCTCAGCACAAGATGGTCTATATGTTTATTTCACAATATCTCAGGATCCAATACAAAACCCAAATATTTTGAATGTTTTTTCACGGCAAGAGGCCGATGGTTCAAAAGAATGTTAGGGCAAAATCCATATAATTTTCTTTTGGTGGTGAAAAAAGCCAACCGTTGACTTGGTAGGATCAAAACTCAATTTGTGGTCTTCAGCAAAATTCCATATGTCATCAATGACATGATTAATGTCACTCTCCAATTTCTTCAAGTCAGTGCCAGAGTTCCAAAGATCAATATCATCCGCAAATAGGCCCACTTTACATTTCCCAGAAAAGTCACGCTCAATACCTGATAAGAAGAGCGTGAACAAAGTGGGGCTCAAGACAGAGCCCTGAGGAACCCCCTGAGACAGCCTATAGCTCCTCGAGATTGAATTATTAAACATCACTCTGATAAGTCTATTCCTCAAGGCCTTTCCGCCTATACCAATAACATTGTACAGTTTTATGATAAGTTTCTGATTCCAAACCCTGTCAAAGGCCTTAGACAAATCGAGAAAGGAAGCCACAGTATTATTGGTGGGTTTCATATTATGAGCGTTTCTGATCTTCTGACAGAAGTAAAGCACTTGATCTGTAGTGCTGTGTCCCTCTCTAAAACCATATTGCTCCCTCGGAAGAAGGTCGTGAGAATTCGGGTAAAAATTAAGTCTTTTTAAAATCATTTTCTCCATAATTTTACAAGCTATACAGGTCAAGGCAATGGGTCTATAACTTTCCGGGGAGCTAGCCTCTTTGCAAGAATTTCTTATACCAGGAGAAAACTCCCGACGTACTTCACCCATTCCGCCCAGGGACACCCCCTCGCCACAATGAGGCGGCCTCAGGACTAGAGGGGGGATATAGTATAAGTTGTTGTTGTTGTTGCTGTTGAGACCCAGATCGTCCGACCTACCAGAAATATATAGTATAGGTGTAATTATTATTTAATTTTCATTTTAAAAACTACCGAACATATTTTTTTCTGATTTTTTTATATATTTTATGGCATAATTTGAATATTTCTTAAAATGTTCGAAGCAATTTGTGAATTTTAACATCGTTTCAGAAATGTTTAAAAAATTAGGTCGTATTCAATGTAGTTCAATTTGTCAACCCGAACAATCCAAAACTAATTGGATGATATTATTCATTTACATTCCCATATATCCCACAGACAGTCTCAACAACATACTAGAATTTCATTTTGATAAAGTCATTTTCAGGGCAAGTATCGCGCGAACGGACAGACAGACAGACAAACAAACAGAATGAACAAAGTCATAAACACTTTCAACCATTATTACTTTGAATTCCTTATGGAAAATAAATGAGTACCTGTATTGAACATCATTCTCGTTGTACGACTATGGGAAAAATAGTCATCATTGGGATCAAAGGTTTTTTTAATATATTGTAATTTGCACTCATTTTTAACACTTTACAACATAGTTGTAAAGAGTTTTTCACTTTGTTCATTGTATCTATCTGTCCGTTTGCACGATAACTCCCATAAAAATGACTTTATGAAGCTGAAATTTTAGTATGTTGTTGAGAAGGTCTGTGGGACATATGAGAATGTAAAAGAACATTATCAGCCAATTAGTTTCGGATTGAACCTGGGTTCAAAAAATTAAATACATTGAACCAAATGAGACCTAATTTTTCAAAAAATTTTTATGCTGAGTTAAAATTCACAAATTGCTTTGAAAATTTTAAAAAAATATTCAAATTATCATGTAAAATGTGTAAAAAAAAATTCATCAAAATATGTCAAGTAGTTTCTTAAATAAAAATTGAAATGGTAATTACAAACGTATCATACGAAACTATCACATGGCTCATTACAAAATAAAATACATTACTCATTAATTAATTTAACCCATGTATTGCATATACAGGATGTATATAAACTGTTTTGACAAAATAAGTGGGGTGATAGTACTCATCAAGACGAACAATATTTACTATGGAGTGGTCGCATTCCACTCTGAGTGTCAGAAAAGAATAACTTCGAAACACGTCCAACAAGCATAAGTCGCCACTTCGGACATCATCTCCCGAACATCACAGTTAAGCATATACTGCATGCAAATTTCCAGTGACAAGAAGCAGCAGCGACAGTTGCAGCTGATTGGCTGATTGGAAGTAGTAGACCTGTGGCTTGGTCACCAGCTCACCGGACATCAACTCACTGACTTCTTCTCAGAGCACAGAAAATCATTGGTGTACGTGACGCCTGTGGACTCCGTAGAAAAGAGAAAATCTCGCCGCGGGGATCGTTGTTGCAGCGGACAGGATAAACACGACGCCAGGTGTCTTCCAGAGGGTGCGGCAGTCGTTCCTTCGGCGATGTGAATTGCGCAACACCACCCTTGGCCGTCATTTTCAACATCTACTTGTATTCTTTCTCTGGTGTAAATAAATAGAATTGTGCAACTTATGATTACTCCTTATTTTCACTGTTGAAAGTGCAACTATAATTTTACGCTTTTCTGACACTTAGAGTGGAATTCGACCCTAGGTTCCATTGTAAATATTGTTCGTCTTGATGGGTACTATCACCCCTCTTATTTTATCAAAACAGTTTATATACACCATGTAGATATATTGCATACACAGTAATTATACACATTCATATATCACTGCTTTTTTAATTATTTAATACCAGATGATAAGCCTATCATGTAAAGGTGTGTATAAAATCGTTGCATATAGAAAATTTGTTTATTACCAATTCAGATATCTGCTATACCATGAAGGCGTACAAGAATAACGAAACCTGTTAAAAAATCCTGTTATCTTTGATAAGAGTGCGATTAATGCATTCTTGCATTTATGTGAAATTTCATATTACAGTCCCAGGTCACAAATTACCTAAAAAGCATCATAATTAGGACGAGGCTTCTGCATTGATCAATATATGTTATTCAAATACTGCCTTTGTATTTTGAGTACTCCTGTAACAATCGTGAATAAATTGAAGTGGACGGGGATTAAATTGTTGATCGCACGTAAAGTTTCCGATAATGAGATTTTCGAACTGGAAACGGTACCATTATGCTGAAATTTAAGATTGGTCAGCAAAGAGTTCTGCGGAAATCGCCATCGAATAGTAACCGACTTCCAGAAGATTCCAAGTGATTGGAAATTTATTTCCAGGTATAAATTATTAAATATGAAATTCTGAGGTTTTGCGGATGATCCAGATACTTTTCCCAAACGTTCCCAATTACTCATTAATTATGTTTCACTAATTAATATACTTTAATATACTACTATCTATTATATACTACTATGTATTGCATATTAATGTAATACGCAGTAACATTTCGCAGTTAATTCATATATATCAATTAACATAAAATAGTAATTAACAACGAATAATTTAATTCAATCTAATATAAATAATTATTTATTAATTTATATTTATTTGTTAAAACAGTTATATCTCTGGCGGGAGGAAAGAAGTGCATATGACAAAATCTGAAAAATGTGGTGTATATATTGTTGTACTTTAACGAATGTACGTTAACAATACAACTTTCTGTAATTAAATTGTAAAGCGAAATGAGAATATTTAAAATGACTGAGATGTAAGACATCACTTCAAATATATTAATGCAGGAAGGCTTAAAACTCACGCTATGTAGTTTTATTAGTTAATACATTTTAATTTTTAGTAGGGTTACACAATAAATATTTTTATTGAATTAGATATTGAAAACACTCACATCTCACATCCACAGTTCACACTGTTAGCATACATTAAGCAATTCCTTAATTTAGAGCAGAACGTAGTCTTTAGGCTCTTATTCTTCTTCGGCTCAAACTATTGGGCCTTCCAGATAGGAATAAGGCATCTTAAAGTACAGCCGGGGAAAATGTCGACTGGCGATTAAAATTAAGATTAGTCTCATAGATTTCTCCGTATTTTATTCGCCATCGAATACATGACCACACCTGAGATGTTTAGTATGAGGAAATTGATTAGTGTAATTGAAATTTCAGTTTGGAGTTTAAATTATTGTAGATATGAAAGTCTATAAAGTGGGACTATTCAGTTGTTGCTATTAAACTTTCTTAATTTCAAGTTCAGTAATCTTATTAGTAAAAGCTGATCGCGTATACTCAGATATAAATATATATATATATATATATATATATATATATATATATATATATATATATATATATATATATATATATATATATATATATATATATATATATATATATATATATATATATATATAGGGGAGACCGGGGTAAGACAGCGATGTTAACGAACTTGATTTTTTTAATTCATAAAATTTATAATACATATTTTTTGCAACATAAATAAATTCTTCATACGTTTCATTATTAATAAAAAAATTATATCGGATACTCTCCCAAATTAAATCATACAAAAACATGTTTTAACATATAGTAAAAAAATCATCTTGCCCCAGTGCTATGACAACTCGCAAATTTTGACCTAACAAGACTTTTGAGGTATTTAAAGAATGTGCAAAACACTAATACAGTTTAAAGGTGTTGTTGTTGAGACCCAAACCGTCCGACCTACCAGAAAGGTGTCGGAAGGTTGGGACGGCTGAAAGTGCCACCCAATTTTGACCGAAACCCAGTGGGGGAGGCATCCACAGAGACCGTACCCTCCTTCCCCTACCACCAACCTCTCGGAAGGATTTACGGACCCACATGTTTAACGTGATCGTACTCCGCATGAACACGTCGGCAGTTGTGGCAGCGTGCAAATCCAGCGCGCAAACCACCGGGCTACCGCGCCCGAAATTTGCCAACAGCACGCGGTGTTCCCAGGTGGTCACCCACCCAAGTGCTAACCGCGCCCGGTGCTGCTTGACTTCGGTGATCTAACGAGAACCGGTGTTTTCAGCACGGTAGGGCCGTTGGCTCAGAGTTTAAAGGTGTGCAATCATTAATGGATTACGTTATTTACAAAAGTCACAAATGAATTTCCTAACTTCGTATCCAGTACAGTTTTCATGCCACTAAGCTACGCATTGAGAGCAAGCACAGTATCCAGTCTTCGTAGGGTGGATCAGTATAAAGTTCATCACAAGCTGGGCAGTTAATATCCTTGCTCTTACCTCTGCACTTACCTCGAAACGCACATGTTTAGCAATTTTCTTCTTATTTCTCTGTGTTTTCTTTTTTTCCATTTCATCCTTTGAATTTTGTTACTCAAGCAGCAAATTTCTTGTGAACTTGTTGAAACACTCGTTGACATTTGTCTTCTCTTTTTGGCTGATCTTTAACTTGTGGTAAGGTTTTTAAGTTAAATATTGACGGAAGAGAGGAGCATCTTGATCCCGGAATTCGTTCACAGTTGGGATTATCTACACTTTCAGTGTTGCTATCATTACCACCTAAAGAAATAGGCGTGCTTTCCTTTGTGGAAGTTGACGAAATTCGTCATCTTGCCCCCACCGAACTTTGTCATCTAGCCCCGAATGACTAAAAGAAACAACATGGTTGGTGTAGGGCGCGATAGCCCAGTGGTTAGCGCGCTGGAGTTGCACTCGTTAGACCCGGGTTCGATTCCAGCCACTGCTAAAACTACCGCCGTGTTCAGGCGGAGTACGATCACGTTAAACATGTGGGTCCGTAAGTCCTTCCGAGAGGTTGGTGGTAGGGGAAGGAGGTACGGTCTCTGTGGATGCTTCCCCCACTGGGTTCCGGTCTAAATTGGGTGGCACTTCCCGACCATCCAAACAGTTACCTTGCACCTTTCTGGTAGGTCGGACGGTCTGAGTCTCAACAACAACATGGCTGGTGTACAGTAAACTATGCATCAGATTAAAACTATGATAGATTAGCTGAGTATTTAATACTATAAAGTGCAACCATAAATTATATCAGAATTTTATGACTTTCCTTTAAGTAGCTCAAGCTTATTTAGTTCAAGTCGAGTTTGTCAATAGTTTCACGGCCCTTAATAAAGTTTGACTAAGAATATAAATTGTACTTGTACAAAGAATGGGGCTTTCCGCATGCGATTAGTTGTTCTGATACAGGGGACTGTACCTATGCTCGTCAAGTGCTGCCACCTAAGAAGAAAGTTGTTGAAACTGTTATTCGTCATCTTGCCCAGCTCGTCATCTTACCCCGATCTCCCCTATATATATATGTGTGTGTGTGTGTGCTTGTGTGTGTGTGTGTATTACAAGTATTTCCAGAAAATATGACGTTTCTACGGTATCAACGTCAAAAATTTGCAATTCAGGTTTAAATTCTGCTTCAATAAAAATTTATTCATCAATCCATATTGAAATGGCCGAGGGAGAGTTATTTTTAAAATCATCGTTTTATGTCAAGTTGTCAAGTTATATTTAAGTTATTTATTAGGATATGCTTGCTCCGATTTTAATGCAATTTTTACTTTATATTTTCGACTTTGCAGTGGACACTCTCGACCTGCTCACACTAAATTTGGACTCAATTTTTCTGCTTCGCAACTGTTGAGCTCGTGCATGAAGGGGTGGGGCTCTTACACCCGAACAGCAGTCACAGAACTTGCTAAAAGACTGATTGCTGCGAAAACTAGTTGCTATAGCGTTAATGACAGCTACCGGGTAAAAACCGTTTGTATAATTACTAAATATTACAATGAATATTTTACGGTACCAAATGTGGTGCGACATTATTATTTAACACTATGCTGTGCTCGCCACAGAATTGAAGGCTATCGGATGCACGATATCTCTCAGATACATGATCGTTTTTAATCATATCATAAACTTTCATTTATTTCTTTTAAATTATAATAATTTATGTATTTGGTTTACCAGGCTACACTCTCTTATATCTGGACCGTTCCACATCACTTTTTGTCTATTCTAATGAAAAAATATTGATTATAAATTCCAAATATAAGCATTGCAAATAAGAAAATATATAAAACTACAATAAAATTACAATCATATATCATATATAATAAATTTAGCATTATATACAACTCTGAAAATACATCTTTTTCAGAAGACCATGTTTTGCAAACAGCTTGCGCATGTTCCAAGTACAGCTTGCAAGATCAGCAAACATTTCACATCTCGTAAGGCCCACCTCGACCCCCCTCTGTCATGGTACCCCTAAATTTGGGGTTTTCTGACCTTTAGGTTCACGGGGTTATAAAACTCGGTGCCAGCCAAACTACAAGTATTGTTCGCCGTTTTGGCCACCATAAATTTGTACATAAAAGTGTCTCATCAAATGTGAGATCTATTTCTGATCTCACAGAATATGATAAGTGAAAATATGAGTTATTTTAATATGCGATGAATATTTTAAAAGTAAATTTTGGCAACCCTGATTTTCATTTTGAATGAGTTTGACTTTGAAATAAATTTTTAAAATACATAATTTTTTAAATATTAAGTTTTGTTATTAGTTGAACTCAAAACATTTAGTACATTGAGTTTTATGGTATCTGCTCTTATAGTCACCTGCTAAGTACGAAGTCGCTTAATGGATTTTTTGTTTATATGAGACCAGAAATAGATCTCACATTTGATGAGACACTTTTATGTACAAATTTATGGTGGCCAAAACGGCGAACAATACTTATAGTCTAGCTGGCACCGAGTTTTATAACCCCGTTAACCTAAAGGTCAGAAAACTACAAATTTAGGGGTGCCATGACAGAGGGGGCCGAGCTGGGCCTTACGAGATGTGGAATGGTTCCATTGATTAAAGGAGTAACCAATGGAAAAAGAAAATTGTTGCGTCAAACTCAATGCGGCAAATAGAAGAAAAGGGCGAGTAACCCCCCCCCCCCCCCCCCGAGGGAACCACAGCCTGTGACCCGAGAACGACACTACAAGAAGATAACTTGTGCACAGAGACTTTTGACAACATGACTTGTGCAGATACTACAGCGATGACTTGATATACTAAGAGAATGAAATAAGTGCGAGTGCAGAGTTTCAGCAATACAATATGTTCAACGAATTTACGTGTGGGAGCATTACACCAAGAGTTAATGCGGTAAATTAACGACATTAAATTCAGATGCTGACAAAGTCCAAGACAGACTTGAAGGTGTGTGCCCATTGAAAATGATATCTGGTCATAACCACTATTTTGGATTTTCCGTTTTGGTCACATATGCCCCTTCGCTGAAATAATATAATTAAATAGTGTAATTGAATTTAATTAAGATTTATGTTGTTAATAAATATTTTACTGTTAAAGTTTAAATGGTGCAGTCAATGAGTATTATAATAATTAATAATTCCTTTACAGGGCTCACACGAAAGTTAAATAATTGGAGGGTTTTATATAGCGGCACAACTAGCAATGTACGATTTCAATAATAAGTTCACTAATATGAGAATTTACGGCAATGTTAAGATATAATAATAATAATAATTAATGTTAATTAAAAAGGTTAAATTATATTTCTTTTTCGATTGCCACAACTTCTAATTTATATTTTGTGAGAATCTTGGTAGATGTAATGCGTAACAAAAGCATCGAAATGAGAAACTAAAAACCTTTAAACAACATTCTCTATTTAAAGTATAAAACTTTCTTTCCCAGAAGACAAACTCGAGATACTTTACACTATTGGAATGGCGTGATTTGGGACGAGATTTAGGGAAATTTTTCTATCTGATAAAAACTTTGTCACTATTTAAAATTTTCTAAGATGTTACCGAAATGCATGTCTGTGCTTCATTGCACTAAATATCACTGTTACAACGCATCCTCTATATTTTCGACTGCAGTTTCACTTTGCAAGAGAGTTTAAAGATCTAGAGAGTTTGAAGATCTAGGGAGTTTGAAGACCTAGAGAGTTTGAAGATCTAAAGAGTTTGAAGATCTGGAAGAATTTTTCAACAACAAGAGAGAGCAGAAGTTAGATACATTCTTTTGCAAAAAGACGAAGCACCATGAAAAAAGTGACTGTTTTTATTGAAATTAAATATGCGTACAGCTAGCTCATACACGGGTAATGAAATGATTACAAAATCAAGGCCGCAGGACCCATCAATGGTTAGCAATTGCACATTGAATTTTCAAATCAGTAATTGGTGAAACTCCCTTGGCGTCAATGCATGCTTGTACACGTCTAGGTAAGAAGTGATAAAGTTTCCTAATGTCATCCTATGATACATTCTGCCAGGCATTCCTCAATTGTTTCTCCAGATTTGCTACATTTCGGGCTGCCCAAATCTGACGGCCCCATATCCCATACATGCTCGATTAGCGAAAGGTCTGGTGACCTTGCTGGCTAAGAAACAGTATCAACAGCACAGAGACAGTCCACAAACATGCGATCCGTATGTGGCGTGGCATTATCTTGTTGGAAAATGGACCCCGAATGGCATGCCATGAAGGGTAACGCAAACTGCTGCAGGATCTCATCAACATATCGTTGAGCTGTTAAAGTTGTACGCAGGATGACTAGGGACGACCTGCTGTGGTGAGAGATAGCATCCCACTAGGGGTAATGGCTGTGTGCCTGTGTAAATCAAAGGCTTCCTGGGACCGCTGATCCTAGCGCCTCCACACACTGGTCATCTGCTGAAAGACTGAAGCGTGATTCATCGCTGAACACTATGCAATGCCAGTCTGTTGGCAGTCATGATGCTCGTCTACGACACCACTCCAAACGGCTCTGTCGTTGTTGTGGGGTTATGGGCAAACGTCTTAAAGGTCGCCGTGAGCGTAACCCCACCTCAGCCAAGTGCCGTGAAATGGCGGAAGGTACCACGGGTGGTATGGAAGAGAGTGTAGCACGTTGGATGGTGGACAATGATGCCGTTGGGCTAGTTCGGGCCTGTCGTACAACCATCCGATCTTGTCTCGCATTCGAGCACCTTAGCCTTCAAGAGCCTTTATTCCGTCGATGAGTTAGTTCCTTGCAGCAATAATTGCTGCCAGCACCTTTGCACTGCAGTGTCCGTTCAATGCAGGTGGCGGCTTTTTACTCGGCATAACCAGCCAGCTTCACGCATCCCGACTATTCGGCCACGTTTGAACTCGTCTAATTGCTTATAAAGTCTTCGGCATTATTTGTGTGTGTGTGTGTGTGTGTGTGTGGTTGGGCCTCCACGGAACTACAACGCCTATAACGAGCAAAGATAAACCGTCCACATATTTAATCTATTTTATAGAATGCTAGATGCGCAGTAGAAACGTGCACTCTGACCGAAGTTAACACTCATTGATCTTTGCACATTTAGTCATTTGTACTTGGTATAAAGGAATTTGCATGCGAAATTTCGAGATGATCCGATTATTTTTGGTGGGTGCTTCGATTCTTTTTTTGTGCAAAAGATTTTACAAATATTCACATTCAAACTACCTTACAAAATGTTGGAACAATCAGTTACAATAAAGCAATCATTAAATAATACTCAACCATTTCCCAAACCCCAAAACAATCATATTTCCGAAACACAGAAAAATCACAATGTATTGAATTCTCACATGTTCTGAGCTTGAACCACTACCATGACTTCCCTAACGCTACCGAAGCAGCTCTTATATAGGCTACTACATATATGGAATATTCTAGAAATCTCCTGAACTTCCTGCTTCAATCTGCGAATCTCCTGAAATTCACCCAATACGGTTGCGCACACAACCGTAAGCACCGTACCACAAAATTTCAGAAAGAATATTTTCGCAGACTTTTACAAACATTGAAGATTTCACCGTGTTGGAGGAGTATTTATTGCTTTATGTGCACGGTGCTTCATTTGTTCCTGGTGTCCATTCCTGTTAACTTGACAATGCTCTACAACTTTATAATCGGCATTTTTCGTCTATCTCTCTTTGTTGCCGGGTCCATTGATCTAACGGTTTTAATTCACCACTAAGAGCGCTGTAATTATTTCTATTTGACTAGGCATAGTCCCTTTACTTAAATTAGACCTAAAGTATATGCTCATGGATCTTTCCTTACAAATTTATTGGTTACAAATGACTTTATAAGGAACACTGTATATATGAAAAGTGATGAATACTTTTACTATGGTATCAAATCCTTTGCAGAACAACGTTATAAACCAGTTTTCGAACAGATATACTTATGTTTTTTGATAATTTTCATAATTTAGGATTTTGTTGGGAATTGGAGGACTTAATTATCGTAAGATTTAATTAGACGAAATTGAGTTGTTTATCGGAAGAGAAGCTTTCGATCTGGAAACGAAATCATTGAAGCGGAGTTTGTGAATCAGCAATAATTTCGCCCTGCGGAAATCGCCATCAAATAGGTAATTCAATTTCAGTGATTCACAAATTTACTTCGTTATATAAATCATTGAAATAGAAATTTTTGAGTAAGACACTCCAGTTGAATATCACCTGCATTGATAATTTAAAATCCAAGAATACTTTAACTCATCTAGAAGATATATACTCACAGGGCGAGCTTAGTTAGAATTCGGCTTAATTCCGAAACTAAGATGGCTTTTCCTTCGAATATAACAACAACCATGGGGCGATATAGTGTAGGTTGTTTATATCTCAATATCAAGAAAGATTGACGAGCCAACTTTTGTTTTAGAAGATAACCCGATTCAACAATACACCTTCAAGTAGACTTCTATATTTTCATTCCTATTTAGTTTTTAATTTAAATAATTTGATTTGAAATATGTCATCGAATTCGAATAATTCCGAATTATGCCAGATTCCGAATTATGGTATCGCGTGAAGTGGTCGCTAGTGGCCTTCTAGACATTGGTAGAATTACCAATAACCTTAGTAGACTGAAGTCTACGGCTGTAGATTTTCGTCGGCGAAAATTTTTCGACAACGATAAATTTGTAAAGCCTCTCCAACGAGGATAATTTTTTTTAGATGATTAATCGAATATTATACACTACTATTTATTGTTAAAAAGTACTATTCTCCTGTTATACTTTTAAGGAAAATATAATCTTTTCTATTTACCTACCTGTTATATCAAATTTTAAATGTTATATTTATTGACACTAGACGGCAAAATTAGCCACTGCTTCCAGAACGAAGTTTTGAAATTATCTGCTAGAACCAGACATATTTCTCATTTCGGCTAATGTAAAAGTATTGCAATTTCAGAAATAGATGGTACTTCTGATTTCACTTGCCATATTTTCGTTTATTTTTCAGTCGAGAACTGAGATGAATTTGGCATGTTACATTCGTTTGAAAATGGTCATTGGCGTTCCTTAGCAGACATGGAAAACTCATTAGCGTTTGGCTAGTCGCTTGTTCTTAAAAATTTGTATGAAATTTGATTTATGTCTATATATATTTGTTACGGCATATTTCAACTTCTTTCCATTTTTGTTTTGTAATTTTAATGTTTATGAATCGCTTGTGCGCTTCTAATCATGTTGAATGTGCTCTTCTAATTATATTACATGTGCTCTTCTAATCATATTGCATGTGCTTTTCTAATCATATTGCATGTGCTCTTCTAATCATATTGCATGGGCTAATCATATTTTACATCTATGGTAAACGATTCAATAAAATTGAATGATTTCTTTTAATTTTATTGGAAAGTTTCGTCCTCCTCTAAACTTTTGCATCACACTGCATGTGTCTGCCTGGTGGGGGTTCCGTCATGTCGTACGAAATATTTCAAGGGTTTCTCTAAACAAAAATGTCTGATGTGGACAGCACACGACCGTGCCTATACAATGCAATGAATTTGCTTCTTTCACAGCTAAAAGATAATGTACAAGATCCAAGGCGAATGTTTTAATGTCGAATTGTACATTTGGCGATTTTCTGGATGACAACATGCATGACTATTTTAATACACTGAATTAACTTATATATAGCGCAAATTTAACATAATAGTTGTCAATATTGATGGCATCTGCAATGAGACAGTTAAAATTAAAAATTTTGATAATTATTTCAACAATGTAGCGTTATTTTCATTCATTTTTGAATTCGACATTTCTTGCAATTTTGGCGATGTTTTTGTTAATTTTGATATATTTCGCCAATTAAATCACCAAGTTCGCAAAATTTATCGCCAAGCGTTGCAATCAGAAGGAAAGAATTAAATTGCTACTGGCGAATTAGTCGGGCTCTAAAATACAAGACTATTACACAAAGTATATTCTTTTTTGAATGAAGCGGACTAGATCCAAGAAAATGATGTTAAGAAATTTCTTGCATGAAATTGCATATGAAAATTGCATATCAACATATTTCACGATAGTTAATGCTTTTTCATTTTATATAATTTTTTCATAAACATATTTGAAACAAATACAATATCTCGAGACGGATTCACGCTGGCATTCTAAAATTGGCACCATCCATTTTCTAATGAAAAATTACATAGAAAATATTTACTTCTTTAACGCTATTGAAGGTTCTAGTTTCCATGATTTATTTCCTTCCAAATTTCTTTCGAAAATTTGGGGAGTAGTCTTTCGAACATTAAATCAAAAACAATATTGTTCTAGTCCACCGATTATAATATTCGCACTAAATTTCTTTCGGTAAATATCGCATACACAGACTCACGGACACACACACATTCACACACACACGCACCCATACCCCCATGTACACGCATTCACTCATACGCACTCACATATACACATTCACTCACACATACACATTCACACACACAAACACGCACACACACACATTCACTCACACACACACGCACGCACGCAAACACTCACGCATTCACTTATACACACACATTCACCCCATACATAGACACACTTTCATTCACACACACATACGCATTCACTCACACACACACATACACATTCACTCATACACACACGCACGTATATCCTCACGCACACACGCACGTATATCCTCACGCACACACGCACGTATATCCTCATGCACACACATTCACTCATACACACCCATTCACTCGAATACACACATTCACACACTCACACATTCACTCACACAAACACATTCACGCACACACACACAGACTCGCACGTGCTCACACAGAGAGAGAGAGATTTACATTTCTTACTGAAGGAATTTCAACTTCAGACCTCAAAAACATTCGATTTGAATTCAGTGATGTATGAAACGTACTTTACCGTTTTAAACTGCAATTCGAATTTTCATAATACTTTTCTGTACATTATAGTATTATTTATGTAGATTAAGTAAAAAAGTTCAAATTTTAAAAGGATTGAGTTCAGATTACAGCTTACAGCGGCCCTGATCATATATGTCATCAGAACTCGCCTAAGAGGCATTTCCAATGTTATGGCCATTGTCTTGTTACAAATAATAGTCTCTATAAACCGGTTTCGCACTTTTCATGAACTCGTCAACATGAAATAGCCGATATCGTCGATGGTACAATAAAAAAACTATTTTATGCCACAGTTTAGCAAGCCCAGAATATACATTTTCATAAAAAACACCTTATAGTTATAGAGAAGAAAGTCTTGTTTCTAAATAAGATATTTTTATAAGAAAAAAAATATTTTTTCAATCACCGACTTTATCAGTCCCTAATTAACCTTCTACAAGGGATATTAAGAATTTAAAAAATTATCAATAAACTAAGTTTTATGCAATTCAAAAATTGTCTATTTAAATTGAAACTGGTTTGATACCATAAGTACATATAATCTCACCTATAAAGACGAAGGTCAGTTTCCAATAAGTTATCAAATATTCAGGCTCATAACAATGCGTTTCTAAAATAATTTCAATTTTCTCAAAGATGTTAAGCATTATCTCTTACATTTTCATCGATGGTTACACTTTGGCATTTAAGAACATAATCTGCTGCATTTTTAATCTTTTCTTTAAGTTTTAAAATTCTATCTTCAGTTTTTAAAAAAAATCACCGCTAAAATAATATTATCCTTTCAGAATGCCATAATAAAACCAACATTTAAAGGAAAATATTTTCTTTAAACTGATTTCGAAAGCAAAAATATTTTTGAAAATCTCATCTAATCTTGGATTATATATTTGAAAGTGGACCCACCAGTGGTGTATTTTGGGTCGGAACACATCGGAGCGCTGCGACGTTCCATTGCTTTTTTATAGAGACGGAACACGTTCCCGAACTTTTCGAAAATCACTAAATATATACACCTAATATGTTTAATACATTCGGACACAATTTATACACCTACCAATGACATCATCAAAGCGAGAGAGAAATAATATATACACTCTATAACAAAAAATCTGATGTGGGCAGCACATGACTTTCCCTGCAGACTTATGTTCACGTTCTCTTTATTTTAATTACATTTAATTCACTTTTAATTCAATTTTCGTTCTCATTTGGTAACTGGACTTCTTTTCAAAGGTGGCGTTGAGAAAATCCGAAAAAAATAAAATACCTCGAGAACGGCTAGTCCTAGTGTAATGAGGTTGGTTTTATTATTTTCTTCGTTAAAAATTACGTATTAAACAAGAATTTCATGGATATATTTGAGCATACGTAGTTTTTTATTTTAGATTTTGGCAATTTTTGCGGGCCAATTTGCAAAAAAGGCAGGTTATTTTTTTCCGAATCATACCAAAATCTAATCAACACCAGGGTGTCCCACAACTGACTTACCTGCCAAATTTTGTGGAATGCGGTCCATTAGTTTTTCAGATAGAGTGGATACAAGCTTTTGCGGGTCATTTCGTAAAAGAATGCGGGTTATTTTATCCCGAATCGTACCCAAAACTAAGCAGCACCAGATTCGTCCACAAGTGACTTACCTACCAAATTTTATGAAATTCGGTCAATTACTTTTTTAGTTAAAGTGAATACAAAATCTGCACAGACAGACAAACAGACAGACACACAGACAAACAGACACATACACAGACATCACGCTAAAAATAGTTTTTTCGTATTCTAGAGGTCTCGAAACGTGTAGATCCGTCGAAAACTCGAATTGCGATTTTCGGAATGATTCCAATACTTTCCCTATACATTACCATGTATTGCAGGGAAGGTAAAAATTCGGCGCACCAAGAAGGAGTTGTCCGATTGTGATAAAGATTAGTGGATGTGAAGAACATACATAAAAAAGAAACGATTAACATTTCAGAACAATTTAATGATTTAGAGTTTGACCGTACACAAAGGGAGGAAGTCAATAATTCGTTGGTCCACCTCTGGCCTGGATGCAAGATGTCACCCGGCGTGGCACAGACTGATAAAGTTCACGGATGGTGTCCTGCGAAAGGTCTTGCCAAATTGTCGGGCTAAATTGTCAACATTCCGGGATGGTTGCAATCGCCTTCCCATAACATCTCGAATGTGCTCTATGGACTTGAGATCAGGAGACCTAGCTGGCCAAGAAAGTGTTGGGCAAGCTTGAAGCAATTCATAGCAACACGTGCCGTGTGCAGCAGGACATTATCTTGTAAAGTAAGTCCGGGGTGCCGTAAAAGAAACGGTAACACAACCAGTCGCAGAACGTTGTCTACGTACCGCTGTACTATCAGTATGCCAGAAATGACTACCAAAGGGGTCCTGCTATCAAAGGAAATGGCACCCCAGACCATACCCACCTGCAGATATACACCTGCTGAATGCGCAGTTCCGATGCGCTGGAGCTCCCACTATTTATTCATTGGACACCAAATTTCATTCATTTGCATGTTCGCTCAAAATATCTTTGCATACGAAATTTCATTACAATCGGACAACTAACTCCTTCTTGGTGCATTGCTTTTTTTCTTATAGAGTATATTTACCCACTGCTACTAAAATTATATATGAAAAGTAATCTTTAAAATTAATAAATTTTTTACTGCAGGAATTTCAACTTTAGACGTTGGAAAAATTTGCAACGTCTAAAACAAGTTTGCGAATTTATGAACCGAACGAATTGCATTTGGAAATTTATCTTGTATTTGGAGTAAATAAAATATAATACAATTATATATAATGAAATATATCCAGATATAATTTATACACCTAACAAAGGGGAGAGAGGAAATTTATATATTTACCTATTGCTAATAAAATTATATATAAATAGTAATCTTTAAAATTAATACATTTCTTACTGAAGGAACTTCAACTTTAGACCTAGCGAATAGCTATCTGAAATGAATCTTTAAGTTGGAGAAAATGAAATATAACATAATGAAATATATTCGGCTATAATTTATACACCTAATAATAGCATAATCAAAGGGAAGGCAGAAATAATATATATGTAACCATCGGTCTTAAAATTGTGTATAAATAGTAATCTTTAAAATTAACAAATTTCTTAATGAAGGAATTTCAACTTTAGACGTTGCAAAATAGTTGCGAATTTATGAACCGAGCGAATGGCCATCTGAAATTAATCTTGGATTTAGAGAAAATAAAATATAAGCTCTGCACACATTTAATTTATCTTTTACAGAATGCTTGAGTACTTGCAAGGTTCATTTAGCTAATGGTAGCCATTGTGGCCAGAGATCTGTATTATTTTAAAACGTATTCAAAAATTATAGCTTGCAGTTCTTCTGAAAGCGAACATGGCTTCAGCAGTATGAATTTAATTTGATCTGATAAAGAATCCCGTATTCTTGTCGAACATGTGGAAAGTGTATTGTTTATTAAGCCACGCGGTTTAATAAATATCACGATTAGAATTATGAAACCCAGTTTTCATGTCTAAATTTGGAAGCGGTTTTATTGTTCTGCTATTAACCAACAAACAATAAGGGGAGTCAATAATACGTAATCGATTCTGTATGGGAATTTCTATGATTCTCCTGAACAGTATTTTTTGTATTATTCCGAAATTTTTGTTTCCTTTTTTATATATATTTTTTTAATTTTTAAATATTTTGTCTTTGTCTTCTGCCTATGAAATTTTTATTTGAATTATAAATAAATACGGAACATGTATTCTAATCTTTGACTTATTTCTTTTTGCAAAAAAAAAATATCTGATCCATGATATATATATACATATATATATATATATATATACATATATATATATATATATATATACAGGGTGTCCAGTGCTATCGGTGCCCAATGGCTATTTCCTTAACCGTTAGTCACAGAGATATACTTCCAATTGCAAAAATGTTTTAAATTTTAAAATCTATTATCTTAAAAACAGTTTAAATCAGTAAATACATTTCTGAAAGAAATACGAAATAAAAAAAAATTATACAGTCTCCCTGTCCTACCAATTATATTTAGGAAAATCATCCTCATACAATTTCATGCAAAATAAAAAAAATCTTCCTTTTACGACCAAATTTCACCGAGTTATGAAGCATTAAACTTTATGACTTAAGTCGCTTTTCCACGCATAAAAATGTCACGTTTCAGGCAAACCAACCAATCAGGGACCGTATTGACCATTTCTCCAGGTAACCAACCAATCAGGGACCGTATTGACCATTTCTCAGCACAAACAGTGCTCCAACTTAAAACAGCTATAAGTCGGTCAATTTTGGTAGCAAAAGGATGATTTTTTTTAATTTTGCATAAAACTGTATGAGGATGATTTTCCCAAATATAATTGGTACAACCGGAGGATTATATAAAAATTCATATTTCGTATTTCTTTCAGAAATGCATTTATTGATTTAAACTGTTTCTAAGATAATTGATTTTAAAATTCGAAATATTTTTGCAATTGGAAGTGTATCTTTGTGACTAACGGTTGAGGAAATAGCCATTGGGCAGCGATAGCACTGGACACCCTGTATATAATCGTTAAGGCGGTTATCTAAAATGGAAATAAAATAAAAACAGGCTACGCCTCGAATAAACAGTGTTATCCCTATTTTAAATGTTTTCTATCGTAGTGCTAACTTCACGGTTAGTTTCTGAACTCTTGGTTTTAACCTCTCATCGATAACTGTGTACTTCTATTCCAACTAGCTATCAATTGCTCCATCCCATTGCACTTTCAGTCTAACGTGGTGAGGATTCCAGCTGTCGGTCTATTCAGGATTTGTGAGTTGCTTTTTTTCACATTTATGCATTTATGTGTTACATTTTTCATAATTATGTGTTATTTTATGATATTTTAGTTGAATATTGTCCTCTTATGTCATGTCTCTATGGATCTGGTTTATTCCGTTGTTTGGCACAAATTGCATACATTTTTAACCATGTGTTTTTATGAAATCATTGGAACAACGGATTTAGGTATATCTGTCTAGAATGTGCCCATGAAGATATTTCTGGACAATCAGATATATAATACTTAATGAATTTTGATAGATTTTATCAAGTTGCTTGTAATTTTTAAATTATATATATATATATATATATATATAAATAGTATAAAAAGAAGGAAGGCTTAGCGAGAAGCTTACTTAATGGCGGTAAGGGGTTGTGACCTTACACCCCAGTTGTCAACAAGCTTGTCATAAATGCCGCGGCATTGCACTCCTGGACGCCAGCCGTGGCTGAAGCCAACCCCCGGAGTGACAATAACAATTATCACAAGACCGTTTAAAAAAGAAAAGTCCAATGGTAATATGAAGACCATCACTGGATGAGCAACTAGTCCTTTAGACCACAATGACCTGTATATAACTTCGTGTTATCGTTCTGCGGTCCTGTTATGCATAGTATGCGAACCTTCATCTGCTAAATGATATAAAATAGATAACACGAAGTTATATACAGGTCATTGTGGTCTAAAGGACTAGTTGCTCATCCAGTGATGGTCTTCATATTACCATTGGACTTTTCTTTTTTACCGGTGTTGTGATAATTGTTATTGTCACTCCGGGGGTTGGCTTCAACCAGGGCTGACGTCCAGGAGTGCAATGCCGCGGCATTTATGACAAGCTTGTTGACAACTGGGGTGTAAGGTCACAACCCCTTACCGCCATTAAGTAAGCTCCTCGCTAAGCCTTCCTTCTTTTTTCAATTCAAAAATTATTTTCATACTATTTATATTTATATCGTGTATAGTATATGTAGCTGCTTTGCGCATATATGCTATAACACTTCAATATCTTTAATAACTTCCATTTTCCATCTTATATATATATATATATATATATAAGATGGAAAATGGAAGTTATTAAAGATATTCTGTATATATATATATATATATATATATACAGAGAGAGAGAGAAGAAGAAATTTGATGCTCGCACTCTCCTTCATTTTTTTCGGTTATTTTTATAGTATTTTGTAATACTTTTATTGTTGTGTTATCTGTATTATAAATTGACCTCCTCCTTACTGTTTATTAATTTAGTTAAATTTTGTTATAATAAGTAGGTCTCTATTATTCTTATTTTTACCTACTAATATACTACTCTTAATAGTAATAAGTTTAGTGCTGCCATCTATCGTTATTATTTCTTAGTTTTTGTTGATTTTGATTTTTCGTTTGGGGGATTAAATATTTTTGCTTAGTATACTGTATTGGTGAATTATTGAAGCTCTTTTAAACTGTACTTTTCAGTACAATCTTCTTTTTTTATTTTAATACTTATTTGGAATGGATTTTAAGCGAATCCAATTTTTACACTATTTGTATTATTATAAAGTGTTTCATTTAATCAAGTCCAGAATTGATATTAACTATATTGTTAAATATTTTCTTTATATTTTGTAATATCATCCTTATTCACATTAGGATTAGGTTTTACATGGACTTAATTGTTTATACTTATTTATCTGTAAGCAATTATTTTAATTCTTTTATATTATGTTCTCTATGTTACATTGTTATACTAATGATTATTCTTATACTATTATGAATTACGCAACTTATATGATTCAGTGACTAGCAAATATACTTATTATTATATAATTTGATAGATATTGCCCGGTATTTCCGATTAATGTTGGGAATTGTGTAGAGCGATATCAATTTACCAACATTGTGCCATGGAAAATTTTGAATATAATAATTACCCTGCTAAAAATTATAATTTCAATAAATGTAAAAATCAAAATTGCAAAACATGTCCCTCTGCTTCTAATACTCAAATCACAAACCAAAATAGCCATTTGCCTTTCTGTAAAATTTTTAATTGCATTTATCGACTTTCGTGTAACATTTGTAATATATCTTATATAGGACAAACAAGCAATGCCATTCATTTACGAATGAATGTTCACAGAGATCATGTCAAAAAATATACCTTAATAATAATTTTCTTCCTACATCTAATAAAATTGAATATAAACATTTCGCTAAACATGGTTTTGAAAATATTACTATGCATATTTTGGATATAAAAACTAATATAGCTGATAGAATAGTTTTCGAAAACTTTTACATTAAATCAAATTGTACTCTTTTTCCATATGGATTAAATCAATTATATCTAAATGGTAATATTGTAAAAAAATAACTTTGTAGATAATCAATATTATATTTTTAATCACCTATTTTTGAAACCCCATTTAAATAATATAAACTCAGGTAATCTCAAAAGATTTAAACAAGACAAGGGAAGCTCCATAGTTCATGATTATAAAGCTGAGATTAAAAGTTTACATCATCAATTTAACAGCACTTATCAATAAAAATTAATAAAATCTTGGGTATTTGCGGTTAAGAAAAAACATTTCAATAATGTCTATGCTATTTTCTTAAAATAAAATCTAACTAATGAACATTTTAATCATATTTTCTATGATTTGCTCATTACTAGATCAAAGTATTTAAAAATAGAACTTAATCAATTTCGTAATAATAATACGCCTACAAATTCTTATTGTGTGATATCTTTTAAACATCCAATTTATAACTCTATAAATTTTGGGTCGAAATGCACATTTCATTATTAGGCCTGGAGCTTTTCCACGTGTAAGACTTTCATGCTTGGATTTTATTTGATATTATTTTATCGATTCCTTTCCATTGATGTTTTTTGATTGTCTTTAGATTGATGACTAGAGGTTTGCATTTATATTTTCCACTTGAGTGATGGTTCTCTGCTTGATACTTTTATTTGTAAGGCATTTTGCAATGTTGGGGTATTTTGAGTTGAAAACTCTCTCTATTCTTTCTTTGGAGTTTTAAACTTTTATTATTATATATGTATATATTTATATATATATATATATATATATATATATATATATATATATATATATATATATATATATATATATATATATATATATATATATATATATACAGGGTGTCCCAAAATGTCGTTTACAAACTTTACGTGCTGGTCTGTCAGATCAAGACGAAAATTTTTGCATAAAAAGTTGTGTCCGAAAATCAAACCCTACAATGCTACAGCAACGTGACCTACACACAAAGAATGGAAGTCGATGTCGGTGTTAACATGACTTTATTAACAAAAGCAAACTTACCCATGCATTATGAAGGAAAATGTCATGGTTACATCATAGATGATGTTCATCTTCCACAATGTAGGCTTCACAACGTCGACGCATGAATCTCGGACCCGTTCAAATTGGGCAGGTGCAAGAAGAAATCCAGAGGTGAGTTCGATGGATCGTGGTGGCCATGCGGCTGGTCCTCCTCAGCCAATCCAGCGATGAGGATACTTCCTTAGGGTTTTGTTAAAACCTATTATGTTTAAATTCAAATCTAAAGGTGCTATTATGGTATCTAATAGTTATGAAGTGATTGAAAAGTTAAAACATATTCCATAACGCAAGTATTTAAAAAATTTATGATTTTAAGGACTTATTTAATAAAGTCGACTTGAATGATCTATATGCAATATTGATTCAGACATATGAAGCTTGTGATATGCAGTCTATTATTAATGTAAATAGGTACAAATCGTTAATTAAGATCGTCCTTTTTGAAAATATTCTTCACAATGGAAAAACGTTCTACCAACAAATACATGGCATCCCAATGGGGGGGGATGCTCATCTATGTTAGCTGATATTTATCTGCATAAGTATGAAGAAGGCACGCGTTTACTAAATGAATTGCTCTACATAAGATTCGTTGATGATGTTCTGACAGGTTCATGGGACCCGCATTATAAATGTGATTTTGACTTTTACCAAAATAATTTACAGTTAATAGAAACTTTTATGAAAAAAAATGAAATAAATTTTTTGTACATAAACATTCAACATAATGAGAATGGTACAATTTATTTTAAATTATATGACAACAGGAACTCCTTTGATATCGAGATAAATTACATTTATCGAGAAAATTTAAGCAAGAGCATTTTTCGTAATTTTATCCTCAATCATTTAGCGAGAAATAAAAAAATAATACATATAAAAAGGAAGGCATCATTAGATACAGATTATTAATTAAGGACTCTATAAAACAAGGCTATCCAATGAAATTTCTGAAACATTATTATACAGCATACTATGACCAAAAACAAAAGGTATTTAATGCAGATTTTGAGAATTTAACAAAATGACAATGGCAACGATGAGAGACATGATTAATTGAGTTGTGGATTGAATTGGACTATCATGAATTCGGTGTTTGTATAATGGGATGGAATGCTGTGCAATCTCGATCTTGATGAGGGACGTCAATATTTGAATGGATCTGTCGAATTGTATTCTTGGTTTTGTATGATGTGTAAGAAATTTATTTACCAACCTATAATGTCTGGGTTAATGTCTTTTTCATCTTTCATTTTTAATTTTCACTTTCCTTTTGTGTTGACTTTCGTTGGGCTGCTTCAGGAATGTACTGGTGTCCGGGAACGTTTCCTAGGTGTGAAAGCATGCTGTAACCGGAAACCAGGAGTCACAATCCTCCTTGGCCTCTTAGTACTTTGCCCGATTACAAACCCTACGTTTTTCTTTGAATTTGTTCTATTACAGCTTTCCTTTGAAAGTGCAGCTATGCGCCTTTCTTTGTGTATATGCATTTTGTTTTAATATCACCTTGGTATATCTTTTACTGCTTTAAGCACGTTGTATATATATATATATATATATATATATATATATAATAAAAAAGATGAAATTAAAAATAAAATAAAATTTTTTATTTATATTTCTTTTTCTTTTTTTATTTTATCTTTTTAATTATTGACACATTGTAAAATATCTGCTGCATATGCGCAAATTTACAAATGTTAGTTCAAAATTAAATCTGTAGTACTGTAGTTATTAACTTATATATATATATATATATATATATATATATATATATATATATATATATATATATATAATTTCCCTGTCACTATGTCATTTACTTGTCTTCTTAAAAGTAAAAATATTCATTTTCTATTTAATTTCCCCAAAATGTTTGCTACTACTGATTTTTTTTTAGTTTAAACCACCCTATTTAAAATATAATTCAGAAAAAGTAGGTTGATAAATATAAAAAAAAAGCCCGTTTAGAGAAAATAACCCAAATATTAAGACCAATCCAACAATTCCTTCGAATATGTTCTAAAGTTTTTTCATTTAAAAAATTATATATTTTCGCTAAAACAAGTTAAAATGAGTAATACGGAAAAAATAATAATTACATCTATATTATGAAAAGAAAAACTCACATAAAGTGTGTCATTTAAAAATGAATGAAAAGTAAAAAAATAGAGCACTAAATTCTTCTAAATATGTAAGCAATTTAAAGAATTTGACATTGATTCGCATTAGCTATCAATATAAAAGAAAATGCTAAAACCTTTGGCCAGCCAAACAGTTTTCAAAAAATCAAAACGTTAAGTTTTGAGAAGGAATATCATAAACAGTCAATAAGAATCAATTATAACTTCCGTAGCAAGAAATGTAAACTCCAGCTGGAAAAAATGTAAGGAAAACAGTGTGAATAAATAAATATATGATAAAAATTCTGAACAAAAGTTATGTAATAAAGTTATGTAAATAAAGAATAACCAAATATTAGTAAATTGTCAAGTAAATTAACAATAATAAGTTATAAATCATATGCTTAATAGTAAGTATCATTGAATCTGCATTCTTTGAGCATTAAGCAAATGTTTCTGAATACAGATTCAAACTTTCAATATTCAACAGCGGTTAAAAAGCAAGAAACTTTTTTTCTAATTGCATTTAACTCACCTCTGCAGAAACTCTAAACACGGAAACTTATCAATATTTTTAAACAAGACGATTGATCAAAAACTATAAGAGCTTAGATTAATGCCAATTAGTTACCACTTAATTCCACATATTAATCTAGAAATTTGATTTTCTGCTGAAAATTTTCGTCACTGTTTATATCTATATGTTATAGTTAGAAAATATTTCGTGTGAAAGTTAGCAAAGGGGAGTTAATCTTCGCTCGGATGAAAACATTTCGATTTCTAAATTAGCTATTATCTAATTCTAAAAAAATATGATGGGGCTTTCCCCGCAGACTCATTCACGATCTCTTTATTTCTCTATAATTAATCAAATTGAGTTTAATTGCACAAAATAACACCCATAATTATTTTAAATTACAATGGATTTGCACTTATAATTCAATTTCTCTTCTCATTTGGTAACATGTCTTATTTTCAAATATGGCGAACAAACTAAAATATCACGAAAACAGCTCGTTCTAGTGTAATGGGGTTGGTCTTATTCTTTTCACCCTCAAAAATTACGTATAAAACAATCATTTAATTGGTATATTTGAGCATATATACTATTTTATTTCAGATCGGATATTTCAGATTTGAAAGCCATTTTGCAAAAAAGGCAGGTTATTTGTTTCCGAATCATACCAAAATATCATCAGCACCAGGGTAATCCACAAGCGACTTATCTACCAAATTTTAAAAAATTTGGTCCATTAGTTTTTCAGCTAGATACAGACGTTTTTTGCTGTCCATTTCGCAAAAAAAATCAGGTTATTTGATCCCGAATCGTACCAAAATATCACCAATAGGGTCGACTTACCTCACATATTTTATGAAATCCGATTAATTAGTTTTCAGTTAGAATATATACATACATTGAACAGACAGACGCACACACACACACATACACACTCACAAACACACGCACAGGTGTCACGCTAAAAATAGTTTTCTCGTGTTCTAGAGGTCCCAAAACGTGTAGGTCCGTCGAAAATCCGAGTTGCGATTTTCCTCATGATTCCAATACTTTCCCTATACATTACCATGTATTGCAGGGAAGTTAAAACTAGTTCAAAATGTTAGAATGTGGAAATTATTTTTGTATATTTATACATGCATTCCTATTTATGACAAAACACGCGAAAATTTTAATTTGAATCTACTAAGTTTGAATTTTTACTTTTCCTGCAATATATGGGGGTATAGGGAAAGTATTGGAATCATGTCGAAAATCGCAACTCGAGTTTTCGACGGATCTACACGTTTCAAGACCTCTAGAATACGAAAAAAACCATTTTTAGCGTGACGTTTGTGTGTGTGTGTCTGTGTGTGTGTGTCTGTGTGTGTGTGTGTGTCTGTCTGTCTTTGCAGATTTTTTATCCACTCTAACTAAAAAACTAATGCACCGAATTTCACAAAATTTGGTAGGTAAGTCACTTGTGAGCGAGTCTGGTGCTGATTAGTTTTGGGTAAGATTCGGGATAAAAGAACCCGCCTATTTTTGCGAAATGGCCCGCAAAAGCTTGTATCCACTCAAACTGAAAAACTAATGGACGGAATTTTACAAATTTCGGCAGATGACTCACTTGAGGTTCACCCTGGTGCTGATTGGATTTTGGTACGATTCGGGAAAAAAATAAGCTGCCTTTTTTTGCAAAATGGCCCTCAAAAATCGTCAAAATCTAAACTAAAGAACTACGTATGCTCAAATATATCCATTAAATGCTTGTTTAATACGTAATTTTTATCGAAGAAAAGAATAAGACCAACCCCATTACACTAGGACTAGCCGTTCTCGAGATATTTTAGTTTTTCATATTTTCTCATCGCCACCTTTGAAAATAAGTCCGGTTAGCGAATGAGAACGAAAATTGAATTAAAATTGAAATAAATTTAATTAAAAGAAAGAGAACGTGGATATAAGTCTGCAGAAAAAGTCATGTGCTGCCCACATCAGATTTTTCGTAGCGCTCGCGTATACTCCTACCATAGACATTATTCACGTTAAAATTACTGTGTTTCTTTACAATAATATAAAGTAAAAATTCACTTTATTTGCAGCAATAATCCAATTTTCAATTCTGGGTGTGGATGTACATCCTTTACAACATACATAACTCGGCTCCATGATGCATTTCTAAGATGAACTTTCCGATTCGTAATGTCCCGATTTCTTCTCTAGGGCAGGAAAATCTCATTAAAATTGCTGATAGAAAAGAGGTGTTTTTTTTTTTTATCTTACTCCGTTTCAAAATCTTCAATTTCATTTTTATGATTTTTGTCTTTTGATATTAGACATTAAAAATATCGTAATGCTCTTTCTTTAATTTTTGGAGTGATTTATTGTTTGACGTGGTATCATTTCCAGAAGGTGATAAAAATAGCGTTTGAACGTTTCAGATAAAATATTTGAACAAATGCTGTATTAAAGTCAGTTATAACTTTCCCTGCAATACATGGTAATGTATAGAGAAAGAATTGGAGTCATGCCGAAAATCGCAACTCGACTTTTCGATGAATTTACAAGTTTTGGGACCTCAAGAACACGAAAACACTGTTTTTAGAGTGATGCTTGTGTGTCTGTGTGTGGGAGTCTATGCAATGAATGTATCCACTCTAACTAAAAAACTAACTGACCAAATTTCTTAAAATTTGGTTGTTGAGTCAATTGTGGGTACCTCTGGTACTCATTAGATTTTGATACGATTCGAAATAAAAGAATCTGCTGTTTTTTGCGAAAAAGCCCATAAAACTGCCAATATGCAATCTAGCTGAAAAACTAATAAACCAAATTTCATAAAATTCGGTAGATAAGTCACTTGTGGGTTTCTCTGGTGTTGATTAGATTTTGGTACAATTCGGAAAAAAAGAATCTGCCTTTTTCAACACTTTACAACATAGCTGAAAAGCGTTTATGACTTTGTTCATTCTGTCAGTCTATCTGCCTGTTCGTTAGCACGATAACTGCCCTAAAAATGGCTTTATCAAAATAAAATTTTAGTATGTTTTTCAGACGGTCTGTGGGACCTATGGGAGTATAAATGAATAATATCACCCAATTAGTTTTGGATTGAACCCGGGTTAAAAAAATGAAATACATTGAACCCTATGGGACCTAATTTTTCAAACATTTTTTAAGCGAATTTAAAATTTACAAATTGCTTCGAAAATTTTAGGAAATATTCAAATATAAAAAAAAATTCAGTAAAATATGTTAGGTAGTTATTTAAATAAAAATTATTTAATATAGGGAGAAAAACAAATTCAGTTAAATTCTGACTCTTGCTATATCCTCCAGAAAGAAAAAAGAGATATACTATATAATAAATATCTTACCAAGTGTTTAATTATTTTATGTATGAGAGAGGTTTAACATTTCAAAATAAATATGGTAGATAACAACTTTTCAAATTTTTAAATAAAATAAATTATTATAGTATTGTGATGAATGAAACGCTGCTTTCATATAGAGGCGATTTATATTTCGATGACGTCATTTAAATAAAGTTCATTTGTTTTCGATGAAGTTTTTAAATATAATAAATTATTGTAGTATTATGATAATCTTAAAAATATTACCGAGGGATGTAACGCATTTTAGAGATTTTTAAACCAGGCAATTTATAATTCAATGCCGTCATTTGAATGATGTTCATTTTCTTCGATGAAGTTTTCAAATATAATAAATTAATGTAGTATTATGATAATTTCAAAAATATTACCGAGGAATGTAACGCATTTTAGAGATGTTTAAACCAGGCAATTTACATTTCAATGCCGTTATTTGAATAAAGTTCATTTTCTTCGATGTTTCTTAGTTTTCAAATATAATAAATTAATGTAGTATTGGGTTAATTTTTAAAATATTACCGAGGAATGTATCGCATTTTAGAGATGTTTATATAAAATTGCATTGAAGTTGGAAAGTGTTTCATAATCAATGCTTTATGCATGATTGATCTTTCTTGTTAAGAAATGGCCGGCAAAAATCGTCTAAATCTAAAATAAAAGATTACGTATGCTCGAATATATCAATTAAATGTCTGTTATATACGTAAATTTTGACGATAAAAATAATAAGACCAACCCCATTACTCCAGGACTAGACGTTCTTGATACATTTTAGGTTTTTTTTTGGGGTTTTTTTTGTTTTTTCATTTTTGCTACGCTACCTTTGAAACAAAGTCCCGTTACCAAATGAAAACGAAAATGAATTAAAAGTGAAAATTCAGTGTAATTTAAAATATTTATAAAATAATTATGTGTGTTATTTCGTGCAATTAAACTCAATTTAATGAATTATTGAAGAAATAAAGAGAACGTGAATATTCTCTGCAGGGAAAGTGATGTCCTGCCTACATCATTTTTTAACACTTTACAACAAAGTTGAAAAGTGTTTATTATGACTTTGTTCATTCTGTCTGTCTGTCTGTCTGCCTGTCTGCCTGTCTGTCTGTCTGTCCGTTAGCACGATAACTGCCGTAAAAATGACTTAATCAAAATGAAATTTTAGTATGTTGTTCAGACGGTCTATAGGACCTATGGGAATATAAATGAATAATATCACCCAATTAGTTTTGGATTGAACCCGGGTTGAAAAAATGAAATACATTGCGCCCTATGGGACCTAATTTTTTTAGCGGATTTAAAATTCACAAATTGCTTCAAAAATTTTAGGCAATATTCAAATTGTTCCATAAAATATATAAAAAAAAATTCAGCGAAATATATTCAGTAGTTTTTTTAAATAAAAATTAAAATAATAATAACACCTCTTATATGAAGCGATCACGTGTCCATGATATGAAACGATCACATGACAAACTTCAAACTGATATATGGCATCCATCTTGTCTCAAAATCGTGATTTTTAAAGTTCTTTTTAATTCATATTGAGTGTTGTATCCATCCTAAAACTACTTTATTTTTGCCTAAATTCTGTGCATCTACATACTTTAACAACGCAATGACAATATATTTCAGTTTAAATGCTCATACAAATTTGATTATTTCTACTATTAAGCCTATTTTTCACCTATGTAAAATGTAAACAGCAAAATATGTAGAATGAGTTGTATTAGAATCGCTGTAATTCTTTAACACAAAATCATTTAGTCCATGGAGTCTGCATGGCTGATATGAATGAAATATTCATTGATTTTAGAAAGAGAAGGACGATAATTTTCGATGAAGTTTTACGCATAGAGTTTTACTTACTTGTAGCTCCATGGTCTTAATTTTTAAATAATATAAATTACTAGCAGCATACCCGTTCTTCGTACGGAGTATAAAATATAAAGAAACTTGAAATTCATAATCATGCCCAAATTCTTATAGTATACTAAATGACATGTTTAATATTCTGTTAAAATTTTTAATATAATGCTCCTAAAAAGAAGTTTAAGAATCTCTGTTCTCGCTATATAAAATTATCTTCATGGACATATCTGAAGAATGAAACATATTGGACCCTTATGTAAGCAAATATAAAAAAAAAATATGGAATTGAATCAATATATGCAAAATAAAAGCGTTAAAATTGTATGGGACCCGTACTAATTATATACGCGAATATTAGAAAATATAACCTGTATTAGTAGATTACATGTATAAATTGAAAATACCAATAAACCCGTAATCTTTAAATCTGAAGACAGTCATTTATTCCAATATATGTCAAAATTAAAGTGCTAAAATTATATGGGAAGATATACACGTACTACTTATAATGTCCGATTATTAGTAGAAGATTACCCGTTTTGCAATATGAGTCTCAAATGTTTTTTGGTAAAATACAACAGACGACGTAATAAATTGAATATATAATTAATCCCCGTAATCTTCATACCAGAAGACTGTACTTGATTCCAATATATATGCCAATATATGTCAAAATATATGCCAATATACCTGTACTACTTATATTCTCGTAGGTTAGAAGATATACCCGTGCATTCCTAGAAGATTACTCGCACAACGTACAATATGCGTGTGTCAGCAATTTTTGCCGCAATAAAACAATGGCGTAATAACTTAAAAATATCAATAATCACTGAATCAATAATTCCGGAAAATATCAATAATAATAATGTTTAAACCTGAAGAGTATAATTGATATTATCCAGTCCAAAATGAAATGGCAATGAAATTTATTTTATATACATATCTTCATTATTCAAATCGGAAAGGATTTAATAAAAATTGTCTGCCGCATAAACACATTGGATTTAAATCCGTTGCTAAGCGACATGATATCATTTGCTTCAAATAAATTGGTAGAAAAAATATCGTCTAAATAGTTATATTTCTATGGAACATTTGGCGACAGTTTCGTCAAATTAGCGACATTTTAAAAAATCGCCAAATTTATCGCCAAGTGGGACTGTAGAACTGACAGTTCCACTTTGCGACAAATTGACGAAATATCATCACAATACTATCCCCTAACAAAAAATAATTAATATCATTTATGTAGCGCAATTTTATCAATTTCAAGATATTTTTACAGATTTGAAAACATTTTTATCAATTTGGTGACATTTTAAAAATTCGCTAAATGTATTACTAAGTAGGATGGTTGGTCTGACAGATAAATGCTAACCAAACATCATTTCAGTACTCTCTTCTAACAAAACAAAAAAAAATTTCATTGATATGTTGAAGACCCAAGCCACACGACCAACCCGAAGGTTTATGGCAGCTGTTTGTGTGTCGTTTATATCAATTTGGCGACATTTCCGTCAATTTGGCAAAGTTTAAGAAAAGTTGTCAAATTAGCGATATCCCTCCAAATTCGTAGCTTTGAATTTGCAGATCTGAATGAAACATTCTTATCCCGTTTCAATATACTAAATGAAAACACTACAATTGTATTAGAAGATATACCCGCTCTACTCTTTTTCTGTTTCAACAATCGGCTATATGAATTTATTGGCTAAACACAATATATGAGTTTAGTAGCTAAATACGATATAAACTTGAAAACTCTTTGCCAAAATAAATGAAATTGATGTACGCAGTCAGCAATTAATATAATTAAAAGAAAAATCAAACCGTCCATTCATAAGATATACTTTTATATCCATTTATCCATTTATTTATTATTTAAATCGAAAAAAAATAATAAAAACATTAACAAACACATTTAATTTAATTGCGATGCCGAGCAACATGATATATCCTCCTAAAATGTTAAAATTTATTAACCACTAACAGCACACCCGTTATTCTTACGGAGTGTATAATTTAAAGAAACTTATAGTTCGCAATCATGTGCAAATTCTGTTAAAATATTAAATTTATTGCTCCTAAAGAGAAGTTTAAGAATATATGTTCTCACTATGCAAAATTATCTTCACGATCAGATCTGAAGAATAAAACATCCTGCTCCCTTTTGTAAGCAAATTTACAGAAGAAAAAATAGGAATTGAATGAATATATGCAACCCCGTACTAATTATATTGTCGCAGATCAGAAAATATGCCAATGTGTTAGTAGAAGATTACCCGTATTACAATATGCGTCTCAAAAATATTTGCCAAAATAAAAGAGATGACGCAATAAATTGAAAACATCAATAATATCCGTACTCTTTATACCAGAAGGTCGTAATTGATTCCAATATATGCCAATATATATCAAAACATATGTCAATATACCTGTACTACTTATATTCTCGTAGATTAAAAGATATACACGTGTATTTGTAGAAGATTCGTACAACATACAATATATGAGTTTAAACAATTTTTGTCATAATAAAATAATTGCATAATAACTTGAAAATATCAATAATCCTTGAATCAATAATCCCCGAAAATATAAATAATAATAATTTTTAAACCTGAAGACCGTAATTGATATTATCCAGTCAAAAATGCTCTAAGAAAAATCAAATCGTTCTTTTCTAAAATATATTTTTATATCCATTTATTTATTATTCAAGTCGAAAAAATAATTATTAAAATTAACAGACAGATTTAATTTAATTGCGTTTCTGAGTAACATGATATAAGATAGAATCTTATAGCATGTTAAATATGTCATGTCTTATAACATAAACTGCGAAATTAAATAACGATTTTGATTTCTCTATACTTCTCATTGTTCCGCAAAAGCTTGTTTTAAATAAACCATGAACCATGGAGATAGATTTCCCCTTTAAATCATGTTTCAAACAATTCATTTTTTCAGAAAGTGACTAATTAACGCAAAAAATCTCCCATCAAACTCAGAGATTAAATTTTAATTCACTCTCAAACGATTTTCAAGCTTTTCGTTTGGATAAACCACGGAGTTAGGGAGTAGAACTCCTAGGAAAAAGTTCCGTTTTTCATTAATATCTCGACAACCCCAGGTCTTAGAAACTCGAAACTTAGACAAAATTTATGGGGGGATATTTCAAGGCTATTCATCAAATTTCATTAAATTCGGTTCAGCCGTTTTTCCGTGATGATGAGACAAACGAAAATTTCGTTTTTTACTAATATCTCGAGAACCACTGGTCGTAGAAACTCAAAACACAGATATAATTTTATGTGGAGCTATTTCTGGGCTACCCACAAAATTTCATCAAATTCGGTTCAGCCGTTCTCCCGTGATGGTGTGACAGACAGACAGACAGACAGACAGACAGACAGATTTTCATTTTTATTTATATAGATTATAGTATTGTGATGAATGACATGAATGGGGGAATTATTTATGAATGAAATGTTGCTTTTATAGAGAGAGCCAGGCGTGTTATTTTTTTATGACGTCATTTGAATGAATTTCAGTTGTTTTCGATAAAGTTTTCAAATATAATAAATTATCGTAGTATTATGATAATTCTAAAATTATTACCGAGAAATGTATCACATTTTAGAGATGTTTAAACCAGGCAATTTATATTTTAATGCCGTCATTTGAATGAAGTTAATTTTTTTCGATGAAGGTTTAAGGTTTCAAATATAATAAATTAATGTAGTATTGTGGTAAGTTTTAAAATATTACCGAGGAATGTATTGCATTTTAAATATGTTTAAATAAAATTGCATTGAAGTTGGAAAGTGTTTCATAATCAATGCTTTAAGCATGATTGATCTTTCTTGTTTATACTTGCAGACATACAACAGGCAGTAAATCATTGAAATTGTACTACGTATTTTATACAGAAGAGTTGAAGAATTTAGCGCGATATATAATCGTTAGTAAGGTCTTCATTTTTACTTTTCATGCATGCTGTGGGAAACCGAACTTATAATAATAATATTTATTACTATATTATTTCTAAATTGACATGGTCGTAAATTGCTCGTATTCGTGGTCTCATTATTATTGTACATTGCTTTGTTGTGCCCATTAAAAAACCTCCAATTCTTTATCTTTCGAGTGAGTTCTGTAAAGGAATATTAATTAATATAGTACTAAATGAATCACACCATTTTAACTTTAACAATAAAACATTTATTAAAAACATAAATACTTAATTATTCAATTACAACAATTAATCCTATTATTTCCGCGGAGGGACTATGTGAGACCACTTAAATTGCCTAAAGTATGTATTAGACCTGGTTTTTCAATGGGCACATACCTTCAAGTCTGTCTTGGACTTTGTTAGCAGCACGTACTTGATGTCGTCTTATTACTAACATTAACTCGTAGTGTAATGCATCTCCACGTAAATTCGTCGATCATATTGTACTGCTGACTCAAACACTCCACTTATGTCATTCTCGTAGTCATATCTCTATTCGCCAAGTCATATCGTTCTAGTCATAATGTCGAACTCGTATTTCTTAGTATCGTCGTTTTATCATAATGTCGCACCAGTATCTATATATAAGAACAAGTGTCATTCTTAAGTCACAGATTGTAGCTTTTTTTCTCGGGGGTGTTACACCCTCTTTTCTCTGATTTGCAGCATTCAGATGACGCAACAGGCACCTTCACCATTGGTTAACCTTTTACCTAATGTCGTTATTTCCATTTTCGTAAGGGCCCGCTCGGCCCCCTCTGTCTTGACACTCCTGGTTTATGGTTTTATGTGACCTCTGGGTTCACATGCTGTGAAACCTGGCGTCATCCAGACTGAAAGTATTGTTTGCCGTTTCAGACACAATAAATATTATACATAAAACTGTCTCACCGAAGTGTGAAATCTATTTCTGGTCTAGCACATGCATAGTAGAATGTATAGGGGAATTACTATTACGAAGGTGTAAAATGCCCTTACCGGAGTCTCTTTTGAAAACCAGACAGAGAAAACATCCGTACAAGCAACCTTTCCTATGACATGAATCTAAGTTGCTTTATGCTTATTTGGTGAATTTTCGAAAATTCGAGAAGCACCTCAGAATAACAAATATTTTTCGAGATATGAAAGATTTCTAGAAGTTTCTACAGAGAGTACATAAAAAGAGTCATCACTCAGTTGAAGAGCAGTTGGCGTGAAATGAGCTACATTGAACTATGACATACGTGAATGTTTTGAGAATAGTAACTGAAGTTTTGTGACATTTGGCGACTTTTCAGAGGTTCGCGAACCATTTCGAAATAACGATTATACTATGAGATACGAGAGACTTCCAGAAGTTTCTACAGAGAGTATATAAAATGAGTCATCATTCGGTAGAACAGTTAAAGCAGGACCGTAGCCAGGCAAGGGCCAGAGGGGGGCTAACCCGCCCAAGAGGTATACTCAGGACCACTCCCCCTGATAAAAGTATTAGAAGAGATATGAAATTTCATTCAAAATATCCTCCAAAATTTTTTTACGAAATTCTTTTTACAAATTACTTTGTTTTAATTTAGCTGAATGTGTGGTTATACAGAAGATCAATTTATTTACATATTTAATTTTTAAAATAAGACAATAGTATTTAGGAAACTTTTGTATTATTGCAGGGTTCACTGTTCCGTCCTTCCAAGCTCCGCCCTTCTTCCCCTTGGCGCTCATTGGTTCTTCTCAACCCAATGGCATCATTTCACATTAAGCAAGGCCCCTCTCAGCCCCTCTAGTCTGGCACCCCTAAATTTATAGTATTTTTGACCTTAAAGTTCACGTTGTCATAAACCCCGGCGCCAGCCAGACTATAGCTTTGTTTGCCGTTCTAGGCACCATAAATACTCAAATAAAAGTGTCTCATGTGAGAACAATTTCTGGTCTCACAGAGAATAGTATCTGCTGTTTTGCGAAATGAGATATGTCAATGTTTTGAGAATAGTACAAGCTGTTTTGTGAAATTAGATATGTCAATGTTTTGAGAATAGTACAAGCTGTTTTGTGAAATTAGATATGTCAATGTTTTAAGAATAGTATCGGCTGTTTTGCGAAATGAGATATGTCAATATTTTGAGAATAGTATCGGCTGTTTTGCGAAATGAGATATGTCAATATTTTGAGAATAGTACAAGCCATTTTGTGAAATTAGATATGTCAATGTTTTGAAAATAGTACAAGCTGTTTCGTGAAATTAGATATGTCAATGTTTTGAGAATAGTATCGGCTGTTTTGCGAAATGAGATATGTCAATGTTTTGAGAATAGTACAAGCTGTTTTGCGAAATTAGATATGTCAATGTTTTAAAAATAGTATCGGCTGTTTTGCGAAATGAGATATGTGAATGTTTTGAGAATAGTATCTGCTATTTTGCGAAATGAGATATGTGAATGTTTTGAGAATAGTACAAGCTGTTTTGTGAAATTAGATATGTCAATGTTTTGAGAATAATATCGGCTGTTTTGCGAAATGAGATATGCCAATGTTTTGAGAATAGTACAAGCTGTTTTGTGAAATTAGATATGTCAATGTTTTGAGAATAGTATCGGCTGTTTTGGGAAATGAGATATGTGAATGTTTTGAGAATAGTATCTGCTGTTTTGCGAAATGAGGTATGTCAATGTTTTGAGAATAGTACAAGCTGTTTTGGGAAATTAGATATGTCAATGTTTTAAGAATAGAATCCGCTGTTTTGCGAAATGAGATAATTCAATGTTTTGAGAATAGTTCAAGCTGTTTCTTGAAATTAGATATGTCAATGTTTTGAGAATGGTATCTGCTGTTTTGCGAAATGAGATATGTCAATATTTTGAGAATAGTAAATGCTGTTTTGTGAAATGAGATATGTCAATGTTTTAAGAATAGTATCTGCTGTTTTGCGAAATGAGACATGTCAATGTTTTGAGAATAGTACAAGCTGTTTTGTGAAACTAGATATGTCAATGTTTTGAGAATAGTATCTGCTGTTTTGTGAAATTAGTGGAACATTTAATTGCTGTTTTACTGTATCTGATAGTTATTTAGTGATCTGGTGAGATAATTATCGTGCTCTTTGCTGTATATTGTTCCTGTTTACGCATTGCTTGTAAATAAACGTGTTAGTTATCCAGAAATTGAGACTCTTTTATGTATCCTGTCATAAGGTAAAGTTGTCCATATCAAAAATTACTATACCGAACTTACCTTTGATGCCTTCACTAAGGGTGGAGCATGTAAACTCCCGGTTCTCAAGCCGGAGAGACAAATACACAAGATATAAATAAACATAATTATCTAAATTGACCAATTTATTTAATATTTAAGTTCATAGATATCTATTTATCTTGACTATTAAGAATTATTCATAAATCCATTTTTATAATACATCTAGCGCTACCAATATTTCATTAATAAATATATTTATAACACATAATAGAATTGACACATATATTTAAACACTTTAGTTTAATCTACCGAAACTCAAAACAGTTCTTTCAGTTTAAAATACAAGAACTCGTTATTACGACGTAGATTCGTACGAACTAATTGTTCATTATTAGATAACCGTTAAATGTGTGCCATCCGTGATAATTAGTGACAAGTGAAACACATAAATACATATTCTCTTGCATTTTGACACTTATTCGCGCAATCACTATGCTGTATGATTCTATTGCACATCACACTTCTGAGCCACGCTTTCTTTGTGTGCTCACTGTAAATATATTTTTTTGAACCAACACAATTGAAAGGTTGGTTGTCGAAAATTCAAATCTGTCGAACTTTCTGGAACAAATTTTGGGGCACTTTTTTATTTTCCCCTTTGGTTTCATACCACTTCTCCCATTTGTCGTTGATGCAGAAGGGGATGAACGCTGTTTATCTATGTTTGCGTTTCAATTGGTTTCCTCTGCTGCATTTACATTGCTCATTATCTTTCTTGATGTCCGTAATTGCAATTTCAACTTGTCGTACAAGTATTGTACGACATATCCCTAGCGTTCACCCACGGTTTCAGAGAATACGTCGCAACAGTATTGTGACGGGGCGGAAAACTCAATTTCAAATTTCCGACAAATGGGCCCGTTTTATACATTGCACTTGTAATGACATGAATTTAAAATATTATTTATAGTAGGTGATGAGAACACCTAGAACGATTTGTAAGAATATGTGCCACAATTTCAGAAGCTAATGAAATAATACAGTAGGACAATTGGTCACAACGACAATGCTGTCAGGCGAAAATGTCTGGATAATATCGACAATACAGCGGGTCAACCAGTGTTTCTTTCAGGTATACATCTGGGGGACTTTACCTCCCCCCCCCGGAGACTATTTATGCAAACCCAGTTTCTATTTATGTGACTGCATTTAGATATAGTTATATACAGCAAATAGAAAACTCGCTCACCCCCGGCCAAAAAGTCCTGAAAGAAACACTGGGTTAACTAACCATAGGCGCCGATTTTGTGGGTTCCAGGCACTTTTTGAACCCACAAAAATTTTATCTTATGTTCCTCGAACCCTTAATACTTTTTCTCGTATTTAGTGGAGGAAATGTACGCATATATGCATACATTGTGCCTTTCGTTATTCATTCATCAAGTTTTCCATTATTCATTCCTTGTTTACTATAAAGTGTGTATAGAAATTTACCCCTCGAGACTGTTTATTGCATTCTGGATACAAGATTTTATCTAGGAAATGATTAAACGAAAAATTTGTCGACATTTTCAACATTGTTAAAATGACCTAAAAAATAAATTTTGCAATTTTTTTGTTACTTTTATGAAGATAAGTGGGTTAGAAATTCACACAGTAGCGGTATATCGTATATAATAATGTTGCAAAAGCAAAATAAATGAAATAAATAATTATCTAGAGAAATAAAAATGTTTTTCTGTATTTAACTATAATTTGCTTCATTTTAGCATTTCATACATTTTATTGTGCCAGATAATTTGACTGAATTAAATTCAAATTATACTTAAATCCTTTGGAATATACATGGGTCATTTGATTTCAAATTTTCGGAATCACCAATAATTTTTCAAGTCAGCGCCTATGGGGTGAACTCGTGGTCAGAGCGATCTAGAAAAATAATTTATGAAATCGGTGCCTTCCATATCTGCCTAGTCAACATGCTCTTGATATAGTGACTCCAAATCGAAAAGAAAGGGTGGAGAGTCAGAAATGCGAACCTGAACATAATAGTCTTCTACAACTGGAAATTTTCTCGTACTAGTTAGAATATGTAGAGGAACTATCGAGTCTAATGAAAATATGTTGATCAAAGTTGAAACAAATCCCACATCGAGGACTATACCATAATTTTATGAGAAAAGTTCAAATTATAATGTAGTTCTAGCTACGTCACACCACGTTGCCAATTTTATATTCTCCACTTAGATGGATCATTATTGCGTTAAATGCAAAACTTACCACCTGATAATAAAATGACAATTTGTAAATTATTTCGAGTATATATATACAAAGTTATTCAAGTTTAAGTAAGGCAACCGTAACTAAATAAAATAAGTTTCTGTAAGTTATTATCTTTATTGTTGCGAAATTTACATACTTTGCGTTACAGTCCTTATAGACATGTGAATCCCGCAATGCAAGCAATTCGGGGATACTGTAGGCCTTAACGAAACGCAATGTGCAATTTAAATGAAATTAACTTACCTGTAGAAATAATATAGAAAATTATCACTGCTAACTACCGTTTTATTTAGTGGACATTAATAATTTAGCAAAATTAAGCACACATCCACAACAGAAGGTATTTATTCCACTTCCTATAAGACGTACAAAAGTTTAAAAAAAGACCATAGCGCTTTCCAGCATAAGTACGCTCTTCATCAGTGGCTACACGGAAATAAAGTTTGAATCGTTCATATATAGACCAGATATAGCGACAAAATTTGCATAAATACAATTTACAAAAGAATCTACGTTTAGACAAGGATGCATCGTAAACAATTTTTTTTCAGAGTTTCAAAAATTTCAACAACAAAAGAACAGCATATTAAACTATAATTTAATTGCAAAAATCGAAAAAAAAAAGGGGGGGCAATCAAGCATTAACCCAAAGAGGAAAACGTCAAAGATAACTTTGCAGAGACTTGAATTGCATGGAGTCGAGAATGAGTCGCCAAGCGTAACTCAAATTCATAACAGGGTCAAAATTACAAACGGACTCACGGTAAATATAAATAAAAAGGGATTCAAAATGGAGAATATCACGAGGGTTATTACAACGCATCAAAAGGAAAGTCTTTTCAAAAAGAGGCTGAAAATTATCTTTAACAACAAATTGAGCAAGAGCCGTAGAAAGTTTACTATCCCTGACATCCCGAGCATGTTCTGCTAAACGGATGCCAACTGTGCGTTTAGTTCTTCCAATATAAATTTAAAATTACCATCGGTGGACAGCAGGGGAACAACATACACCCCAGCAAAGCTTTTAAAGTCAAAGTGTACTTATGCTCGAAAGCGCTATGGCCTTTTTTTTAAAACTTTTGTACTTCTTATAGGAAGTGAAATAAAGACCTTCTGTTGTAGATGTCTTTATAATCTCTTAATTTTGCTATTTTAACATCAGACGTGATGCCAAATTATTTATTTATTAATAATTTATTTATTTATAATATTATCTTCACACCATAGATTTCCGAACCAACTTACGTATCCGTACTTCTTTATTTGCGCTGCATTTTACTTTATGGTTCAGTTTATTATCGAAAAAATGTTTGTGTTGGATTATTCATTACTTTCTACTGAGTACTTAGGTCTCTTCCTCTAGTAAGACAGCAGGGAGCACATAATTTACTGTAAGTTTTGTGGAAAAGTAAAAATGTAATTGACTACACGCTGAAAAACTTCAAATGCTACTTACTTAACTCTTTACGAATAAACTTTTACGCTTTAAAAAATCTTCTTTTCTTAACATCAATGTGATATATATTTTTTTAAAGAACTAAAAACTCACCCAAGAGGATTGCCAGCTTCAGGAATGCAAAAAAAAAAAAAATAGTATCTTCTTACTTTTCGTTCTTTTTCAAAAAGAAGCCTCATTTGTCTGGACTTTTCAGACACGTCCCCGCTTTTGAATTGATGTCACCCCCCCAAAGGCCGACCTTTAGAGTTCTCAGCGATGTGTCAAAACAACACGAAAAATTTCTTCAAATTTCACCTTTTTTTTATCCTCATCGATTTCAGCATGTTTCAAAGATACTTGTAAAAGTGCATCATTTTTAGAGAAAATATTTCTTAACGGTGACATCGGAGAATAATTTATGGATTTAAAACAAAAGCCATTTTTTTTTCTCTGCATATTTCGAAGAACCTATGAAATTATTATTAAATGTTAATTCTTTAGAAGCTCATTCTTTTACAACACTGTCAGTACTTCTCTAAAGAAAGCAGATATATGTAAATCACGTGACTACAATTGTTTCGCGGGTGTTTGATCCTTCTTCATCACATCTAACCAATGTCTTTACACAAAAGAAGTCAAACAAGAACTGTACAGACAGTTACTAATTATGGTGAACTGTCCAGACAGTTACTTATTGTGTTATTATCATAAACAGCAGATTTATATTTATACTTTCCTTGTATACATAATGTATAAGGAAAGTATTGTGACGCGATGAAAAATTCGAATTCGAGTTTTCGACGGGAGAGCACGTTTCAAGCATCCCTGATCACGAATCAAACATTTTTGAAGTGATGTCTGTGTGTGTGTGAAAGTATGTGTGTGTAAAAGTATGTGTGTGTATGTGTGTGTGAAAGTATGTCTGTGTGTGTGTGAAAGTATGTGTGTGTGTGTGAAAGTATGTGTGTGTGTGTGTGTATGTGTGTCAGTGAGTCTGTGGAGACGATAACTGATGAACGAATGGTCCGATTCGAACAAAATTAGGTACAAAAATCACAATCCGTAAACACTGGAAGCCTATTGTTTTCATACGCAATCGAATGTTCAGAACCCTACTAAATTTCAGAGTGAAATTTTGAAAAATCGTCAAAAAATCAAAACCGCTAATAAAGTCACGCAAATAGATATTTCTTATGTAATTTTTCATTAGAAAACGATTAACATAAATGTTAAAACGCTAGCATGAACCGTTCTCGAGATATTTCAAATTTTTCATAAAAAATATCAAAAAAATTATATAAAATAAAAAAAAAAATATTTCCTATTGAGAAACAAGTTCACTTTTCATATGTAATATCATGCGATAAATTTGGTGACATCATTCTCGTGTATCCTAGCTCGTTCCATTCATAAGAATAGATACTTTGAGTAATACTTTTGTATTTGAACGCCAATAGTCATTTATCTGCTATAAGAATAAATTATTTCTCCGTCCATAACGCTTGGCGAGATTTTGGCGACGAATTTGACGGAATGTCGCCAACTTGGCGACTTTTTTAAATGTTACCTAATCAAAGAAAGTCTCGCAAAATGTATAAAAATGAAGCTGAATCAATGAAAATAACGACTATTTGACGAAAATTCAATATCTTGGAAAAATATAAGTATCTACTATAAGAATTACCGATTTTGCTTTTACTGTAAAAGTAGTAAATACATTGCATTATATAAGGAAAGTCATGTGCGCGCCCACATCAGATTTTTTGTAATGCTTTTATATTAAGAAGATATTTTCCTATTTCACCCAAAGCTACTTTAACCAATACGGTGTGGTGATTCGCCACATTCTTTATCTGTAAGCTATATATAGGGTTCTAGGAACGTCCTTGATGATCTCTCCCAGGAACATCGTAAGAAAAAGGTTTGTGAGCATACACTTTAGCTCCGTCTAAAGTAAAGTGACCATGTCCGATCGAATAAGAGTGATTTCAGCTCCCCTAGTACGATAATGAACTCGACAAGAAAACAAGACAAGTAAAAACGCAAAATACAAAACTTTGTATTTGACACTTTGTAATGACTTCCAACTAATTAAAACATTGTCTAATTAGGAGGAATTGATACCAGAAACGCGTATATGAAAGAATCTAAATGTCATATAAATATCATATAAATGTAATATAATGTCCTATAAATGTCATAAAAATGTCATATAAATGCCCTAAAATCTCATATGAAAGAAAATAAATGGCAAGACGTCAGGAACTGTAACACGATGACGCTTGCAAGCTTTTCAAATTACGAATTAATACTATCATCTAGAATTCAATTGTCCATTGTTATTCGTAATTTTTTTATATTAAAACGAATGACATAAACTTTAAGACGCTAGCTTGAACCGTTCTCGATATATTGCACGTTTTTCAAATAAATGTGTCTAAAAAATTGCAGAATAATGAACAGTAGTAGTTATCCTCAAATATGATGCATTTGGTGATCAATTTGGCGATATTGGCGACTAATTTGGTGAAATATGGACAATTTGCTTAAAATGGTGTCAAATTGACGATTTTTGACAAATTGGCAAAAATGACTTCAAATTAATAAATTAATGACTAACATATTTTATTATAATTTATTATATTATTTAGCACATATTAGCAATATTTCAAGTTGTCACGTTATATTTAGGAAAAATTTCAGTTAATTTGGTACTTCAAAATAATTTTACATATTGTCATCCAGAAAAACGCCAAATGTCAGTGTACTTTTCAATGTTAAAAATATTTCACAGTGGATCTTGATCTTATCCATAATCATGTAAAGAAAGTAAAATCATGTGCTGTCCACATCAGAATTTTTTAATTTATGCAAGTTTTATTGAAATAAAACTTTAAAGGAACTGAAGGGGTGTTTTGAACTAAAGTGCCTATAACCAACGGAACAAAAAGGAAAAAAATAAAAAAAATCCCGCTGCTTGCTATTCTTTAAGCACCCCCTCATTGTGTAATAACAGAAAAAAAGTATTAGGCGTAAAAGAAAGTATAACTGACAAAACGCTGATAATCTTCGAATGTGACTTGCAGAACAAATTGTTCTTCACGCTTTATAAAAAATTCCCACTCCTTGGCGTCAAAGTGATATTTCAAAAACGAACAAAGAACTAAGAATGCGCTAGAGAACTGACACTTTTGCGGATGCATAAAAAAACTCTTTTGTTCTTCACTTCCAAAAGGAAAAATGTCATTGTTAGTCTTTCAGACTCATGCTCGTTTCAACCAAGCTTCACAACATGAAGGTTCAACTTCTAAAGGGCTGAGCGATGTGTCAAAACAACACGAAGAACTCCCTAAACTTTCATTTCTTTGTCTATTGGAATATCTCAAAGGTATTTATAAAAAAAAGGGCATTTTTAAAGTTACCTTTCAAAGATTAAATTTCCCCAGTAGCATTTGAAGACATTCTTGGGCGGATTATGAGGTGTGATGAAAAAGTTATTTTATCAAATTTAAATATATTTTCTGCTAAATATAAATTCAGCGTTTCTTGGAATGTCCAAAAGGACAATAAAATACATATATACTGTTACAGAAGGCAGTTATTTAACACAATGTGATTATCGGAAAATTGCTGTTCAATTCAGGAATGATATAATGAACAACAATTATGCGAACAGAAATCTAGTGTACTTAAAATGCCCATCATGAGATATATATAGAATGCCCACAGCAGTATATATATATATATATATATATATATATATATATATATATATATATATATATATATATATATATATATATATATATATATAATCATGAAGAAAATAGTGTAGGGAGTATCGGCCACCGGGAGTGTTTGCCATGGCGGAAAAAAGCTTTAACCGGAGTGTTGGGGGTCGCAACTCCCCCCGGCCGTTACTTCCGTCACTTATCTAGAAATTTTACGAGTACATTGCTACTTGTCCTATTTGGGAATTTATATAGGTATACACATGTAAAATTGCAGCATAGCGCTTTACAAGTTGTATTAAAAATTATTTTTTTGCTTTTAGCTTTTTAATCAATTCACTCAAAATTGTAGCATTTTTTCAAGTTTTATATTGTATATATATATATATATATATATATATACAGGGTGCCCCAAAGACATTGACCTCGCCTGTTATTCCTTAAATATTAATCTGAGGCATATATAATAAATTACAAAGTTGCGTAAAAAAGGTACTGAATTTTATGAAATCGATAAAAAATTTCAGGGGATTAAATTTGAAGAAATACAAAATTTAAATTTTTATACGGCCCCCGTACAAAAACATTTTGAAGGAGAAAAATGTGCCCCATACACTAATAAGGTGATATACAAAATTTCAGCATTTTATCATAAAAAGTCCCAGGGATATGTTTAAACAAAGCTGGCGAGGGATTAATCACAAATTAAAATGTAAATGTTTACAGCAAGAGTGCAAATGACGCAACGCAGAAATGCATCATAGGCAAATAATTTCTGCCTCTTATTTTTTGATTTATTTACAATTTTTCAAAAATATACTTCCTGAAAAATACCTTAAAATTTTACATGATTAATTACAGAATAAAAATTGGAAATAGCACAATCAAAATGAACAAAAACAGCTTAGAAATGTATGCATATGCAAACATCTGCCTCTGATCGGTGCGTCACACAATCGCAACAGACACATCATCATATGAGAAAGTTGTTTTTGCCATTGATCTGCCATTGTCTGCCATTGATCAATCGCCTCGCTTAAGCAGGCGTAGCGCGCGCAGCCCGGCAGTCTAGGCGACCCTTAAGCATTTCACATTTCTGCTACATTTTGGGAGTGTAGTTAGCCTGTACCGACAGTATGTCGCAATGCAGCAACGAAGGACTTTTTGAAAAGCTTATGCTGTACAGTTTGCGCAATCGCAATGCTAACGAAACTGCACGGGAATATCAACGTACTTTTCCCAATTCTCAACATCCTTCTGGGAGATTTATTTCCCCATTGGTGCAACGAGTGCGTGAAAGAGGAAACGTACATCGTGTAGGTGGACTAGGTAAGCCCAGACTTCATTCAACTAATGTAGAAATTGATATTTTGGCTTACTTTTACAGTCATCCACATAGTAGTGTTTGTACCGCTGCTTCAGAAATGAACGTACCACGTGCAACAGTGTGGAGAATACCGAGACTGATAAAAGGCATCCGTTTAACATTCATGGTGTGCATGGACAGGGGCCAACAGATTATCAACGTCGTCTAGATTTTTTTAATTAGTCTCTAAATCAAGAAGATGCAAATCCCTCTTTCCTGGAAAACGTAATTTAGACTGACGAATGCCTTTTTTTAAACAAGGTGGATGCATAAATCCTCAAAATGAGCACTTCTGGTCTGACACAAATCCATTCGTTGTACGTGATATTCATTATCAGAAGCAAGTTTCTGCGAATGTATATTGTAGTATTTTCAGAAACCGTTTGCTTGGACCCATACTGTATGATGGTACGTTGGCGGGTGGCAGATATGTTAATGAGATTCTGAATGCGGTTATTCCTGATTTTGTGGATGAACTGCCCCTAACAGAACTTCCACATGTATGGTTTCAACAGGACGGATCTCCAGCTCACCATACTACAGTTGTGAAACACTGTTTAAATAACGAGTTTCCAGACAAGTGGATTGGCTTGCATGGGCCAGTCGAATTTCCCTCCAGACGGGACCGGCGGGATTAGCTCTGCTCCTTACAAGATAACAAGAATAAATAGGGGGAATAGGGATAACAAGAAGAAATCCCGCCGGCCCCGCTCCAGAGCTCTGTATTGGCATGGATGGAAAACATTTTGAACAAGATTTGTAATATTTGTGTAAAGTTATTATTTCTACACAATGTAGATACTTTTGTACCTATAAATAGCAAAATTATTATTTATTTATGTAATCATTGTTTTCTTTCGTAATTTGTGTATGACCCCTGACGCGAGATCTGCCGACATGATTTTTCCCCCTCTGATAACCCATGTCGATGCATCGAAAAGTGGTTTAAGTCAGCATTTTTGTCTTTTCATATCTCTGTTAATTTTTATGATAAAATGCTGAAATTTTGTACATCACCTTATTAGTGTATGAGGCACATTTTACTCATTGGAAATATTTCTGTAAGAGGGCCGTTAAACATTTAAATTCTGTATTTCTTAAAATTTAATTCTCTTGAAAATTTTAATTGATTTCATATCTGTAACTTTTTTTACGCAACTTTGTAATTTATTATTTATGTCTAAGATCAATATTTAAGGAATAAAAGCAGAGGTCAATGTTTTGGGGGACACACTGTGTATATATATTATATAATCCAGTATTGAATAATATGCATATGTTTAGATATTTAGATGGCACATCATGTGTATCCCATAATAATATCCCTATAGCATTTAATTTGCATCCTAATAATTTACAATCAAATGCAAGTAATAATGACTCTAATGTTGCAAATTTTTTAGATTTACATTTAGATTTACAAAACTGTAATCTGGCTATAAACTTATATGATAAAAGACAAAATTTTAAATTAAATACATCAAAAATTAAACACTTTGACTCTTGTTTGCATATATCAGTTTTTAGAAATATTATAATAAACCAGGTTCTTAGAATCAATAAAATTTGTGATGAAAATTGTAAATTAGCACACTTAATGGAATTATTAAGTACAGCCACTGATAATGCATATCGTCCCAAATTCGTTATAAAAATTATCAACTCAGTGTATGAACTTCCACTTGATAACATCCAAGAAAACTTTTTCAATTATAGTGGCTAATATGGAGACAAAAAAAAAGAAAAAAAAATATTATAATTATTTATTAATTATATAATTAAATAAAAATGAATAATAATAAAATAAACTAAAAACAAATAGAAAAATAAAAAATCGGAAAATAGGATACATTAATATTAATGTTTTGAATTTTATTTTCGCTAAAAAATTGTAACTTTAGCCAGTTTAATACTACGATTTGAGCGCTGTTATAATGGTGTATAGAGGCATTCTCGTTTATCTATTTCTTTTATAAATCACTTGTTAGTAAGAAAAAATTTTCATCTATGCTTCATATTCATATTCTGTTTTACTGATATGGGTAATTGTCCTTTCTCCTGCTCTGACTCACTGGACGAGTCTGGGAGGGTCGCTGTGAACGTTTGCTCTGCCTCCTAGGTTGTATTTCGTCATGTTCATTCCGGTGCTTCTCGATATTTTCCATACTGTTGTGGTTGATCGAACTTACACGTGGTGAAAGAAAAAGTATTCCTGCCTCATGGTAATGCTAGATTTCCCAATTTTTCTTATCTTCTAGCTTTCATCTTTTGGTACCTGTAGTCTGAGTTTGGGCATTTATAGTAATGTACTATTACCAAATATGAAACAGGCATTTGTTTGGGTTAATTAGAATTAAATACTCAGACCTGCAGACAGGGCCCCCACAAAGGGGGGGTCAGTTGGTACTACAGTACTGGGGCCCGGCGATTGTTAGGGGTCCGTGAATATTGCTGAGGATAAAATTTTTTTACATTTGTGTATGAATATATATATTTTTTTCTAAATTAATTGAGGGTTTTGAAATTTACGTATTATGTGTAATTATAAAATTACAAATATAAATTAGCAGGGCCCCCCACAAAGGGGGGTCAGTTGGGACCATGTTACTGGGGCCCGGCGGACGATAGAAGCCCGTAAAAGTGCCGGGAGAAAAAATGTTTAATGTTTGTGCATATGAATTTATAATAAAAATTCTTTTATGATACAATATCGCATATTTTGTGCAATTATAAAATTACATGTGTAGAATAGATAGAAAGCAAACGCAAGTTTTTTAAAACAATAAAAAAAAACCCTAAGAGTTGTTGAAATTAAACATGGGATACATTAGGGAGCTTGTTCTATTTCTTTGATTCCACATTTGTTGCAAAAAAGTTGAAGAAAAAAAAAGACAGGGGCCCTTAACGTACAAAGATGCCTTGTACGCTATCTCATCAACAAGGGATCCGAACACCGCGTGAGAAAACAATAAATACTTCCCATAAATTGCTCGACTTTGAAGGGAGGGCTAAGATCCTTACAAGGCATCAATCAGTTCCCAACAAAGAGCCCTCTTTGGTTCCCAAGGCAATAAAAATAATTGTTTGCTATTTAGCTTCCGAAATTTACAAGTACTAAACTGATGACAAGAAAAAAAGATATATCACAGAGAGTGAGCACTGTGCTATGGTCATTTCTTTGTCTAGAGGGGGCATTTCCACTCCCATAGAGATAAGATCTTGTCCCAAAGCAATTCACACATCAGGGTGTCCAGCCTACGGACTCTCTTTTGCGGTTCTGGAGGACATTCTGGATAGATGCCTGGAGGCAGAGTGTTGTATAATGTATATCATCCTGGGGTCACCTTTGAAAGAACTTTTATCTAGCAGAATGTTTCTAAGCTCATGTGAATAGGTCCTATGAAAATAAAGTTGCTCCGTTTGTGTTGATGAGATCTCAGCATAAGGAGGTGAAAATTTATATGTCGGTAATATTTTATCACTCATATAAATGCTTAAATTAATTATTTGTAATTAAAATAGTGTTTAGCATAGGGGGTTGATATTAAAGTATGTTTAAATTAATTCTTATAATTTATTCAGCATTATTTTTAATTGCTTTAATATCTTGATCTTAGAATGAACGTTATTTATTTTATCAGAATTTTATATAGTTTTGTAAAATTATTCTTGTAAAATATTTGAAATTTGTATAAAACTCTCGGATGGATTTAGTCATTCAAAACACCCAAAAAACAACCAGTAATTCAACAATATCTGGGAGTATAATATCTTTCGAACAAATTGAAATAATCAAACAAAATGTCGTGCGATTATTTTATCGCCTAAACATAACAATCCTATTGATTTTCAGTGAGGTCAGACCAAGAGAAGGCTTTTTCAAATATTTATTTCTAAAACTGAAAATACACAAAATAATGTTACCCATATATGTACAGAAATGGCTATTTAATATTGAATTTTTTAATTTAAAAAGCAAATGACATCATTTACGGGATTTACCGTCGTCTAGATATAAATTTTTTCTTATCTGTGTTAAAAAATTATAAAAAATTAAATATGATATTTATTATCAATTGGGTGGATACTTTAAGTACTTACGGAAATAAATTGAAAATGTATTTAGGATTTATCACAAACCACTTTTGAGAAATTAGAAATTTTACTTTCCTCACAAAGAGCGTAATATCTCTCAAGAGAGTTAAACAATTTCCACGTGATTAGATACACTTATTTTAATCGGTGTCATGGTATACTCATTTTAATCGGTGTTAGGTATACTGATTTTAATCGGTGTCCATTTATTTGCAGTGAATTCGAATCATAAGGAAGTTCTAATTTTTTATTGTTTATGGATATTAAAATATAATCATTTGCTGGTAACGTTTTATGTTAGATACATCAGATGTTTTAGTTATTGGATAGAGTTATTGGTCAAAAATTATTTGTCAAAAATATTGGTGGTTTAGTTATTGGTCAGATAAATAACTATTGGCGTTAAAATACAAAAGTACTTCTCAAAGTATCATTTCTCATGAATGGAGCAAGCCAGATCCACGAAAATGATGTCACCCAATTGATCGCATGATATTACATATGAAAAGTGAACATGTTTCTCAACAGTAAATATTTTTTTTAATTTATGGGATTTTTAATAAATGTATTTGAAAAATATGCAATATCTCGAGAACGGTTCATGCTAGCGTTTTAAAGTTTATCTCAATCGTTTTCTGAGGGAAAATCCCATAAGAAATACCTATTTGAGTAACTTTATTTAAAGTTTTGATTTTTTGATGATTTTTTAAAAATTTCATTCGAAAATTTAGGAAAGTTCTGAACATTCGATTGTGTTTAAAAACAATAGACTTTCATTATTCACGGATTGTAATTTTTGTACCAAATTTCATTCGAATTGCTCCATTCGTTCGTGAGATATCATCTCCACAGACTCACTGACGCACACACATACACAGACATCACCTAAAAAATGTTCGATTCGTGATCAGGGTTGCTTGAAACGTGCTCTTCCGTTAAAAATGCGAATTCAAATTTTCGACTTCGTTACAATACTTTCCTTATACATTATACTATGTATATAAGGAAAGTAAAAATCGTTTATCGCATAAACCAGAAACTTTGCACGAGATTTTGATACGAAAAATCGATTGATACACAAAATCAAAATATCTTATCCTGCTTTTATTAAAAGAGTGGCAATAGGAATAAAAGTTGATCAAATAATGATATTAGAAGATATTTTGGATAGATATTTTTTTTTTTTCACTTTACTGATGAATATACATTTACTTTTTTGTTTCTTAAGTGATTGTTATTACCGCTGTGTTTCACTATTTTGTAACTTGAGAATGCAATTTAAAATTATTTAAAAAGATTAAGCAAAACGTATTTTATTACAGTTAAGTTTGTCGAAAATGCGTTGGATATGGGGGAGGGGGGGGGGGGTAATCACTCTATTAATTTACATGGGGCCCACGGCTTTACCTGGTACCCTGTCCCACAATTTGATGTGGGGGCCCTGCCTGCAGATGAATTTAATCCTGGTTAATCTTCGAATTTGGGCCAGTGCTGTTCTTTTCTATTATCGGCATTATGGCCGTGGTTTTGCTTCTATTGTGATGTTAATACGTCACGATTACTTGAATTGATTATTTTTATTATTACATTTTTCTAATATATATATATATATATATATACATATATATATAATACAAAAAGGAGAAAAATCACAGTGATAGGGTGAAAAAAATCCAATTTTCGTATAATGATAGACTTACTTATCGATGAACACAAACTAACCATTAAGCCAAGTCGCCTTTGGGGCGAAAGAAATTGAGTGATTGGAGTTTTATATGATTACCGCAATCGGATTAGTAGAAGGCATATTGATTTTCAGAAATGTCAGACTAGCAATTTTCATCAATAGAAATCGCATTAATAATGAACTAGTTTACAAGTAAAATTCAATGTAAATCAAGATAAATAAACATACGTAAGTTTCGGAAATCAACTGGATATATATTTTTTTAGTGCAAAAAATCTGGACCAAAATGCCCAAATAAGCGGAAGGATATGTCAAATAGTTTTGACTTAATAAATCGAGATAGTGGCGCCACCCAGTGGCATAAAGAGAAATAAAACTAAAAAATAGGAAAAAAGAAGAAATATGAAACTAAAACGCCAACAATAAAACGTAAAAAGCAGAAAATTAGAACTCAAAGAAACAAAATTTACACATGATCATGTCATATATCGGAGAAATATGAAGTCATTGCTAATGGTCAAGACTCTCAAAACTCGGTCTTCAGACCGAGTTTGTCACCTTATACTGATGTCACCTTATACTGATTGTCACCTTATACTGTTTGTCACCTTATACTGACCGAGTTTGTGTCACCTTATACTGATGGTTAGGTACTTTATTTTGAAAAATCCTCGGGCTTTTATCGGAACAAATCTTATATTTTGTGGTCGGACCTGTACAATTTTCAAGTTTAGTTCATACAGACCTCTATATACAAGTATTTTTAGCTGGCAAAATATTTATATTTATAGCAAATATCTCCATGAGTAATTTGAATTGGCGAAAATTCGAAATGTGGAAATTTAATATTCAATTACAAACGTATCCCTGCATAAAAATAATATTCTCATTTTTTTTTTTGCGCTTTGGAACAGTCACTATAATAAATGTAACAATTTTCGTAAGTCTGATGCTGCCATCTATACGACACTAAACAAAACATTTTAGAAATGTCTTTTCCATTTCATAATTTTCATGTTTCAATTTTAGCTGTATTTTAAAATGAGAATATGAGGTGAGAGAGGTTAATACAGTGTCGTCCTTAAGTAGAGGCGAACATAGTACATGTAACGGTGCCCCAATACTTAGGGTTTTGCTGTTTGGGGCCATCGAAAAAATATGTTTCATGTATTCTTATGTAAAGTGCCACCCCAACCTCTCAAGCGCAGAAGCTAAATAATTGAGTTTTCATAACTGACAGTCATTTCTCGAAAATATTAATCGAAAGGTAAAATAAACGTTATTATTAAACAATAAAGCAATATTTATATAGGTTTATAAGCCAGACATTACTTTGCCTTATAAATGAATTTGCTGAATTGAAAGCAAGGAAAATTAATTCTACTAATTAAGTTATATTCTTAAGTAAAGTTCCATCAGTGACGGCTCGTGAGCGACATGTAGAGGGATGCTCTCATCTATGTATTTATGCATATATATCCCTCAGTTTGTGCCAACTACGTCGTTTAGACTTCAAGTTAGTCGTTTGTCCGGCACTGATAAATTGGTTCCCACATTACCTTGAAACAGCCGTATGCCAAATTATTATTTTACTTGCGCTGATATACGCTGTGCAAGTTTCTTTGAAATGAATAAGAGCCTATTGCAACCATGGAAATTATTTGAATGCATTTCTAAATAAATTTGTATCAAATTTGTAAAAATTAAATACTCTCAGTCGTATACACGTGCAGTATTTTTTTATGATTAGCGCAAATGTTTTTACACCCAAAATGCACACAATTTTTCTCATATACACTCTATGGCTAATAGTTTTGTACCTAATCGTCCTTGTAATCCAAACAGTAACATAATTAGAGAGCGAAAACCAACTAAATCTACGGCCGTTTATATGCAGAATCAAAGGAACTATTTTTAATACAAGAATTAATTTGGAATTTGCAGAAAATTCTTATACTTTATGCTTATCTCTATTCGTCTTTAAAATGATACTAGTGAGTTCTACCTGCTAGCAGTCACTATATATAGCAATCGGTTTTTATAACAATAAGTAGCTCGTTGCGCGGATGCAACAAAAGTGAATCAAAGTTTAGAGTGGGTCCATTGTAGGGTAGAAAATACAGTGTGAAAATTGCATCAAAATCGAAGCAAAAGTCACTAAGATAGATAAAAATGTAAATATGAAAAAGAGGAGGATCTCTCCTCTTTCACCACGATTGTTTCATATTACATAATAACAGGCGGTATTGGTGTGTCGATGTGTGTGTAAGGTTTGTAGCGGAAAATGTAAACATCGTACGGCCTTGAAATGTCGTACACGGATATTTCAGGAACCAAGGCGATGCATTTTTTGTAAAACCGAAATATGAAATTGAAGCTACTTAAAGTAAAAGTTACCCCCAGGGGGTTGACATAATAAGGGTGTATATCTAAGTGATTGCTACCAGCAAAATCTAAATCGCTCAATTAGAATAAGAAATAATAAATTTGGGGGGGGGGGGGGGCTAACCGAACTGAAGGTTACGCCCAGGGAGATGACACAATAAATATGTATATCCAGTTCACATATGCAAATGGACTATAGCCACCAGCAGAATCAAAATCGCTCAATTAGGAACCGAGATGTGAAATTAGAGGGGGACTACTTAAAGTAAATGTTGCGCCCAGGGTATTGACACGAAAGAGATTTATATTCAAATGGTACAAAAACTGTAGTTACCAGAAGATTCTAAATCGCTCAATTTAGGAACCGAGATGTAAAACCGTGCGAGCTAGTTAAACTAAAAGTTACGCTCAGGGGGGGGGGGGGGTTGAATAGATAAATATGCATGTCCAGGCGATACACGTATAGATAGTGCAGAGAGTATAGCCACCAGTAGATTCAAAATCGCTTAATTAGGAAGCGAGATGAGAAATTTTAGGATTACCTCAAGTAAAATTTACGCCTAAAGAGTATCGGGGCAATATTGGTGTTCAATGAAATTAGAAGCAAAACCAGGGGGATTGAGTAGTAGCCGTTGAAGGGAAGGGGGAAGATTTTAAGAAAAACAATATCAGATCAAAGAATCAAGTATCTGGTTGAAAATTGTTTTTTAACATTCTTTAACAAATATTTATAATTTTTTCAATCTTTAATGTTAAATAGCTGAAAAGTAAGACAGCTGAATAAGTCAAGAGACCCACCCACCCCCTCAGACAACACATTTCTGAAAGTGTCACTAAAAATATCCACGAGTATGCCACAAATACAATTCTCGTGGCTTTTAAACAATAAGAGGTCTAACGCATTGAAATTCGTCACAAACAAAGCTTAGAACTATCCTAAATCAGAAATGATCCCCTTTTCGAAGGCAGAACCACCCTATATCAGAAATGACCCCCCCCCCCCCCCCTCTCCTCACCGGACGCTTACGGAGCGAAACAATTTCAGTAATACGGACAAGTGGGTCAAAACTAAACTGAGCGCAACAAACAATGCATTTTTCTACCGAAAGCGAAGAACAGAAACCCCCAAAATACCACAAATAACCACCACTTATTCAATTAAGTAAAAAGCACAAAATATGTATCGAAACTTTTTTGAATTTCTGTTTTCTGTATCTAATACTAAACTATTTCGCCATGAACCAAAACTGAAAGAACTAGGTCAGTAGAATCAATAAAATAAATCAGAATTATACATAAATACAGTAATTTATTTTCAAATATTTATTTAAACATCCAACTTTATTATTTTAAAAAGAAGCGACAGAGAAAACACACATTCATCAAGAAAAATTCCAGGCCAAATTAGCGAAACTTAGCCAATTCGAGTCAATCGTTCACAGTATGTATTCGTTTCTTTTTGGCGACGAGCCGCCGTAACTGCCGTAGCTCATATCGGATTGAAATATTGCAATGTCTGTTTTTTTACTCTTAATTTCTATTGCCGTTAAATTAACATACCGTTCATTCTATCAGCCAGAAGCGATAAAGGGACGCGGCCTCTTTAAAAATCCCTCGTATTTTCCCTGTAATGCAGTATTTTCCCCTATAGACTTAATATGGTATGAAAAGAGCATAAGAGACTCTTTCAAAGTTTTAGTGCTGCCATCTATTGACAATTTTATCACTTATTTCCAATAATTCGAATTTTAGTTGAAATAAAATTCAGATAATTTCCTTAATTGTAATTAACCTATATAACTAAAATAAATTGAAGTGCTTGATCAAGGGGGTCCGCGCGGCCTCTCTAAATAACCGCCCCTGAGTTCCATGTCCAAATACTGTTAGTTAATTGTAAAATGTTTATATTTATAACAATAAATTATACTTTTGAATATTTTTTGTTTTTGTTTTTGTGTTTATATTTGCATGAGCCTCGAAAATATATATTGCCTAGGCTCTGCAACGGATTTGCTAAATTTCTTCTTTTCGGGAGAAATGAGACCAGAAATGTGACTCTATTTTTATTTTTCCTACAACACATGGTAATGTATAGGGAAAGTATTGGAATCATACCGAAAAATCGCAACTAGAGTTTTTCGACGGATCTACAAGTTTTGGGACCTATAGAACACGAAAAACTATTTATAGCGTAGCGTCTGTGTGTGTGTATCTGTCTGTGTGTCTGTCTATCTATGTGCCTGTCTGTGCAATGTATGTATCCACTCTGACTTAAAAACTAATGGACCAAATTTCATAAAATTTAGTAGGCAAGTCACTTGTGGGTGATCCTGGCGCTAATTAGTTTTTGGTACGATTCGTGATAAAAGAACCCTTTTATTTTTTACGAAATGGCCCACAAAAACTACCTGTATCCACTCTAGCTGAAAAATAAACAGATCAAATTTTACAAAATTTATTAGATAAGTCACTTGTTACACTGGTGCTGATAAGATTTTGGTACGATTCGGAAAAAAATAACTTCCCTTATTTTGCGAAATGGCCCGCAAAAGTCGTCAAAATCTAAAATAAAAAACTACGTGTGCTCAAATATATCAATTAAATGCTTGTTTAATATGTAATTTTTAACGATTAAAAGAATAAGACCAACCCCAATACACTAGGACTAGTCGTTTTCGAGATATTTTAGTTTTTTCGCATTTTCGCTACACCATCTTTGAAAATAAGTCCAGTTACCAAATGAGAACGACAATTGAGTTAAAAGTGCAAATTCAGTGTAACTTTAAATAATTATGGGTGTTATTTTGTGCAATTAAACTCAATTTAATGAATTATTGAAGAAATAAAGAGAACGTGAATATGAATCTGCAGAGAAAGGTTTTTATATTTAAATTAACAGTCTTTATTTTTCTTGCTATATTTCATCTCTGATACATATAAGGGGGCTGTCATTTATATCAGATCTATTAGATCAAATAACGAATATTTTACTTTCTATTGTTGCAAATAAACACAAATTAAGACATTCTTGAAACTGAACTTAATTTACTCACAGCATACTATGCAAAAACTTTGACCAACATGAATTCTAAGGGAGAAAATATTCGAGTCGATTTTAAATGGTATTTCCTCATTGACGAAAATTGAACTTAAGATAAAAGCTACTTGTACATCAGTAGTTTTTTCTAAACTAATGATTGAAAGCGTTGAGAATGTATTTATTATAACTCACTTGTTAATAACATTAAGGATTTTAAAATATTATCAGTAAGTAATGTACATTTACCTTTCTAAAAGTTATGTACATGAAAAAGTCATACTGTAGATATTTTTCTTTATTAAGAAAGATGATAAAATAAAATAAAATTAAAAAGCAATACTATTATAACCATATATTTATTTAATCAAAGCATATTCCCAATGCAGATTTGAATGTAAAATATATTACGTTACTGATATTTCAAATGATGCTTCATGTAGCACAATAAAATGCCAGTCACACCGATTGTAAAACTCATGCCCTTTATTGGCATTTCCGATGTAAAGGATTTGGGAAATTCTACAGTAAAGTGTGTGTGTGACATTTTAAAACGAATTGTGCTGTTTATATTACTTATTCAGGAAAGTATTAAATTATTTAAGCTTTCTTTTTGTTTCACATTAATTTTTATTGTGTTTCTGCGATTAGAAAAAGATATTTGCACTTCAGTAAATTATTACTAATTGATTTTAAAATTGACAAAACATCAACTTGTCTGACACTACATAATTAATTGGGGTCACACACATTATAACGCGTTTTATTAAATTTATAATTAATTAATAATGCGTAACAAAATTTTATTTTTTTCTAAACGTATAAACACAATAAAAATTAATATGAGGCAGGAAAGTGTATAAATAATTTATTTTTTTACTGAAAAAGTAATGCAAATTTTTTTGGGGTGGGGTGGGAAGGGGGGTTTTGCACGCACATTACTGTGGAATAATTTTCTTAAATGTTTAATGTTTATTGCATTCAGTATTCTTCATTAATAATAACATGTATTAACTTATTTAACATTCTGCTTATTTATTGCTTTGATAAGATCTACATAAAATTATGCAATTAATTCATTTTAAATCATGATTAAATCAGGATTACGAGAAAAAAAAATACTTTGATCATACGTGGATGTAGAAGCGTTGCAAGTATTAGTAATGTAACAATTCTGTATCAGGCAAAAATAGACGTTTTACAAATCCGTTATTTATTTATTCAAACCGCGCTCCCATATTTTTTTTATTTTGTTATTGGTTATAAAAACCCTGATTATCTTTAACATGAATTAGTTAAGTATATTATTTGTATTTCTTCTTTTAATCCTCTTCAGCCTTTAAAAGTAATTTCTAGAGAGTCCTTTTATAAATATTTTTATAAAGAAATTAAATTCCTGGTGTTGGTGCTGCCATCTTTATTCTATCAAATGAGACAATTGACATATATTGCAGGTGGATTATGTTTGAAACTGTGAAGATAAGTTTCGGAAACAAAACGAGCTTTCCTCTGAAAACAAAGTAGCATACACTAATCACCGCATCTGTGTATAATTGAACAAATGCTCGTAAAAAGAAAGGGGAAAAAAACATGAAAATTATTTATGTATTAAGAGTAGTAGCAAATTTCTGGACTTAAACATATCAAAAAGGAATGAAATTTAGAATGCATTTTTATATTGTCAGTAAGCTAATATAAGATAATAATTATTTATTTAGCTAAAGAAATTTAAAAGAATCTCTTAAACACTTCGAGAAAAGATTCAGAGTTAAAATATGTGGATTTCTAAAACATTTGGTGCTGCCATCTATTGTTGTAGAGCGATAGTTAAATTCCTGTGATCGTAAAAATCCAATTTTTTTCTTCCATCATCTGCCCAAATGAATATCGAGAAATGCGCTGATACAAAGATATAACAGTACTTCAGTACAATGTGACAATTTTTTTTTAAATGTTTTCAGATTTTAGACGACTTTTCTAACATAAAAGAAAATGTGAGATCCACTTCAAATGAAAGAATTCCCAAATGAAAAAAAGTAATAATTTCAGTAATTAAATAAGTTATGAATCCAGGGAGGGTGGTCAAAAGCAGTCATTCCCCTTCCCCCTGAAATGAGCGTCCCTCCCTCGATATTTATCAAATATATCACTAAAATTATTTTCTAATTCATGTTATTATTTTCTAATTCATGTTATTATTTTCTAAGTCATTTTATTATTTTCTTTATATTTCTAGGCTCATGACCAATAATTAAAATACTAAACATAATAATCATTATTAAAATAAGAAAGTATTTGATACTAATAATGTGCATGTGCGGGGAATTATAATTCCTCTTGAGACCGACAAAAGCAAAGATATTCCTGGAACACATAATCTTGCTTTTTGTCACGTTTACACCCTGTGCAATTAACACCAAACAGCAGCTAGTACTGTTACAAACAAGTAAAATGCCATCACAGGGGGCTCTTTTGAGAACCGGAAGGGAAAACGCCTTTACAGGCAGCCATTCCTATTACGTCATTGTAGGGTTTCCAGATTTGAACACTCGAAAAAGGTTGCCAGATTTGAAAATTAATAGCCAATTTGGCGACTTTGGGAGACTTTTCAAATGTCAACGAACTTTCTCGAAATAACAAATATTCTGTTACATGCGAGTCCCTCCTTAAGTTTCTACAGAGAATATATAAAAGGAGACATCGCTGGGTTGCAGACCAGTTGATATGATATGATCTACATTAAATTGTGAGATGCATCATTGTTGTGTGAATACTATACGCTGTTCTTAGTCGAGCATTTAATTGCTGTTTTACTGTACCTGATAGTTGTTTAGTCATCTTGTAAGACAGTTATCGAGCTATTTGCTGTACATTGTTTACGCTGTGCTCGCAAATTAACGTGATAGTTATCCAGAAATTTGAACTCATTTTTGTACCGTGGTCGCTGAGATTACACTCACGATTGCAAAGGATATATGTCATAACAGTAACACTTTGAAGACATCTCTATGGGGGAGGCATCTTTCTTGTTTTGAATGATGACTCGTAATACTGATTAAAAATCCCTAAAAACTATAATTTTCCCGAGAACGGTTAGTTTTAGAAACTTGAAAATGCTCTCATTCGCTTTCTTGAGCAAAAGTACGTATAATATAACTGCTCATTGAAAAAAAAAAATTAAACAGATTTAATATCTTTTAATTATAAATTTAAAAATTTAAAAATGGCCGCCATTTTGGTAGATTAGCCAGTATTTTTATTTTCCTCTGAAACCATCGCTCAAAAATTTTAGTGACCCCAACTGTATATAAAAAAAGGTGGTTTGGAAGGGTGGGGGTGGGGTGGGGATACACATAGAGACACCTGGCTCCCGGACAGTGTTTTAAAGTAAGAAGAGTAAGTATATCAGGTTTGTTGCAAGTTTGTGTTCTTTATCCAGTTCTGATTTTTATAATCGAATATTACATTGTAACAAATGCATGAAATTCCTCTTGGCATTCTGTCACGGAGAAACCACACCACATTGACAAACAACCATGCTTTATTCGAAGGTCCGGACTATTTGACAATGGCGGCCCATTTGGTGACCTCGTTGCCAAATTTGACAAAACATCACCGACTTAACGACTTTTGACGAGTTTTATAAAATACTCGAAATCTCTCATTATTTACAGTACTTTCCGATATATGCTCGTTTTCTAGAAATTTCTAGGAAAGCATATAGAGGAGTCATCGTTCAAGTAGACAGAATTGACGTGAAATGGTAAAAATGAATTGTTGAAACACGGCAGTGTTTTAGGAACTGTTTTGTGAATTAGTTGAGCATTTTATTGTTGTTCTGTGAATTAGTTGAGAATTTTATTGTTGTTTTGTGAATTAGTTGAGCATTTTATTGCTATTTCATTGTGCTTGAGAGTTGTTTTATGATCTTGCACGATAGCTAGAGAGTTACTTTTTGTGTATTGTTCCTATTTAAGCTTGGTGGTGATTTCAATAAAGTGTAGATTATTGAGAAAGTTGGACTCATCGTTGTATCCTGAGAGATTTTACTCATGATTCTGTAGGGTGCATCGAAGAAATTGTTAAGAGTGCTGTGTTTGGGAAACTTCCAAGCATAGGTGACGATGACTAGAAAAACGATAAGGGAACGGTTGAAATAAATAATGACTTTGATGAAAGTGATGAAAGCTGGACAAGAATCAATGGCAGAAGAGATGGAAGGCATAAAAACTGGACAAGATGTAATGAAAGTTGGACAAGAATCAAGACCGACAAGAAGCGATGAAACAAGAGATGAAAATCGAACAAACAATGGAAGTCGGACAAGATATTCATCAGAAATTCGGAGACATGAATGAAACTGTGAAGAAACATAATTCTTTTTTTTTTAATCTCCCATTCATAAAAAAAAACCTTTTATAGCTTTTGAATAAACGGGATCACGAAATTCAAGTAAATGTGAATTTCAATAGGAAAGGAAAGAGTTTGTGAATAAAACTTTGCTTCGCTCTTCTATGATAATTAATTAATTTGTGTCTGTTTAAAATGGCATCTTTTTAAAAATGACGATTATCAAAAAATCCTGACGGGAAACAGGTAAGGTATTTTTTTTTTTTTTTTTCATTCAAAAGTGAAGACTTTTACATTCCCAAACAAAAGAGTAGAACATTATTTTCCAAACTAATTTCGCTCGTTGGTCTTCGAAACCATAAAATGTTTCCTCATTATTCAGAATTACGTCTTAAATAGATTCTGTTTTGCTCATATTATAATATACATCGCAAAGTGGAATACGAAAACATAACAAAAGATCTATGTTTACTCAAATGAAGGTAATATAGCATTTGTGTAGAAAACTTATCTAGCTCCTCATACTAACAAACACCTGTGTGCAAAGGGGGGTTTTCAAAGTTAATATCCCGCTATCACGATAGATAATAACATCTATGGAGGGATTTTGTGCTTATTATATGGTCGTTAGAAAGAAATGCCCATACTTGCAATAACAGCTAGAAATATTGCCATAAACAATTGTTCTTTGAACTTCATGGAGACGGACAAATCCAGTTCTGTCATGTAACTGGCTTCATATTTCATAAAGATTGATCGCCGTCTGCATGAGGCTGCAAACCTTATGTAACGTTTTTGCAATTATGAAGACTAGAAATAGTTTAATCATGCTACGTATATACGTTGCTTGGACCCCATCTAATTAATTTGAACAAAAACTAATTTATATGGGCAAGATATTGTTGCATCATCATCTGGATTCTCAAGTGTAATTTCAAGCTACAAGAACATTCCTTGCGCTGCCCAAACTATCCCCATGTCATCGCGGAGTACGAGTACGTCAAATCAGTTAGTTCGAAATCCCTTCCGGGAAGTTAGTGACGGTAGAAGGAGGGTACGGCCCCTGTGAATGTCACTCCCACTGGGTTCCGGTATAATTGGATGGCACTGTCCCGGCCGTCTAAGCAGATACCTTACATCTTCGAGTAGGTCGGACAGTCTGTGTAGAAAGAAATAAAGATACAAGAACTAGTTCTAATATCTATGTGACTTTAGTTTCATTTAAGGAACCAGTAACTTTGGGTAACTTTCTAGCTATCTGACAGACTCCTTAAAGTCATAAAGTCTGGCAGAATCGCAAACCCAATGAAACAGCAATCAATGCTCAACAAGGTCACTAACAGGGATATTTTTTTCACGCAACATTATTAAATATTCCCAACACACAGAATTTTCGGATGTCAGAAATCATTGATAAGTCTAAACTGACTGTCATGGCGACTGTCATGGCTGTTTCTTTAGAGTTTCTACGAAATATTCTAGAAACTCGCAAAAATGTAACTTTCGGTTTCAGTTCTCGAAAGTAACTCACATTCACCTTGTTTGTGCTATTTCGGAAAGTGTTTTCTCAAAACCGCTTAATATGTCGCCAAGATTATGCGATCAAGCATTTAAAAATATAACAACTAATTAGAATACTTTAAAAGTAGCGTTTTTACTTTCCTTATATACATAATGTATAAGGGAAATATTGTGACGGGGTCGAAAATTTGAATTCGAGTTTTCGACGGGAGAGCACGTTTCAAGCATCCCTGATCACGAATCAAACATTTTTGAGGTGATGTCTGTGTGTGTGTATGTGTGTGAAAGTATGTGTGTGTGTGTGTGTGAAAGTATGTGTGTGTGTGTGTGAAAGTATGTGTGTGTGGGGGGGGGTGTCAGTGAGTCTGTGGAGACGATAACTGCCGAACGAATGGATAGATTCGAACGACATTTGGAACAAAAATCACAATCCGTGAATACTGGAAGCCTATTGTTACTTTCCTTATATACATAATGTATAAGGAAAGTATTGTGACGGGGTCGAAAATTCGAATTCGAGTTTTCGACGGGAGAGCACGTTTCAAGCATCCCTGATCCCGAATCAAACATTTTGAAGTGATGTCTGTGTGTGTGTGTGTGTGTGTGTGTGTGTGTGTGTGTGTGTGTGTGCGTGAAAGTATGTGTGTGTGTGTGTGTGCGTGAAAGTATGTGTATGTGTGTGTCAGTGAGTCTGTGGAGACGATAACTGACGAACAAATGGACCGATTCGAACGAAATTTGATACAAAAATCGCAATCCGTAAACACTGGAAGCCTATTGTTTTTAAACGTAATCGAATGTTCAGAACCCCCCCCTAAATTTAGTGTGAAATTTTGAAAAAATCGTCAAAAACTCAAAACCGCTAATAAAGTTACACAAATAGACATTTCTTATGTAATTTTTCATTAGAAAACGATTAACATAAATTTTAGAACGCTAACATGAACCGTTCTCGAGATATTGCACATTTTTCAAAAAAATTATCAAAAAGTCATATAAAATAAAAAAATATATTTCCTATTGAGAAACATGTTCACTTTTCATATGTAATACCATGCGATAAATTGGGTGACATCATTCTCGTGGATCTAGCTCATTCTATTCATGAGAAAAGATACTTCGAGTAATACTTTTGTATTTGAACGTCAATAGTCATTTATCTGATATAAGAATAACTTATTTCTCCGTCAGTAAAGCTTGGCGAGATTTTGGCGACGAATTTGGCGGAATGTCGCCAACTTGGCGACTTTTTGAAATGTTGTCAAATTAACGGAAATCTCGCCAAATGAATTAAAATGACGCTAAATCAATGAAAATGACAACTAATTGTCGAAAATTCAATATCTTCGAAAGAATATAAGTATCTACTATAAGAAAAACCTATTTTTTTTACTGTAAAAGTAATAAATTCATTGCATTATATAAAGAAAGTCATGTGCTGCCCACATCCGATTTTTTTTTTACTTAAGTGATCAAATTGTAGGTGATAATTTTAAAAATATTGAATTAAGGGAGCAAAAGCATTGTGGAAAATGAGTGTATGAAATAAACGAGTGGAGCATCTCATTCCAAATATTTTATTTTCGTCCGGCTCTTTAGTATCTTTATACGGTGTACTTATTATAAATTAAAGTGCATGGTCTCTTGACTGATGATGCATTGCAATTTTAGACGGAGGAGACGTGAAAGCGACCTTTCCCTCTGAAACAAAACATCTTTAATCCATTTTAGTACGGCTGTTATGTCGGAAAATAACTTCCTGCTTGCATTTACACTGTGTGTATACGTTAAAAGTCCCGACAGAATATTAAAAAAATGCACTTAAGGAAAAAAAAAAGACTAATGCTCTCTAAAATAGTCGCCAATTGTCGCCAACAACATTGTCATCATTCATTCTGTAAAAGCAACATCTATCATACACCGAGACCACACTTAGGTATTTGCTACTAGCTCCATAATAACCGCATAATTCTTATAAACCTCTCTTCCTGCAGGTAAAGCTCGTGGAATTTTTTTATATGTTCCAAAAATAGATAGAGTTCTTTTTTATCTTCGTGGTTACGCGTGGTGAAAAGGACTGTTCAAGACTGCGGTAGGTTTGAGACGGTATGCAACTTAATGTCACCAGCAAGAGGGAGATTTTATTTTATCCAAGAAAACGGCAATATTTTGAGTGGATTTAGGTTTGTCAGTCGTTAAAAATTCTTTCGTCTTGACACTGGGGGTATGGTGTTTATCAAATTCTCTCTTAGTCGTTCTTACAAATACATTAATAATGTCACTTGAGGCTCTAGGTGTAAAATAAAAACTACTTCTGACGCGAGTCAGAATACCTGTCATACCCTGAGTCAGCACCACAGAAAAATAAAATAAATAGTCACGTAGAATGGCACAATTTGAGGATTTGGAGATTAAGAAATTTCCCCTTAAATTATACCTGAATGCACATTTTACTCTATATACCAACACAAAAGATGTAATTTCATCAATACATCGAATTTCGTGCATTTTGGATTTGAGAAAAATGACTTTGAGTACTAACAACATCCTTGTTGTTGTATTGTTTATAAGCAGAACAAAAGGTCAATCGATTTTGAAGGTCAAGTCCCAAAATTTTTCATAACGCCAATAGTCATTTATCTACTATAAGAATAATTTATTTGTCCGTTTATATCGCTTGGCGAGATTTTGGCGACGAAATTGACGGAATGTCACCAACTTGGCGACTTTTTAAAATGTTTCTAAATGAATGTAATGCTCGCCAAATGGATAAAAATAACAGTAAATCAATGAAAATGACACCTAATTGACGGAAATTCAATATCTTGGAAATAATATATGCTATAAGAATAACCCATTTTTTTTTTTACTGTAAAAGTAGTAAATTCATTGCATTATATAAGGAAAGTCATGTGCTGCTCACATCAGATTTTTTTCGAAATATTAGAATACTTTGCTTCTTTATGTTTCCCAGAGTCAATTAGAGGTGAGATTTTATGTATTACCTTCAAACCCATATTTTCCTGCTGGTCAAGCGCACTTTGACAAATCAATATACTTGCTAACCTATCAGACAAACTAAAAACCTATTTACATACCCTCTATCAAATATTAAAAACTTTCGATTTATAAGAAAGGGCTAGCTCTCTTCAATATAGCCCTGAGCTCTTAAAATTTTATATACATACGCCCTCTATCATTACTACATTCGAAGTTACAAAACTTCTACCAGAAACTCTTGCTTTCGACAGTTTTGTGCTCGATGATTTTGTCCTTACCTGTAATGTACTGGCGACCGACAATATTCGCGAAATCGCGGAGCAAGAGTTATGGTGTGTGATCAATTGAGCATTTTTTTGCTTTTATGCAACGACCATTTATAGGACAGAAGTCGCTTCAATGCATCACTCTATATAATGCCTTTATTTTCGATACTGTAGTTCTCATAGCCAAGGACGTATTATTTATGAAATTTTCGAGTTGAGGGGGGAATACTTTTCTCCGAGGAGTCTGATGGTTAGATTTTCTGAAGAGCCCTCCCCCCCCCCCCCTCACACGCACACAAACACTTGCTCAAACCACACCATCTTTCGTTCTTTAAAAAGCATTATTTTAAAACGAAATGTCTAACTTTTATCAGCATTTTTCATGTGAAATGCCTTAGGGTAAAATAAATCGTGAAATATATGTGACTTAGATGAAATGGAAGCATGTAACGGAAGTGACATCATGTCGTTATGAATGCATAACAGAAACCATGGTTATAATTTGAAGGTCTGGGTCGCTTGACCTTGGAAAAAAATTCGATAACCTTGGGAGAGAATTATGCGAAAAATTTCTCAAATTTTTTAGATTGGATAAGAACTTCTCAAGTTACGTGCTTTTTCATGAACTTTCCACAGAGGTTATCTCGTCACCGGTCAGCTATGTTGTTGACGTGATACGAATAAAAGTTTCTGCCGAACTCAATACAGAACCTAATACATAATGTTTCTTCTGATTATGTATAATATCCCATTCAGCTGTATTATAAAACAATTAGGGTAAAAAATGTATATATATATATATATAATAAAATATGAGAATATAATATATAAAAAATGGAATAAGTGAATTAATATAAGAATGTTTTTGCGCAAAGCAGCATAAAGCACCAAATATAATATAAAAGGATAAAAAGAAAAGGAAGGCAACGTAAAGTGCTTACAGAATGGAGGTAAGGGGTTGTGACCTTACTCTCCAGTTATCAACATGCATTTCCCAAATGCCGCGGCATTGCACTCCTGGTCACCAGCACCGACTGAAGCCAACCCCGGAGTGCTAATCACAATTAACACAAGACCTTTGTAAAAGAGGAAAGAGATATCAAACATTACGATACGTTTGGAGCAAAATGGATGAAAATCCATACCGATGCATTTCTTTAAAGACATCAACTCGATACCAGTTCAGCATTTTCAGTTTTATAATGTTGCCATGCCCACGATGTCGAAATAGTACTTAAATATTCACATAATTTTAATCCATATTCATCATTCTTACAGTAGTAATTTCTGATGTAATATTTCATAAAAATTACAGGATAATTATGTTTAAATGCCTGTTCAAGGAATGATATATATATATATATATATATATATATGATATATATATATGTGATATATATATATATATATATATATATATATATATATATATATATATATATATAATTTTAAAAAATACTGTAGCAAACTTTAAAAATTATGAAAACTTTGCAATTATGCAAATGTAAAAATTGCATAAATAGGAATGGCAAAACAAAATTCATTCAATTCCTATATATATATATATATATATATATATATATATATAAGAATTGAATGAATTTTGTTTTGAATGAATATATATAATTTGAATTGAATGAATATATATAATATATATATATATATATATATATATATATAATTGAAATCAAAAAAGAGGATAAAGTTCAATGGAGGGGAAACCAAATACAATGCATACAATGGCAGAGGAGGATTGCGACTCCACAATCCCGTTTAAAGCTGCTTTTCCAGCCCGGGCAAACGCTCACGGAACCAATGCATTGCAAAAATTGATCCCCCATACGTGCCTAGTCAGAAGCACCCAAACATGGAGAAACAGACCACCGAGAATGGAAGTCAAGAAACGCACAAATGAAGAAACACAAAATCTCCTATTATATAAGTAACTATGCGCATGTGCAAGTCTTCAAGTGATATGCAGAAACTATCCCAATTCAGTAAAATCCCTTTTGAATGAATTTGCTTCATTTTTATTGTTGAAAAATGAATTATAATATTTCTTCAGGAAATTAACTGGGTAATTATTTCTTAATGCTTCTAATATTATCCCCTTGTTACTGGATATGCAATCCTTTGCTAAAGTGTTGCAAATATGGTTTCTTTTGAAATGTCCTAAAAGTATATTTCTAAAAATAAATCTTGAAAGGTTCGTTTTCCAATTGATGATATGATTAATTTTTATTCCATAACTTGTTCTTTTGTAGACTCGTATAAATTCCATTCCTTGTATTGTACTTAATGGTGATATCTAAGAAATTCACCGATCCATCCCCTACACGTTTATTTTCAACCAATTCCAAGCCATTGGGGTAAAAATCGAATTCCAATACTGGTGCATTTTCATAATATCCATAAAGCACATCATCAACATAACGGAAATATGGTATCTCATACAATAGGTGTGTTCCATGCTCATATTTAGTGAGATATATGTCAGCCAATATTGATGAGCAACCTCCTCCCATTGGAATTCCTTTAATCTGTTTATAATAGCATTTTCCGTCAAAACGTATATTTTCCCTCAAAACCAGATTGATAAGCCGCGATATATATATATATATATATATATATATATATATATATATATAATATCAAATTAGGAAATCCAATGGCAGAATGAAAGAAGTAATTCATAATACACTATCTTAAAAAAATTTAATGCCTACAGAATACAATGAAATAAATTGAAATTCAACAATAAAGAGGAAATTATAATACATATTACAGTTCAGAAAGCTAAAGATAATCAACGAATGTCAATGGAGAGGAATCGAAAAAAGGAATACCAAAATATTCAAGTATTAAAGCTTGCACGTGGAAGAGCTCTAGACTTAATTGAATAGTTCATTTCGAAAAAATTATTTATCAAGTCCTAATATTTTAAACGAAATGAACACAAAAATGCTTGTTTCTGAAACACAAGATAGATTTTATCTATAAACATGTATTAATAAGACGACAAGCATAAAGATTGAAAAAATAGAAAGGAAACATAAATACCTTAAAATGCACCCCAACGTGCAACTGTGACAAGCAAAAAATGACCAGACCAATGTTGCCATACGCTGAAGAGTAAAGAAGTGATTTACCGTTGCCAAAGTGAGTAATAAAAACCGTACTACGCAATGGCAGTAAAATGTGATATTCTACAGTAAAAGCTGCAAAATAGAAAGATGAATATATATTGTAAAGTAAAAACAAGAGAATGTAGAAGTAAAGCTAAAATAAGATACCAAAGCGAGAATATTAAGAATTTTAGGCTAATCGAAATTTATTAACTATATCATTTACTAAATACGGTGGATATTTATATAATTTACTGGTAAGTAGGAAGTTATTTAATGTATATATATATATATTAGAAAGAGATAATAACTAAATCAAGTAATAACTAAATATTAAAATCTATAAAACAATTAAACCACGGTCACAATGCTGAAAAAAAGAAATATTCAGCACTGGCTTAATTTTGAAGATTAATTCGACTAGACTCATTTTTAAGTCTGTGTAATTAATCTTCAACATGTGTGTGTAAAGGTGTGTGTGTGTGTGTGTGTATGTGTTTGTGTGCGTGGCTTAAATTAGCATAACGCAAACAAAATCGCTATATGAAAATTTCGCTCTACGAGAAGCCGCTATATACGGACTCAACTGTGGTTTATTGCTATAAAATGAAAAGTTAAGTTCTGATTTAAACATATGCTTAGTGTAAATCCATTTTCATGTATTAGCTAACTTGCAACGCTAACGGCATCTGGAACTCTTTTACCTAATACTCATGAAAAGAGCTGCTCTTTAACATTTATAACACTTTCCCCTGTTTAAACAACCCTCTTTCCTCGCCGGATCTTCACATTGAACATCTGAACCTTTCTCTTTATAAATATGCTTTTCTTTGAGGGTCGCGAGTGGCAAGCCTCCGACATCTCACTTAAAAAAATATCATCGAGTTGACAGGATTCCATAAAAAGTGAGAAAACGTTCCAAAAGCGGTGTAATATATTCCTTGCAGAACTAAATGTGGTTCTCAATTTTTTTTTCATCGAAATGTCAGTGGCTGACTGACAGCAAATGGGTGAGAGCGGCATTGCCTTATCTTGGCGACGTATGGCTAAATCGTTTTATTAAAATTTTATTAAATTTTGCTGACTGTAGATCTATGTTTTTATCAATAGCGTTTCTGTTTTTACTTTCCCTGCAATACATGGTAAAGTAAAATCTAATGTGGGCAGCACATGACTTTCCTTATATAATGCAATGAATTTACTACATTTATAGTAAAAAAAAACAGATTATTTTTATACTAGATATTTAAATTATTTCCAAGATATTGAATTTTCGTCAATAAATCGTCATTTTCATTGATTTAGAGTCATTTTTATCCATTTGGCGAATTTTTCATTAATTTAGCAACATTTAAAAGAAGCGAAAAGTTGGCGACATTCCACCAAATTCGTCGCCAAAACCTCGCCAAGCGTTATGGACGGAGAAATAAGTTACTCTTACAACAGATAAATGACTATTGGCGTTCAATTACAAAAGTATTACTCAAAGCATCTTTTTTCATGAATGGAACGAGCTAGTTCCAAGAAAATGATGTCACCCAATGTATCGCATGGTATTGCATATGAAAAGTGAACATGTTTCTCAATAGGAAATATTTTTTTTTTATTTTATGACTTTTTGATAATTTTTTTGAAAAATATGCAATATCTCGAGAACGGTTCATGTTAACATTCTAAAATTTATGTCAATCGTTTTCTAATGAAAAATTACATACGAAATGTCTATTTGCGTAACTTTATTGGCGGTTTTGATTTTTTGACGATTTCTTCAAAATTTCACGCAAAAATTTAGGGAGTTTTGAATATTCTATTGCGTATAAAAACAACAGGCTTCCAGTGTTTACGGAGTGTGATTTTTGTACCAAATTTCGTTTAAATCGGTCCATTCGTTCGTCAGTTATCGTCTCCACAGACTCACTGACACACACACAACCGCACTTTCACACAGACACACATACTTTCCCACACACATACACACACACACACATACACACGCACATACACACACACACACACACACACACACACACCACACAGACATCACTTCAAAAATGTTTGATTCGTGATCAGGGATGCTTGAAACGTTCTCTCCCGTCGAAAACTCGAATTCGAATTTTCGACCCCCGTCACAATACTTTCCTTATACATTATGTATATATGGAAAGTAATAAGACCAACTTTATTGCCCTAAGGTGAAGCATTCTCGATGTATTTACATTTTTAATTTTGAAAGAATGATGACGTTTTTGACTTTAGTTAAAAAAGTTTAATGAAATTTCTCAAAACTGAGTAGTTACGTCCGTAGATGATTATCTTGATTCTGAAAAGATTATTATAATTTTCGGAAAAAGTATAACGGGACTCGGTTTTTGAGAAATAGCCCTCAAAGATGGTGAAAATCTGAGATAAATGACTAAAAATTTTTTAAATATATTAATGAAGCACTTGTTCTTTAGGAAAATGTTGACAACTAATCGAATAAGATTGACCCCGTGACTGTAGGATGAACCATTATCGAGATATATTAGTTTTTTGGAATTCTGATGCCCTGAAGAGAGTTCAGTTACCAAAAGAAACGAAGATGCAATAAAATTGGAAGTAATATCAGATGTAAAATATGCTCAAATGTATAAATACTATAAATTGAATGCAAATCAAAATTGGCAAATTGGATGTAATATCAGAAAAGTTGCCATGTTATTCTCTGCAATTAAACTATAATAAAATGCATAATAAAATATGAAAAATAACAAAATGAATTTGAATCTGCAGGGAAAGTTATGTGCTGCACATATCAGATTTTTACTTTCCCTGCAATACATGGTGATGTATAGGGAAAGTATTGGAATCATGTCAAAAATCGCAACTCGAATTTTTGGCGGATCTACACGTTTTGGCACCTTTAGAACATGAAAAACTGCTTTCAGTGTAACGCATGTATGTGTGCCTGTATGTATACCAGTTTGTGCAATGTATATATCCACTCTAACTGAAGATCCATTAACCGAATTTTATAAACTTTGGTAGGTAAGTCCTTGTGGGATACCCTAGTGCTGATTAGATTTTGGTAATATTCAGGGGGAAAGGCCTACCTTCTTTGCGAAATGGTCCGCAAAAATCGACAATATCTAAAATAAAAGAGTACTTATGCTCAAATATATTAATTAATGCTATAATATATGCTTGTATTTTATTAATATATGCTTGTTTTATACATAATTTTTGACTATGAAAAGAATAAGAACAACCCCATGACTCTAGGACTAGCCGTCCTCGAAGTATTTTATTTTTTCGTAATTTAATCACGCCACCTTTGAAAATAACTCCAGTCACCAAATGAAAACGAAAATTGAATTAAAAATGCAAATTCAGTGTAATTTAAAATAATTATGAGTGTTAATTTGCGCAATTAAACTCGGTTTAATGAATTATTGAAGAAATAAAGCGAAAATGAATCTGAGTCAGTAGGGAAAGTTATGTGAATTTTTTTTTAAAAAATAAGCCCCCTTTAGAAATACGCTCATTGTTCAAACGAAAACAAAAATTATATAAAACTGTTAATTCAATGTTATTTCAAATAAGTATCGGTGATATTTTATGTAAGCAAACTCAATTTATTGCATTATGAAATAATAAAAAGAGAACGTGAATGTGTGTCTACAGGAAAAGTCGTGAAAGCTACCCACATAAAAAATTTTTATCGATAATTCTATAGACATTTTAATAGAAGGTAATGTGATGCGTTTTAAGCTATTATAAAGCAATGATTTAATTGCATATCTTCATAACCAGTTAATGTTACCTCGTTTTGTTCTAATTACTTTGTGCATTCTTATTGTTTTCTCCACCGTTGGGGTTCTTTCCTCGAAAACCCCCAGTCAGGAAAATACGTCTCTTGCGCCATTCATTCAATGGCTACTTATTAAAGGATTGCCAAGAGTCAGTCGATGTTAACCTGATTTTTTTTGGAGGAACGTATTGTGACGAAGTCGAAAATTCGAATTCCAGTTTTCGACGGGAGAGCACGTTTCAAGCATCCCTGATCCCGAATCAAACATATTGAAGTGATGTCTGTGTGTGTGTGTGTGTGTGCGTGTGTGTGTGTGTGTGTGTGTGTGTGTGAAAGTGTACGTGTGTGTGTGTGTGTGTGTGTGTGTGTGTGTATGTGTGTGTGTGTGTTAGTCTGTGGAGACGATAACTGACGAACGAATGGAACGATTCGAACGAAATTTGGTACAAAAATGGAAGCCTATTGTTTTTATACGCAATCGAATGTTCAGAACCGCCCTAAATTTTCGAGTGAAATTTTGAAAAAATCGTCAAAAAATCAGAACCGCTAATAAAATTACGCAAATAGACATTTCTTACGTAATTTTTCATTAGAAACGATTGACATAAATTTTAGAACGCTAACATGAACCGTTCTCGAGATATTGCACATTTTTCAAAAAAATTATCAAAAAGTAATATAAAATAAAAAAAAAATATTTCCTATTGAGAATCATGTTCACTTTTCATATGTAATACCATACGATAAATTTGATGACATCATTCTCGTGGAACTAGCTCGTTCCCTTCATGAAAAAAGATACTTTGAATAATACTTTCGTATTTGAACGCCAATAGTCATTTGTCTGAAGAATTACTTATTTCTCCGTCCATAACGTGGCGAGATTTTGGCGACGAATTTGGTGGAATGTCGCAAACTTAACGACATTTTTAATTGTTGCCAAATTAACAAAAATTTTGCCAAATGGATAAAAATGACGCTAAATCAATGAAAATGACGACTAATTGAAGAAAATTCAATATCTTGTAAAGAATATAAGTATCTATTATAAGAATACCATTTTTTTAACTGTAAAAGTAGTAAATTCATTGCATTATATAAGGAAAGTCATTTGTTGCCCACATCAGATTTTTTAACATATGATGCTGTAATAAAAAAATCTGTTGTGGGCAGTACGTGACATTCCTCATCTAATGCAATGAATTTACTTCTTTAACGGTAAAAAAGTGATGAAAAAATTCACGGCACAGTGTTTTCGTTTAGTACATTTGTTACTTTTTTGGCTGATGACATGTAAAACTATTTTGTACATAATTAATCTTATATTTTACGCAACTCTAAATTAACAATTTTCAATATTGATATCATCCTAAGCAATTAATCCATATATTTAAATATTTTAATAATAAATTCATCAATTAGGTATCATTTTCCTTAACTTGGCGTCACTTTTGTAATTTTGACGATATATTCGTCAATGTGAGGCTAAATATCGCCAAGTTGACGATATTTATAAGAGCATTACTTACATAATAAAATGCATACCCATCATATGACGGAATTAAAAAATTTTCAAAACATTGCATCCCATTTGACATCATTTTTATCAACTTGATAATATTTTTTTTCAATTTGGCAAGTTTCGCTAATTTGGCAACAATTTAAAAAAGTCGCCAAGTTGACGATATGTCGCCAAAATTTATCGCCAGAATTCCGCAAAGCGTTACAGACGGAGAAATAGGTTAATCTTATGTCTATTCCAAAATATTGAATTTTCATCAATTAGTTGTAATTTCATTGATTTAGCGTCATTCTTATCAATTTGACCACATTTTTATTAATTTGACGACATTTTTATCAATTTGACCACATTTTTATTAATTTGACGACATTTTTATCAATTTGAAGACATTTTCATACATTTGGTGACATTTAAAGACTCGCTAAGTTGGCGATATTCCACCAAATTCGTCGCCAAAATTTCATCAAACTTTATGATCGGAGAAATAGGTTATTCTTAAAGTAGATAAACGACTAATGGCGTCCAAATACAAAACTATTATACGAAGTATCTTCTCTTATAATAGATTCTTATATTGTTTCCAAGGTATTGAATTTTCATCAATTAGTCTTCATTTTCATTGATTTAGCGTCATTTTTATCAATTTGGTGGCATTTTTATCAAAATGGCAATATTTTCGTCAATTTGGCAATATTTAAAAAAATCGCCAAGTTGGCGATATTCAGCCAAATTCGTCACCAAAGTTTCGCTAAATAATGTGGATTCATAAATAGGTTATTCTTACAGTAGATAAACGACTAATGGCGTCAAATTAAAATGCTGTTACCCAAAGTGTCATCTCTCGTAAATGGAACGAGCTAGATTTACGAGAATGATGATAATAAATTTATTGCATAATATTAGATATGAAAAGTAAACAAATTTCACAATATTTAATATTTTTTATGAATTTTATATGATTTTTTTATAAATTAATTTTAAAATGTGCAATATATCGAGAACGGTTCATGCCAGCGTTCTAAAGTTTATATCAATCGTTTTCTAATGAAAAATTGCATAAAAAATGATTATTTACGTACCTATGCTGAAAGGTTTAATTTTTTGATGATTTTTTCAAAATTTCATTTCAAAATTTAGGTAGGTTCTGAACATCCGATTGAGTGTAAAAAAATAGGCTTCCGGTATTCACTGATTGTGATCGCTTCATTCGTTCGTGAGATATCATCTCCACAATCTCACTGACACACACACACACAAACATCATCTAAAAAACGTCTGATTCGTGCTCAACGTGCTCTCACGTCGAAAGCTCGAATTCGAATTTTCGACCCCGTCACAATACTTTCCTTATACGTTTTATGTATATAAGGAAAGTAATATAAAGTATTATTTACTTTATATTTAGACGAATTAATATAGTTGCATGATTTTATTAGGAAGAATTAATGTAGTGGTATGAAATTTTATATCCAGTGTTATCACTAAAAATATATAACTTGACTGTTCGTAATTATAACATTCAAATATCTAACAATATTTGAAATTTAAGATTTTGATAAATTTCGCAATAATAGGCTTTCGCATATTAGGTGCTGATTTCAAATCAGGAGGCCAACGACAACGCAGGACGTTTACCTGTGTAAAGAAAGTAATATCAGCAAGCTAAAATGAGGTACAAATAGCAGGAAATGATCAGCCAGATTGTCGAGTTGCACGTCAATCTAACAGAGGAAGAAGAATGCACAGTCTTCTTTGACGATAAAAGCTTGCAATTTAGTTCCAGTAGCTCAATGGCAAAGCATCAGCTAATCAGTACAGATATCTGTGGTTCGATTCCCGGTTGAGATAGCAAGGTTCTTTATATAGTTTATACTTTCTTATGATAATTAAATAATATTTATTAACAACAATCAGTTTATATGCATGCTGTGTGCTGCAAAACTTTACTTTTGACGTTCTAAAATCAGAAATCATGAAATGGAAGAATACGAACTCATTCGTATTCGACACAACTCTCAGTTACATTTTGGCGACACATTTGGCGTATTTTTCTAATTTCCGACAACCTTTAGCAAAACTCTAAAAGCAGCGGTGATCGGTCCCAGGATTAAAGCGCCGCAGCTGCTTCCCGCCACTTAGTGACATCTTGCTCGTCAAACGCCAATTTAAAAGAGCTCCCATCTCGGGCCTAAATATAGTCCAGAGACCTCTTTCGCTAATTCCAGGCGTCGATTGGGAGATTTCGCCAACAATCAATGTTATCTACATCGAAAGTCTGTTTCATGGGGACTCCACATTCTATTTCAAATGTATTTTATGCGATATATAAATGAATAGATCCGTTGAAGTTCTATCATGTTGACAAATGTACTTGGTGTTCATCTTTGTGTATTAAAACATCTGGTGATTTTCCACGCAACTTTCTCTCATGCACAACTTCCAACCAGTTCAACTAATAAGTTTAAACTGTCACTGTATGGAAAATACTCTCAATATTGTAATAAGCTACTTCTATATATATGTTAAAATATCTGAAGTTGGCAACAGTGAAAGCAATTCATTGTGCAATAGTCCATATTGATTTGAATAATTAATATTTTAACACTATATCCTTGAATAATAAAATTCTTATCCCATTTTCTCGCATAATTTGATACAGTGTTTCCCAACCTGGAAGGTACGCGAAAGTGTCCTTGAGGGTACGTAAAAATTTTACAGCAATGGTGCGCCCGAAAAAATTGATGTTTTTATAAACTGCTCTAATTTCTTTCGTTAAGACTGTCGACTACAACGAAATTTAACTTTTATTTATGTGAAATTAAATGCGTACTCGCTTTTTGTTGACTGAAATTCAAATTTGTGTTCTTTTATCAATGAGTAGAAGCTAAATGCGTATTCTAATTTCGTTGAATAGAAATTAAATGTGTATTCTCTTATCATTGAATAGAAACTGAATTCGTATTCTCTTATCGTTGAATGAAAACTGTAGACTTAAGGACTTGTCGACTTAATGACTTGTAGGCTTAAGACTTTTAGTTGGCTGGTTACATTTTATACTTTTGTCAATCTTACAAGTAAAAGAAGCCTTTCCTGCATAAGGCAATTTGCTTTCGGGGTGTTAATTTCATAAACTTCGCCCTAATGCTTTTCTTTTCTTACATTGATCGTCCAATATACCCGAAGGTGTAAGTTACATCTTACATCAGGTCACTACTTAGCTCTTCATTTGATACAATGAACTAAACTCTATGATGCAACATTCGAGCTTGTTACGCTAAATTAAATATTTATTTTGAAGATACTGAATTCTTCGAGGTCGTTCATATTTTAGCACCACTGTATATGGGCGGATTTATAATTTAAACTGCAAAACAGAACAGTATTAAAATTGTTTATATTAATACAGATAAGCTCATGGGAAAGATAAGCTCAACGAAAGTAGTAAAACTTTATGTTAGAAAAATACCAAAATCGTTTGAGACAATAATTCAAGTAGCGTTAGTATAAAATAAGTTCCACAGCAGTGTACGTATTTCTATGGCACAAGGCTCGTATTGAATACAAAATACGTTTTTAAACTGTTAATTTTGTTGTAACAAATTAGTGAAATGCAAATTAGAATTTAAACAAGGAAGAATATACCTACGTATCCAAATTTATTTTGCCTTTCAATTTAGTTTTGTCTGAATATATTTTATATCTTGTTCTACAACTAGGGACAAAACATTTACTACTTCTATGCTCATAAGGAAACTTTAGTTAGAACATGTCCACATTTTTCTGTTGTATCAAATAAGAACAGATGAGTCACTACCAACATCAGCGCTACCTAGATATAATTCTCAAAGTATTGTGGTATTTTCAAACTTCACATTCCTCCATAGGAGTTTCACCTCCTTTCTAACGTTATAAACCAAATGAATGCAATTCTTCAGAGGTTACTAAAATGTTGTCAACTTTGAAAAGAAAACATTTAAATAATTTTTACAAAATATTCAAAAGAAACCTGAGTATGAAATTTGAAAAGATACATTTTTTGTTGTTGTTATTGTTCATTATGATAACGATTGTGATACAACTGAAATTAAACAATACGGAATAAGTATTTATTATAAATATAAATAATAAATTAACTTTATTTTGCCACACAATAAATACAATTACATCTTATACATGAATGTATAACCGTGGGCAAGGAACTACGGGAAAAGACGTTTTAGTTAAGCCTAACGAATCCACAGCTAAACTAGCAACACGGCTAGCACAAAATCAATAGTCAGTGGAGGAACAAAAGTCATAACAAAAAAGACTAGAAACAACTAGTAGGGATACAAGTAGCAAAACCAATAAACAATAGATCAACAAACCGATCAAACCTGTAACAAAAATATCTCTAACTACTTCATAAAATTATTTTCGTAGTTCAGTAATTTTAAAATAGGTAGAAAAGAATTCCATAATATTCAGCCAGCAGAATTTATACGAGAAAAAGGGGGTAAAGGTTATTCCTATTTCGAGTATTGTAATTATGATCGTAAAATTTAGCGAAAAGGATACTTAAGTACTGATTATGATGAGTATGCTGAAACATAAATAAAGTCAAACGATTGTGAAAAATCTTAATATGAGAAAAATATAGAGAGAGACGCCAGATTATTTTTCTTTCCCGAACTATGAACAGTTTAAATCGAAATACTACGAACAACAGCACAATGAAACATTTTTTGTATCCCACCGTTGCACCCTTAAACAACATTACCCATAATGGCTTTTGATACTTTTCTGGAGAAAATTAGAGGTCAGCTCAGATATTTTAACCTTTGTTACACCGACCATGTAACAGCCGACGACAGGATTTTTCTCTCCATCAAAACAAACCTGTTTTCTTTACACCTAAATAGATCCTGCGGTCGGACTCAGGCAAAAGATACATCGGGTGCATTTTTCTTGATTTATTTTCGGCTTTAAAGAACAGTATTTCTGTTGTTTTTGAAGTAGTTACTGTCACTTCGTTACATCTATGCCTGTCAACGCCCTTCCTTTGAACATCTCGGTACGATGCCAAGATATCTTCGCGTTTTCGAATGACATCATCCGAGAAAATTCCTGGTCTGTTTACGGTTTTATTGAGAATACTGACTTCTATTCAAGCAAGAAATGTCTGCTATGAATTTTCTAGGGAGAGTTCTTTGGAAATGTTCTTGAAAATGTTCATGAGTGTGCAGGTAGACTTATCTATTGGCCATGACCGATTGAATAAATATGATTGCAGTGCTCCTAGCGGATAATTAAAACAAGATAGATCAATCATGCATAAAGCATTGATTATGAAACGTTTTCCAACTGAAATGCAATTTTATATAAGCATCTCTAAAATGAAATACATTCATCGCTGATATATTTTAAATCATCACAGTACATTAATTTATTTTTCTTGGAAACTTAAAACTTCATCGAAGAAATTGAACTTTATTCAAATAACGCCATCGAAATAAAATTCGTCTGACTCTCTATGTAAAAGTAGTGAATATTTTATTCACACACTTTTATTCCAGATTGCAGAGTTAAATAATTTTGCGTGGAAAAAATTAACCGATTCTAATACAACTCTTCTTAAAATCACTTGTTTACATTCTGCATACATTAAAATTAGGCTTCGTTGTAGAAATAATCAAAGTTTGATGATCATTTAAACTCAAAAATAGTGTAATTGCATTGGCACAGAATATAGATGACCAGAAAAAAGGCAAAAATAAAGCGGGTTTAGGACGGATGCAACACTAAATATAAATTTAAAAAAACTTTAAAAATCACGATTTTTCACTGGGAAAAAAAAAAGATGGATGCCATATCTTATTTTGAAGCGGATCACGTGATCTCTTCACATTATATGGATGGAATTATTATTTTAACTTTTATTTAAAAACTATCAAACATATTTTGCTGAAATTTTTTATATATTTTGTGGGATAATTTAAGGATTTCCTAAAATTCCCGAAGCAATTTGTGAAGTTCAATTTTGCTAAAAAAATGTTTGAAAAATTAGGTCACATGGGGTTCAATGTATTTCATTTTTTCAACCCGGGTTCAATCCAAAACTGATTGGTTGATATTATTCATTTACATTCCCCTATGCCCCACAGACCGTCTCAACAACATACTAAAATTTTATTTTGATAACATCATTTTTACGTCAGTTTTCGCACGAAAGGATAGACAGACAGACAGAATGAACAAAGTCATAAACACTTTTCAACTATGTTATAAAGTGTTAAAAATATTAAGGTTACGAACTCGGTAACAAAGTCATATATAAGAAAAATGTCAATTGAAAAGTTGTAGAGGATTTTCTAATCAGTTAGAATGAACACCAGAAATGAACGAACCCGTTATAAAAAGCAATAAATATCTTTCAAAAAAGACGTATTATTAGGACTGGAACACGGTGACACCCGCAATCCTTGTTAAAATATTTTTACTTGGACTCAAAGGTGCATTTTTACTGACGACGAGAATTTTCAATAAATTGTGCATTGGGATGGGACACCCCAGCGGTTAGAGAGCAGGAATTGCTCTCGGATCACTCGAGTTCGATTCCAGGCTCTGCCCAACCAGCCCCCATGTTCACGCGGAAAAATGTGGGCCCGTAAGTCGTTCTAAGAGGTTGATGGTAGGGGAAGGAGGACACAATCCCTGTGGATGCCGCTCCCACTGGATTCCGGTCTAAATTAGGTGGCATTTCCTAGCCGTCCAAACATATATCTTGCCCTTTCGGGTAGGTCGGACGGTCTGAGGAGGAAAAGAAGAAGAATAGACTGTATATTAGATTCCTGTGAATTTAAGTGATGCTTATTATTTTATTATTTCGTATCCCCGAGTAAAACAGCAATTAGACAAGAATCATATTGTGTCAAATAAATGGCTTCTACACCAGTTTTATTATCAATTACAACTAATTAGACTGCTTTACAACCCTTGTAAACTTTTCGTCTATATTTCTTTGCCGAGTTCGCTATCCAAACTTTTTTATTTTTCTGAAAGGGGCGCTGTAATCACTGTTATTTGATCAGTTGGCTCTGTTGTCACTGTTATTTGATCAGTTGGCGCTTTAATCACTGTTATTTTTCTATAGATAAACCTAACGGGTACACGCACAGACCTTTCCTTACAAAGTCATTTGTGCGCTTCATGACTTTCTTAAGAACCCTAAGTTACTATTCCCAACTGAAGTTTCTTCACAATGTTAATAGTTACTAGTTAAAAATTCAGTCATCTAATTCTAAATAGATATCCTGCTTCACACAAAATAAATATATTGATCTATTTTTTTTCATTCTAACACACATACTAAAATAAAACTTTAAACTTCGTTACAAATAAAAGGATAAATTAAATTTATAGTTTGCAAGTGTCTTTTCTGTATTCTTTCTGTGATAGAAATATAAAATTCTAGATTGTAGCAAAGGATAAAGAAACAGCAAGCCATATATAGCATCTCTACATACGTGATTATTTTGGCGATGACCCTGCTCGTAGTATACGGTATATTTATTTATCACAAAATGGCGTTTTGTTATTTTAAAGTATATTTTTACTTTTCCTTCTTTACTGCTTTGCACAGCATACGAATGTTCATATATTCAATTTCTCTCCAGAGAGAAGGAACTGAAAATGCCGTATTTATCACTTGTCTTGGAAAACTGTAGTCAAGAGCGGAAAATTCTGAGGTGGTGGAAATTATTTTTAAATTTTAATTCCCCTACAATACATAGAGGGTTTATAAGAAAGTCCTTACGCATCCCAGTACATTTTTAAGGAAAAGTCCATGAGTGTAATAATAAAGTGACCATGCCCCATCGAATAAAAATGGTCGCAGCGCCCCTAGTGTGGAATTAAAAAAGTTAGGATACTGAAATCAGCAATACAATAAAATTGAAGAAAGATGCCAGTCACAAAGTAGTAGAGGATTATTTAATTAGTGATTCAACATTGGGGATGCACGAATAGGAGCATATGAAAGGCATTAATAACATGTCGAAAAGTAGTATCATCAGGGTCTGTAACCCGGTGACACCAGCAATGCCAATCAAAGTAATTGGAGAACTTCTTTTTCGAAGTTAAATGGGGATTATTTTGCCAATAGCCATATTGTGTGAAACAGAAACCTTCCGTAACAGTTCCCCTGTCGATTACTACTAATTAGACAATTCTCTACAAGTTGTGCATCAGATTCCTGCGCCATTAGAATCCTGTGGACAATTTTAAGCTGCACATTATATTTCTGTGTATGTAAGCGTTATGTATTTGAGCATTTCTGGACAGGATACCAATTCGTCAATAGCCGTATTGTCTGAAACAGAAGAAACCTTCTGTAACTGCTCTATTGTCGATTCATATTAATTATACAAGTCTCTACAAGCTGTACATTAGATTCTTGTGAATTAGTTTCCTGAAGATAATGTTCTTTAAGTTCTTTACATGCCTGTGTATGTAAGGGTTTGTTTATTTGCACATTCCTGAACAGGATAGCAATTCGCCAATAACCACATTGTGCGAATTAAAATCTTCTTGTAACAGTTCTATTGTCGATTCCTACTAATTAGACAAATCTCTTCAAGCTGTACATTAGATTTCTGTGCCATTAGATTCCTGTAGATAATGTTTATTAAAGTACATATTATATTCCTGAGCATGTAATTTTTGTGTATTTGCGCATTCCTGGACAGGATAGCAATTCGGCAATAACCACATTGTGTAAAACGGAAACCTTCTGTAACAGTCGTATTGTCGATTCCTAATAATTAGACAATTCTCTACAAGCTATACATTAGATTCTTATGCCATTATATTGCTTTAGACAATGTTCTTTAAGCTGTACATTATATTCCTGTGTATGTAAGGGTTTGCTTATTTGAGCATTACTGGACTGGATAGCAATTCGCCAATAACCATATTGTGTAAATTAGAAACCTCCTGTTACAGTTCTATTGTCAATTTCTACTAATTAGACAACTCTCTACAAGCTATACATTAGATTATTGTAGAGAATGTTCATTAAACTACACATTATATTCCTGAGCATGTAATTTTTGTGTATTTGCGCATTTCTGGACAGGATAGCAATTCAGCAATAACCATATTCTGGGAAAAGAAAAACTTCTGTAACAGTCGTATTGTCGATTCCTAATAATTAGACAATTCTCTACAAGTTGTACATTAGTTTATTGTGCCATTAGATTCCTATAGACAATGTTTATTAAACTGCACGTTATATACCTGAGCATGTAATTTTTGTGTATTTGAGCATTTCTGGACAGGATAGCAATTCAGCAATAGCCATATTGTGTTAATTAGAAAACCCCTGTAACAATTCTAATGCCGATTCCTACTAATTAGACAATTCTCTTCAAACTGTGCATTAGATTTCTGTGCCATCATATTCCTGTAGACAATGATTATTAAACTGCACATTATATTCCTGAGCATGTAATTTTTGTGTATTTGAGCACTTCTGGACAGGATAGCAATTCAGCAATAGCCATATTGTGTGAAAAGGAAACCTTCTGTAACAGTCGTATTGTCGATTCCTAATAATTAGACAATTCTCTACAAACTGTACATTAGTTTATTGTCCCATTACATTCCTATAGACAATGTTCTTTAAGCTCAACATTATATTCCTGTGTATGTAAGGTTTAATTTATTTGAGCATTCCTGGGCAGGATGGCAATTCGCTAATAACCATATTGTATTAATTAGAAAACTCCTGTTCCAGTTCTATTGTCGATTCCTACTAATTAGAAAATTCTCTACAAGCTGTATATTAGATTCCTGTAGACAATGTTCATTAAACTGCACATGTGCGTGTAATTTTTGTGTATTTGAGCATTCCTGGACAGGATAACAATTCGTCAATAACCATATTGTGCAAACAGAAACCTTCTGTATTGTCGATTCCATCTAATTAGACAATTCTCTACAATCTGTGCATTAGATTCTTGTGTCATTAGTTTACTGTAGACAATGTTCTTTAAGGTCAACATTATATTCATGTGTTGATTATTTGAGCGTTCCTGGCTAGGATAGCAATTCGTCAATAACCATATTGTGTGAAAGAGATACCTTTTGTGACAGTTCTATTACAGAATATCAAGTAAAGTGACTATGATAGTCACTTTACTTGATCTAACGTGTACACTCATGAACTTTTTCTCACAAAGTTATTGAGCTGCTTGATAACTTTTCTATGAACCCTGTATAAGACACTCAATATCTGGATCACAGAAACCTGTATTCTGGTAAAATTTTTCAGGTTTTTTAATACTGGTTTTGATGCGGAAAGCCAAGTAATTTGGCTTTACCGGTTTTTCATATTTGTGAAATTGTTACATTGGAAATTTAACTATTATTCGTTACTATTATTTATATTTATTATTTCAAAAGTTCTAAATAATAATTTAAGAATGAATGTCATTCATTGTACTATTTTGTTGCGAACGTTGATACTCTTTTCATCTTAATTAATATGTGATAGATTTTGGTTCTGCATTCTCAACTCATTCTATTGTTTAACTTTAGAGAGCAAAATATATTTCCGAAAGTTTAAAATCCATTTCCCATTAATTGGGTGACAAGGCATAACCAGGTTGTAAACCTCATAAGTTGGCCCCTCGAACACGATGATTGATTGATATATAGTAGTTGCCCTCTCCAGTAGTTGCCATATGAGAGTCATATCTCATAGAATCACATACAAAGTGAGACGAGGTGGTGAAATGTGTCAAAATGTGCGTAATAACCAGGTTGCAAACCTCATAGGTTGGCCCCTCGAATACGATGATTAATTGATATATAGCACTTTCTAGTAGTTGTCATATGATAGTTACATCTCATGGAATCACATACAAAGAGAGACGTGATGGTGGAACGCGTCAAAATAGGAGGAATAGAAGCTATGTAAATATGTCTTAATGCAAGTTTTCAAAAAATTAATTTTATTTCTATTTCATACTAGAGCAGGACAAAGTAAAATTGCTAGCTGCATGTGCTCGATATACCAGTATTAATATATTATCGTTAGACGTACAATCTATCGAAAACAGTTCATGGAGGTATTATGAAAGTAGAGTCATGTATTTGTTGATACAAAATTACATTTTATTTTTAAAAGAAATAGGCAGTAGTTACTTATAATTTTTTTCATTAAACAGTAGGCGAATTAGAACTTTTCATATGTCGCATCTTCTTTAACCCATTAAGTGCCATTGCGCCCTTTTGGGGAACACCCATAAGGTATTTTGTATGGCACTTAAAATGCCCCAGCAATAGTGTTATAATATTCAGTCTGATGGCAATTATCTACACAATTTCGATCGAATTTCTCTTTATTCCTTAACTGCCGTGACACACACACACACACACACATGCACACATCAACTCTGTCAGATTCCTCTTCAGAAACACTGTGAGTGAATGCATTCCGACGGGGTTAAAATTTTGGATTCGAATATATGTAACAACTCAAATTCTGCATATATTTGAATTCGAATTTGTAACCATATTGCAATGCTTTCACCATATCTTGTAAGGAAGTAAAGTACAAACGCCTACTTAAAATTCATTTGGGATTTAAAAAGACTAAAATTTTATTATCTGCATGGACTATTGTATATTGTACGATTACATTTTCTAATCTTGTCCAGATATTATAATTGAAATTTTTTTCAAGAATTCATATATAAAATTCAACCGCCCTTTCCAACCTAAGTGATTTATCTTACTTTATCTAAAATGCAATATTCCGCTCACATTCTGTTGCTTGCCCTTAAAAAGATATCTCTCTTGTCTACGTGATTGTTTTAACGATAGACGGACCAGCGCGTTGCATGTTTTGGTGATAAAAGAAATGCCAAAGATTAATATGTTTTGTCAGAAAGTGTGTCCGATTTTAAGAAGTAATGAATATACCCACATACTTGGACATTGTCTTAAACTGACGATCCGAACTGGCATTGAGGTGAAGGAAAGGAATCATCTCTGGTGATTGATTCTTCACCAGCAGTGGTTTCGGAAGGAATTTCATGTAGTTGCAAGGTACTAATCTTTCAGTGTCCTCAAAGCTAATTCTTGTGCAGGTCGCTCATAAACGAAGAGGACAGCTGAATAAATCATAAAACTGTATCCTTCTTATAACGAGGACATTCAACTTTAAAGTTTTTGCCTGTATGTGAATTGGATTTGGATGGGCTTCTTAATTTAATTTTAAATGGACGTTGGTTGGGTAATTTACTTTCAATGGGTAAACACAGGTGGTTTAAACAGATAGCAACAGTTAGATGACTATGAATTATGAATAGATCTTGAATAAACATTATGCCAGACATCAAATATATGACTTAATTCTAAATAGGCATTATACATTTGAATATGCCTTGAAAAGTTTATTTCATCCTTAAACTAAGAGAATAAACTATCTTCTCTGTGGTTCAACTGATAGAGCATTGACTGCACAGGCGGGAATTCGTAGTTCTATTTACTGTCGTGGATAAGTTATTTATTTATTTATTTAATTTTATTTAATAGTAGTGCCTGAGCAATGAGATTTGAATCTTCCCAGAACCCTACGAACGACTGACAAATAATACGTCGGCTTGTATTGAAAAATGCCAAATTAATCAAAAAATCGCACACGAGTGAAGTTCACCTTAATACATGGTGAATTTAAGATACTTTTAAAATGTTTTAAAAGAAAAGAATATAATACACAAGAAAGATCAATCATGCTTAAAGCATTGATTATGAAACACTTTCCAACTTCAATGGAATTTTATTTGAACAAGTCTAAAATGCAATACATTCCTCGGTAATATTTTGAAACTTATCACAATACTGCATTAATTTATTATATTTGAAAACTTAAACCTTCATCGAAAAAAATGAACTTCATTCAAATGACGGCATTGAAATATAAATTGCCTGGTTTAAACATCTCTAAAATGTTATACATTCCTCGGTAATAATTTTAGAATTATCATAATACTACGATAATTTATTATATTTGAAAACTTCATCGAAAACAACTGAAATTAATTCAAATGACGTCATAGAAAAAATAATACGCCTGGATCTCTCTATAAAAACAGGATTTCATTCATAACTTTCTCCCATTCATTTCATTCATCACAATACTATAATAATTTATTTTATTTAAACATTTTGTTTAAGACCACGGAGCTACAAAAAATTAAACTCTATGCTTGAAACTTCTTCGAAAAAAATCGTCCTTCTCTTTATGAAATCAATTAATATTTCATTCATATCAGCCATGCAGACTCCATGGACTAAATTATTTTGTGTTAAAAAAAATACAGGAATTCTAATACAACTCATTCTATATATTTTGCTGTTTACATTTTACATAGATAAAAAATAGGCTTAGTTGTAGAAATAATCAAATTTAGATGACCATTTAAACTCAAATATATTGTCATTACGTTGTTTCAGTATGTAGATGCACAGAACTTAAGCAAAAATAAAGTAGTTTTAGGACGGATACAACACTCAATATGAATTAAAAGGAACTTAAAAAAATCACGATTTTGAAACAAGATGGATGCCATATATCATTTTGAAGTGGGTCATGTGATCGTTTCATATCATGGTCACGTGATCGTTTCATATCATGGTCACGTAATCGTTTCATATAAGAGGTGTAATTATTATTTTAATTTTTATTTAAAAAACTACTGAATATATTTCTCTGAATTTTTTTTTTATATATTTTATGGAACAATTTGAATATTACCTAGAATTTTCGAAGCAATTTGTGAATTTTAAATCCGCTTAAAAAATGTTTGAAAAATTAGGTCCCATAGGGCTCAATGTATTTCATTTTTTCGACCCGGGTTCAATCCAAAACTAATTGGGTGATATTATTCATTTATATTCCCATAGGTTCTACAGACCGTCTGAACAACATACTAGAATTTCATTTTGATTAAGTCATTTTTACGGCAGTTATCGTGCTAACGGACAGACAGACAGACAAAATGAACAAAGTCATAAACACTTTTCAACTTTGTTGTTAAGTGTTAATAAAAGATACATATTACTATATATATTAATAAAAGATACATATTACTATATATATAATAAAGATACATATTACTATATATATTACTATATATAATATATATATATTACTATAAAATATTATATAATATATAACTATAAAGAAAATGATATAATACTTCAGTAACTCAATGGAGCATCGAATACGTTGTCAGTATACTTAACGAATCCTTTGAAATTCGACTAATTTGAAATGTACTTAAAAAGATATATTTTGCAATACTAAAGATACTTATTTAAATATAGAATTGCTTCGTTATAATATATGCAGGTTAACTCCTTTTTTCTGTGTCTTCTTAAAAATATGTAGAATATCTTTCTCACTGTCCAACTGTATGGCATTAAGCTTTGCAATCATGATAGACTATTACAATAAAACGACAAGTTAAAACAGAACACGCTGCGTCTTATCCAGAAAAAAATAATATAGCATATCAAACTCAAAATTTTCAGGGAGAATTAACAAAATTTAATATTGTAATAAAACAATAAAATAAATATTTTTTTTAAAAAGAAGTACTCGTATATCATGCTGAAAATTATTAAGCATAGTTTCAATTAACATGAAGAGACTAAATCTCACGGTCTTCTTGGAAAAAAAAAATCATCCAACATATGCAACTCATCAGTTTTCAAGATAAATTAACAAAACTTGATATTGTGGGAAAACAATAAAATAAATAGATTTTTCTTTAAAGTATATCATTCTGAAAATTATTAGGCTTATTTTCAATTAAAAGGAACGGACTAAATCTCAAGGTCTTCTTGAGAAAAAATAGTCCATCATATCCAACTCATCAGTTTTCCACATAAATTAACAAAACTTGATTTTATGATAAAAAAATCTGATGTGGGCAGCATATGACTTTCCTTATATAATGTAATGAATTTACTACATTTACAGGAAAATACATAGGTTTTCTTATAGTAGATACTAATATTCTTTCCAAGATATTGAATTTTCGATAATTAGTTGTCATTTTCATTGATTTAGCGTCATTTTTATCCATTTGGCGAGATTTTCGTTAATTTGGCAACATTTCAAAAAGTCGCCAAGTTGGCGACATTTCGTCAAATTCGTCGCCAAAATCTCGCCAAGCGTTATTGACGAAGAAATAAGTTATTCTTACAGCAGATAAATGACTATTGGCGTTCAAATACAAAAGTATTAATCAAAGTATCTTTTTTCATGTATGGAACGAGCTAGATCCACGAGAGTGATGCCATCCAATTTATTGCATGATATTACATATGAAAAGTGAACATGTTTCTCAAGAGGAAATATTTCTTTTTATTTTATGACTTTTTGATAATTGTTTTAAAAAATGTGCAATATCTCGAGAACGGTTCGTGTTAGCCTTCTAAAATTTATGTCAATCGTTTTCTAATGAAAAATTACATAAGAAATGTCTATTCGTGTAACTTTATTAGTGGTTTTGATTTTTTGACGATTTTTTCAAAATTTCATTCGAAAATTTAGGTGGGTTCTGAATATTCGATTACGTACAAAAACAATAGACTTCCAGTGTTTACGGATTGTGATTTTTGTACCAAATTTGGTACAAAAAGATTTGGTACAAAAGACGATATCTCACGAACAAATAGAGTGATTCGAATGAAATTTGGTACAAAAATCACAATCTCTGAATACTGGAAGCCTATTGCTTGTAAACACATTCGAATGTTCAGAACCCCCCTAAATTTTTGAGTAAAATTTTGAAAAAATCATAAAAAAAGTCAAAACCTTTAATAAAGTTACGCAAATAGACATTTCTTATGTACTTTTTCCTTAGAAAACGACTGAAACTTTAGAACGCTAGCATTAACCGTTCTCGAGATATTGCACATTTTTCAAATAAATTTATCAAAAAATCCTATAAATTAAAAAAAAATATTAACTGTTGAGAAACATGTTCACTTTTCATATGTAATATCATACGATAAATTTGGTGATATTATTCTCGTGGATCTAGCTCGTTCCTTTCATGAAAAAAGATACTTTGAGTAATCCTTTTGTATTTGGACTCCAATAGTCACTTATCTTCTGTAAAAATAACTTATTTCCCCGCCCATAACGCTTGGCGAGATTTTTGCGACGAATTTGGCGGAATATCGCTTACTTAGCGACTTTTTAAATGTTGCCAAATTGACGAAAATCTAGCCAAATGGATAAAAATGACGCTAAATCAACGAAAATAGCGACTAATTGAAGGAAATTCAATATCTGGGAAAAAATATAGAAGAATAACCTATTTTGATTTTACTGTAAAAGTTGTAAATACATTGCATTATATAAGGAAATCTATATGCTGCCCACATCAGATTTTTTTAATTTGAGGTTGAAATACAATCTCAAAAAAGAAATTTTACTAAGAGAATTCGTAATACATGTGCTAAAGTTTTTAATACCCACATAAACATTTATTTTAAAATGTACTAAAAAATAGAAAACACAGTAGAAACATTTTATACTCTAATTTAGGTTCCTGGTTTATGACTTCTTAAAAAAATTTATCATTTTCGCTATTGGACTGCATGAGGCTGTAACGACCAAGTTGACAGTATAAACTGCCCTGTTACATCTATTACACATTCTAATATAAATATCTTCAAACGCATAAAATGCTGTTTTTCGGTGACTGAGGATTGTATTATGCAAAAGTATTTTACAAGGCACTATGACCTTAAAAATACATCTCTCTTGCTTATACGTGATAGTTTTAACAATGAAATGAGTCGCGTACTGCATGTTCAGAGATAAAAGAAATATGAAAGATTAATACGTTTTGTCAGAACAAGTGTCCATTTTTCAGAAATAACTGATATCCAGACCCTCGAATGTTGTCTTAGACTGAAGACTGAAGATAGTACTAAAAAAAGTACTAAAGAAAAAAAAAGAGACATTTGCTAAGATAGATTCTTTCCCAGCTGTCGCAAAAGATATAACATGCAGTTTTGGAAAGGTTCAAATCTCCCAGTGTTATCAGAACTAATTTCTGAGGAAGTCGCTCATAAAGGAATAAATTACAAATCGAACAAATTACAGTGGAATAAATTACAACAAGGAAGATCAATCATGCATAAAGCATTGATTATGAAACACTTTCCAACTTCAATGCAATTTTATTTAAGCACCTCTAAAATGCGATACATTCCTCGGTAATATTTTTAAAATTATCTCAATAATACATTAATTTACTATATTTGAAAACTTAAACCTTCATCGAAGAAAATGAACTTCATTCAAATGACGGCATTGAAATATAAATTGCCTGGTTTAAGCATCTCTAAAATGCGATACATTCCTCGGTAATATTTTTTAAATTATCATAATGCTACAATAATTTATTATATTTGAAAACTTCATCGAAAACGAATGAAATTTATCCAAAGGACGTCATCGAAATATAACATGCCTGGTTATCTCTATAAAAGCAGCATTTAATTCATAAACTTTTTCCATTCATTTCATTTATCACAATACTATAATAATTTATTTTATTTAAAAACTTAAGACCATGGAGGTATAAGTAATTAAACTCTATGCTTAAAACTTCATCGAAAATCTCGTCTTTCGTTGTGTAAAATCAATGAATGTTTCATTCATATCAACTATATTGCAGACTCCATAAGCTAAATAATTTTGCATTAAAGAAATGCAGCAATTCTTATACAACTCATTCTACATATTTTGGTATTTACATTCTCCATAAGTGAAAATTAGGCTTAGTTGCAGGAATAATCAATGTTGGATGATCATTTAAACTCAAATATATTGTAATTGCGCTGTTTCAGTATGTAGATGCACAGAATTTAAGCAAAAATAAAGCGATTTTATGAGGGATACAACACTAGATATGAATTAAGAAGAGCTTTAAAAAGCACGATTTTGACACAAGATGGATGCCATATTTTATTTTGAAATGGGTCACATGGTCTCTTCATATAAGGGTCAAGTGATCGCTTCATATAAAAGGTGTAATTATTATTTTAATTTTTATTTAAAAAACTACTGAATATATTTTGCTGAAATTTTTTTATATATTTTATGGCATAATTTGAATATTTCCTAAAACCTTCGAAGCAGTTTGTGAATTTTAAATCCGCTTAAAATATGTTTGAAAGATTAGGTCCCATGGGGTTCAATGTATTTCATTTTTTCAACCCGGGTTTAATCTAAAACTAATTGCGTGATATTATTCATTTATAGGTCCTCATTCATTTATCAGGTTATATTCATTTATCAGGTCCGACAGACCATCTTAACAACATACTAAAATTTCCTTTTGATAAAGTCATTTTTACGGCAGTTATAGTGCTAACGGACAGACAGACAGACAGACAGAATGAACTGTTTATTACTTTCTCATACGTAGTATTGAGAAAGCATTGCTTTCACTAAAATTTTCAATTTCGATATTTTGATGCCAATATATTTTTTAAGACCGCCTGAACACGTTTTTACAATTTTTGGAGTAATGTCAGTCTGTCTGTCTTATGACTGTGGATGATTTATTGCGTACACTATAGCGGTCACAAATATTAATGGATTTTTATGAAATTTTGAATACGGCTTTTTTATCAAAATACTTAGAACTAGATAGAATTATTTTTTTTTAATTTGATTGAAAACTTCGAAATGTATTCGAAATTTTATATTTTCTTAACATGGCAACGTAGGACGAAATTTGACATAATCATGCATAAAAGGGTTTATTTATGGTTCAATGATTCTGAGACTTGATAGTTTTAAATATTGTTCTGAAAAATAGCCGCGATTACAATTTCTTTGTTAGTGACTTCATTAGCCCCATTCACCTTGGGAGGCAAGTTACCCGCCGGGGTGTACGTTGTCAAAAATTGTTCAATCCCTTTAAAGTGAAGGGTAACGCATAGAGTAGTTGTAATCATTTGGAGCCAGGATACCGATTTTTCGAATTTTTCCTTGTAAAATTTGGAGAAAAACATTAATTCTGGTATGAGGCAGTTAATTCTTTCATGCTGTGGTGCAAACAGTGAAGTATTGTTTCCACGGAATTTTTCAAATTCCAGATGTTGACGAAAGTGCATATTCTAAGACTTTCTGAGAGCATTACTAACATTTTTGGATTTATGTCCTCTATATGTGAAAATGTGCGAATGTCTGTAAGGTGCAGACACGATCACTCAAGAACGAAAGACCGAATCACTAAAAAATTTCATTTTAATTTATAAAATAGCCTTCATGTGGGAGCAAGTGGTGTGTACGCATCATTCTCGAAGGAACTATTAAGCATGTTTATTCTTTTTCTTCATACAGTCATGCCATTTTTCAAAAGCATTCTTCATAACCAGAAATGAAAATCCTTAACCGTTAATGAAATCCCCTACCACCTCTGGAATTTTATTCTGAATTCATATCACTCTTCGTCTAAGCTTTTTCTATAGCCAATTCTGAGAAATAGATGTTTAATAGAAAATTTTTGAACAGTAGGTAAAAAGAGAATCGGAAATGGAAATCCTTAGTGAAGTTCTCATTCTCCTCCGGAATTTAATGCTGAATCCAATCCAGTGATTATATGCTTTCTATCTATAGCAGATCTCTGGAAATAGATGTTTAAAAAATTCCGTAAAAACAATAGTACGGTAAAACTTTTGCCACCTAAAATTAAGATTAGATATTGTGAAAGAAGGGACAATAAAACTTTATTTATAATTTAATATACTCATAATACCCACTCTTCACAATAATATAATTTCCGAAATATTGCTTAGTATATATTCATAAGAGAAGAGAAAGTTCGGCATATATAAACATTATTAAATTGTATTAAACAGCATGTTTCAACACAAACCATACCAATGCAAAACAATTGTCGATTTGATTAACCCTCTATCAACTTATTTGATTAACCTTCTATCATTTCGAAAATGATAAAACAATTTAATAACTTGCGGAAGGGTGCGCGTAACAAAATTAATTTTCACTATTTTGAAGCTAAAAGTATTTTTATATATTGCTGTAGTCGTATTAATAAAAGAGGGGAAAATATAAATATAACAAATAAAACTAAAAAAAAAGAATTATATAAGTAATGTTACGTATATCCATATAGGTAATATGTAAAATGTCTTCACGGCATATTGCGTATACCAGAGGATAAATGAGATTTAAAAGCAACCATTATGAAGGTACTTGATTACGAATTTTGCAACCTCCACGACAAATTTGGCGAAATATCGTCCATTTTGCGTCTTGTTGAAACTACTGAAATGTCCTAGATTGGTTAAGAGTTTATCAATTTAGGTCGATTTTACCAGAAATGTTCACAGGGGGTATATAAGCTAGCCATCATTCACTTGTTGTTGTGATGCCAGTAAAGGTGAATTGCGAATATATCAGTGTTTTGAGAACATAATTGACTGTTTTGAGAATATGAATGACAGTTTTGTGAATTAGTTCAGCATTCAATTGCCTTTTTATCGTATATAACGGTTGTTTCATGACTTGTTAGATAGCTAAGGAGTTGTCATTTGCATATTTCTTCTGTTTACGCTTACTGGTGCTTTTAAGAAAGCGTTAGTTACCCAAACATTCGAACGCATCTTTGTATCCTGAAAATACAACACAATTCCTGAGGATACGTGCCGTGACAATGATTTTGACACAAACTTGCTGGAGCACTTTGCGATGGCGAACACTGTAGACTTGTAATTAATAATGATTTGAATCATTTTGACATATGTAGACGTGTATAATATGAAATGCTAACTTTGAAGAAACAGAAAAATAATCCTCCTACGCCAAATATTCTGTAATTCTTCAAATATTCTGCTCCTAATATTCTGTCAATTAATCATTTTACGTTCCTTTTTGCGTGCGGTATAGCTTTATCTGGGTTCGTCAGTTACTTTCATGTTTATTCTAATGAAATGGATACAAGATCGTATCCAGACTGGAAAAGAAGATATATGCTCAGTACCCCCAATGAAAATATTCAATGTTCAACCGTGGGATGAAAGTTTCTCCAAAATGCCATCCAAATTTTGCATATAAAATTGCTTTAGAACTTTTTTCTTTATAAATGACTCCGTTTCGCAGGTATAGTACAAAAGTAAGATTTAGTTTAGTGAAATTTGTAGTTTTTCTGGAAATCACCAATATTTATGTATTTAATTTTAAAATATTAAAAAAAAATAATTTAAGACAGTATTTAGTGCACTTTCATATTATTGCGAAATCGACTTTTATATAGGTGTTTGGACCTTATTAGTTATTGATTATCAAAATAAAATTATTTATTTATGTAGGAAAAGTAGATAACTGCGGCTGGATGGTATTTTTGCCGAATCGAAAAACGTATAACTTACATACATATACAATAGACGGACATCCTTCGGTAAGTTTTCGAAACATTTTATAACTTGTGTGTATCGTCCAAATTCTTATTCGAAAATATTCGATAAAAATAATTTCTATTACTATGGTTTATAAGAATAAAAATTACACTGATGAAACTGTCGAAATAGGATTTTGAGAAAATAAGAAGGAGCAATCTAATGAGCAATCACTGGCAAACAAAAACATGGAAAACCTCTCAGGACAATATTTTAGTGCTGCCATCTATGAAAATATTTTAAAATGAAAAACATAATTCAAAGTTTCTTAAATTTCCATTTGTAATTTAAAAAATTACATTTAAATTACATTTAAAAAATTCCTTTTTAATTTAAATTAATTGGAGTGTGACTCAACTCGAATTTCTTATACTAGAATCCAGGTTAAAATAGCTTGTTATTTTTTCTTCAAATTGGCAAGAAGAAAATTTAAAAAATCTTAATAATTGATTCAAAAGATCACAATTATAGCATGTTACCATTTATTTTAAAAAGCTTGAAAAATATTTCGATTGATACCAAGTATGACAAAATACACCCTCGGTGAAAGGGGGGGGGGGGTAATGATGTCACGAAAGCAAAAACTCTATCGCGGTTATTTTTCACTACATACAGCAATAAATTACCTCTTTTATACATAATTATATCAATTGTTTTCCCCCAAATCTACCATATTAAAAAAATATAAAATTTTCTTAACATAGCAGCAAGTAAGTTTTCGCTAGAATTTCAAACAATTTTATCTGATTCTAGATTCTTCGTTAATAAAGCTGGATAAAAAATTTCGTGAAAATCCATTAACATTTGTGGCAGCTATAGGTCCATATATAGGTAATGTGGCAGTTATATATCCTATACAAAAGAAATTGACCGCAGACAGACGGGCATTACTCTAAAAATCATCTAAACCAGTTCAAGATATATATTGTCATCAGAATCTATATCAGATATATATTGGAGCATATATTGGCATCAGAATCTCAAAATTGCTGGCATTGGCGTCCATGGACGCCAATGCCTGCAAAGGGGGATCGAACTGTTTGGGATAGGGTATGTCAAATACCTGTCTTTTTGGGAGGTTCTTCATTTGAAATTGACGCTGTCCCACCCGTAAGTAAAAGGTTAATCTTAATTATTGTGACTTAGTATACAATGTCTGGTAAAACATAAAAAAGAAATTTCATAGCAAGCTTATCCCTCAAACCCCCACCCCTTACCGGGCAAAGCACAGTTTCCCAGATAGTGATATATTGATAGTGATGTATATAGGAGAAAAATTCATTTTTACAATCACCAATTGCCTTGCAGATATAATTACAAGAGGGTGGTACAGGCCCGTGGTTAACGCGAGGGGATTGCACTCGGATAACCCGCTTTAAATTACCGGCTCTACCTCAGTTTTCACGCGGAGAACGGGCCATTAAATGTGTGGATCCGTAAGTTCTTCCGAAAGGTTGACGGTAGGAGAAGGAGGATACGGTCCTTATCCCTGTGGATGCCGTCCCCACTGAATTTCGATCTAAATTGTGTGGCACTTCCCAGCCGCCCAAACAGATACTTCACACCTTCGGGTAGAGGGGTGCGGTAGCCCAGTGGTTAGCACACGGGAGTTGAACTCGGTAGGCCAGGGTTCGATTCCCTCTGCTACCAATACTGCCGCCGTGTTCACGCGGAGTACGATCACGTTAAACATGTGGGTCCGTAAGTCCTTCCGAGAGGTTGGTGGTAGGGGAAAGAGGGTACGGTCCCTGTGGATGCCTCCCCACTGGGTTCCGGTCTAAATTGGGAGGCTCTTCCCGGCCGTCCAAGCAGTTACCTTACACCTTTCTGGTAGGTCGGACGGTCATGGTCTCAACAACAACACCTTTCTGGTAGGTCGGACGGTCATGGTCTCAACAGCAACACCTTCGGGTAGGTCGGACGATCTGGGCCGAAGGTATAATTACATGTATATTGTAAAATCGATATTTTTCTTTTTTCTGGAAAATGGAAAATATAAAACCCCTAACCCATTTCCCTCTTAGCTACGAGGTTCTACACAGCTCACGAAAAATCATTGAGTGAATTTTATGACTGTAATAAGGTGTTCGCGACCACCAGGCAGTGGCTCTCTATCCTACGCTGTGAAAACAAAATTAGTTTACGACTACAAATACACAATACCTATGTTTTCCTCCAATTAGTCATGACCAATGGTGTGACCTCATCGCCAGAATATCAACAACATATACCAGTTTCCGGCGTTCTAGTTCACACCCAGAAAGGCGTGAATCACCCGTGCTAAGCTACAGTAGAGGGACTATTTTATTGCGCCAGCCGTGAGCCGTTCACCTAAACGGCGCCGCTTCCACTCATTATCTCTGACTTATTTGGTGCCCGTGGCCTCGGAAAAAAGGAATACGGTTGTTCCTCTAATTGAATGAAAGGGAAAAGAAAAATGAAAAATCTCGATTACACAATGAGTGTCGCTTGTTAACCTTTATTTAGTTTTTAGCAGTTGTTTCACCCTGAGTCCCCCGGTTTTTTCTTTTCAATTTTGCCCATGACACGCAAATAAAACTGAGGAGCTAAAATAAAAGTAGATGATTAAAATAAGATCAAATTTGCTATTTTAGATTATTTATCTGGGTGCGAGGCTAAGCACCTCAGAAGATCCAACGCTGCCCATACTGTAATTCACTTCCTCGAGATTTCTTGGCTGAAAGAGAAAATCTCAGAAAAATCAGTCGTTTACATTTTGAAACTGCAATAATTTCAGAGCCACAAAACTCTTATAAGAGAAATGGTCAAACACAGATGTTCTATTACTAGAAATAAAATTGCTACTTTAATCTTTAATCGTCAAGGAGCCAAGCCACTGGGTTTACAGCTTTTGCAGTTTTTTGAAATCCTCGTCGCGAAATTCACTAGTTTTGCGACTGTTGGTAAGAAAATAAAAAATCTGATGTGGGCAGCAGATGACTTTCCCTGCAGACTTATATCCACGTTCTCTTTTTTTCACTTAAATTTAATTCACTTTTAATTCAATTTTCGTTCTCATTTGATAACTGGACTTATTTTCAAAGGTGGCGTGGAGAAAATGAAAAAAAAAAACTAATATATCTCGAGAACGGCTAATCCTAGTGTAATGGGGTTGGTCTTATTCTTTTCTTCGTTGAAAATTACGTATTAAACAAACATTTAATGGCTATATTTGAGCATACGTAGTTTTTTTATTTTAGATTTTGATAATTTTTGCGGGCCATTTTGCAAAAAAGGCAGGGTTTTTTTTTTTGCGAATCGTACCAAAATCTAATCAGCACCAGGGTGATCTATAAGTGACTCATCTACCGAATTTTGTGAAATTCGGTCCATCAGTTTTTCAGCTAGCGTGGATACAAGCTTTTGCGGGCCATTTCGCAAAAAAAAGGCGAGTTCTTTTATCCCGAATCGTACCCAAAACTAATCAGCACCAGACTCGCCCACAAGTGACTTCTTACGTACAAAATTTTGTGAAATTAGGTCCATTAGTTTTGTAGTTAGAGTGGATACAAAATCTGCACAGACAGACACACAGACACACACACAGACGTCACGCTAAAAATAGTTTTTTCGTATTCTAGCGGTCTTGAAACGTGTAGATCCGTCGGAAACTCGAGTTGCGATTTTCGACATTCCAATATTTTCCCTATACATTACCATGTATTGCAGGGAAAGTAAAAATGCAAGTTTCTCATACTTTCTTGAAGAAAGCAGACACAGGAAAATCAGGTGACTAGTATTGTTCCGAAGGCGTTTTGAGCCCTCTTCGTTGGGTCTTTCAGTCCCGTTTCCTTCGCCTTCGTCTGAAAAAGAACAAATTTCTGACTAATACGGTATACTTTCACGATTAACACAACATCATATGCTATAACTAAATCTGAGAAAGTCGAAAACCTATTGATGGCGAAATTATTTTTGTCATTTTAATACCAAGTACACACAGCATAGCATAGATGGCAGTTGGAAAGTTTATTTCTGATTTCCAGTGAATCTCATGCAATATATTTTACAGAAATTACTCTCCACATTTATAATTTTTCTTGGTGAAAAATCGCGAAACAAGTGGGCTGCTTTCAGCAAAATAATCCTGTTATTCATAAATTGAAACTGTGAGCACATTTTGTTTCTATTCGATCTTCAGCATAGAAGCGGATACAACATAGAAAGTACAAAGATATTGATCAATTCAATTCGAATTTCGAATAAAACGATCCAAACATTCGTCGCTATCTCTAAAGATAAATTTTCTTCATTTCCCCTGACATGTAGTCCAAAATGAAATTTATGTTCACTGGTAGTAGTTAGTTTCGATGTTCACGATATATATATATATCATTCTGGTCTCTTCCAATCATGTCGTTTTTTCGCGATCGTTCTGTACATGTACATTCCATCAGAGCACCCACATTCCCTCAACTTTCCTTCCCAGACCTTCTCCTTAATGACGGCACCTAAACTTCTATTCTTCCCCTCCTACACAGGGCACCCATGAACCTTGTTGGGGCTGAAATGATCTGCCGCATGTTGTTTGATTAATAGGGGTATAGGAGGGGGATGCCAATTTTAATCAATTCCCTTTCGACCCTGAGCAAATGGCGTCGCCATTAGAGTTGAATATACGGGTCTGTTCATGCAGATAAGAACCAGCTTAAGTAACATTAAATTAGCTTTATATATAAGCAATTGATGGTATGTACGTACCCAGGGTCGACCTTATACAACGCGAATATTAGACGAATGTCTGCTAAAACATATATATGGGGGCCATCATTTCTCTTAATGCATATTTCATCTATCTTATTTACTCTCCCAAAATTGAAGCAGATAATTTGCTTTGGATTAGAAGAAGATTAGATTACTTCTTTACAATCTATGACCTTGGAAATTCATGGTATATATAGGTCTTCAAATGCAGTCAAATATGTTTTTGAATAATTTGAATTGTATCTGAAGTTGGTGAAGCCAATTATATGTCTTGTAAGCGTGGCAGCAAGTGGCCGGACCACCTCGAGTTTCGTATTGTCTCTGGTGGTCAATCAGTTTTGAAGGCAAATATTACCTCAGCCTCCTTCTTTAGATTATAAAGACAGAGCAAACCCTCGAGCAAAGGTAAGCAAGAGTGTGTAAACCGTTACCAATTTGATTTATGCTGTGTTTCGACAAATATTTTACTTTTTAACTTCAAAGAAAGTTTGAAGTTATTTAACTCTCAAATGAAAGTAGAACTATCCCAGTGGTTAAGGTGCTGTACACACGGTAAATTCGGGTTCGATCTCGGCCGCCCAGAACTATTTAAATCTATTGGGAATATACGGACGAGCTAAATCTGTAGATCATCTGCAGTTCGTCTGGAAGGTGATGGGTTAGCGAAAGGATGGTACTGTCATTGTGATTGTCATCCCCATTGTGTTCCCATATTAATTGGGTGGCACCGTCACGGCTGTCCAAACAGTTACCTTACATTTTCGAGTAGGTCGTAAGGTTTGGATAGCTAAGAAAATTCTCGAAAGAAAAATCGCATTTCCTATCTTCTTTTCATGCAAACCCAATAGCAAACTCAGTAAATTTTACTCAGAGTTACCACAGTAGAGTTAAACAAGAAAGATCAATCATGCTTAAAGCATTGATTATGAAATACTTTCCAACTTCAATGCAATTTTATTTAAACATGTCTAAAATGCAATGCATTCCTCGGTAATATTTTAAAACTTATCACAATACTACATTAATTTATTATATTTGAAAACTTAAACCTTCATCGAAAAAAATGAACTTCATTCAAATGACGGCATTGAAATATAAATTGCCTGGTTTAAGCATCTCTAAAATGTGATACATTCCTCGGTAATAATTTTAGAATTATCATAATACTACGGTAATTTATTATATTTAAAAACTTCATCCAAAACAACTGAAAGTCATTCAAATGGCGTCACAGATAAAATAACACGCCTGGCTCTTTCTATAAAAGCAGCATTTCATTCATAAATAATTTCCCATTCATGTCATTCATCACAATACTATAATAATTTATTTTATTTAAAAATTAAGACTATGGAGCTACAAGTAATTAAACTCTATGCGTAAAACTTCATCGAAAAATATCGTCCTTCTCTTTTTTTAAATCAATGAATATTTCATTCATATCAGCTATGCAGACTCCATGAACTAAATGATTTTGTGTTAAAGAAATACAGCAATTCTAATACAACTCATTCTACATATTTTGCTGTTTGCATTTTACATAGGGGAAAAATAGTCTTCGTTGTAGAAATAATCAAATTTGGATGAGCATGTAAACTCAAATATATTGTCATTGCGTTGTTTCACTATGTAGATGCACAGAATTTAGGCAAAAATAAAGTGGTTTTACGACGGATACAACACTCAATATGAATTAAAAAGAACTTTAAAATTCACGATTTTGAGACAAGATGGATGCCATATATAATTTTGAAGTGAGTCACGTGATCTTTTTATATCATGATCACGTGATCGCTTCATATAAGAGGTGTTATTATTATTTTAATTTTTATTTAAAAAACTAATGAATATATTTCACTGAATTTTTTTTATATATTTTATGAAACAATTTGAATATTACGCAAAATTTTCGAAGCAATTTGTGAATTTTAAATCCGCTTAAAAAATGTTTGAAAAATTAGGTCCCATAGGGCTCAATGTATTTCATTTTTTCAACCCGGGTTCAATCCAAAACTAATTGGGTGATATTATTCATTTATATTCCCATAAGTCCTACAGACCGTCTGAACAACATACTAAAATTTCATTTTGATTAAGTCATTTTTACGGCAGTTATCGTGCTAACGGACAGACAGACAGACAGACAAAATGAATGAGCAAAGTCATAAACACTTTTCAACTTTGTTTTAAAGTGTTAAAAAACGTCCCCTTCTCTTAACATTGGTGGTGTGAAGCAGCTATTTTATCAGTTTTATGATGAATTCATCAGAATTTAAAGTTTTTAGGAAGTTAGAAACTATCAAATCGCGAAACTTCGCTAAGAGAAATTCGGAACCTAAGTGAAATATGTGGAATAAATTTCGGAAATAAACATTTCGGAAATTATGAAATAAATATTTTAGAAATTAAAGTGCTAGCTTAATGCCAGAATTTTACGCTGGGCAGTATTTGGAATTTCGCCCCTTGTTACTTCCTCGAAAATGCATCTATCATAGTTAATAAGTATTTATTATTGTTACTTACTGCTTTGCTATTATTACATTTCGGTTGTCTGTAATTTGTTTATAGTGTAAAATTTTAGTAAATAAGGCTTGCCTGTGTTTAGGGTACACATACACATCTTATAAAACCCAGTGGAACATTTTATCCCTGATATTAATATTTAATTTCTACATTATTATTTTTTGTATTAAATAGGAGATATTCACACTTTTCTGAAATTCAAACTTTCACACTTTTCTGAAATAGTTTTAGCTCTAAAATAAGCAGAATTTTACAGCTTAAAAAGGAGCAATGATTCCCGTTTAAGCAAATGAGTGGATTTCATTTAAAATGACAAATTGGTTTTCCAAAGGGCAGCTAAATGAAAATCCACTCATAAGTGAAATTCGTGAATTGGTCAAGAATGTTTTGTACCATCAAAATACGGCTATAGTTACGGCCACAAATGAGATTTTGCGCAAATTTGATTAACTTTTGTGTTTCAGAGTACACTTAAGTACCACTAATGAATCAAAATGAGTCTTTTGCCCTGAATTTGATGTGGTACCAATATATAGTGATCAATAACAAAAAAGCTCGATTGTTTATTTTGATGAACTAAGTAAGTTCTTAAGAATGATATTCATCATTTCACTCTCATTCAAAAATAACGTATTATCATTTACTTGTAACTAAAATCCCTTGGATGTACATCTTTAAATGGTGGTAATTGTTGCAAGTCTTGTATTATTTATATGTTTGTCTCACATTTATTACAATAAGTAGAAATCATCTATATTCCAAAAAACACCAAAAAATAATGAATCAGTTTTACATTCAATTTATAAAATATATTTACACATCCTTGCCAACAAACATGAGACTTGAGAGAACATGAGAGAAACAGCCTGAACTGTGTTCGTTCAACATCTCAACTGTGTTCGTTCTAGTACTAAACGCATTGAATCCATTGTACTTTCTTTCAGTTTTACATATTCCTTTACCGTACTTATGTCAGTATCAAAATGCTACAACTATTATGGAATAAATACTATTTCACAAAGCTCCTGAGGGTTTTCTACTCATTTAATTATGATTTATGTTTCAAATGGCTTGATATCATTTGTCCTTCCATTAAATTCGCATCTCATACGTTCTTTTTTGCTTACCGCACCACTTCTGCTCGGCTAACTGGAAGAGATTGTTAAAAATTGGTCGTATCAAAAGACATCCTTTCTCTCTTTCTCCATTTCTGCCGGTTTCTGTTCCATAGTTCCATTATTTAATGCAGTGTGAATTATATATAAATCCGTTGTACACTGAAAAGTTGTCACCGTAAAAACAAACATAAAACTCATTTTTGTGATTTAGGGCTGTCTTCCTCTTTATTAATAGTTTCATTGAATTAATATCGTTACGTTCAGTTGGCTCCTGATCACTGTAGTAATCATAGTTGGCTCATACTCATTACAATGCCTAAAGTTGGCTCATACTCATTGCAATACCTAAAGTTGTTTCATCGTTATTATAATGTAATACCTTAAGTTCACAATCACGGCAATGTCTTAAGTTGGTTTAAAGTCATTGCAATACCTTAAGTTCAGATTCACTACAAAGTCTTAAGTTGGTTTGAAGTCATTGTTGATTCACTCTCAAGATCAATATATATATATATATATTTTAATTTAAAGAACCAGGAAAATTCTTATTAATTGTATCCACATTTTATTTTAAAATACTTGAGCACAAAATACTTACAAAATGAGATAAAATCGGCAACATTAAATATACTCCATAACAAAAAATTGACGCACCAAGAAGGAGTTGTCCGATTGTAATGAAATTTCGTATGCAAAGACATTTTGTGCGAACATGCAAATGAATAAAATTTGGTGTCCAATGAATAAATAGTGGAAACTCCAGCGCATCGGAACTGCACATTCAGCAGGTGTATATCTGCAGGTGGGTATGGTCTAGGGTGCCATCTCCTTAGAGAGCCGGACCCCTTTGGTAGTCATTTCTGGCACACTGACAGCACAGCGGAACGTAGACAACATTCTATGACCGGTTGTGCTACCGTTCCTTTTGCCACACCCCGGGCTTACTTTTCCACAAGATAATGCCCGGCTACACACGGCACGTGTTACTATGAATTGCCTTCAAGCTTTCCCAACACTTCCTTGGCCAGCTAGGTCTCCTGATCTCTCTCCCATAGAACAAACACATTTGGGACGTTATGGGAAGGCGATTGCAACCATCTCGGAATGCTGACGATTTAGCCCGACAGTTGGAGAAAATTTGGCAAGACCTTCCGCAGGACACCATCCGCGGAACTTTATCAGTCTATGCCACGTTGGGTGACATCTTGCATCCAGGTCAGAGATAGACCAACGCCTTATTGACTTCCTCCCTTTGTATACGGCCAAACTCTAAATCATTAAATTATTTGAAATTTTAATCGTTTCTTTTTCTATGTATGTTCTTCACATCCAACAAATTTTATTACAATCGAACAACTTCTTCTTGGTGCGTCGATTTTTTTGTTATAGAGTGTATTTACCTCGTTGTAAAATGATTATTTAGAGAGTAGCGTTTATTCTACCCTTGCCCTCATCCATTAAAATGAATGAAACTCGTATGAGATTTCATGCTCAACGGAGATCACTGAATAATAAAATCAAGTCTATTTATAAATATCAAATATGCAACCACTTTTATTATTCTTACCACTTTTGTTATTCTGGATCGAATTATGATGCTTTCAGGGTTTACCTCAGTCTCTTACTACCAAGAGGCGTCCACTATAAGGCCTTATTCTTACCAAATATATTTTAAATGCGCCCCTTTCCAGTATATTTTTTTATTGTACGGGAAAGCTTGATCATCTCTCTAATTCGTCTTATGTGATCCAATGGTACAGAGCAATCAAGCCTGGATTGCATTCTGTTATACAATCTCCTATGATAGCCTAAATCCTCTAGATTTTCTATACAAAATACTTTGATTGAACACTTGTATGTTATCAACCTTCAGTATTTGTATTGTTCATGCTATCACGTCTTCTAGGGGGCTATTTATTAATATAAAATTGCCGTACCTCAGAAAGATTCTCTCAACAATGCTTATATGGGATCATATCCTCCAATAGCCAGCCAATTCCCCAGACTTTTCGTCAGTAGATCAGGTCTGGAATATGCCGGTCAGGCGGTTGAAGCTGTCATGTAACAGTAACAAACTATCCTAGCATTTCTATAATATTTAGCAAAATCTGCTACAAGGCTACATTAAATTGTTATTTGACGCCATGCCATTACGAATTGCTGCTAGAGAAGTATTTGCATTGACATGAACGTTATATTACCACTACTCTATAATAAAAATCCCATATGCAATGTAATGGACACATTTCTTTATCTTTACATACGAATTAGGTATGTTGTTGTTGAGACTCAGATCGTCTGACCTACCAGGAAGGTGTAAGGTAACCGTTTGGACGGCGGGAAAGTGCCACACAATTCAGACCGGAATCCAGTGGGCGAGGCGTCTACAGGGACCGTACCCTCCTTCCCTTACTACCAACCTCTCGAAAGGACTTACAGACCCACATATTTAACATGATCGTACTCCGCGTGAACACGGCGGCAGTTTTGGCAGCGGCGGAATCGAACCCGGGCCTACCGAGTGCAACTCCAGCGTGCTAACCACTGGGCTACCTGGGCCCTCGAATTAGTATGTGAAATATCAACGATACAACAATTTTTTCGGAATGTGTCTTTTCCATACAATCGAGTATACTTAGCTTTTCATAATTATTGATGTATATTGAATTGATAATGATTATTAAAATTCGTTGATAAGTATACAGAAGTATTAACTAATGTACGTTTTATAAAGAGCTCGTTGACATTAATTAATATTATACGTAATATCAAATTATTGAAATTAATTAAAAAATAATACTTTTATCACTGATACTCGTATTAATCATAACAGGAATATTTTTTCAAATAAATCTTTTCAAATAAATCAGATGGTAAATTAAGTCAGTTTGATTGATAACTTATTTGAGAATTTTTTTGCTTTAGTATGCTACCTTGATTTCAGAATCCACAATTTATAATTATGAAAATTGTACCAATTCATTCCATCCTACTGAAACTGCTGTAAGATTTTATTAATACATTTATTTGGAAATATAATTGAATTACCCTCAGCCCCTAAATGGCAATAAAATTGATATTAAAAATCAATAAAATTAACTGGAAATGGTTCGTAAAATTCAGGAAATTGAGGCTGCACTTCACATTTGTATCTTTTTCACCTTAAGTACGCTGCTAGACTACAGTACCATTTATAGGTTCTACCATAAATTGCTATTGCATCCGAACCCTAAAATTTACCCATAGCTGTAATAGAAAAGTATATTCCCCTCTGAGTCATCTCTTTGATGAGTCTTACGACCACCCATGAATAATTATCTTTTCCTGTCCACCCATCGGTAAGTCGATGATAGTGTGCTTGCTCAATTTCTGAGACCCCTTGGAGGTGGATTTCAAATATATTGGGCACCGCCTTTCCCTTGCGTGGCTCAAATCCAATTATGTGCAATATCTATGAGTAATCAAAGTAATTCTATAACAGTATTATATAGGAAGTATATCATTAGATGGAATGTTTAATATTTAAATGTAAATAATTTGGGGGTTTCTGGTGTTATTGGAATCTGAATTTAAACTGTCATACTCTAAAACCGTACTGAACAACAACACTGAACAATGAACTTTAACACTGACCAACCACACTGAACACTGAACTTTAACACTGAACATTGAACACTGAACTTTTAACACTGAATATTGAACACCGAACTTTAACACTGAACATTGAACACTGAACTTTAACACTGAACATTGAACACTGATCACTGAAGACAACACCGAACTTGGTATGTAAATAATCTTAAGAAAACGTTTACCATGTAGGGCCGTGTTCATTAGATTACTACATGTTTTACCCTATTTACTACAGATATAAGGTTATAATCTCGCCCCAGTTGCTGATCGCTGTTTAGGCGGGTTCTGTGAGTATATGGTTATACTATCTTGCTCGAAGAAAACTATCCATCCCTTAATCTTCATATAAGTATTCTATCGACTAAGCTAAGGGTTATTTCTGAGAGTTTCGAAAGAACATTCTAAAAAATAAACATAGGTACTAAATCAGAGAAAATTGAAAGTTGAAAAACAGTTGAAATGTTAAAGTAGAAAATGAAGGTTTAGGTAACTTGAGGAAATTGAAAGTTGGAAATTGACATTTTATGTTGTTTAACCAGGAAAGGACTAACAGTTTTGCCAATACGAAAGAATGATTCATTTGTCCTCATAATTTAAAAAATATATATAATAATGACGGCACAGAAATATAAGAGAACTATGTGGATGTGTTTGATTATACTCTTATGAAAAGAGCAAATTTTAAATTGCTCTAAAACTAATTACATGGATTTATATTATAGGATACATTTATCCGTATATAAATAATACCTGTTGTAACATTCCAGAATGCTGATTTATGAATCGTATGTACACAGTTTAACTTAGGATTAACCGTGTACTCACGATTTAACACGGCCAAATGGAATGTACATGACACGGTAATAATATATATATAATATATACATAACAGATAACACGGATTAACGACGGATGAGTAAAAACAACTTTTTATTCTTAATGCCTTATCGAATACATCAGCTCTATCCTTTGTGCTTGTCAAATCACCATAGTAAAGAAGATTAGTACCAAATAATTAATAGCAGAAATTTGTAAAGTTCTGTTACATGACAATTAAATTCATATGTACAGGATAATCGTAGACGTAAACTATTTCAACAAGAAAGAGCGGTGATAGTACATATAATGACGAACAATATTTTTAATGGAATATAGGGCCGCATTCCACTCATAATACCTAGTACCAGAAAAGAGTAAAGTTACATATCCAAGTTGATCCTTCAACAGTGAAAAACCGTGTGTTCCTGTGCATACCGTGTGTTCCTGGAGCAAGTGCTTCCAGGTTTGTTGTAGGGTGTTCCTCTCATCATACAGAGGAACATTCAGTTTATGCATGATTGGGCCGAGCACACTTTTCCACCTAGCTACGATACTTCCTAAATGCGGCATATCCCGGGCGATAGATTGGACGTAGTGGACCTGTGGATTGGCTTTCATGCTTCCCAGACCTTAATCAACTGGACTTCTTCTTCTGGGAGCACATGAAAACATTAGTGTATAATACACCTGTAGACTCCTTGGAAGACCTCGTTGCTAGAATCGTCGTTGCTGCTGAGATCAACACCACACCATGAGTTTACGAGAAGGTGCGGCAGTCCTTCATTCGCCGGTGTCGACTGTGGAACGACACCCGCGGACACCACTTTGAGCAGCTACTGTGAGTCTTTCTCTGATGCGAATGGAACTGTGAAACTCCTATATATTAGTTATGTGTCTCTTTCTTTTATTCACTATTGTATGATAAAAGTGTATTTGTAACTTTACTCTTTCTTTCATTATGAGTGGAATGCAGCACTAGGTTCCATTGCAAATATTGTTCATCTTGATGGGTACTATCACCCTTTTTTTCATTTTATTGAAATATTTTGCAATTACCCTGTTGATGTAGTTGCATATAGTATGCATTCATATGTAAGTATGTATTAGAAACATTTTTAAATTTCATAATAATTATTAAAATTTCAAAAATATCACCCCTGTTTTCTTCGTTACCGCCCAACATTAAATGTTGATCATTTTACAGTTTATTTTTACATTGCATTCTTGTTTTGAGACTTTCCCCCATATGTTACGATATTTGGAATTGCTTTCAATTTCGGAAACATATTCTATTTAAGTAGGTCCATGTTTTTAATTACTTTATCAGATGTAAAGGGTGAGCGATATTTCCTATAAGAAAACATAAAAGCGTGTTCAGTATTTCCTTATTTTCATGAATTTTCTATTAGAAATTGTATAATTTACCTCTCGCTAAATTGTCTTCTGGTCGAGATTTCTTAAACAAATTTACTTTTCACCTAATTCGCTACTGCATGTTCTGGAAAACATTACTATATTTGATTTACTCCTTGATATATCTCTGGAGAAAGTTCTAATCACCCTGTATATATATATATCGTAATTTTGAATTCCACAGGAAAGAAATATATATATATATATATAACTTACTGTCTTTGACATTCACCACACAGATCACATTAATAAATTTCCATAGGAAACCTAAGGGATCTACCTACTAACAAAATATGCCTCCCTCTCTGAATAAAATATATCATATGTGACTGCTTCCAGCTCACGAAATTATTCATCCCAATATTTATCGTGGAAAATATATCTATGTAAAAATAATAAACTCCCCTTCCTTCATTTTTTACAATAGCTCATGTGACAAGTAAAACTCATTTTGAAAGTCCCGACCCCCTTGTAATTTTTCAAAAAAAAAAAATTCCTGACACATCAACCTTAGGTTTGTGCCATGTCCAAGCTGTTGACCACCAGATGGCGCTTATGCAAGTGACTTTTTTTTAAAGGGGGGGCTCATATCACTTACTGTCTAAACTTTTTGTTGCCTTTTTTCGATGATATGCCTTTATTCTGGAGATCTCCCCCCCCCCCCCCCGGCTTCATCGATCGAAATACAGGGAATCTTCACCACCCCTAAAAAGCGTGGGTAGGGTTTCTTTCCTTTTTATGCTATTTTCAGGGGGTGGAGGGAAGTGTTCGAATTGCAAAGATGCCGATGAGATACCAGCTGTCCAAGCCAATTTAGACATTTTACTTAATTGAACGTTGATTGAAACGTCGTTATTCGATGGATCAGAAAGAAATAGGAGATTTATTAAGTAGATTTCTCTTATTAATACATCCACGTGCTTCTCAGCTTACGGTATATTTGATCTGAGCCTTAAATAAGACTCCAGGGAATTGTAGATAATGCTTAATATAAAAGGAAATGATTAGTTTCCAATAAGCGTTCAATTTTTTGCATTGCATTTTTTTTTTTTTACGTAGGAGTCATTTTTTACACTCTTCTCCCCTCATGCCCTTTTTAATTTCACCTCTGCACCCGAACACAGGTGGGGTGAAAAAGTTAATAAGTCAACGCCTGCTGCGTGCTTCAAAGTATAATTTGAAGCACCCCTCAATGCTGATGCGAGGATGATTATGTATTTTAATAAGTAAATACTTACAAAATTACATTCATATTCTGATGGAATACAGAGAAAATGATATCGCCAAGCTTTATCCGACGAGGACTCATACCTCATGTGACAAAAAATGTAGGGGGTTAGGGGGCTAACTTTTGAACATCAATCACCCTTAAGAATCGAAAATCCACACTTAATTACTAGACGAATACATTTAACATAAAATAAGACAATGACATCTGAGCCTCATTCTCTCATTTTAGATCTCTAATGTCTAGGTTTGTATTTGGCACTTCCTATAATTTATGTCTTCATTTCCATTACAAAGTATAGTGAATATAAAGGAAAGTATAAAGATAAGTTCAAAAATCCGCGTCCCGCTTCTTAACAGATTTACATTTCCTGGCATATCTGGACGCTATTTGATGTGAAATATCTTAGGGGGCAAATTAGAGTAAATCGTAAATATATCTTAGATGAAAAAAGCATGTGACGAAAGCCACAACATATTGTTACAAAAAGAAAACAGAAACCATTGTTATAATTTGAAGGTTTCAGTCGTTTTAACCTTTTCGAGAAATTCGATTACATTGATGCGGACTTTAAAAATATATCCTCCATTTGGCAACTTCTTGAAACTTCTCGAATTTTATAGACTGCTTAAGAATATTGCTGGTTAAGTATTTTTTCCAGAACTTTCTATAAAGGGTTAGTATATAAGCTCGCCATTGTTCGGTTGGGTTGATGACGTGATTCGAGTAAAAGTATCTACCGAATTCAATACAAAACCCAATGAATATTTTGTTACTTATGAATATATATACCCACTAATCTGTATTATAGAATAATACAGGGGAAAAGTGTAGAAAATTTAAATTTTAGATCTGCGACATCTGTGAAAGCCAATATGCGCACGCCAGTATTCGGTTATTGCTTGCGCCAATAGTAAGATTCGTCCAGTTAAGTAAGTACAAACATTACATCCGAACGTTTTATCGTTGATAACTTCTTCGTTGGTGGTCCGATTCAAACAAAATAAATTGCAATCTATTAATCATTCAAAACTATATAACGAAAAAACCCCAAAAGTGTAGGAAGCCAAAAAATACCCCAGGTACCTTCATCGCCACATGGAACGTACGTCAATATTTTGCCCATTCGAAATATGCGAAAGGAGTGATGTGTCACATCAATCCAGAATTTGATTGATGTGATAATCTATAATTTCGATTGATGTGATTATAATGGTTTCCATAATTTTCATACTGAAATAAAAGAAAGGAAAACACAACTTATAATTGTGTTAAATAATGTTAAACGACTAGTCATTTTCATGTTATTTTCCTAATTGAGGTTGGTTTCTCTGTTCGTTTGTTTGGGTCACATTTTGAAATCATCTTTCGACCTAATTCTATCGAGCCGATTTTCTTGAAATTTTACACACATGCGTATTTCCTGCCGTCCAAACGGTTGCTCGAGTCCTTTTGGATGAGTCGAACTGCCAGGGTCTTCAACACATGCGTATTTGCAATGACAATACATTTAATTAAATTTGAGTTGATCTCCTCCTCAAATTCTCATCCCCTCCTCAGATTCTGATCCTTTCCTCAGATTCTGATCCCCTCCTCAGATTCCGATTCCCCTCCTCCGAAATCATGCTCAGAATGGCAGGATTCCAGGTGTTGTCCCATATTCTTGTAATTAAAATCCCATTGTCCAATTGTTGATATACAGTTTTAAAGATTTTATATATATATATAGAAGTGAAGCCGCATACTGAACTCATTTTAATTATCTTTCAACAGTGGGATTATATATATATATATATATATATATATAAGGGCGACCACATATTCAACTAATTTTGTCTTACAACAATACGATTACGTAAAGTGAAGGAGATTTTTCGCTAACCATTTTCCCAAAACTGCTGATTCTATTTTTCGAAAATCCATAAAGATATAGGCGTAGGTTGTAATCGAAGTGTTATAAACGTGCAAGTGGATAGTCTGTGAAAACAGTCTCTTTAATGATGCAACCTCTCATTTTTTGGCTATTTATTTATTGATTTACGCCCCGAGACGAATGAACGTTTGAGCTTGCGCACTGGCATCTATGTATCCACAAGCATTATGTGTATGAACCACGTTAATCATTTGGCTTTCAATCGCCGAGCGACTAACATGTCTTTGGTTGGCATCGAATTCGAGGGTTTTCAATTAAAACCTAAAGAATTGATAATGCTTTATGTAAATCGGAGTTATCATGGTCGTTGGTCCTTTCTCCCTCCTCATTCTTGGGAACAATATATCTAGAAAAATCTGATGTGAGCAGCACATGACTTTCCCTGCAGACTTACATTAACGTTCTCTTTATTTTAATTAAATTTATTTCACTTTTAATTCAATTTTCGTTTTCATTCGGTAACCGGGCTTATTTTCAAAGGTGGCGTGGAGAAAGTACGAAAAACTAAAATATCTCGAGAACGGCTAATCCTAGTATAATGGGGTTGGTCTTATTCCTTTCGTCGTTAAAAATTACGTTTTAAACGAGCATTTAATGGATATATTTGAGTATACCTAGTTCTTTAGTTTAGATTTTGACGATTTTTGCGGGCCATTTTGCAAAAAAAGGCAGGTTATTTTTTTCCGAACCGTACCAAAATCTAATCAGCACCAGGATAATCCACAAGTGACTCATCTACCGAATTTTGTGAAATTCGGTCCATCAGTTTTTCAGTTACAGTGGATACCAGCTTTTGCGGGCCATTTCGCAAAAAAACGGTCGGTTCTTTTATCCCAAATCGTACCCAAAACTAATCAGCACCAGACTCGCTCACAAGTGACTTACCTACCAAATTTTTTGAATTTCGGTCCATTAGTTTTTTAGTTAGAGTGGATACAAAATCTGCACAGACAGACACACACACACAGACGTCACGTTAAAAATGGTTTTTACGTATTCTAGAGATCTTGAAAAGGTGTAGATCCGTCGAAAACTCGAGTTGCGATTTTCGACATGATTCCAATATTTTCCCTATACGTTACCATGTATTGTTGGGAAAGTAAAAAACAGAAATACGTTTCCGTGGTCGACTCACTACTGCCACGAATTAGACTGGGATAGAGGAGATCTGCGTTATACTTCTTTACCACTCATTTTAACATTCTTGCTTACATCTTATTCCGACATTTATGTCAAAGGTTTGGAAAAATCCAAATATTTTGAAAGCCTGTCAGGTCGAAATGTTTTGGATCTCAACGATTTACATTGCCCTAATATGGTTACTTTAAACACCTCGGCAGTGAATTGTGCCGATCATAAACATTTTGCTTTAGCGAAAGCTGCTGCGTATGGTTCCTTTATAAAAGGAATGATGTCATCAACGGGTGTCATTTATGCCCAGGATGTCAAACATAGAGCATCTCAATCTTCTATGGAAATGCAAAAATAAAGGGGCACTATTTCGCAAATGCCCTAATAGCCTTACCAAGTGTGCTTAGGAATGTGCCTTCAATTTTTTAAAAGGAAATGTGCCAATAACTCGTCGACACAAAAATCGGCTCGTTCAGCATAAAATGACTTTACGTCGTTTTTGTGATAAAAAAGTGCTCTTGTTTAAGGAAAGAAGACTTCCTGTCCAAAAAGGTGAAGAACTTTTATGTATGCTTATTCCTGCTTCAGCAAGCCTCTTATCATCACTCATCCATGGAACACATAAAAGTTTGCTTTAGTACCAATAGATCGTGTGCAACATTTTGAAGATGAACATCTGAGCGAGTTAAATAATCACATTTAGCATATCTTAAAACGAAAAATAGACGATGATGAAGAGGCCAAGTTATACATCCAGACTTTCAGAAATATGTCATATTTCCAAGTGTAAATTTTGTTAAACCTACTGAAAATACGTCTGAAAATAGCTTTGATATAGAAAATAATGTTCTGGAAACAGTTCCTGTGAAGCATAAAAATACTACTCAGAAGAGATTGGATTTCTTAAAACGGAACACAGTTGTCTGGACACAGAATAAAGAACTGATACTGAATGGTAAAGGGATCCCTGGCCCAGATATTGTTCAACTTATCAATTTTTTGTTGAGAAACAGAATGAAAGGTCCTGCTGCTTTTGAACAGTTTAAAGAAATGTTAGATACCAACAACTTTCCTGAACTCTTTATAAAATAATTATTACTTAGTTGATATGAACATGATATACGCTAGATCTAAACCAAGCAAAAGAAGAAGAAAATCAAATGTGTGACTAAAATTGTATAAAGAACCAATATTGAAACTTCTTATTTCTGAAGATATGAATAAAAAAATTTTCCTATTATATTTGTCTCTATTTTATTATAAAATAAATAAATTAAACTTTTCTACACTTAAAATTAGATAATTTTTTATCTAAAATATAAAAATATTTTCCTAAATATTTAGAGAGATAATTTTTTCTAAAACATATAAATTCTTTTTCTTAAACATTTACATAAATGTTAGATAATATTTTTTCCAAATGAAAAATACTTAGAAAACAACATATTCTTAAAAAACAAATAGTTTCACACCTAAAAAATAAATATGACAAAGAAAAATCTTGCATTTTAAGAAATAAAACTTTTTTATTTTTCTAAATACAAATTGTCATTTACATTTTTTTACATCTTATGTATTTATATAGTTTTTTTTCCAATGATGACCGTCTCCTGAAAAAAAATATTTAAAAAAAATTGAAAACATAACTCATTTTTTTTTGTCATTCGTTTAAAAATAACATATGTGAGATCAAAATCCTTAAGGAAAAGCAGACATATCGTCTTTCACAACTCTCTTGTCTCTCTTGTTTCTGGCTTGTTAAAAATCTTTCTCCTATTGGCTTCTCGAGTAATCTTATTTTCATTGCGTACTGAAATCAAGCTGGATCAAAACTATGTACCATACTTTTTAGGCTATTACAGTTCAGTAGCTGGGTATTTTTCAAATTCAGGGTAAAACCCCTGATTTCGCAACTTGTTTTCCCAGTTGCTGTTTCATAAGCGTAATTCTTAAGGCCACCTAAACAAAAATAAAAAATAAAAATATAATATCAGTGTATATAAGGTTGCATTTAAAAAAAAAAAGAAGCATAACATATCTGAGTTGAACGTCGAAATAGTGTCGCCGTTCAACTCATCTGTAAAATCTCCCAAAAAATTACCAAGTGAGGGATCGTTGACCCATCGGTACCATATATAATACTGTCAGTATCGTGATAGAGTACAGCACTACCTAGTTTATCCATCTCTGAAAATAATTTGATTCGAGACCAAGCGGTGGCGAAAACGGCTAAAAATATATTTGTCGTTGTATCCTGCTGCACAAAATCATCTGTACTTTCCCAATGTGTAGCAGCCACTTCGGGAGTAGGTAAGTATGCATTTTTGATCTGTGAAATACAATTTATACATTAGCTGCTTAAGTCATATAGTAAAAAAAATATTGGCACTAAAACATCAAATATACAATTGCTTTTTTATTAGTTCAATCTAATAAAATTTTGTTGAATTTCGCCAATGAATTAACATAAGTTAATCGTGGCTAATTCAAATTCATTCCCCATCTGAAAAAATAGGAAAATAAATTTAAAAAATGTACGAAGAAAGAAGAGAAAGAAAATTTACATAAGAAAAAATAACTCACCGTCCCCAGAAACCATTGAGAGCCAATTTTGCCACTTAGTGTCGTCCAGGGTTCTTAGCGATGGATGTCGGATTTAGATTAACATCTTCCCTTTCTTTACACTCCCTAATGTATTGTGAACGTTGTTCCGGGGTGATACATTCTGTAGACCTCCCACTGATTTCCTGTTTAATCTTAGGAAACAGGTCAATGTATCATCCAAACAGGCTATCAGAGGTGGTAGTAAAATGATAAACTTCATAGATCTGGAAAAAAATTAATTTTATTACTTGTTTTTTTTAAAAAAAGAGAGAAAAACAAAAAGAAAATATAGATACATTTTTGACCCGATATTCTTTGTGGACTGCAATCTTCAACTCCTCCGTAACCCAGGTACCAGTAATACCTCGTTCTCCGTCATTATGCTGACAAACGGACTGCTGTAAATTCTCAGCACAAAACCAACACAAAGGAAACATAAGTTTCCCCTTGCATCGATAAGGAAGTACTGGCAAAAAGAGTTCTCGAGGAGGCACGACTTTGCATTTCATACATCCAAAGTATTGGCTGATATCACCAAAATCTTCGGTGATAATCACAGGATCTCCAACAGGATTTGCTGACCAAAGAATGCAGAAAAAATACCCTTTGAAACTAAATACATGCATAAGTTTTGGTTTATGGTGATGAAAATAGTAGAAAATGGTATTTTGGTAAGGTAAACAAAGAGGGGAAATAACTTACTCTTGGGTATAATGATGTAAAGTCAACGTATTTGGCTGACTCGCGGTAAAACAATTTTACTGTGTTTGTTCTTCCGCCAAAAAAAAGCATCTTTGGGATCTGGACGGTCGCACAGCGTGTGGTTTTTAAGAAAATCCCCTAAATTGCTCTCTTTCGTTTCTTCCAAAAACTCGTGTTCTCATTTTTCTATTACATAGCAACCCAGGACACGGAGTTTAGATGTACCATCCTCTGTTTTCTGATGTAGCATTGCCATAGTCACATCGCTAAGAGGGTTGATAATATTTCCATCATAACAAGTAGGACAACAGTAAAAAAATCGTCCCTATTTCAGAAAAGAAAACCAATATATGTTACCAATTATAAAAAAAAATATTTGGCAAAAAATACAATGAGCATAAGTTTTTTAAAAGAATACTATAAAAATTCATAAATGATATTGATAGACGGTATTTGTTCCTTCACAATAACCGTCTACCGATATGCCTCCTATCCGCTTTCCCTTAAACCATTCAAGGCATGTTTAATTGGTACGTCTTCCGTGTTTGAAACAAAGTCCAACCATCGTATGGAATCGGTTGAGAAATTCATGTTGTTAATGTATTCCCGTACCGGAACCATCCCAATAGTATTTTCTTTTAGATGCGCTGACTTAAATGTAGCCATGCAAGCTGACGCAATGGTAATATAACTGAAAAATATAAGAATCAATGTGAAATATAAAAATAACTTAAAGGTATATAAAAAATAAATAAATAACGCTTCTTACCAAAATTGGTCCACCCCAGCAACTTCTAAAAATTGTTTTCTGAACTCCAAACAACACCTAAGGAGGATGTCCACATCGGACCTGTAAGAGTTAAAATAATATAACTTCGAATTAATCATAAAATTACACGAAAAAAAATGTAAAGCAAATACAAACCTACCGTACGCCAGTATTTCTTCCTGAAAATTAAACATGTTCCCCTCATGTTCTTCGTGCCATTTCAGGAAAACCGTGCTCGCAGTTGCTGACATTGTATCAGGACTATAAAAATAAGGATCTGGCAGAGGTCCCACATACTATTGATTTACCTTCTTATTGAATAAGTGAGAGAAATACCCCTTTTTCAACATTGACAACCCGAAACATGTTGATAATTTTGCTAAAGCCATAGGCAGAAAGTTAAATGAGTCAATAACTTTCACACCCAGTGTTTAGTGGGTTATCTCTATCACCTTCGAATCACAAAGGGTAGTTCCTTGCTGCAAGAGCCATCCTAAGATAAATTGGCCGTCGAACTTGTAATAAAAAATTACATGATACAAATTTGTAATAATACATTAAATTTATCAAGTAAAATATATATTAAAAATATAATTTACCCTTTCCTGTTGTGAGCTATAGCCTTATACCCCTTGTGTTTCGGCGTAAACAGCCACGAACAAAAGCTTTCTAACGCGTTATATCCTTTAGAGATCTCATACTATTTACTATTTGTGTACTGAGTCACTGCAAAATTTACTATATGTTCCCCCGTCTCTTGATCTGTCTCAAAATCAAAGAAAATGAGATGATCTGAGGGAACTTTAGCAGCTACAGAATGCAGGTGACAACGGTGCTCATATGCATCTGCAAAATGTTTGCAGGAAGAACAATGGACGGTTCCACAGCAATATTTTTACGCAGACAGCGGCTTCTCATGATTATTTTACAGCACTTTCTGCACTGGTACATCTATATTGAAACGGCAAGACATGAGTAACAGATACATTTATATATTTTGTTTCTATAAAAAATAGTTACTTACTGTATCGCAAAAAGAGAACTCTTGTCTTCCAAACTTTGCCTACGAAACATTTACTGGAACAGCACAAACGGTCACAATCTATACATCTTTTAGATTCACCGGGTGAACTGTGTGAGCGTTGACATATGTGGCATGCAGACGGCAGTGATATTTACTCATGTGATCATAGGGTTTCTCACATTTTCGTAATAAAAATTACTTCCTTATAAAAACCTTTTAAACTTTTGATTACGTCGTAATGACTGTTGTGCAATCACAAGTTGACCCTACGAGTTCTTCTATCCCTTCCTCTGTATGATACCTGAAATAATTTTTTGTATCATGTATAAAATAAATAAACATTTTAAACAGAGATTTATTATTTATAAATCTTTACAAATGTACTTACTTTGTTCAGATTTTCAGTCGAAATAACTACGATTTGCATGTCCAAATGGTCTTCAAACCTAGCAATTTCTGTGTAGCTGCAAGGACATAATTCAAGGCCAGCAACTTTATGCAGTGCTAGGGCTCTTTTGAGGAGAGCCGGCCGTCGGTGAATTCTCATAGCATTAATGGCTGCTCTGGCGCTTTCCAAGTAGGCTAAAACTTATACGATGGCTTTGGCACACCACAACCCTTAGCTATCTCATAGAATTGATAGTATGGACTGTTTTCGCAGACGATCCACTTGCACGTTTATAACTCATCGATTACGATCTGCGCCTATATCTTTACAGATCGTGATTATATCCGCAATGAATCCGGCGTCAAATCGAATTTCATCTTTCGATTGACGTACTTTCATCACGTTGGACAACACTTTTTCAACCGTCAGTAAGGAAACAGGCATTAAATGGGTCGAAATGAGTTTATCCAGTCCATCCTCTCGAATGCAAATGTATCAAATCCGTGGGGTTAGAATCTTGAGTGCTGTGAATCAACAACTGCTGCACAGAATCTGTTGTGGCCACTAAAGAATTATCACACATGTTTTATGGTAAGAGCTCAGGATTTACACAAGTACGGAACGCCGCCGTGATTTTGGGACGCCCTGTATATATATATATATATATATATATAATTAAAATTTACACACCTCAAATCCACCGGCCGTCCAAACGGTTGCTCGAGTCCTTTGGATGAGTCGGACGGCCTGGGTCTTCAACACCTCAAATCCAGAGCCAACGTCTGAATCTCTCATAGATATTTGAGAGTCGTCAAATAGAACCTATAAAAATAATTCATATCAAAATAGTAAAATAGCAAAGCAAAGACACAAAATCTTCAAATACAATATAATAAGCGATTACGACTACATTATAATGACTACGTTACGACTACGTTACAACTACATTATTTATTATGAACAGCAATAAAACAAACGAAATTTTGCTACGATTTCATCTGTTACTCCCCTACCACTCTTCCTGCATAGTATTACTAGCTACGACGTATTCTCAATTCCAAGGATTATAAACAGGATATAAAAATGAATTTGGAAATCTAGATAAATTGAGCTATGTCTATGTAAATTTTCAGAAAACCCCAGATATCTGGAAGATACTTTTAAATGCAGGAACTTTCCAATCTCACAAAAAATCCCAAAGTTGACTATATTTCCCAATTAACTTACAATACTTCCTTAAAGAAAACAAGCATGTGTCAGTTAAGTGACTACAATTGTTTTGAGGACATTAAAAGGCCCATTTCGCAGACCAAAGAACAGTTGAGCCCTTAACAAATCCTTATTCGTATAATACCAGTATATCTTCCAAATCTGTCTCTATAATCGCCAACATTTTCGGGAGAGAACTGAACCTCGCCAATTTACCATCATGGCAATTGGTTACTCTATACCAATGGTCTTCAAACTTCCAACGCCTTCGGAACCCTAAGCTTAAAAAAAATTTTTTTTTGAACCCTAGTACAAAAAACATGCCCCGTAAGCATAGTGACGTAACAGAAATTCTCGGTGCCCCCTCTCCCTCCACAAAAAAGTTTTGAGGCTACATTTACAAAAATTAACTACCGAAGACTGCAAATTAATTTTAACCATTATAATTATAAAACCAAATACTGAATACAAAAATAAATTATTAAAAACATGTTATTCAGATTTTTTATTGAATACAACTGAGGTGAATTTGCTGGCTCTAAAAAGCCGCCACTGCAGTGAAACATACAAGCATATATGTAGGCATAAATGCAAGAAAATACAAAATTCGGAATATATCTAGTTCAGAAGTCATACTCGATGTAACTAAATTTAATGAGTTGAATGCGCTTGCTTCTTGCTACACAACTTTTGAAAATCAGGCTTAATTGTTGTTATTTGCAAACGCATTTCAAATTCTGCATCTAATTTGTTCCTGTATTTAGTTTTAGTGCTGACATAACTAAAAGAAGATCGTTTTCAAAGATAGGTAGTAACAAAGGGCATAAGAATTTTTACTGCTCCATCAGACACTTCTGGGTATTCTTTGTAAACTTTCAGCCAAAAACCCAATAGTTCTTGTTCAAATTGCATTTTTAAAGTCGAATCCATGGATATATCAATCAGTTGTTCTCTTTCCATCGGCGGTAGATCAGCATCTTCGACTTCTAGAAATGGATTTTGAACCCAGTTATATGACTGTTTGGGAGTCGGAAAATATTCTCTGTAATTTTCCTGCAAATTCGATAAATATTCGATAATGAACTTTTGGACAGTTTCATTAAGACTAAGCTCGTTTGAAACCAAAAAATCGTTTAGCTTTTCAAAACATGCCCGTCATTTCTCTTTACATAATTTTTCCAATGATCAAGCTTTAAAATCATTGCCTCAATTTTGCTGTAAACTTCGAAAATATGTGTTTTTGCTTCTTGGAGTGAAATATTAATTTCATTTAAACGGGAATAAATATCGGCAAGATACGCCATACTTTGCATCCAATTTTCATCGTTCAACTTATTTGCGTATTCATGTTTCTGTTCAGATAAAAAAAAAATCTTATCTCATCCTTCAATTCATAAAATCGACTTAAAATTTTCCACGGAATAACCAACGAACCTACGTGTGTAAAAGCAATGTTTTATGTAAACTGGATAATTCTTCGCAAAGTAGTGTAAATAACCGGGAATTTAATTCCCTTGATTTGAAGAAATTGACAATTTTAACTACATTATCGAGTAGTATTTTCAATTCATTTGGCATTCGTTTGACAGCAAGAGAATGGCGATGCAGATAACAATGGGAATGTTGTATGTCAGGGGCTATGGCCTTTATTCGCGATATTGCACCCTTATTTGCACCGAGAAAGGACTTTGTTCCAGTCCAAGTAAATCCAAAGTTTAAGTAGGAGTCGTCATATTTTCGCTTCTTACGAATATTTTCGTTCGAAGAAATTTATTTATCAGCGCCATGTAGTCCACCTGTAGTTTTATGTGGTACAGAAGTGGGAATTCCGGATGTTGAAGGCAGAGAAATGGGTTGGTTTGTCGAACAACTTTCGTTTTCCGTCACTGCAGTATTTTTTATTTTTACTTTTCCAGTTTTTAACCAAGTATCCATTATTCCTTTTGCAGGAGCAAAAATTACTACAAAATAATAAAATAAAACAAAAGAATTAATTTCAAATTGATATTACATTAACAACGTTTGTTGTTATTAAAATTTATCAGCTAAATCTAGTGAAAACGGCCGATTTTGACAACTATATTATTTCGCATCTACTCAAATATACATACCTTTTAGTTGAGAATGATGTATTTATTCACTGCAAAACTCTGACACCTTCTAACGGTAAGTAAGAATGTTTAAGGAAGTGCAGAATGAGACGACTGAGACCCGATACGAAAAGCAATGCAAAACAAAGAAAGGACGAACAGCAAAATACACGTGTATCAAGAAGCATCAACAATCGACAAAGAAGCCCGAGTGGGGTGTTGCCAGTGCAGCAAGTTAATATACTTCCGGTAGCGCCGTAGCGCCACCACGGGGATCGAAGAAGGTTCAGAAAGACACTGTGATAACTCAACTCAAAGAACTTATTCTCAATCGAATCGTCCATAATTTTGTAAACGGAAAAATTGTCCCGGCTGAAAACTTTGAGCAGCAAGAGGAGAATATATTACTAACTTTACTAGTAATTGGAAGAAAGAGAGGGAATCAGTATCTCTACAGCACAGTATAGATATTTTAAATTGTGCATGCAATTTATGAATTTCAGTTTAAAAAAAAAAATAATAATTATCGAAATGTTTGAATAACAAAAAATTTAATAAAAGTGTTATAAAGTCTAATAACATAACAAAAATCTAAAATTTTATTAAAAAAGTCGCGGAACCCCTGAAAACGTTTAGCGGAACCTAGTTTGAATATCACTGCTCTATACTTACTAACTGTAAATTAGGTTACTGTAATCTAGGTGTGCTTGTAACTAAGTGTACTTGTACTAGGTGTACTCTTGGTTACTGTAAACTATGTAATATCGGTTACTTACACATATTGCTTTTCAGGAATAGAGTATTATAACCGGGAAAAGTATCAGGCAATTATGATAAAGTATTTACGGAAAAATATTGTAAAGAGGTAGAATATTTTACTCTCTGATTTTGATATGATATTCCTGAGATTGACACTAATGAACAGTGTTTACGCCTCCCCCCCCCCCCCACACACACACACTCCCACCTCTACCTTTCACTCACTCAGTCGCAATATGAACAACGTAAGTAAATCTGCTCTAGATCAAGAACTAACCGACAAATTTTCTTAAAATTTCACAGTTATCTGTACGGCAATTTTTATCGTCGCATTCCGATTTTAGTGCAAATCGATATAGAGCTAGTTTTATTTTTTCTTTCAAAATATTCCACAAAACACTATATAAGAAACAATAATAAATATATTCAAATGTATGAGTTAAATGTTTGTTTAACATCATGTTTTTATTTTCTCATACAATTTTATAGATAACGTATCGTTTTCTCGAAATTTTTCGAATTCGAAGTTTTGAAGGTTAAGCGCTTTTAAAGACCTCCTGAATTCATTTCGAAAACTTTGGAAAGTGTCTATTTGCGTATGCGTATGCATCATACATGTGCATGTATCATAACTGCATGTTTTTACTGCTTCGTTAAATATAATTAGAAGTTGGTTCATAGTTCACACCTACAAATATTTCATATTTTGTCGGCATAAATATATGTAAAAGTGAATATTTCTTAATTCGCTTCATATATTTCAGTGAAACTTATTTCAGATACTGGACCTAGCGAGTTGTTTCTGACTGAAATTTTAGATTCTTACTTCCGTTCATTGATAAGATGGGCTTAAATAACGCTCTGCATCGTTCCTGGTTTCCAATTTAATATTTTTGTCAAAAAAAAAAAAATTCTATTTTCCTTACTTGTGCTCACTAATTTTCTGAATCATGCTGATAATTAATACTGGCATAAAAACCGTAATCCACGAGCGGAGATGGAAGATCAATTGAGCACTTTTTTGCTTTTTCTGCAACGCCATGTTATAAGGAGTCGTTTCACTGTAATTATGAGCGTTTAGAAATTTGTTAAAAATGGGTGGGGATTCAATAATACCCTTTCATCGTTACTGGGTTTAAAGTAAACATTTCTGCCAGAAAAAAAATTCTAAAATCCTTGTATTAGTGAATTTTGTGCTCATTGATCATTTAACAACTTGAACAGTGCAGACGAACGGTAATGACCCCAAAGCCAAGAATCACGAACGGTGATAACCTAACCATTTTCCTGAAGGATGATTTTAAAAATTTGTAAGATGGTTAGAATATGGTTAGATATTTAGTTTAGGCTAACGCTTATTTCTCATGTTGTAAAAAATATTTCTGACGTAGTCGGTCTCGAACTATGGATCTTTGTTCTTGCCAGCCGACGCTTTCCCAATTGATCTACTTGGACAAAATTGTAATTTTTTTTCGTCGAACTGGACTCCTTCCTCTAATGTAAGATTGATGTGTATTTCGACAAGCGGGCTGAAAACCTCCTGCCATTTTTACCGCAGGTTAATAATGACACTATTTTTATCCAGGTTAGAAATGGCACTATTTTTATCCAAGTTAGTATCCAGTGTGCAGTTGGCTTCCCTATTCTGATATCAGTGTTTAATATGCTAGAGTCAATTGAATCCATACTATAGTCGTTTTAGTCGCTTTTGTTCGAATAATATTGTACAGAATCTTGATGTCTTTACTGGGGTTAGAACCGCGGCTCTTCGTACTGGCCAGCAAATGCTTTCCCAGTTAAGCTAGTGAGACAGAATTGCGAGCTCTTATCCTCAACGTGAACTCTGTATTTTGAGTAAAACTAACGTTATTCATATTTTTGGAATCGTCCTCGTATCGCAAAACTGTATTCATTAATTTAAAGGATACAACGTAATAATATGAAACCAAATTTGAATAAGAACCTTAGACCTAAAAGTAGACTATTTTACTTTCAAACTGTTCCCTTACTCCAAAAAGTCACAACCCACATAATTGCATATTGAGGATAAGGGGGCAGCATATGGGATAAAGTTCTGTCCTCCCTCAGTGTGGGGGTGCTGATGGATAGATCCAAGGAATCAAGGGAGGGGGGGGGGGGGGTAGATCTTCTACAGGGGCGGTGGGGATTAATCAAGAAGAAAAGGTTCTCCACCCCGCGGTTAGGAGGGAGGGCTACTAAACATTTTCTTATACCAGAGGGGTGGGAAGAAAGTGCTTAGTTCTAAAGATGAGATATTGCTAAAGTTGAGAAGTTATGAAGAAATCCCCCCCCCTTCTGTTCTGGGAGAGTTTAGGGAGTTAATCCGAACTGCCCATTCCCTCAAATATTCTTGATATTTTGCAGAGTTCACTTGCTCAGCAGTCTGAAGGAGATGTTGAAGATGACAGGTGATGGGAAAGTGGCCGTAAGTGGCTTTAATAGAGTAAAAGAGCCTGTAATGTTTCAGCCGGGTTAAAGATGAATGCTACTTAAGTTTTTGATGTGAATAGCATCTATGGTTGGGATACTCCAACTGAAATCGGAGAGATAAGAAAAATGTAAACACTTTTGACGCTTCTATATCCGTGCATAATGATACATATAAATGCAAACCCGTTTTACTTGATTTTTTCCATATAGGGTACAGTTTATGAATATATATAAAAACATTTCAGTGTTTTAATATTTTGAACCTTTTTTTTCCCAAAAATCTAAGCAATTTTCCCCTCCACTTTGCTCACATTCACTCGAAATACATTCTTTGTTATCAATTCTAAAAGATAGATATAACCAGTAAGTGACAAAAATATCCGATAGGTAATTCATTTTCTATATCGGTAATTTGTTTTGCATTTGAAAGTCCTATAAGGTATATAATGGGACTGTGGATCGGGTTCCTAGTTTCTGAATTCGATATTTTAATATTTTGAACTACTTTGAGAATTTCAAAGGAAGACAAGCCACCCACAAAGAAAGATGTTATGTACGCAAAGCTATTTCGTCACCATCGACCTGGAGGCAACACCGCCGATTTCTTTTTCGGTGCTAAGATTTAACGATAAGCGGATTAATCGGTCGTTTAGGGCCTACACAATAGGTATATCTTCCTTTCGACCCAGACTGTCCGATTTACTACAAGGTGTAAGGACTGTTTGGACAGCCGAGACAGTGTCACCCAATTCATATTGGAACCCAGTGGGGTAACATCCACAGGGACTGAACCGTATTTCTCCTACCACTAACCTCTTGGAAGGACTTTCGAACCCACAGGAGATATTTTGGGCAGCACGTGGTATCGAACTCTTGTTCTCCGAGTTCTTTAACCACTGGGCTATCCCGCCTCTTACATTAGAGGTCTTTTTTTTTTTTATCAAAGATATGTCAGGATGAACATATTTAATTTCAAAAAGTTTTTAAATTACTTTTAATAGAAAGCATAAAATTACTGTGCTTATATCAGCTATGTAAAGAAAAATGTTAAAAAATATACCAACTTTTATCATAATTGTTTGTACAAAAATTCAAACATACGGGGTATTATCACATTTGAATACAAATTATTTCAGACTTAACCGGGCGGATACTCAACGATCTGCAGACAAAGGCAGCCTCGGGTTTTATATCTGTAAATTTCTTCGAGCTCAGACTGAGTTTACGCAATGATTTTGTCAGGTCTCGACCAGTGAAAGCCTGAAATTTCTGCTCGTGCAGACTTCTACCCTACACTTAAGAGAAGGCCACCAATTTTTAAATACTTTATTCTATTTGACATTATTAAAACTGTAAATTTGAAATTTCGAATTAATACTTTGTAGTGTGTATATTTCCGAAAAAATAAAATTTAAATTAAGAAAGCAGCTAAAACAATTTCTATTTACCCCAAGGCAATGATAAAATTTAATAATTTGGTATTATCATTCTGTATTTTAACTCCCTTTATACACTAAAATTTACAGAGAAAGTATTGTAACGGAGGTTGAAATTCGAGTTTTCGACAGAAAAGCAAGTTTTAAGACAAACGTTAAATTCAACATTAAAAACATTATGCCGTACATCTTATGCATAATTTTTTTCACTGTGAAATATGTAAATTCATGGCATTATAGGGTCATGTGCTATCCCTACATCAAACTTTTTATTTTAATATTCACAGTGGGTGAATTTCAAATCGTTGTTTGCATTAGGTCACTAAACCGTTCTATAAAGAGACCATAAAAACAAGAAAGCTGAATTTTAATCTTCAACAGAACTAGTAAATTTTGTTTTTATTTGCGACCACACATGAAGAAATGAATCAGGCAAGTACCTCTTTGAAACCTGATTAAAAATGGGATAATAATATCCAAGATTTCTTTGAACTTTACCGACACTGAACACCACCACATACGGCCGCTCACATCCAAGCGATTGTAAGTAGCTGGTTGGTTCTAAAGACATTTAGGAGCGACAGTTCTCCATAGAATTTTTTTTCCTTACTTTTTCATTAAGCAACAATAATAAGATAAATTCAGGATTTTCAAGATCCATAACAATATGTGGTTTTCTGTTTAGTTATTTGAATTTTCTCTTATTGTCATAATCTATTTGATCACCGGTTTTACCTCACAAATTGGGCTTAAAGGATCTCACGAATTTTAAAAATGTATTTTCTCTAGAAAAAATATGGATATTTAAATAGTGCATTGTAGACAGTTAAATCAATATTGAAAGTCTTGATGAATGCAGAAGGACTTGAAATAGATTTTTAAATAAAACTTTGAAAGTAATTCAAATTTCTTTTTAATGCTATAAACTTATTTAAAAACTTCCAAAGTTTTACGTAATAATAGCCTGATATAAAAATTTTAATATTATTTTCAATAAACTTCGTTTTTAGTCTTCTTAAAATGCACCGTATATGCATGTGAAAACGTATTGCATCAAGGTAGAGAAACCAAAATTAAATTTCCGACGGATTTAAAGGTTTTCTTTATTTATTTCAACCCAAACCGCCCGATCTGATCAAAGATGTTAGGTATATGTACGATCGGCCGGAACAATGCCGGAGAAGCTAATTTTGTGAAGCGATAATACATTATTATTTTCGGCTTTTCTTTAATGAATTAAATAACACATTTTGTTCGATTTTTTTGGAGCAATATATTATAATTTGCGCATATTTTAATCAGGAGCAACGACAGGTATATCTACTAATATTTCAATAAAGACAAATTTCCTTAATTGATATTCAAAAATGGAATCTGTATCCATGATAACCATTCGGGACTCAAACACACAATTCTATTCTTAAATATGCTAATTTTAATAGGGGTATAATGATTCATTTACTAAAATACCTCTTCTTTCTCTCGACCCCGAAAATCCATCCTACCCTAAGTTGTAAGGCAATTGTTTGGGCGGCTTGGATAGTAATACCACTTAATTTAGATCGGATCCCAGTGGTAGCGACATCCACAGAGCCCGTACCTCCCTTTCTTTACCACCAACCTCTCGGAAGGACTTTCAGACACACATATTTAAGATGCCCTTACTCCGCGTGAGCTCGCCTCAAAAGATCTCTTCTTCTTCAACCCAAACCATCCGACCTACCCGAAGGTTGAGTGTTGAGAACCCAGACCACACGACCAACCCGAAGGTAGCAAGATATGTGGCCGAGAACTTTGTTTTTTTTATTCAAGAGATTACAGTACATAAATTAAAATGAATCACATCACAAGAAGTTACATCAAGAAAAGAAGATAATGGCAGCGACAATACATAAAAGGAATGACAAACAAATAAGACAAACATAAGGAAATTGTAAAGAGGGGAAAACCCCGAAGGGAAAAAAAACCCTGGCACAAAATACAACAAATTACAGAAAATAAGAAAATGGTCAAGGTTGGAAAACAATAAGGGTTAGGATATAGTTAATATACCAAATTTAAAATGTGATATTTATCAAAATTTACTGATGTCAAATTTTACTAAACATAAAACAGGGTTGAAATTAAGTGCATAAAAAACAAAGTTACAGAGATTTACACGAGAAATCCTTGAGTGCAAAATTAACAAAATTAAATAAATAAATAATTACCTACCCGAAGGTGTAAGGTATCTGTTTAGACGGCTGGGAGTGCCACCAAATTTAAACCAGAATCCAGAGGTGGAAATATCCACAGGGATAGTACCCTCCTTCCTTTACCACCGATCTTTCGGAAAGACTTTCAGACCCACATATTTTTCCGTGTCCGTTCTCCGCGTGAACACGTGGACAGTTTGGGCAGAGGCGGAACGTGAACTCGGGTTTCCCGAGTGTAATCTCCGTGCATTAACCACTGGGGTGTCTGTCCCATTCTAGCATTCTAGAAACATTTTAAAACATTTTGAGCCATGGAATCAGCGTGGTAGCAAGAGTAATGAGAGCGTGTGGCTCGCACTAGGCACCGTATCGATTTCGTGGATCCGCGTTGCTTTTATTCATACGGTATACAGGAAAAGAGGGGCAATCAAACTTTAATTCACACCAGGCACTAAGTAGGGTTGCTGCGATGCTGTCTAGAATTTAAAAATTAAAATGGTGGGTCACCGAGAAGGCTTATTTAAACCACTTTTGAAAAAATACTTGTAATAATGCAAATCCATAGATATATTTACTTTCTCATGCGATGTAATATAGCATAGAGAAAGTGTTGTTTTCACGAAAATTTTCGAATTCGAGATTTTGATGCCAATATATTAAAACATATATCAGACCTCCTGAATACGTTTTGACTATTTTTAAGTGATGTTCGTCTGTCCGCCTGTATGTCTGTGGGAGAGTGGCCACAAATATTAAGGGATGTTCACGTGACTTTATATCCGGCTTTATAATTAAAAAATCAAGAACTAGATAGATTTTGTTTTTAAACTTCGAATTTTATTCGAAATTTTATATTGTTTTAATATGGCAGCGTAAGACAAAATTTGACATAATCATACATAAAAGGGTTTATTTATGGCTCAGCGATCACAAGACTCAATAGTTTGAATTATTGTTGTGAAAAATAGCCTCGATACAAATTTTTGTTCGTGACGTCTTTGGCTCCTAGGAGGGGCAACTTAATCCCCGGTGGTACAGTGTCAAGTATGGTTTCAATCGAAATATTTTTTCGAGCCCTTCAAAGTGAAGAGTAACACGATATAAATGTAATCATTTAAACCCGTAATACCAATTTTTCAAAATGTTTCTTGCAAAATTAGAAAATAGAAATAAATAAATAAAAACAAGTTACTATAAAATGGATTTTGGTATGAGAAAACCGAGTTAAGCCACACTCAGTTAATTTTATTTTGATTTAAAAAAACAATTTAGCATTTGTACTTGAAAAGAACATAACGTTTCAGAATAGCCCCGGTGTAAGAAGTGACAGTTCAAAATGTAAAAATATTTAAATCATGTTAAGATTTAAAATACTTTTCAAGAGGAGTGTATAGCGTCTCTACGTGAACTTATTTCAAGGAAGCACAAAAGATGAAAAAGGTTGCAGTTTCGTTATTTACGTTCTACTGTAGGTGGTTTCTGTTTTCCTTTCCTTTGGGATTTTATGTTGTCTGAGGTTGAAGTTCAGTGAAAGGTGTGGCGCAAGATATTTGCACAGACATAGTAAAAATAAGTTATAAGAATATGGCTCTTATTCTTGGCGTTCTCGGGAAAGACTAGCGAATGCTTTGAAACATTTGCTAGCATGGTAGGCATTGTGAAGCTTTTATCAATATTTTTATAAAATGTTATTTAAAACTTTTGAACTAAGAAAATTTTAACTTTTCACCATTTTCAGCAAAGTAGGCAGCTAGCAATATCTATCTGAATAGTAACTGGAATCAAAATGGAAGGACATTTTTCTTTGTATTCTAGGAAGGACATGTAGATATAAATCCCATCTCTATCTCCCTTTGACACACAAACACATTAAAAATAATATAATATTACTGCAGACTTCCCTCTTACATACAGGAGAGACTGGGGTATAATTGACCTAGAGGCACAGTGGACCTCTTACATTTTTCTTACCTCTTTTCATAATGCTTCATATTTTGGTACATATATGACAACACAGTTTTAAAATGTTATATCCCAAAATCATGTTCTCAACTCATGATTCAGCCATTTTACAGTTATTGGTGTTTCGTAGCTGGTGAAAGCAAATATTTTCACATGTACAGATTTCCTTTTCTTCATTTAAGAAATAAAACGTAAAAAAGGGGGTCTCAGTACAATATAAATATTAGGTATTTTTCTTTTTATATTATATCTGACTATCTATATAAATAAAAATGAAAATCTGTCTGTCTGTCTGTCTGTCTGTCTGTCTGTCTGTCTGTCTGTCTGTTTGTCACACCATCACGGGAGAACGGCTGAACCGAATTTGATGAAAATTTGTGGGTAGCCCAGAAATAGCCCCACTTAAAATTATATTCGTGTTTTGAGTTTCTACGACCAGTGGTTCTCGAGATATTAGTAAAAAACGAAATTTTCGTTTGTCTCATCATCACGGAAAAACGGCTGAACCGAATTTAATGAAATTTGGTGAATAGCCTTGAAATATCCCCCCATAAATTTTGTCCAAGTTTCGAGTTTCTAAGACCTGGGGTTGTCGAGATATTAATGAAAAACGGAACTTTTTCCTAGGAGTTCTACTCCCTAACTCCGTGGTTTATCCAAACGAAAAGCTTGAAAATCGTTTGAAAGTGAATTAAAATTTAATCTCTGAGTTTGATGGGAGATTTTTTGCGTTAATTAGTCACTTTCTGAAAACATGAATTGTTTGAAACATGATTTAAAGGGGAAATCCATCTCCATGGTTCATGGTTTATTTAAAACACGCTTTTACGGAACAATGAGAAGTATAGAGAAATCAAAATCGTTATTTAATTTCGCAGTTTATGTTATAAGACATGACATATTTAACATGTTATAAGATTCTATCTTATATCATGTTACTCAGAAACGCAATTAAATTAAATCTGTCTGTTAATTTTAATAATTATTTTTTCGATTTGAATAATAAATAAATGGATATAAAAACATATTTTAGAAAAGAACGATTTGATTTTTCTTATAGCATTTTTGACTGGATAATATCAATTACGGTCTTCAGGTTTAAAAATTATTATTATTTATATTTTTGGGGATTATTGATTCAAGGATTATTGATATTTTCAAGTTATTATGCAATTATTTTATTATGACAAAAATTGTTTAAACTCATATATTGTATGTTGTACGAATCTTCTACAAATACACGTGTATATCTTTTAATCTACGAGAATATAAGTAGTACAGGTATATTGACATATGTTTTGATATATATTGGCATATATTGGAATCAATTACGACCTTCTGGTATAAAGAGTACGGATATTATTGATGTTTTCAATTTATTACGTCATCTCTTTTATTTTGGCAAATATTTTTGAGACGCATATTGTAATACGGGTAATCTTCTACTAACACATTGGCATATTTTCTAATCTGCGACAATATAATTAGTACGGGGTTGCATATATTCATTCAATTCCTATTTTTTCTTCTGTAAATTTGCTTACAAAAGGGGGCAGGATGTTTTATTCTTCAGATCTGATCGTGAAGATAATTTTGCATAGTGAGAACATATATTCTTAAACTTCTCTTCAGGAGCAATAAATTTAATATTTTAACAGAATTTGCACATGATTGCGAACTTTAAGTTTCTTTAAATTATACACTCCGTACGAATAACAGGTGTGCTGTTAGTGGTTAATAAATTTTAACATTTTAGGAGGATATATCATGTTGCTCGGCATCGCAATTAAATTAAATGTGTTTGTTAATGTTTTTATTATATTTTTTCAGTTTAAATAATAAATAAATGGATATAAAAGTATATCTTATGAATGGACGGTTTGATTTTTCTTTTAATTATATTAATTGCTGACTGCGTACATCAATTGCATTTATTTTGGCAAAGAGTTTTCAAGCTTATATCGTATTTAGCTACTAAACTCATATATTGTGTTTAGCCAATAAATTCATATAGCCGATTGTTGAAACAGAAAAAGAGTAGAGCGGGTATATCTTCTAATACAATTGTAGTGTTTTCATTTAGTATATTGAAACGGGATAAGAATGTTTCATTCAGATCTGCAAATTCAAAGCTACGAATTTGGAGGGATATCGCTAATTTGACAACTTTTCTTAAACTTTGCCAAATTGACGGAAATGTCGCCAAATTGATATAAACGACACACAAACAGCTGCCATAAACCTTCGGGTTGGTCGTGTGGCTTGGGTCTTCTACATATCAATGAAATTTTTTTTTGTTTTGTTAGAAGAGAGTACTGAAATGATGTTTGGTTAGCATTTATTTGTCAGACCAACCATCCTACTTAGTAATACATTTAGCGAATTTTTAAAATGTCACCAAATTGATAAAAATGTTTTCAAATCTATAAAAATATCTTGAAATTGATAAAATTGCGCTACATAAATGATATTAATTGTTTTTTGTTAGGGGATAGTATTGTGATGATATTTCGTCAATTTGTCGCAAAGTGGAACTATCAGTTCTACAGTTCCACTTGGCGATAAATTTGGCGATTTTTTAAAATGTCGCTAATTTGACGAAACTGTCGCCAAATGTTCCATAGAAATATAACTATTTAGACGATATTTTTTCTACCAATTTATTTGAAGCAAATGATATCATGTCGCTTAGCAAAGGATTTAAATCCAATGTGTTTATGCGGCAGACGATTTTTATTAAATCCTTTCCGATTTGAATAATGAAGATATGTATATAAAATAAATTTCATTGCCATTTCATTTTGGACTGGATAATATCAATTATACTCTTCAGGTTTAAACATTATTATTATTGATATTTTCCGGAATTATTGATTCAGGGATTATTGATATTTTTAAGTTATTACGCCATTGTTTTATTGCGGCAAAAATTGCTGACACACGCATATTGTACGTTGTACGAGTAATCTTCTAGGAATGCACGGGTGTATCTTCTAACCTACGAGAATATAAGTAGTACAGGTATATTGGCATATATTTTGACATATATTGGCATATATATTGGAATCAAGTACAGTCTTCTGGTATGAAGATTAAGGGGATTAATTATATATTCAATTTATTACGTCGTCTGTTGTATTTTACCAAAAAACATTTGTGACTCATATTGCAAAACGGGTAATCTTCTACTAATAATCGGACATTATAAGTAGTACGTGTATATCTTCCCATATAATTTTAGCACTTTAATTTTGACATATATTGGAATAAATGACTGTCTTCAGATTTAAAGATTACGGGTTTATTGGTATTTTCAATTTATACATGTAATCTACTAATACAGGTTATATTTTCTAATATTCGCGTATATAATTAGTACGGGTCCCATACAATTTTAACGCTTTTATTTTGCATATATTGATTCAATTCCATATTTTTTTTTATATTTGCTTACATAACGGGTCCAAGATGTTTTATTCTTCAGATATGTCCATGAAGATAATTTTATATAGCGAGAACAGAGATTCTTAAACTTCTTTTTAGGAGCATTATATTAAATATTTTAACAGAATATTTTGATTAAACATGTCATTTAGTATACTATAAGAATTTGGGCATGATTATGAATTTCAAGTTTCTTTATATTATATACTCCGTACGAAGAACGGGTATGCTGCTAGTCTATATAAATAAAAATGAAAATCTGTCTGTCTGTCTGTCTGTCTGTTTGTCACACCATCACGGGAGAACGGCTGAACCGAATTTGATGAAATTTTGTGGGTAGCCCAGAAATAGCCCCACTTAAAATTATATCCGTGTTTTGAGTTTCTACAAAAAGTGGTTCTCGAGATATTAGTAAAAAACGAAATTTTCGTTTGTCTCATCATCACGGAAAAACGGCTGTACCGAATTTAATGAAATTTGGTGAATAGCCTTGAAATATCCCCCCATAAATTTTGTCCAAGTTTCGAGTTTCTAAGACCTGGGGTTGTCGAGATATTAATGAAAAACGGAACTTTTTCCTAGGAGTTCTACTCCCTAACTCCGTGGTTTATCCAAACGAAAAGCTTGAAAATCGTTTGAAAGTGAATTAAAATTTAATCTCTGAGTTTGATGGGAGATTTTTTGCGTTAATTAGTCACTTTCTGAAAACATGAATTGTTTGAAACATGATTTAAAGGGGAAATCTATCTCCATGGTTCATGGTTTATTTAAAACAAGCTTTTACGGAACAATGAGAAGTATAGAGAAATCAAAATCGTTATTTAATTTCGCAGTTTATGTTATAAGTAATGACATATTTAACATGTTATAAGATTCTATCTTATATCATGTTACTCAGAAACGCAATTAAATTAAATCTGTCTGTTAATTTTAATAATTATTTTTTCGATTTGAATAATAAATAAATGGATATAAAAATATATTTTAGAAAAGAACGATTTGATTTTTCTTATAGCATTTTTGACTGGATAATATCAATTACGGTCTTCAGGTTTAAAAATTATTATTATTTATATTTTCGGGGATTATTGATTCAAGGATTATTGATATTTTCAAGTTATTATGCAATTATTTTATTATGACAAAAATTGTTTAAACTCATATATTGTATGTTGTACGAATCTTCTACAAATACACGTGTATATCTTTTAATCTACGAGAATATAAGTAGTACAGGTATATTGACATATGTTTTGATATATATTGGCATATATTGGAATCAATTACGACCTTCTGGTATAAAGAGTACGGATATTATTGATGTTTTCAATTTATTACGTCATCTCTTTTATTTTGGCAAATAATTTTGAGACGCATATTGTAATACGAGTAATCTTCTACTAACACATTGGCATATTTTCTGATCTGCGACAATATAATTAGTACGGGGTTGCATATATTCATTCAATTCCTATTTTTTCTTCTGTAAATTTGCTTACAAAAGGGGGCAGGATGTTTTATTCTTCAGATCTGATCGTGAAGATAATTTTGCATAGTGAGAACATATATTCTTAAACTTCTCTTTAGGAGCAATAAATTTAATATTTTAAAAGAATTTGCACATGATTGCGAACTTTAAGATTCTTTAAATTATACACTCCGTACGAATAACGGGTGTGCTGTTAGTGGTTAATAAATTTTAACATTTTAGGAGGATATATCATGTTGCTCGGCATCGCAATTAAATTAAATGTGTTTGTTAATGTTTTTATTATTTTTTTTCGATTTAAATAATAAATAAATGGATAAATGAATATAAAAGTATATCTTATGAATGGACGGTTTGATTTTTCTTTTAATTATATTAATTGCTGACTGCGTACATCAATTTCATTTATTTTGGCAAAGAGTTTTCAAGCTTATATCGTATTTAGCTACTAAACTCATATATTGTGTTTAGCCAATAAATTCATATAGCCGATTGTTGAAACAGAAAAAGAGTAGAGCGGGTATATCTTCTAATACAATTGTAGTGTTTTCATTTAGTATATTGAAACGGGATAAGAATGTTTCATTCAGATCTGCAAATTCAAAGCTACGAATTTGGAGCGATATCGCTAATTTGACAACTTTTCTTAAACTTTGCCAAATTGACGGAAATGTCGCCAAATTGATATAAACGACACACAAAAAGCTGCCATAAACCTTCGGGTTGGTCGTGTGGCTTGGGTCTTCTACATATCAATGAAATTTTTTTTTGTTTTGTTAGAAGAGAGTACTGAAATGATGTTTGGTTAGCATTTATCTGTCAGACCAACCATCCTACTTAGTAATACATTTAGCGAATTTTTAAAATGTCACCAAATTGATAAAAATGTTTTCAAATCTATAAAAATATCTTGAAATTGATAAAATTGCGCTACATAAATGATATTAATTGTTTTTTGTTAGGGGATAGTATTGTGATGATATTTCGTCAATTTGTCGCAAAGTGGAACTGTCAGTTCTACAGTCCCACTTGCGATAAATTTGGCGATTTTTTAAAATGTCGCTAATTTGACGAAACTGTCGCCAAATGTTCCATAGAAATATAACTATTTAGACGATACTTTTTCGACCAATTTATTTGAAGCAAATGATATCATGTCGCTTAGCAACGGATTTAAATCCAATGTGTTTATGCGGCAGACGATTTTTATTAAATCCTTTCCGATTTGAATAATGAAGATATGTATATAAAATAAATTTCATTGCCATTTTATTTTGGACTGGATAATATCAATTATACTCTTCAGGTTTAAACATTATTATTATTGATATTTTCCGGAATTATTGATTCAGGGATTATTGATATTTTTAAGTTATTACGCCATTGTTTTATTGCGGCAAAAATTGCTGACACACGCATATTGTACGTTGTACGAGTAATCTTCTAGGAATGCACGGGTATATCTTCTAACCTACGAGAATATAAGTAGTACAGGTATATTGGCATATATTTTGACATATATTGGCATATATATTGGAATCAAGTACAGTCTTCTGGTATGAAGATTAAGGGGATTAATTATATATTCAATTTATTACGTCGTCTGTTGTATTTTACCAAAAAACATTTGTGACTCATATTGCAAAACGGGTAATCTTCTACTACTAATCGGACATTATAAGTAGTGCGTGTATATCTCCCCATATAATTTTAGCACTTTAATTTTGACATATATTGGAATAAATGACTGTCTTCAGATTTAAAGATTACGGGTTTATTGGTATTTTCAATTTATACATGTAATCTACTAATACAGGTTATATTTTCTAATATTCGCGTATATAATTAGTACGGGTCCCATACAATTTTAACGCTTTTATTTTGCATATATTGATTCAATTCCATATTTTTTTTATATTTGCTTACATAAGGGGTCCAAGATGTTTTATTCTTCAGATATGTCCATGAAGATAATTTTATATAGCGAGAACAGAGATTCTTAAACTTCTTTTTAGGAGCATTATATTAAATATTTCAACAGAATATTTTGATTAAGCATGTCATTTAGTATACTATAAGAATTTGGGCATGATTATGAATTTCAAGTTTCTTTATATTATATACTCCGTACGAAGAACGGGTATGCTGCTAGTATTGAATAAATTCAAAATTCGTTTATTTTATTTGGTTTTGTTGTTGAACTGGTGTATATGGGACATAATGGACCACAACACCTGGAATACAATGGACCATGGTCTCTGTACCCCATATTCTTTTATAAATTGGACATCCGCCCTGTTTAGTAAATATTGATGAATTATTTGGTTCTAATGAATACATTTACGTATGATTTATGTCCTAGTCTACACACTTAAAGTGTCACAATACTACACACATGAAGTGCACTCAAAATTCTAAATATTGCAAATGAAAATGGAACTAATGAACTAATTAAATATAAGAAATTAAGTGTTAAAGATTTGATAACATCATGCCTTACATATGAATTTTTAAAACTGGAATTAGTCAAACAAAATATTTAAACCAGAATCAACAACTTTTAATCGTCTTAATGTTTCCACTTCCATACCTGCAAAGCAGGGCTGGCCACAAACAAGCAATTGCAACACCATAAGTGCACGAAAATTATGTGATGAAATTTTGACCATCTAAATAAATTAATCTTACTAAACGCTTTTTCACGTTAGTCAATAAGTTAAAGCAGAAAATGGTTATCAAAAAGGCCATCTGATTTATACATCAGTTCAAAACATCCTGGAAGAAGAAGTCACGCAGACAGAAGAGAAAATATTAAGAAATTAAAGAGCCGCTTCAATTAAAGCTAGAAAGAACATTTGAAAATAATCAATTACTGTGCCAATGGAAAACAAAAGCGAAACTGAAGCTCCACAACCTGATCCAAAGAAAAGAAAAGAAAAATATGTTGCAAATATATCTGAAAGTTCTAATGATTCTCACAGCAATATGTCTATTTATAGTGAAAAGAACACACTGAAAGTGAAAATATTTTATAGCATGACCCTAATATTTAGACGCAGAAATAAAGGTTGGTGATTACATCCTCGTAAAATTTCTTATAAAACATAATTTATTATATTGGTTTAGTCATTGAAAACATTTATATAAATTACTATCTCGTGGGATTAATGCTACAAAAGTCTAATTAAGATGGGTTAGTTTACCTGAAAGAGTTGATGCATATGTCATAAATAGTCAAGATATTGTAATATACTTTCCGGATCTTAGGATATCCCAAAATATAGTAGACTTTCAGAGGCACAAAATTATTTTGGTGTGTTATCCGCAAAACTTAATCTCCTGTTGTTTTATGAATTAAATACATTTCATTCACACACACACACACTTTATTGCATACTATTATTTTATGCAAATATTTCTTGAATAACTTTAAAATTAACATACATTTTCAGATTTTAAAGAGTAAAAGTTGGCACTAGTTAAATTTTAATTATTGAGAACATTGAAATGTAATAAGCTACTGAAATCTATTTTTTGTGCTTAGATATTAATAATTTTTTTAACATACAAAATAATTATTTTCATATTTCATAGATAATGTATGTGTGTGTGTGAGTGTGTTATATATCCACGCAATTTATTAAAACCATTCAAAACTTTATTGTATCCGAATACGTTTTTCCTTAAATAATAACCAAGAAAACACTGCTGGAAAAAAAATATTTTCATTAATTTTCCAAATAATAAATTCTCAAATACGTTCTTGCCATTTTTAATAGTTGTGACATCCCCCTTCCATAAATTTATCTTTTAAATCCCCTCATATCTAGTTTTACGACTTTGTTTAACATACAGAATTAATGTTTACGGGTTTTTTGACGTTTATTGGACTGAAAGATAAAATCTTAATTTCTTACGGTAAATCAATGAAATGTATACACATTGTGAATACTTAAATTTAATATTTCACGTTTTATGTTACTGGGATCTTTTAAATGTATTTTTCTTTATTTTAAAAAACTAATCTCTTTTTTAAAACAATGATTATGTTAAATCCCAGCGGACATATGTACATATAATTTATTTTGTGGGTTTATTTCATACAAATGTATGGGATATAAAACTAGTGTTCAAAGGTGTTATATGATTTATTTGAATTTAATATTTTTTTACTGAGGTAATACATCTATATCTAAAAAGTAAGATATATGTTTGTTTGTCTTTTGGGGGCGTAGCTGAAAATCTGAACGACCCACAGCTGCTACATTACTTACAATGATAGTTCAGGTCAGGTATCGTGATACTCTAAAACGAATTTCTTAATTTGAATTAGTTTTTAGTTAAGGTTATGTCGAATTTTGAGTGATTTTCGAGAAAGTTGGTTCCTTTGAAATCAAAAATAATGTCACAGATTATTCAGCTTAACACTAAAGAACATTCATTCCAACGTACTTTAAGAGGAATGCATAAGACAATAAGTTCATTCTTAAAATAAATGCATTTTTTAAATGTCTCACAAAACACGGATTTTTGGCATATTAATTTTTATACCTTCATTCCCATGCCTCTATAAGCGAATTGAAGATGTAGACGATTCTAATTAATAGTTTCCACGAGGGGTCGTATGGTGTAAACTTTGACGAAAGCCATTTAAAAATTGTATTTGATCTGTGAGGGTAACATCCAATTCATGGGGGCCGCACATTGTTTGTTGAAAGTATAATACTCGTAGTGATGGATGGCATTGTTACCGAGCGCATCCAATAGAGATAAACATGCTGTTATAATGTCTGTCTGTTGAATAAAGAAACATACAGAAATTCATAGCAGAATGGTGATGGTGTAAGGTGGTGCATGCTTATCAAAGATCTCTGTTGCTAAATGGTGTCAAAAATACACGAAAATGCACGTCCTCGTGTTGCCAATATCGTAAAGAACAAATTGCAGGCTTTTATATGAGATATCCTGAAGCACCCCTTTTAATCTACAGATATCTCCCCTTGCAATTTCCGTTCTGCTGAAAAAGACACCTAACCGATGTCGGTTCATGTCTGATGATAATATAAAGCAGACTGTAAACAGGCAAAAGACTCCTGCAACAGTTATATTGGACCTTGTTAGTTAATAGGACGATTGTCTTAACATCTACATAAATTATGTTTAAACATCTTTAATCTATCTAAACTTCTGACTCCTGACAAACACTTGTTGATTGTGCTTTATACTAGTTTAAAAAATTTAAGATCAGAACATGTTCCTTATTGTTATCAATAGTCATTATATAAGTACTCTTAGCCATACATTCAGTGACCTCATTGCTTAGGATTTTTAATGACATGTTATCGAGATATAAATTTTGTTTTTTACTCAAAGGGGGTGTATAACAAAATAAGTGAATTATTGAGTTGAAATGCAGTTTGATAATTTCAATTTATGATTCTAAGAAACCTGTTGATTTTAAGAAAGATCTAACTATAAAAAATTTCCATTTTTTTCTCAATATCAAAATTTATTGTTTTTCTAGAAATTTTATACAGTATATTTTATTACTTTTAACACGAAATATTACTTTCGCTGAAGCAACATAGTTTTATATACTTTTCGGTCACATCTTTTGTTTCGAATAGTCATCCGTTTAAACTAGTTCTCTACATAAATGAAGCAATCCGCTAAAATACTATAAAATACAATTTCAACCTATATTTGCAAGTTGGGTGCATAAACATACACATTAAAAATAATTTAAATAAGTATTTCAAATTTATATAATTCTTCAATGCATTTTATAAATCTGTTATTTATTGCCCATGTATGTGAAGCAGTTACGAACGCGATTAAATTAATCGTGGAAAAATAGGGGGATATGTTGGATATAAAATATTTCAATTAGTTTTCCCCAAAGAATAAATTCTCCGATATATTTTTTCTCTTAATGGTTGAAATCATTTTTCACGATAAATTTTTTCCCATTCCCTCTTGAGAGATTTTATGACTTCGTGTTTACAAATAAAATTAGTGCTTATTTTTTTCTCTCCATATTCGTTAGCCTTAGAAATAAAATATTAATTTCGTACAATAAATGTACCTGAAACAAAAATGTAAAATTAATTTTTCGGCTTTACATATCATTATATTTTTTTTTCCACTAAATTTCCACTTGAAGAAGTACCTGCATAAAATTTGAGACTAAAAAACTGTTATAAATGTATTTGATGTAAAATATTTGAAGTTGATTTAAATATTGTGTTCAAAAGAGAACGCAGTCCAATATATTTATAGAACGCATGGTATATTTAATATACCGGCTAACAAGAAGGGAGGGGGGGGGGGTGAATCCTCCGTTGAGGTCTTGCCCACTCTAGCAGTCCAATTTTATTATACTATTTACAAGTTATGTAATCTTAATTTCTTATATTTCTTTTGGTGCGTACTTCCAAGTATTTTCGAATTCGAGTTCTTATTTTAAAAAGCATGCTTCAAAACGTTTGAAATACATATGGAACAATCTCAGAAAGATATCCTTCTAGTATGAATACTATGTGTGTATGTCTATGAGGGGTGTAGTTACATTATACAAAAAGCTGGAAATAAATAATGTGATTAGTAATTTATATGATTAGAACGCAAGTAATTTTAATATATTTATAATATTATTATGGAAATGTTTCTCAAAGTGAGAATCTCGAAAAAACTAAAATTATGGGGTTAGTCAAAATTAAATCAAATATTATTGATTCACATAGAGAATACAGATATTTGCTTGTGTGTGTGTGGTTTGGTACGTGAAAAACACATTTCAATTTGAAATTGGAATTGGCCTAATGGTATATTAAGGAGGGAATCATATATTCTATTAACTGGGCATTGAGTAATATTTTACACGCCTCTAGAGTGAAATAAACTATCGAAATTCTAGAAAATTATCTAGATATAATGTTAAATTATCAACATATATTTGCTTGTTTTAGAAGCGTTTATGATTATGGCTATTGCATTATTGCATTGAATAGTAAGAGTATTACATCATATTGGATCATTGATATACATCATCAATGAATATTACATCATTGATATACATCATCAAAGAATATTACATCATTGATATACACCATCAATGAATATTACTTCATTGATATACATCATCAATGAATATTACTTCATTCATATACATCATCAATGAATATTCCCTCATTGATATACATACAAGTTGATGATCCCTTTGGCAATGTGGACAGAGGATAGTTCACTGTTAAAAAATAGGCCACTGTGATGTTTTGTAGTCTCGCAGGGATCGTAGGTCAGAAACGTTTGAGTGCCTTTGTCCTATGGAGAAATAATAGTAATTGAACAATGGTATTAGTATACAACACAAAAAATCCGTAATCGCTTCTCTCCGATGAACCCGAAATGGATTTGCTTGAATAACGCATTTTTGGACGTTTTCAAAACAGCTCAAAATATTAAAATATCAAAATTGAAACCACTTTTTAAAAATAGTTTAAAATAATAAAGTATCGAAATTATAATCCCACTATTTAAACAAGAAAGATCAATCATGCATAAAGCATTGATTATGAAACTCTTTCCATTTGAAATGCAATCCGCTGAATGTATCTCATCTCTAAAATGCAATACATTCAGCGGTGATATTTTTTTCATTATCACAGAACTACAATAAATTGTTTTACTTGAAAACTTAAAACTTCATATAAAAAGGTGAACTTTATTCAAATGATGTTATCGAAATATAAATCGTATAACTATCTATGTAAAAGCAGTGAATATTTTTCATTCATACATTTTTATTCCAAACTCAAGAGTTAAATAATTTTGGGTGAAAAAAATTCAACAATTCTTATACAACTCATCTTACAATCACTTGTCTACATTCTCATAAATTATCACAGTACTACTGTACAATAATATATTTTTACTTGAAAACTTAAAACCATGGAGGTAGCTTAAAACTTCATCGAAAAGGCAATGTTATAAAATCGGCTACTTCTCTATGTAAAATTATAGAATATTTCCTTCATATCACCTATATTCCAGACTCCAGAGCTAAATAATTTTGCGTTAAAAAATTCAGCAATTCTTATATAACTCATATTACAACTTGATTTGTTTACATTCTGAATATGTTAAAATTAGGCTTCATTGTAGAAATAATCAAAATTTGATGATCATTTAAACTCAAAAATATTATAATTCCATTGGCGTAGAATATAGATGCACAGAAAAAAAAATAAAAAATATAGCAGTTTTAGGACAGCTGCAGACTAAATTTAAAATAACTTTAAAAATCACGATTTTTACTCTGGGTAAAAAGATGGATGCCATATTTTATTTTGAAGTGGATCGTGTGATTTCTTCATATTATATGGGTGTAATTATTATTTTAATTTTTTTTTTTTAAAACTACCTAACATATTTTGCTGAATTTTGTTTTACATATTTTATGGGATAACTTGAATATTTCCTAAAATTTTCGAAGCAATTTGTGAATTTCAACTTTCCTTAAAAAATGTTTGAAAATTAGGTCTCATAGGGTTCAATGTATTTCATTTTTTCAACCTGAGTTCAAACCAAAACTAACTGTGTGATACTATTCATTTACATTCCCATATATCCCCTAGACCGTCTCAACAACATACTAAAATTTAATTTCGCAAACGTCATTTTTACGACAGTTTACTAAAAACTGTTTAGTTTTTTCAAAGAAAACATATCAAAATATAAAAAAATTATAATTATTTTTATATATTCAATATTGTACTACATTTCCGATAAAACAAGTAAAAATTGTCTACATTTATATCAATTAGATTCGAAGATGAAATTACTTACATTAAATTTATATTACATATAATACATATCATAAATCAATTAAATAATACAGGCCGTAAATCAAAGATAAGACAAGTGTTAAATATAATAAATAAACTTACAAAACTTCCTTGAAGAAGCTTTTGTCACCTAACTGACATATGCTTTCTTTCTTTAACGAAGTTTTGTAAATTATCAGGTATTAAATATCCCTAATTATTATTCCAAATAATAAATTCCTAAACCAGTTTTTCTATTTAAAGATTGTAATGTTTTTTTTTTCAAAAATTTCCTTTTTACATCCTCTCATATCAGGTTTTATGGCTTCACGCTGCAAAGAAAATTAATGTTTACGGGCTGTTTGATATTTATTGGCCCTGTAGATAATATCTTAATTTTATACTGTAAATCAATAAAATGTACCCACGATGAATACGTAAATTTAATATTTCTCATTTTCTCTACCAGAAACTTCCAGATACTTTTTTTTATTTTAGTAATAAATCTCATGAGGTATGTCTTGAACTTAAGCAGACGTAAATTATCTTGTGGAATATGATCATTGAAATTTATGTGACGTAAGAGATAAGGAGGTTTGTGTTCAAAGAAGGGTAATCTCGTATAATTCATCTGAATGGTATATATTTTGGTCCTAAGAAGGTATTAAATAAAATGAATTTGTTTTATTCTTAACAAAGCTTTTCTTTCCAATTTCCAAAGACCCTTTATTAGGAACGTGACAGATCCATTCTGCAATGGGCCAGATGTATTTCAGAGATCTGAGATAAAATGCATGGATTTTCTACAAATAAATAAAAAATGCGTATAGGATTTAGTAAAATGTGTATAAAATTTGGATGTCATGGTGCAAAACTCTTCTACTCCCTGTGAATCTATTCACTTTTATTCAGTGGTTAACTAGTTAGAGTTGTTTAGACATAATATCATTTTAATAGGAAAAAAAATAGAGAACCTTTAAATTTAAAATGTAAATGCTATAAATTTTTCTCTACTAATCACTATATATAATTGTCTAACGTGTTTAAGAAATTTTTGTCTTTCGAACCCTCCACAAGTCCACGAATGACCTAGAAGGCTGAATCGCTGCTCACTTATATTATCGACTATAGTACAGAACCTAATGGAGGCAAATTTTCGATTTACCTCAGTTGGGTTGGAGAGAATGGAGTTTTCAAAAATATTTTTAAACCCCCTCCCCCAAAAGGCCCTTGATGATCTAGAAGGCTGAATCTCTACACACATATAGTATCGACCATCGAAGAGATCTTATACAATTATAGTATAAATAATCAGACAGATCGTATGCAATTATAGTATTGACCATCGGGCTGATCCTGCACAATAATAGCAGCGGCAATCGGACATATCTTACACACTTATAGTATCGACCATTGGGCCGATTTTGTACAATTATATTATCAACCATAAGATAGATCTTGCACACTTATAGTATCGATCATCGGACAAATCTTATACAATTATAGTATTGACCCTCGGACAGATCTTACACACTTGTAGTATTGATCATTGAACAGATCTCACACACTTATAATATCCCGACCATTCAATTTGCTGCTCTAAGTCCTAGGACGAGCCGGATGGTCTGGGCTTTCGACACTTATAATATCGACCATCGGACAGATCTTATACAATTATAGTATCGATCATCAGACAAATCCTACACAATTATAGTATTGACCATCGGACAGATCCTACACAATTATAGTATCGACCATCGGACATATCTTACACACTTATAGTATCGACCATTTGACAGATCTTATGCAATTATAGTATCAACCATAAGATAGATCTTACACACTTATAGTATCGATCATCGCACAAATCTTATACAATTACAGTATCGACCCTCGGACAGATCTTACACACTTATAGTATCTATTCCCGGCCACTCAATTTGCCCTTTGGGCGAGTCGAGTGGTCTGGATTTTCGACACATATGGTATCGATCATTGGACAGATCTTACACACCTATAATATCTCCCGGCCATTCATCCTGTTGCTCATACTCTCGGGTGAGTCGGGTGGCCTGGGTCTTCCACATTCCACACTTATAGTATCGACTATAAGATAGATCATACAGACTTATAGTATCTCCCGGCCGTGCAAACAGTTACCTTACACCTTTCTGGTACCTTACACCTTTCTGGTTCCGGCCACACAAACAGCAACCATAAGCCTTCGGGTTGGTCGTGTGGTCTGGACTTTCTACACCTTTCTGGTAGGTCGGATGGTCTGGGTCTCAACAACAACAACACTTATAGTATCTGTGGGAACCGAAAAAGTAAGAAGATAATAAGCTTAAAGTAAAAGTTTTAGTTTTAAATATTAAATTCATTAAGATGTGACATGGCCGTAAATTCTCATATAGTGGATTTATTATTGTTGTCGTACATTGCAAGTTGTGCCGCTATAAACCCTCCAATTATTTTACCTTTCGTGTGAGTCCTGTAAAGGAATAATTAATTAATAAAATGCTAAATTGATCACACCATTTAAACTTAAACAATAAAACATTTATTAACAACATAAATCTTAGTTATTCAATTACACCAATTATTCATATTATTAATTATATGCTTAACAACAATTATTTTCATTAATTATTGCAGCGGAGGGGACATATGCGACCAGAATTATTAAAATTACTATCGTGTCTATGACCTGTGATTGTTAATGAGCACATACCTTCCAATTCGTCTTGGGCTTTGATCATATCTCAAATGCTTGCATCAGTTATAAGTACTGGCCTTAACTCTTTGGTGTGTGGCTCCTCCTCGTACTCTGATTGCACTCACATATTAATATATCTCCATTATTTTGGAACTTCTACAGGACACTCTACAAGTTTGTTAGGTTTTTCATTCTTCTCTAGTCGTGCTCTTAAGTCATCATCTTGATTATTCTCTGCTGGTATGCTCATAAGTCAAAATTCCATAGTTGTCTGCTCTCGTTCTCTGGTCACAGGCTGTGGTTCCCTCGGGGGGGGGGGGTAACTCCGCCTTTACTTCTTTTTGGCACTTATTGGTTACTCCTTTATCCAATGGCACCATTCCACATATCTCGTAAGGCCCAGCTGAGCCGCTCTGCCATGGCCCCCTAAATTTATGGTCTTCTGACCTTTAGGTTCACGGAGTGATAAGCTTCGGTGCCAGCCACACGCTTTGTTCGCCGTTTTGGCCACAATAAATTTCACACATAAAAATGTCTCATCAAATGTGAGATCTATTTCTGGTCTCACAGTATCGATCATCGGACATATCTTACACACTTATAGTATCAACCATCGGACAGATCTTATACAATTATAGTATCGATCATCAGACAGATCCTTCACAGTTATAGTATTGACCATCGGACAGATCCTACACAATTATAGTATTGGCCATAGGACAGATCCTACACACTTATAGTATCGACCGTCGGCTTCCACACTTATAGTATCGATAATCAGACAGATCTTATACACTTATAGTATGGACCATCAAACAGATCTTACACACTTATTTATCTACCATCAGACAATCCCAGGGGAAGGGGATCGGTATTCGATGCCTTACCCTGCAGAGGAGATTATGAGGTGTTTTCTAAAGTCCTTCCAGACCCTCAGACAAACTTTCAGATTTTTTAAAGATAAGAGATAACGTATCGATCACTAGACAGAATTCTCGATACAAATTTTCGATTTTTCTCCAAGCCCTGGAAGTCTCTCTGAACCCTCGCAAAGTCCTTCACTAGAGGCGTAAACAGCTGAAATTCGATCACGGGACAGAACATAACAGAGCCAATTTTAAACTGAGACAAATCCTTTCGACGCTGAGCACCTTATATTGTTAGACAAAATAAAAGTTCCTAAAACAGCTTGCATTTTTTAAGAGTATTCGTTTCGTTACATTGACTTCTAGTTTTAACGCTTCAATCCATGTATAATATTATAGTTTTCTACGTCATTTACGTCAAAAAATAATAAGAGAGCGAATGAGAGAGGGAAAATTGATATTATAAATGAAAACTGGGAAGTAAAATATAAAATTTAAGAAAAACTAAGCTTCTGAATATCCTAACCTACACAACTGTTGCACATAGAAAAGTAGAAAATAAATTTCAATCACGCAATAAATTGAACCAAATTGAGGACATAGGAAACTTTAATTAAAAAATGATTAACACTATAAACAATGGGTTATCCCAAAATGAACGAAAAATGACTGCGACTACCATGCCATAAAAAGAGGAGCAGCCGTAGGCTTAAATTGGATATTAATTCAGAATAGATTATTTATCAAGACTGTATTCCATTCCAAATTATACTCTATTCCAAATTAACTAAAACAAATTATTGTGTCTGAATATGGTGACAGTCAGTTGCTCAATCGACAGGCATAAGTAGAATATATATTATCGCAATCCAATATTGATATTATGCTGCAAAAGTGTTTAGACTATTTCATCTGCCCACACCTTCATTCTGCTTCAACAGTTTTGCATAACATCAATTTTAAATAATGATAAAATTTACATGGTTTTGTTTTGAATTTGTCTGCATCCACCGTTAATTTGGTTCAATTTCGTGTACGATTAAAATGTATTTACTACTTTTCCATGCACCATTGTTGTGGAGAGAAAGACATTCAAAAGTTTGTATATTTTTTCACGTAATTTTTATTTACCCATGATATATGCCTGAAACAGCCAGACATATATTACTTCAACGACGCAATTTTTTATTGCCACGAAAAGGCTGCAAAACATTTTAGCTATTTGTGAATATGGTTTTTTTTATTCCATAGCAGAAACTTTTCCTTCTATTTTTTTCGAATCCATAGCTCCATCCTCTTCTATGTGACAGTTACAAAATCATTCTAAGAACACTCACACTAATAAAGCGCCAAAATCAATCAACCCTGAAATCGTTTCCCCAGAGTCTGAAGCAGCAAAATGCTTCTTAAAAGCTTTCTCACAAAGCATTGCTATGGAGACGGTATTATTTTTTGGTGGTATGCAAGAAAAGACGTAAAATTGTTGGTACAGGATTTCTTAGGAAGTGCTTTTTATCTGAAAGACATTTCTTCCTTATAATGCTATATTAATTTTTAGATTGAAAAGTTTGGAAAATATCGTAATCGGATCGAAAATCCGAATTTCGCAGTTTCGTCACAGTGCCATTCTGGACAATACAGAATCCAAAACTTTAATTTAAATGAACCAAAATTAAATAGACGTATTTTTAAATTTAAATTATTAAAAGTAAACAAAATTTTATGCATTTAAGCAATCTAAAATATAAGCAAAAAAAAGTTTTTTGGAATTTTTCAAGACACACAGCATTTTTGAAATGAGTCAATTTCATCTTATATAAATAATTGTATTTAAGGTTATATTCCCATAAATTTGTGTTTTATTGTTTTTTTCTCTCGACACGCTTTTCTGTCCATCGTGTTTTTTCCGATCAAGAGAAAGAAATTTCCCCAAAGTGGTGGCAATTTTTCAGGTTCACCAACAGGGGTCAGAAAACAATATTTTGTAACATTGCTTTCAATGCAAGCGAGTGTGCAAGTGAAAAATGCATAATACTTTTATAATACAATTTGTTAATAGACGTTATATTTTATATAAAATTTTGAGACATTGACAGCATTGTACTTATAAAGCAGTATTACAATAAACAAATGGAGGCTCTTCAGCTTGAAATTCTAACCCATATCACAATCCATAAAAAATCCCACTCATCACTATAAAAGTCGCTTTTTGCATCAATTTTTTCACTACGTCCTTTTCTAAAATGACTCATAATCATGATTAATTTTTAACCCTATTTTTAACATAAAAGGCCACTTTACGTGCTACTTAGAAACCATGTTGTACCCGTTAAGACAGCTGTCACTGATACGACGTCTCTCAATGTCTTTCAACACATCAAGAAACAGTTTCTTTGTAATTTTAAACGTGTGGTTTTTGTTCTGGCTCACGATTCGCAAGGGATTTAACCCACACGACGAACATTTTTTACTCGAATGCGTTTTTACATGGTTGGAGGCAGTAAGATTCAATTTCATTAGTATGTGTAACATGTAAAGTATGAAGAGAAGTCATTGTGGAGTTTATTATTGGAGCACCGGTACGGAAAGTTTTTCTCCACAGACTTGATGTGGGAAGATAAGGCCGGAAATCTCGACAGGGGGTAAAATTGTTTGTGTAATCCTGTTGTATTGATGTCATTATCGTGTGTAAAAAGTTGACTTTTTATTAAAGCTGTCGTTATGAAGATGACGAAGCACAAGCCGTAAAATTTAATAGAGAAGTTCTTACAAAAGCAGTTAGATTTTATTTATGGAGATAGTACCCGAGGAATATGTCAATAACTTATCTGTTTCAGAGTTTGGAAGAATTTCTTTAATGGCAAAATTATCTTCAATGGTATAATTTTAGTGTGGTGATCCATAAAGCCTTTTTCTTCGTGGAATACACTTTTGGATTTCCCGAGTGAGGGGATAATTATGGGATGTTTCTACGCTATTTTTATAGACAACTTGTTTGTACAATCTTGTTTTGCTGTCATTATCGTTTGTCAAAATTAGAATTTTATTACAGCCAAAGTTATGAGACTAATGAGGTAGGGGCTTAAACGAATATCGGGAAGAAGTTGTAAATTTATAACACGTTTTACTACACTGCTCCAAACTAAAATTCTAAGTATAAACACTAAAATTCGAAATATAAACAAAATTATTTAATATGCATTTTTAACATTCAGTTGCTTAATTTTATTAAATTCTGATGATATTTATTTAAATTGTCAAAATACGAAGATCAAATTTTCCTTTGTCGCCTATTTATTATTTCACCAACACGGGTAACAGAGTCACTCCAACATTTTATTCAGTATCATACAATGCAAATTTCTATATAATTGTATTGTTGCAAAATCTAAAAGTAACCAACAATCGACAGCAATACTATTTTAAACAAAGCAATTTTTTTCAGGAACATAATTTTCGGTGAATATTCCAAGCTAAAAGCATATCTTAAAAATTTTCGCTGTGATTTATTTTTGTCTTGTTTTTAAACATTATACATGGGAATATATCGTCTAGACTCGCTGCTAAGGATCGGAAAGTAAGAGAGCAAAACTTCCTCATGCGATATTACTTAGGCATAGTATTTATAGTATTTATATTTTTGCTTTCCTTTAATTGGAATTATCGAATTTTCAAAATAAATTGTGATATTTTGATGATAGACCATTTTATGACTCCTTGTGACATTTAGAACACATTCGTTAAAAATTATATATTATATTATATAATTATAATAAGACATTTTCCTTCTTTAAATATGAATTTATGTTTACTTTTTTAGCAGTTAAAGTAAAAGTAATCAATCCTAATTACAAATTAGATGTTCTGAGTAATGAATTAAAATAAACTTATTATATTCTGTAAATATTTCTTGTAGCAATTAAAATAAAATATTCCATGTTATATTGCAGATTGAATGTACTCCTGGATAAAAAAAACAAATATGTAAGATTTGAATTAAGCATAAAAACATATTAAAATCGAGATAAATATTTGAGGGATTCTATATTCATCAGCGATAGAACTCCAAAACCTGGAATGAAAAAAATTGAACACAGTTAGTAAGCGACATTTCCAACAGTATATATTCCTCCGCATAAATCATGTCTAATCTATCCTATGGCAATTAAAATATACGATTGCAGATTGAATATATTGATTAAGAAATTGAAATTCTACCACAGAAGTTTTGCTAAATGTGCGTAAATATCAGAAGGATTTTTATACACATTCCCAATTCATTGACCATTAGAAAGGCGCAATAGAAAGAGTGATTAAGTATTGTAAACAACGTTTTCCCCCAATACACTCTTTACTTATATGAAATTATTATCTAAACTGAAATATTATATGCTATTTACAGATCCTTTCTTAAGCATGATTAGAAGAAGTCAAGTACGAATATCTGAGGGATATTTTCAACATCCTCATCCAATAGTAGTTCAAAATATGTATTGGAAAAAGTGAGAAAGATTGGTAAGTAACATTTTAACAGCCTATTTGGTTCATTTAAAACATTTTCTTGCTTCTAAAGCAGTTAAAGTACTCTGCATTGTACTTACAGATTGTAGGTCTTGGATAACAGACTGATTTACGATCTAGTATTGTTTGATTTGAGGAATATTTGCAAGGATCTAAGGAATACTTCTATACATCAACATGGGATAAAATTTCAAATCCTGGGACGAAAAAAGACAAAAGGGTAGGTAAGCAACATACATACATCACCATGTTCTTCATTTGCATTTATTTTACGGTGTTTCAAAATATTCTATTGCAGATTGGGCTGTTTTGTATAAGAAATTGAATGTCTAGCAATCTCTGGAGTTTCAATGCCAGATGAAAATGTGTGAAAATATTAGAGGAATACTTTCACACATCCTCATCAGAGGAAACTTGAATGGACAGAACGGAAAGTGGGGCTTAGAGAGGTAAATAGTATTTTCTCAACACTTTTTACTTATTTGAAATTATTTTCTGGATTCTTCTCCATCCAAAATTGAAATATTCGTGCTATTTTCAGATATCTTGGATGTTTTGGTGAATGTAAAACTCAAAAGAACTTTCTGAAGGATGGAAGATGAAAAAGTGTATTTTTACAATTGTTTGAAGGATGTTTACAGACATCTAAATTCGATAAAACTTTAAAACAAGGAATGAAGAGTTGCCAGCAACATTTGTTCATTCACAACAAATTTAATTTATTAGAAGCAATTTATGTGTCTTCTATAACAGATAAACTGTTCAACATGGTGAATTGCAAATTTGATTCCCTGGGTTGAAAATGGAATTGTAATATATTTCTAAAGCGTGACGGTACACGAATATCTGTGTATCTTATGGATACTCCAGACATCAGCATGTAACCAAACTTTCAAAGCTGGAAGAGAAAGAGCATGCAAAAGTGGCAAGCAATTTATCATATAATATCATTTTATTTTCCCTACATTACATGGTAATATATATGAAAAGTGTTGGAATCGTGTCGAAAATCGCAACTCGAATTTTCGACGGATCTACGCGTATCAAGCACTCTAGAATCCGAACACACTATTTTTAGCGTGGCGTCTCTCTGTCTCTCTGTGTGTGTGTGTCTGTCTGTCTGTACAATGTATGTTTCTACTGTATAACAAACACTAATGCACGCAATGTCACACAATTTGGTAGATGAGTCACTTGTGAGATGCCCTGGCGCTGATTAGATTTTGGTATGATTCGGAAAATGTGAACCTGTCTTTCTTTCCAAAACGGCCCGCAAAATCTGAAATTTAGGACAAAATATACTGAAATGCATTAATTAAATGTTTGTTTTATACGTAATTTTAACGGCGAAACAAATAAATCCAACCTCATTACAATAGGATGAACCATTCTCGTGATAATAAGGTGTTTTGAATTTTGATGAGCTGATGATCTGTTTTACTGTAGTTAAAACTATTCGATGAAATTTCTAGAAATTGATAGATAAGTCACTTGTGGATCACCTTGGTGCTGATTGGATTTTGAAACGATTCGGAAAACAGAACCTGCCTTATTTTGCAAAATGGCCCACATAACTCGTCAAATTCTGAAATAAAAGACTAAATATGCTTAATATTAATTAAATGATCATTTTTCACGTAATTTTGGACGACAATTCGAATAAGACCAACTTCTATAACTCTACGATGGACCGTTTTCGAGATATTTTTGTTCTTTGGAATTTTGAGAAGCTGACGACATTTTAGGATGCATAAAATGATAAAGAAGATGTTTCAAAACTATAAATTGCATATAAAATCAAATTATTATCTCTGTAATTTGGGACACTTAAACTTAATTTAATGGATTATGAAAGAAAAATTAATTTGAGTCTACAGGAGAAGTCAGGTTTGCTCACATCCGATTTTTACAGTTGTCTACACTATTTTTCATTCGATGGGACTTTATAAAGGTGAACTGCTTGGCCAATGGAGGTAAACAACATTTTTTCATTCAGAACACATTTAATTGATTAGAAACTATTTATGTTTTGTCTACAGAAGATAATTATTCAACATGGTCAACAGGTAATTTATGGATTATATTCTCTGGATGATAAAGGAATTGTAATATAACTCTTCAGAATGGTAATTTATGGATTATATTCTCTGGATGATAAAGGAATTGTAATATAACTCTTCAGTATGGTAATTTACGGATTATATTCTCTGATGATAAAGGAATTGTTATATAACTCTTCAGCATGGTTATTTATGGATTATATTTTCTGGATGATAAAGGAATTGTAACATAACTCTTTAACTTGGTAATTTATGGATTATATTCTCTGGATGATAAAGGAATTGTAATATAACTCTTCAACATGGTCATTTGCAGATTATATTCTCTGGATGATAAAGGAATTGTAATATATTTCTAAAGCATGATATACACGAATTTGTGTATATCTTACAGATGCCCCAGATATCCGCATTTAACGAAACTTTCAAGGATGGAATAAAAAGTGCCAACAAGACTGGTGAACAATTTCTCATACAAAACATTTTTACTCTCCCTACAATACACCGTAATAATGTATAGGGAAGGTATAGGAATCGTGTCGAAAATCATAACTCGAGTTTTCGACGGATTTGTATGTTTCGAGGAGAAGCCCAAAATAGTTTTTAGCATGACGTTAATGTGCGTGTACGTCTGTCTGTCCGTGCAATGCACATATCAATTCTAGCTCAAAAAATAATCGATAAAATTACAAAAAAATGGAAAATAAGTCATTTGTGGATTACCTTGGTGCTGACTCGAATTTAGTATGATTAAAAAAAAAATGACTATGTCTTTTATTTCGCAAAATGGCCCACAAAAATTGGCAAAATCTAAAATAAAAAACAACATATGCTCAAATATATGAATTAAGTGTTTATTTTATATGTAATTTTTAAAGAAAATAATAATAAGACCAATCCCATAACTCTATAACCAACCGTTTTAGTTTTTTCCTTGCATTTTGCATTTTAGTAACATCTTTTTTGAAAATACGTTCAGCCACTAAATGAAAGCTAAAATTAATAAAACTGCAAATTTAGTGTAATTTAAATTAATTATCTGTATGTTTGTGTGTGTATGTGTGTGTATGGGTGGGTGGGTGTAATTCGACACGGTTTAATGAATTATCTCTCTTTATTAAAAGTAATTGCTAACGACGCCGTCGCTTTGTTTGACAAATTTTTAGTTCCTCGAATTTCTCTGCTTCGCACCTTAAAACATACAAAATTCACATACAAAAATATAAAATTGTGTATACTTGTAAAGACAGATTTAGTTAATATGGTGAAATAAACCGTTTTTCGATATATATTGTACTTTAAAAAATATTTAATATCACAGACAAAATACTTGAACTGCGAGTTCGTGTCCTAGGTAGACTAAACAATAGCAACACCAAAACAATAACAAGGCAAATTTTGCAGGCAGGTACCTACATAGTTGGTTTTTGCCAGACGGAGGCCTTTTTTATTAACACTTTACAACAAAGTTAAAAAGAGTTTATGACTTTGTTCATTCTGTCTGTCTGTCTGTCTGTCTGTCCGTTAACACGATAACTGCCGTAAAAATGACTTAATCAAAATGAAATTTTAGTATGTTGTTCAGAGGTCTGTAGGACCTACGGGAATATAAATGAATAAAATCACCCAATTAGTTTTGGATTGAACCCGGGTTGAAAAAACGAAATACATTGAGCCCTATGGGACCTAATTTTTCAAACATTTTTAAGCGGATTTAAATTTCACAAATTGCTTCGAAAAATTTAGGTAATATTCAAATTGTTCCATAAAATATATAAAAAAAAAATCAGTGAAATATATTCAGTAGTTTTTTAAATAAAAATTAAAATAATAATTACACCTCTTATATGAAGCGATCACGTGACCATGATATGAAAAAATCAGGTGACCCACTTCAAAATGATATATGGCATCCATCTTGTCTCAAAATCGTGATTTTTTAAGTTCTTTTTAATTCATATTGAGTGTTGTATCCGTCCTAAAACCACTTAATTTTTGTTTAAATTCTGTGCATCTACATACTGAAACAACGCAATTACAATATATTTGAGTTTAAATGATCATCCAAATTTGATTATTTCTACAACGAAGCCTATTTTTCACTTATGTAAAATGTAAACAGCAAAATATGTAGAATGAGTTGTATTAGAATTGCTGTATTTCTTTAACACAAAATTATTTAGCCCATGGAGTCTGCATAGCTGATATGAATGAAATATTCATTGATTTTACAAAGAGAAAGACGATTTTTTTTCGATGAAGTTTTAACCATAGAGTTTAATTACTTGTAGCTCCATGGTCTTAATTTTTAAATAAAATAAATTATTATAGTATTGTGATGAATGAAATGAATGGGAAAATGCTATGAATGAAATGCTGTTTTTATAGAGAGATCCAGGCGTGTTATTTTTTCTATGACGTCATTTGAATGAATTTCAGTTGTTTTCGATGAAGTTTTCAAATATAATAAATTATCGTAGTATTATGATAGTTTTAAAAATATTACCGAGGAATGTATCGCATTTTAGAGATGTTTAAATCAGGCAATTTATACTTCAATGCCGTCATTTGAATGAAGTTCATTTTTTTCGATGAAGGTTTAAGTTTTCAAATATAATAAATTAATGTAGTATTGTGATAAGTTTTAAAATATTACCGAGGAATGTATTGCATTTTAGACTTGTTAAATAAAATTGCATTGAAGTTGGAAAGTGTTTCATAATCAATGCTTTAAGCATGATTGATCTTTCATGCTTATTTTCGATGTAGTTTAAGAGATATTTTAATTTTTATGTACTTCTGAAGTGAAAAATATTCTTTCGTATGGGCACGTCCATCGATGTTTCGTACCGCAACAACTAGAGCATACAAAAATATGAAATTCGTTGCATTTGTAGAGAAATAATAGGGTAAGACGGTGAAATAAACCGCTTACTTTTTTAAGCTTTAATTTTGCTTGAAATATATCTCGCGAAGCGAGCTCTGTGAGTACAGCGAGTACGAGGCGAAGTCTCCCAACTCTCTTCGAGAGTTCCGGGAGTTAGTCAAGCGTGGCGAGCAGGGAACAGAGCTTCCTAGTAGAAAAAAGAAAAAGAGAATGAATTTGAGTAGTAAGGGAAGTTATATACTGCCCACTTCAGATTTCTTCATCTGAAATGGTTTTTCAATTTCTACTATAGCAATTTAAATACCATATTATTTACAGAGTAGATGTCTTGTATAAGCTATTTAATTTCAAGAACTTTTCGATGCATGATAGAAGATGAAGATGTGCGCAAGTATCTTCGACGGATATTTTCACACCTCTTTATCTGATGAGACTTAGAAACCCGGATAAAAAGAGTCATCACGAGAAGTTAAGAATTTTATTCCAAAATGAAGATTTTTCCTCTTTTAAATTATTCATCTGTTATCCTCTCAAAGAGCAGTTTGAGCAAGAATTTGAATTCCCAGCATTTTCTGAATGATAGTTACTGAGAGATATTTTCCGGTTGATCATCTGATATAACTTTAAAAGTGTATTGACATAGTCAGGTAAAAAAAGATAATATTATGTTATCTAAAAATACGCTTTACATCATTTTAAAGAGATTCCCTGCTGCTATTTTTAGAAATTATGCCATATTATTTATTTATTTAATGACCTGTTTAAGAAATGGAGTTCTAATATTTTTCTAAAATAGTGATAAATTAAGTTACGTACACAGTTTTCAGGAATACACCGTCATATTCACATGTTATTGAAGTTAAAATGCTAAGGGACTGAGAAATTAAATTATTCGTGCCGAAGGAGAAAAGATTTATTCTTTTCTGATTAATGTCCTTACGGTACTTAAAAACTATTATCTTATGTATCTGGTAACGATACAATCAAATTGTAGTTTGTATACAAATTATAGTTATATATTTTTATGTACAGATATATATTTCTATGTACAGCTATAGATTTCTATGTACAGTTATATATTTCTATGTACAGCTATATATTTCTATGTACAGTTATATATTTCTATGTATAGCTATATATTTCTATGTACAGCTTAAACTGTCTCGAATTTATAAAAGTAATTAAACTTCGTTTAAAACAACATCCAACACAAAATTATAGTAAACACATTCTTCTTCACCAGGGCAATTAGCACAACCTTCACGTAACTGAAGCAGGGAAAGGGTTTTGCCAATGGCGAAAGGTGAAAATATGAATTATTTGTTCCTTTCTCTATAGTTTTTACCTCTATTTCATAAGGAATCTGATGACATATTCTAGCCAACCCCTGCGTTTAATATAAACATTTTCAAAGATGAAACTCTGTTATTAATTTATTTGTACCTTTAAAATCAGCAAATTTTAGTATTTTCATGAAATACTAAATCTATGTTGATAACATATATTTAGAGGAATAACAGACATGAGGGTGTAATTGAATTCTTTTTTAAGTTCATTTATGTAAAATCATATAAAAAGTTAATTTGTCATGAGGGAAAATTGTATTTTGCTTCATACCGAATTCCATATAATATCCCCTAGTAGCATTTAATATTGATCGATCTAATATTAGACCAATGCTGTATATATTGGCATTACAGAAATATTTCAAAAGTAATCCCAGTATTAGGGGTTACATTGGCCTTCAATATTGGCTAAATATTTTCATTAGAATATTATACCAATATCGGTGTCACATTGGAAACATTTCCAATGAAATACCAATATTGGCGAAATATTGTCCCAATATTTTAAGATAATATTGGACCAATTCCGTCAAAATGTCCACTTTTCATATTGATCCAATATTTTCAATATTGGCTGCCAATATTGGATTCCAACTAGGGTCCCTATAACTAACCGTATTGCCTTTCCATTTATTATCCAAATAAAATTAATTCGGATGATGATTACATAACATATCCTCTAGAAGAAATATTTTGTTTTTTTACGTGCTTCATTAACTACGTTTTAATTATGAAAGAGGAACGCAGACACATAGTCTGTTGGATAAGTTCGTTAAAATCGGATTAAAGAATTTCTTCTAGGCGAAATGCATTCATGCTCTTCTGGCGCCAAGAAGTTTTATTAAGAATAAAGGCACCTCGTCAGAGCTGTTAGAGCTGTAGAACTTCCCAAAGGAATTTAATGCGCATGGATAATCCTTATGGAAGGCATTTTTAATACAATTAACTTATGGTACATCATCTACGAAGTTTCTGCAAGAATGTCTTCTCAGTCTGGAAAATGTTTTGGATATTATTTTCGCAACTCTGAATGTGTAAGGAAAATAATGTGAATTTATATTTAAATTAGGAATAATATAGAAAACGCATTTCGGCAATAGAATGCACTCAACAGATAATTATCTATAAAAATAATTGTTTTAATCGTTTTATCTATTTTAAGGTTATGGTTGTTTTGTTAATTAGTAATTTCGAAAAATATAGTGATTATAAATCACTATAATGGATGTGAAATTATCTACTTGTCAGTACTGGGATTTGACACCGAGGCCAAAACTTGGTGTAAGTCAGTATCATAGTACTTAGTTAAAGATGCCTCCTGATCAAGGCATTTATTAACACTTTACAACAAAGTTGAAAAGTGTTTATGACTTTGTTCATTCATTCTGTCTGTCTGTCTTTCCTTTAGCACGATAACTGCAGTAAAAATGACTTTATCAAATTAAATTTTAGTATGTTGTTCAAACGGTTTGTGGAACCTATGGGAATATAAATGAATAATATCACCCAATTAGTTTTGGATTGAACCCGGGTTGAAAAAATGAAATACATTGAACCCTATGAGACCTAATTTTTCAAACATTTTTTAAGCGGATTTAAAATTCACAAATTGCTTCGAAAGTTTCAGGAAATATTCAAATGATCCCATAAAATATATAAAAAAAATTCAGCAAAATATATTCAGTAGTTTTCTAAATAAAAATTAAAATAATAATTACACCTCTTATATGAAGCGATCACGTGACCATTATATGAAGAGATCACGTGACCCACTTCAAAATAAAATATGGCATTCATCTTGTGTCAAAATTGTGATTTTTAAAGTTCTTTTTAATTCATATTTAGTGTTGTATCTGTCCTAAAACCACCTTTATATTTGCTTAAATTCTGTGCATCTACATACTGAAACAACGCAATTACAATATATCTGAGTTTAAATGATCATCCAAATTTGATTATTTCTACATCGAAGCCTATTTTTCACTTATGGAAAACGTAAACAGCAAAATATGTAGAATGAGTTGTATAAAAATTACTGCATTTCTTTAATGCAAAATTATTTAGCTCATGGAGTCTGCATAGCTGATATGAATGAAATATTCATTGATTTTACAGAAAGAAGGACGATTTTTTTATGAAGTTTTAAGCATAGAGTTTAATTACTTGTTCCTCCATGGTCTAAAGTTTTTAAATAAAATTAATTATTATAGTACCGTGATGAATGAAATGAATGGGAAAATGTTCATGAATGAAATGCTGCATTATAGAGAGAGCCAAGCTTGTTATATTTCGATGGCGTTATTTGAATAAATTTCAATTGTTTTCGTTGATGTTTTCAAATATAATAAATACTTGTAGCATTATGATAATTTTAAAAATATTACCGAGGAATGTATCGCACTTTAGAGATGTTTAAACCAGGCAATTTACATTTCAATGCCGTCATTTTAATGAAGTTCATTTTTTTCGATGAAGTTTTAAGTTTTCAAATATAATAAATTAATGTAGTATGGTGATAATTTTTAAAATATTACCGAGGAATGTATCGCATTTTAGAGATGTTTAAATGAAATTGCATTGAAATTGGAAAGTGTTTAATAATCAATGCTTTATGCATGATTGATCTTTCTTGTTACTACCTTATGAACGTTCGCTATAAATTAAATTAGAATTAAGTCAGAAAACAATTTTGAGACTTTTACGTGCTCAACAGATTAATTTGCTAAAAATTGTAACTATTTCATCCGTTTTATCCATTTAGATGATTTGTTTATTTTATTGCAGAAATAATTTATGAAATAATTATATAACAGACTACAGTAATTTATTCTTGCACAAACGCTTTTTCTTGCATAGAAATTGAATTTGTGTCCTCTAGTCTAGATGATTTACTTCTAAATTTGCAATTTAGTATGAATATGGAAAAAATTTTTGAGAAATATAAGCTAATACAAAATGAACAAAACTAAATCATTACATGTCTTGACATGCATACCATTCATTCCTTTTGGGACAATATATAAGCTGGCAAAATCCTCTTTATAACAGCATGCCAGATCTTTTTAGAACTTTAATATAAGATATACACTTCAAGACATAAGCAATGCCTGAACAAAAATCCAAGTTTAAACTCAATTTTTCAAAACTTCTATAAGAACATAAACATGAATATCAACTCTACAAGGAGTAGTATGTTCCACATAGCTATCAAGCGTTGGATATGTTTAAAAAAACCGGTTTCACGATTTTTATGTGCTCTTTAAACCAAGATATTAAATATTACCATGCTTGATTCAAACTTTGTTAATGGTCCATTTAAATGGGTTCTGTGAGTATGAGATAAAAATATATTTTGAGTTACTAACTGGACTTTGAATATAACTGATATTTTGAAGAATTTTCAAAAAAGGACTAAAACTTTATATTTGCAGAATAATGCTTCATTAGTTCAATAGCATATCAGATTGATTAAAAGCGCCAACCAATTTTATCAAGAATAGTTTCCATTTTTAGGTTAAAACGATAGAATAGTGCACCAGTACCAATAAATGCGATAATGTCTGTCCCCATTCAGAACCAGCAAAGGTAATAACGAGGACAGAAGTGTTTGTTGACTTTGGTGCTGGTACTGTTTTACCCTGGTATTTTTAATTCTGAATAAAAATACTGCTCTGTGAATCAGCAATAGGTTGATACTTTTGTACAATCTTGTATTTTGTTAAACTAACGATTTATTTCAATAAGTAAAAAGCACTTTGTGCAAGAGATAAAAAAATGAGCAACGTATTTAAGTAAAAATAAGATAAAAATGCATAATATAGCTGTTTCGATGATACGCTGGATCCCCTTCGCCAGTGCAAGAGAACCAACAGACCCGAATTCAAAAAGACGAAATGAATTCAGCACCAACAAAGGTTAAAACGAGGACGAATGCGTTCTTCCCTTTGTAGGTGTTTTATCCTGGTATTTATCGTTTACCCATTTCTTCGTCTTTTAGGCTTTGGATTTGGATTGACGAAGGGGATCTGGCGTATTCTCAAAACAGCTGTATGCTGCATTTCATCTTATTTGTGCTTAAATACGCCACCCATGTTTATCTTGACGATATACCTTGCAGATTGATTCAAACAGCAGTATGAGAGAAATTTCATATAAAACATTAACTCATATTAGAATCATAGCTGAAGCAACATAATTTTATATTATTTTTTACTTAGAATGTTCTTAATATTCTTAGACCATTTTCTGTAAAATTTTATTGGACTATGATTCTAATTTTATCTGTATTTTTCGTAGGTCTAATTGCTACAGGTATTTTTAAATGAAAATTACTTTCTAATTATAATTTCTATGAATCGAAAGCAATCAATATAATAATTGTCTAAAGTGTTGTAGCCTTTTCAGACCATATAGAAGCCCCTCGGTAACCTAGAAGCCAGAATATTTGAATGTCTGCACACTTTTAGTATCGTCTACGGAACAGAACTTGATAGAGTAGGATTTTTGATTTCTCAACAAGGGAAGGACGTAATGGGATATGAGTCTAAAAGTGTTTCCCGACCCTCCAAAAGAACCCAGCAATCTAAAGGGCCAAAACATTTCACACTTATAGTACTGACCAAGGGACAAAACCTAACTGAGTTACTTTTTGTGTAAAATGACTATTTACGATACTAAGTGTCATACCTCGTCGAACAATGCAAATATTATTTTAAAAGTTGTAATATAACGATTAGTGTTACTTTCTTTAACTTTGATAAGTTTAAATACTTCTTCTTCTTACTCTTCCACCAGCGGGATCTATCAGACGGTACACTTCTCCAATTGGTAATTCCCAACAGTTTGAGGTTATTATCGACATTGTCAAGCCATCTGGTGAGGGGTGGCGTGGGGGTCGGCCTCTTTTCTAATGCCTGCTGGCTTATTGAAAGCGAGTTTTTTAACAGGATCATAATCTTTGGTAGTTTAAATACTAGCAATTTGTAATTACCGTATGCTCGAATTTTATTTGTGCCATATTTTTTGATCCGGAGTACTTCCTATTACTGTGCATTAAACGAAACCTTTCATCTGATATAAAGGTGCTAAACTTCACATAAAATATTTCTCAGCATTTTTCAGATATCAAATTTCTCCCCCTCTGCAACCTCTCCTTTTTACGGCCATTTTTTTACGACTGTGGACGATGTTTTTATGCTTGCCGTCTATCAAAGGGAGCAAGGTTGATGGTGCGAGATACAAGGGAAGAGATCATCCCGCGCGAGTTTACGACCAGCAACAGCGTATAATTTGAGAAATCATGTTCCTAAAACGAATCTTGCTTTCCTCCCACCCCCTCCTGCAAACCACTATCGCAAAATGATGTGAAGTCGAGTAGCAAAGCACTTGGAGAAGATAAGTGTACGGTATTGTTTTTTGAAGGATATGTTGACAATATTGAGGAGTCTTCTTTTGGTAGTGCAAATGTCGACAACGTTTGGTGGGCCTCCTTTATTATTTATTTCCCGCAAATTGATGTATGCGTTGAAAACCAACGGGTAAAAACTCCAAATATAACCCAATATTCTTGGGTTATATTCTTTGAAATTGATTTCAGGACTTTGCAGAATCAATTTTAAAGGATGTAATTTTCTGAAAGCTGGTCCTTCATATTTGAAATTGATAACGCTACTGAAAAATGGTGTGAAGTAGAGTAGAAAAGCACTTGAAGAAGATAAGTGGACGGTATTGTTTTGAAAAGGGTGCGTTGACAATATTGAAGAGTCTTCTCTTAGTTTAATAGTACAGTGCAGATGTCGCCAACCTTTGGTGTGCTCCTTTTATTATTCATTTCCCTCAAGTTAAAGTATGCGCTGAAAACCAACCGGGAAAACGCCAATATAATCCAATATTCTTATAAGAAATTGATTTTAGCGATTTGAGAATCAATTTTGAAGAATATAATTTTCTGAAGCTGGTCTTTCGTATTTGAAATTGATTACGTTACTGCAGAAGGATATGAAGTAGCGTGGTAAATACCTTGAAGAAGATAGGTGTATGGTACTGTTTTCAAGGAGTGCGTTAACAATATTGAGGAGTGTTTTCTTGCTTTAGTATAGTGAAGATTCGGCAGCCTTTGCTGTGCCTCTGTGATTGCATATTTACAGCAAGATGATGTACGCGTTGTAACCAGAAAAATACCTAAGTACATATAACTTAATATCCATAAAATATTTATTGCCACAGCGTTATAAAACCGATAGTAGTAAAGGAATAGGGGTTCACTGATAATCCGCAGCAACGCAGCAGGGTGACGTCATCGGCTTATCTTATCTTATCGGATGACGTCATCGGCTTATCATATCTTATCGGATGACGTCATCGGCTTATCTTATCGGATGACGTCATGTACTGACACAGACAGTGGGGTTGAAGAAGAACTTGGCGGTCATCTTGGAAATTTTGGTGGCGCCCTCTATGGACAGGTTTGTGAACTGTGTCGGCTAAAAGGAAAGAATTGGTTCTGAAACTGAGCTGGATTCGAACTGGGGATCCCCTGTACCGTAGGACAGTGCTTTAACCACTATACAGTTTGAGACTTGTAAGCAGATGGTGAATGAATGATGTCTTCCCTGCGAAAGGAGTTGGGGACTTAGAATATTTTCTGAACTTCTACGAGGGGATGGTTCGAGTGAATTAAGATTTTAATTAATTTTTAATAAATGAATAAAATATATTATGAAAAAAAAATGGAATATAGTCATAATTGAATTTTAATAAGGGGATTATTTTTTAACGATTGGAACGTGGGTAATTATTGTTTTTATGGAATGTTTAGGAAAGTGTTTGATGACATTTACGAAATTTTAGACGGCGGTGATGGTGCCATCTATTGGCACTTGAATGAAATAATGAATGATGTCTTCCCTGCGAAAGGAGTTTGGGGACTTAGAATATTTTCTGAACTTCTACGAGGGGATGGTTCGAATGAATTAAGATTTTAATTAATTTTTTTTTAATGAATAAAATATATTATGAAAAAAAAATAGAATATAGTCATAATTGAGTTTTAATAAGAGGATTATTTTTTAATAATTGGAACGTGGGTAATTATTGTTTTTATGGAATGTTTAGGAAAGTGCTTGAAGACATTTACGAAATTTTAGATGGCGATGATGGCGCCATCTATTGGCACTTGAAAGAAATACATGCGACGAATTTTAATACAATTAATTTCTGAATATGGTTTTTGTGTTAATGAATCTTTTATTAGGTAGTCGAACGATGACTTAATAATTTTAGCTTCACGCTCATACATGTTTTAATGAAGATAATTAATTTTTTTTTTTACATTGACCGTTCATCAGGGATTTTTAAGGACGGGGTGTATTGAATATAAAATTGTGTTGGGATTTTTAAAACAAATTGAATACGGATTTCCAATGAACACAAAAATTGTATTCAGTGGACACTACGATTTTTTTTAAATGAATTGATTAAACTCAAGTTTAAACTCAAGTATAGTTACACATTTTCAAAATTGTGTTAAGTGAATAGCATTCAACCCTTTTAAGTGTTGTACACTTAAAAACATGAATGTAATACTTAGCTAACATTGTATTGAGGGATATATACAAATGTGATTTTTTAAAAATAACGAAATGATTTTGAATGTTTAAAAACAAAAAAAAATATAATAGATTACGGATTTCCAGTGAACACAAAAATTGTGTTAAGTGAATAGGATTCAACCCTTTTAAGTGTTGTACACTTAAAAACATGAATGTAATACTTAGTTAAAATGAAGTGAACAAGATTCGACCATTCTAAGTGTGTGTGCATGTGTTTGATATATAGCAATGTGATTTTTTAAAAATAAATCTAACAGCATATACGACTATTATAATAACGAAATGATTTTTTTTTCTTTTTATAAAAATAATAATGAAACTTAGAACTCACATCCAACGTCTTCACTAGCTGCTAGCCAAACTCCAAATGAGTGATACACTCTCATTACGCTATTAAGAATTAGATCTTATCTATAATGACGTCAGCATTATGAGGTGTTGCCACCTATTTTTTTTTAGTAATATAATTCTAGTAACTGGATACTTCAAGGGTCTGATTTGGTACACATAATCTGAAATACATCATTTTAATTATATTGTGCATTGAATATGATTTGGACATTTTTAAAGTGGTGGATGTAATTGAAATATCGAAGTATAAATTTAACAAGCTAACGAATCGAATATTTTCACCCACAAAACTTTAGCTTTAAGTTTAAATAAAATAAAAGCCAGTGAATATCATTTGACCATTTTCACATCGTAATTTTACTACCATTATAGAACTTAGAAGTGAGTGTACAGTTTCGATTATTTTTACAGGACACCAACACATTTTAAAATCTATTGAATAGGAATAGACCATTTTGCACATACATGTACCTAGATTTCAACACCCAGTATTAAAACCTGCTAAACATGAAACGAGTAAGTATTGTGTGAGATTTTATCTCACTAACTTTTAAACTTTTTAAATTTTTAAAAATGTCCGAAATAGTTGTATTTATCGGTAGACATAAATTGTATGGCGCACATTTTTCATTTTTTTTTTTAAAAATATATGTTTCGGCAGCTTTTAAAATAGATTTCTACAGTTGTACACTACGGTTCTAGAATTTTCTAAATACGAATCGACTGTTTGAACTACCAATGGTGTTTTTACCGATGCAAATATTTACAACACAAATATTTCGATGAAACCGATCTTAGTTGAAGCTTCTAAGTGTGAATATTTAGAATCATTTCATATAATTCTTATATTCACACTGAAAATAGTTAACAAAATTAGAACTCACGGAGCGACATCTTCACAGCTTACCGTCAACACTCCAAATGAGACACACGCACTCATTACATTATTAAAAATTAGATCTTATCTATAATGACGTCATTATGTTGACGTGTTGCCACCAGGCAGTTATTCTTTCTTAATTATAGCGCATTGTATACGATTTAACCATTTTTAAAGTGATGGATGTAATTTTAGCACCAAAGTTTAGAATTTAACAAGCTAAGGAACACGAATCGAGCATTTTTACAGACATGAGTGTATTTTACTATTTTACCGAATTGTTTGCTTCTTAGCAAATGTTTGATGAACTAGGATTTTTTATTTCTTATTTTTTTTTTTAATCTTACTCAAAGTCTAAGACTCCTTTATCGCTTAAAATTATGGCATTTAAATTAAATTTAGCAAAAATCACTCGACACATAGTGCATGTTCGAGGAATTAGAAGTATGTGTTTTTTTTTTTCGATATTCCAAGAGGTCTATGACCCTAAAATTTCATGATTTTAGTATAAATTGTTTGGTTCTTAGCATATGTTTGGGGAACTAAGAATGAATTTTTTAATGTTCCATAAGCCGTACGACTCCTTTAGCGCATAAAATTATGATATTTTAATAAAATTTGCAAAAATTGCACAATACTTAGTGGATAATTACTGAATAAGACATATGTTTTTAATGTTACAGCAACATCTAAAGCCCCTTAAATCGGTATATTTTTAAAACTGTCATGAATTTTAGGGGAATAGAATATCACTTAACGATTTTTTTCAAGGTCATGCGATTGTCAACATTGAATTTAAATGAAAGACTGACCCTCTAGGCCAAGTGTAGTAAATTGTAATAATATTAAAATATGAAATATGTGCATTTAACTCTTTAAAAGAAACATGTAATGAGTTTTGATATCTTAATACGAGACATTATTGACATGCACATAGAAATGTCATGATCTCGCGGGTGTAGGCGCACCATAAAATCATTCAATTCATAATGAATGTCCACATTTGAATGTACATATTTAACAACACCTGGAAAATGATAGGGCGAAACTGAGATCTGAGACAAAATTTTACACTTCCTACGAAATAAATCCCAAACTTCGTAGACTTTTAGGAAGCTAGGGCTAAATTTTCAACTATTCTTAGAGATTGAAACACAACATTGTTTACGAATCTTCATACTTTAGAGAATGGAACATAACTTAGCATTTATTTTGAATGAATTCAGAATTTTGACATTGATTATAAATTTTATGATTTAAACTCTGTAAAGTGTAAATATCTTTTGTTATGAATCTCAAACTGTACATATTTGATATGATTCGAATAAATCTATTTTCAATTTTTTATATTTTATTTTAAAAAGTGAGATTAGTAAACCTGTTACACTTGAATGCATAGATACATAACTCATAGCCATATAACATTTTTTAAATGTAACATGCTAAAAAAAAAATAAAAGCTAATGAGTATAAATAAGGAATTCAATTTGAAAGATAAAAACCATTTAATGAATCTATTATTCATGAAATACACATTAACCATTATCAGTTGTACATTTAAACAAATAAGTTAAAATAATTTCCTTATCGCACATTTATAGTCCTCTGATTTGAATGACTTGAAAAAATTTCGATCATACTAGTGAAAGACTTCTTCACCACGCAACAAAACTTTCTTAGCAATGTTATTAATGTCAAGATTTAGAATTACTTGTTCAGCCACTCTGTCATACATTTCTAATGGAGTGCTGTTGAGACATTCGTGGTAACTCAGATCTTCAATTTGACTAACACAACCAACACATTCAAAATTTTGTCTAACGCAGTGTCATATTACCTTAGATAAAAATCAAATAGCATGTTTACAGAATAGTGTTAACTACATTGGTATACATCTTCGAGAAAGTATATTTATAGAGTGGCTTCCTGCTCAAATATTAAAAATAAAGGACACGATAACCTATCTAACATCAGTTATTTGTGACAAGAATTTTGCATTCGAGCAATTAATCTCTTGTATTCATGAGAGCATGATGTATCATGTAAGAAAACTTTTCAAATGTGTTGGTTGTGTTAGTCAAATTGAAGATCTGAGTTACCACGGATGTCTCTACAGCACTCCATTAGAAATGTATGACAGAGTGGCTGAACAAGTAATTCTAAATCTTGACATTAATAACATTGCTAAGAAAGTTTTGTTGCGTGGTGAAGAAGTCTTTCACTGGTATGATCGAAATTTTTTCAAGTCATTCAAATCAGAGGACTATAAATGTGCGATAAGGAAATTATTTTAACTTATTTGTTTAAATGTACAACTGATAATGGTTAATGTGTATTTCATGAATAATAGATTCATTAAATGGTTTTTATCTTTCAAATTGAATTCCTTATTTATACTCATTAGCTAACTTTTTTTTTTTAGCATGTTACATTTAAAAAAATGTTATATGGCTATGAGTTATGTATCTATGCATTCAAGTGTAACAGGTTTACTAATCTCACTTTTTAAAATAAAATATAAAAAATTAAAAATAGATTTATTCGGATCATATCAAATATGTACAGTTTGAGATTCATAACAAAAGATATTTACACTTTACAGAGTTTATAAAATTTATAATCAATGTCAAAATTCTGAATTCATTCAAAATAAATGCTAAGTTATGTTCCATTCTCTAAAGTATGAAGATTCGTAAACAATGTTGTGTTTCAATCTCTAAGAATAGTTGAAAATTTAGCCCTAGCTTCCTAAAAGTCTGCGAAGTTTGGGATTTATTTCGTAGGAAGTGTAAAATTTTGTCTCAGATCTCAGTTTCGCCCTATCATTTTCCAGGTGTTGTTAAATATGTACATTCAAATGTGGACATTCATTATGAATTGAATGATTTTATGGTGCGCCTACACCCGCGAGATCATGACATTTCTATGTGCATCTCAATAATGTCTCGTATTAAGATATCAAAACTCATTACATGTTTCTTTTAAAGAGTTAAATGCACATATTTCATATTTTAATATTATTACAATTTACTACACTTGGCCTAGAGGGTCAGTCTTTCATTTAAATTCAATGTTGACAATCGCATGACCTTAAAAAAAATCGTTAAGTGATATTCTATTCCCCTAAAATTCATGACAGTTTTAAAAATATACCGATTTAAGGGGCTTTAGATGTTGCTGTTACATTAAAAACATATGTCTTATTCAGTAATTATCCACTAAGTATTGTGCAATTTTTGCAAATTTTATTAAAATATCATAATTTTATGCGCTAAAGGAGTCGTACGGCTTATGGAACATTAAAAAATTCATTCTTAGTTCCCCAAACATATGCTAAGAACCAAACAATTTACTAAAATCATGAAATTTTAGGGTCATAGACCTCTTGGAATATCGAAAAAAAAAACACATACTTCTGTCGTGGGACAGTATTGGAATTTTCCTGTCGCCACTTCACTTCTAGAAAGTATTACCCCCCCCCCCTCTCTCTTTGGAAACGGTTGACATTCCATGGCTATGAGTAAGAGACCAGCTGCATTGGTGAAAAAATGGGAAAGGACGCTATCTTATTTTTAAATAAAATGGACACCTGCAAGAGGGCTAGAGCCCCCCAATTTTTAGCCAACCCTTTGGAAGGGGCCAAATCCAGTGATTCGAGGGAGCCCGGCCGCGTCACTGAATTTATGGGTTTTCGAACCTATAGCGGCCAAGCGTCAGCTATGGAGCCCGGCCAGGGGGCTGTCCGAGGTCCCGACGAGGAGAAGAAGAGCGGAGAGAGAAGTGAGTTGGTAATTTTCAGAGTTAAGACTGGGTCGTCTAATAACCGACGGATGAGTGCCACCTCGATGCCGTCCTGCCGTACCTAAAAGTCCTTTTGTCCTCTCCCACTGCAGACTGAGTATCAGAGAATATAATTAGAATTTAATAAGGAAGTTAACTGCCTAACTTGAGGGCTATTATGATATTTAATTTAACTAGAGAGGGGGAAATGATCAGATCGATCATTATCCAATACCTACTTAGCGAATGTAAATATGTTCTATGTAATTAAGATGACATTTTGTGGTTTTTTTAATTTTTAAGTAACAAGTTTTGAATATAAGTATTTTAAAATAAAAGCTTTATTAACTTTTAATTAGTATTTATTGTGTGTTCTCGTGATGCATTTTCTAATTAATCAGAACCTGGAGATATGCTCGGTAATCGAGCAAGTGGCGTGCAGAAATACGATTAACGGCCAATGTGTAATTGTAAGATTTCAGCGGAGCCACGCCACATATTATGGCGCCGAGACCAGTCTTGTGCACAGTTATCAAAGTGCCTCGATTAATATCTGACTAGATAATTTAATTATTCAAAATTCAAAATTCAGAGAAATTTTTTTTTGTGAAATGAATATGCATCATGGGAAGATCTTTGTAATATTGTAAATAATAAGTGAGTTAATATTTAATAATTTGAAAGTAGATATAAAATTTGTACAAGATGCCGGATACAAATAGTACAGAAACGCCCGAGCAGGGAGGCGAAAATCAAAGTCGGTTACAGGGGTTAACCTTTTTCCTTGGGGTATTCGAAGGAAATGCTGAAACAGACTGTAAAATATTTTTCGATCAATTTGATTCGATAGCCAAGCTGGGAAAATGGACCGGTACATTTTGACTGTGGTATGTCATTTTAGCAGGCACGCGGAAATTTATCCGATAGATAATATTACGGCGGACACCATTGCAACAAAATTAATTACGTATGTAACTACTTACGGCAAAAGTGAATTTGTATTGACAGATCGTGGCAGCCAATTTACCAGTCAATTATTTAAATCTATACTTGATAAACTAGATATACATGCAAAATTAACTTCAGCAGCAAATCCGAGAACAAACGGAATCTCAGAAAGAATAAATTCTGCCATAAAACGTGCAATCGAGTGTTACAAGCAAGACGATTGGGAAACAGCCGTAGGAATTCATAAAGCATGTTATAATGCAGTAGACCACCCAGCCACAGGTATGTCACCGAACTTCTTGTTCTTTTCCCGGGACCTACCCTTATTTATGGACATCGTACCAAATAACGCGGAAGAGACTCAAAATTATATAAGAAACCAACCTCAAAAGCTGGAAACTATGGCCGTAGCATACAAACAAGCCTACGAAAATTTAATCCGCACACAAGAGATACAGGAGGAAAAATATTTACAAAAAGCAAAATTTAGAAAACTAGAATTAGGCCAAAAAGTTTTTGTGAAAAACATTCCAAACTTCGGAAAAAAACGTTTTAGAGGCCCGTATAGAATAATAGAAAAACTAACAACCCACTTATTTTTATTAAAACTAATTAAAGATCCTAGGGCAAAGCCAATCAAAATAAATATAAATCGTATATACGAAATGCCTGATAGGAGACCGCATTTATTACATGAAGCACGGTTCGACACGAAAATCGGAACGGGAAGATACGCTCAGGGCGCCTTACAAGACATTGCGCCGAACATAAGCGTTGCCACCGCAGAGGCAACAGAGGCTGATGATGGCTTTTTCGCGGAAATCCTCCCATTTCAACTCGAATTGGAAGAAGGTCGCTCCTCGAAGGAAACGCCCCCCCCCCCCCCGTCCCGCCAGAACAGGAGCAAGAGAGAGAGAAAAGTGGCGCAGACAGATCGAGAGAGGACATGCTAGGGCCTGGTCAATCGACTATTACTATCACAGAGAATACAACGAACACGGACAAAGTTAGCTCAAATAATTTAAATAATCCCCAAGAGGAGGAGAACGTAGAAAATATACATGAACAGAAATCAACCGTTTACGGGAGAGTATTTCGCAACTCTCATTATAATCTGAGGCCACGGAAATTAAAATAACATGAATAGGTCAGTGGAAAATAATTTAAAGTTACACGTAGGTCACGTAAATATAAGTTAAAATAATACCGATTAAAATAAATCCAGGGAAAAGGTTATCTCAGTAAAGACTTAGAGGAGTAAAACGAAATGTAACAAGAATTTTTTATGATTAACGTGCCATTATAAATAATATTTAAAGAAATAACTGCAAAGGTGAGGCAATTCAATTAAACTTTCACGTAATTTAAAACTTAGGGAGTTAAGGTAAGATAAACTGAGATGCAGGCGTCTAAAGTTTAAATGACCGGACAGACAGAGCGATCGGCTGTCAGTCGAACAACCTAAGCAAATCTAATTCCTAAAATAAGTAATTTAAACTTTAAGTAAGCAAATTTAAGCACCCTAGCGAAACAGGTACATTAAACTGTCATCCTAAATAAATAATAAGAGTAATTTCACTCACGGAGCTTCCAGAAAATTAATATGTGTAATCCAATTTGTGAAAATCCGTTGTGCAGCACACAAAGAGAAAGTACACTGCCCGCGCTGACTTTGAATTTTTTTCGACTCTACTCGAGGGATAGTCACGTGACAAGCGGAAGCAAATCACATACGCGGTTTCAATTAGAGAGAATTACCGCAGGACAGAATCAAAGACAGCGTCTGTTATTGGCCCACGTAAAGAGAAAGAAAAGAGAAAAAAACTTTTGTCAGGTCGTACGAAAAGTGACCGATGCTAGAGTAGAAAGTATAGCAGTACAAGCCTGTACCAGGGATGGCAATTTTAAACCGGACAGCCGGGTGTTACGTAGGAGGGGAATCAAAAACGTGTAGAAATGAATAAAGAAATGGGTAGAGAATTAAGTTGAAATTTGTAGAAAAATTATTAGAAATGAATAGAGAAATGGTTAGAGAATTAAGTAGAAATTAGCAGAAAAATGATTAGAAATGAATAGAGAAATGGTTAGAGAATTAAGTAGAAGTTAGTACAGAAGTGATTAGAGGATGGAGTAAAGTAATTGGTTAAGACTGAATTAAGTAGAGAAATGGTTAGAGGATAGATTGAGGTGATTGATTAGGGTCTAGAATGAAATAAGACATTTAAGAGGGCTCTTGTAAATAAGAATAAATAATTCTTAAGAAAACAAAAATTCCTTGTTCAATAAGAATTTCTATAAAGAATATGTATATAATTGATTAATGTAAAATAAAGGTGATTAAGATAAAATAAATGTATTTAATGTAAAATAAGTAGGTTAAGAATGTAGAAAACATTAAAAGTAAAATGTTCTCTGGTACAATGCAGTGGACAGAGTTCAAGGACTCCAAAGCTCCTAAGTCTAGTTGTATATTAAAGTACGAATAGAATGTCTAATCTGAAATTACATCAGTTTTTTTATATTGATAAAGTACATTGTGGAAAAAAACTATGTGCATTTACATACCCTAACTATGATTACTGCAGAAGGTCGCAGACACGGATCCGGTCTTCAAAAACGAAAGTTGCCATTATAAAGACTTTTGCAGCAACAAAGGCGTAGTTTTACAGCTCACATAAGCCTTCACCAGCACATGTATGCAGCATCATTAACCGAAAACGAAATCATTCCTTCCTTGGACCAAAGGGTACCAAACAATGCAACTTCAGTTTCGCAGTTTTAGTGCAACGTTGTAATACAACTTCATTTTCATCGTTTTAATGCAACGTCTTAGTGCAACTCCATGTTTGCAGTGTTAAGTGCAACGTCATTTACACAGTTTTAGTGCAACTTCTTTTTATAAAGTGATGTCACAGCTGATCCTGCTCAGAGAATATTCCTTCCATATGGAATATCACTAATTTTGTCACAGCCTACAGAACAATATCAATCCTTTAGTGTATAATGTGAACGAACAATTGTTCCCAATTCATGTGTTCTCATGACAAACTTTCATATTATGTGAACACACTTAACAGACTAGAAAGTACAATCAGTATGCTACAACGGACAGTGACAATATTTATACCATACGGACAGGGACAATCATGCACCTTAATTAGTCCTTGGTCATACTTGGAGAGACAGAATATTTCCATAACTATAGGGCGTGTCATTATGTATATAATTTAATGTATAATTTTATTGTTAAATGTTATTGTTATCTCTGTTTATATATGTATACTGCGCATAATTTGTAACCCTTTATTTTTTTTGGTAGTTTAAGCATTTGAAAAAGAAACTTGGTTTCTTTTCCCTTGTTTGCGGGAAGCCAGTGTCGTGGGACAGTATTGGAATTTTCCTGTCGCCACTTCACTTCTAGAAAGTATTACCCCCCCCCCCTCTCTCTCTTTGGAAACGGTTGACATTCCATGGCTATGAGTAAGAGACCAGCTGCAGTGGTGAGAAAATGGCAAAGGACGCTATCTTATTTTTAAATAAAATGGACACCTGCAAGAGGGCTAGAGCCCCCCAATTTTTAGCCAACCCTTTGGAAGGGGCCAAATCCAGTGATTCGAGGGAGCCCGGCCGCGTCACTGAATTTATGGGTTTTCGAACCTATAGCGGCCAAGCGTCAGCTATGGAGCCCGGCCAGGGGGCTGTCCGAGGTCCCGACGAGGAGAAGAAGAGCGGAGAGAGAAGTCAGTTGGTAATTTTCAGAGTTAAGACTGGGTCGTCTAATAACCGACGGATGAGTGCCACCTCGATGCCGTCCCTAAAAGGGGTAAGTCCTTTTGTCCTCTCCCACTGCAGACTGAGTATCAGAGAATATAATTAGAATTTAATAAGGAAGTTAACTGCCTAACTTGAGGGCTATTATGATATTTAATTTAACTAGAGAGGGGGAAATGATCAGATCGATCATTATCCAATACCTACTTAGCGAATGTAAATATGTTCTATGTAATTAAGATGACATTTTGTGGTTTTTTTAATTTTTAAGTAACAAGTTTTGAATATAAGTATTTTAAAATAAAAGCTTTATTAACTTTTAATTAGTATTTATTGTGTGTTCTCGTGATGCATTTTCTAATTAATCAGAACCTGGAGATATGCTCGGTAATCGAGCAAGTGGCGTGCAGAAATACGATTAACGGCCAATGTGTAATTGTAAGATTTCAGCGGAGCCACGCCACAACTTCTAATTCCTCGAACATGCACTATGTGTCAAGTAATTTTTGCTAAATTTAATTTAAATGCCATAATTTTAAGCGATAAAGGAGTCTTAGACCTTGAGGAAGATTAAAAAAAAAATAAAAAATAAAAAATCCTAGTTCATCAAACATTTGCTAAGAAGCAAACAATTCGGTAAAATAGTAAAATACACTCATGTCTGTAAAAATGCTCGATTCGTGTTCCTTAGCTTGTTAAATTCTAAACTTTGGTGCTAAAATTACATCCATCACTTTAAAAATGGTTAAATAGTAAAATTACGATATGAAAATGGTCAAATGATATTCACTGGCTTTTATTTTATTTAAACTTAAAGCTAAAGTTTTGTGGGTGAAAATATTCGATTCGTTAGCTTGTTAAATTCTAAACTTCGATATTTCAATTACATCCACCACTTTAAAAATCGCCAAATCATATTCAATGCACAATATAATTAAAATGATGTATTTCAGATTATGTGTACCAAATCAGACCCTTGAAGTATCCAGTTACTAGAAATATATTATTAGAAAAAAATAGGTGGCAACACCTCATAATGCTGACGTCATTATAGATAAGATCTAATTCTTAATAGCGTAATGAGAGCGTATCACTCATTTGGAGTTTGGCCAGCAGCTAGTGAAGACGTTGGATGTGAGTTCTAAGTTTCATTATTATTTTTATAAAAAGAAAAGAAAATCATTTCGTTATTATAATAGTCGTATATGCTGTTAGATTTATTTTTAAAAAATCACATTGCTATATATCAAACACATGCACACCCACTTAGAATGGTCGAATCTTGTTCACTTCATTTTAACTAAGTATTACATTCATGTTTTTAAGTGTACAACACTTAAAAGGGTTGAATCCTATTCACTTAACACAATTTTTGTGTTCACTGGAAATCCGTAATCTATTATATTTTTTTTGTTTTTAAACATTCAAAATCATTTCGTTATTTTAAAAAAATCACATTGGTATATATCACTCAATACAATGTTAGCTAAGTATTACATTCATGTTTTTAAGTGTACAACACTTAAAAGGGTTGAATGCTATTCACTTAACACAATTTTGAAAATGTGTAACTATTCTTGAGTTTAAACTTGAGTTTAATCAATTCATTTAAAAAAAATCGTAGTGTCCACTGAATACAATTTTTGTGTTCATTGGAAATCCGTATTCAATTTGTTTTAAAAATCACAACACAATTTTATATTCAATACACCCCGTCCTTAAAAATCACTGATGAACGGTCAATGTAAAAAAAAAAAATTAATTATCTTCATTAAAACATGTATGAGCGTGAAGCTAAAATTATTAAGTCATCGTTCGACTACCTAATTAAAAGATTCATTAACACAAAAACCACATTCAGAAATTAATTGTATTAAAATTCGTCGCATGTATTTCTTTCAAGTGCCAATAGATGGCGCCATCATCGCCATCTAAAATTTCGTAAATGTCTTCAAGCACATTCCTAAACATTCCATAAAAGCAATAATTACCCACGTTCCAATTATTAAAAAATAATCCTCTTATTAAAACTCAATTATGACTATATTCTATTTTTTTTCATAATATATTTTATTCATTAAAAAAAATTAATTAAAATCTTAATTCATTCGAACCATCCCCTCGTAGAAGTTCAGAAAATATTCTAAGTCCCCAAACTCCTTTCGCAGGGAAGACATCATTCATTATTTCATTCAAGTGCCAATAGATGGCACCATCACCGCCGTCTAAAATTTCGTAAATGTCATCAAACACTTTCCTAAACATTCCATAAAAACAATAATTACCCACGTTCCAATCGTTAAAAAATAATCCCCTTATTAAAATTCAATTATGACTATATTCCATTTTTTTTTATAATATATTTTATTCATTTATTAAAAATTAATTAAAATCTTAATTCACTCGAACCATCCCCTCGTAGAAGTTCAGAAAATATTCTAAGTCCCCAACTCCTTTCGCAGGGAAGATATCATTCATTCACCATCTGCTTACAAGTCTCAAACTGTATAGTGGTTAAAGCACTGTCCTACGGTACAAGGGGTCCCCAGTTCGAATCCAGCTCAGTCCAGAACCAATTCTTTCCTTTTAGCCAACACAGTTCACAAACCTGTCTATAGAGGGCGCCACCAAAATTTCCAAGATGATCGCCAAGTTCATCATCAACCCCACTGTCTGTGTCAGTACATGACGTCATCCAATAATTAAGTGACGTCATCCGATAAGATAAGCCGATGACGTCACCCTACTGCGCTGCTGCGTTGCTGCGGATTGTCAGTGAACCCCTATTCCTTTACTACTACCGATTTAACAGAATGTAATTTTCAGGAATGGAACTTTTACATTTGATATTAATTGCGTTACCATGAAATGGTGTGAAGTTGGGTTGAAATGGCAGGGGAATATAAGTGGGCGGTATGGTTTTGCGAAGGATCCGTTGACAATATTGAAAAGCTCTCTCTTGGTTTAATCATATAAACAAATCATCCATTTATATGTATAAATATCTCTGATCTTAATCGTCGGCAACCTTTGGTGGTCCTCTGTTGCTATTTATTTCCAACTACATGAATTACGTATTTTAAACTAACCACAAAAATCCCAAAATATAGTCCAATATTCTAAAAATAAATTAGTGCAAAAGCGTTGCAGAACTAATTTTAAACTATGTAATTTTCTGAAATTTTTATTTTTATATTTGAAATTGATTACTCTACTAGAAAATGATATTAAGATGAGTAACAACAACACTTGGAGAAGATATATTGGCAGGAATGATAATATTGAGGAAGGTAATTGTGAGTCTTAACTCTTGTTTATTCGCATATTGGAAATGTCGGCTACCTTTATAAGCCGACATTTATTTCCAACAAACTAAAGTATACGTTGATTTTACAGAGTTAAGTGAAAAGCGTTTCAGTTTCAGCAATTTGGCCATTTATAATTAGTCTCATCTTAAGTTACTGATATAATCTTAGTCTTAATTTCTTATTGTGCTTAGCATCACGCACTCGGATTATGTTTAAAGTGGAAGATATTCTATAGATGAGGAAGAGTCAATGCTTTATTCATGAATATTCTTTTAAAACGGTTATTAGTAATATTAGCTGCGATGGCTATTATAAGCAGTTAGCTTTTCCATAATAGCATATATTGAAAAATTAGTTGGAAAAGATGTCTAGTGTCCTATCATTTTAGGGACAGGTCACTTCTGACGACAGACACTAAGATTTATTCATATTGGATAAACCAAGATTGACAAGACTTTTGACAAAGAAGTTTGTAAATTAAGTAAAACATGAGCAACGCAAATAAGCACAAATAGCAAAATAATACAGCATACAGCTGTTTCGAGGATACGCTGGATCCCCTTCGTTAGTATAAGAGAAAAAACAAACCCGAAGTCCAAAGGGAAGTTTCTCTTATCAAACTTTTACCTTAAACAAAGAAACAATCACACAATAATACTTACGTGATCCTGTATAGAAATTTCCATTACTCTTCTTAAAAGTTATTTTTATAATATTTTGAAGTTTTCAACTTTTCTGAATTTTTTTTTTAATCTTGTGTCTGTTTTATTTTTTTAACATAATTTTTATTTAATAATTAAAAATAAATAATGAACAAATATTCTAATCTTTCACTTATTTATTTTTGAAAATGAAAGATGCTTGGTTAACTATTTGCAGATAATCGACGGCTATTTTATTTTCTTTTTTATCATCACATCAAGCAATTTTACATCATATTTTATTAAACAAACGGCCTATCTTTAAACTACTGAGATAGCCTTCTAATAGAGATAAATTAACTTATTTTGCAGTACATATATAAAGTGAATTAATGTCTCATTTCCAACATTTTCAAACGCTCAGGCTTTTTCGTCATGCGTTCTTACAATTTTATCTTGGGGCGCCGCAGTTCTTTCTCATAAAGACTCCAGGGTGCCGCCAAACATCTCTTGAAGGAAAAACGATCCTATGACGAGTACTAATTCTCCCCTTCTACGGATAATACACAACACTTAAGTAATATCCCAGAACTGGTGTCCATTAGTTAAATGAATCCATATTTTGAATATATCAACGGGGAATTTTGTTGTATTAGAAGGAAAATTATCTGGTACTCCTATTTCACATGTTAAAATCGATTGATAATTTTAAATTCTCTGGATGTAGTGTTATGTGAGCAGAGTGGAAATATTTACGAATACGAAGAGAAATAAGAGAATTGGAAACTGTAACGCTGAAAAGAAGGCACATTTTATTAATGACAAAATGAAATTGGGATTAATTAAAACATGGATTCATTACATAAAATATTTCCATGGATTTTATTATATTTTAGAATTATTATTATTATTGTTATTATTATTATTTTACTTTATTTTATAATATAGTTCGAAATATTATGAAAATAAATTTTCAGATGTATGCATATTACATGTGCAAGGCAGTGGCAAAGACTGACCTCAGTTATTTATTTGACAGTTGAAGAAAGAAGAACGTAGTTTATAACTACTATATTTAGCGAATATGCGTTTCTGCAAGACAAAACGTATATTATAAAAATATACACAAAAAGTATATTACAATATATTATTAAATACTTTATATATGAAAATACGTTATTATATAATGCTTTAGAAAATACATTATAAAGTATTTTAAAGTATATTATAAAATATATACGAAATGCATTAGTTTTATGTTGGATTTAAAATCGAATTTATGTTAGATATGAAAAGTCAAGTTGAAAAATACGAAATCAGCTTGTGCTTGTCTTGGATATTGCAGATAGATTCTTAGTATCAATTCTGATTAACATTATAGAAATACATAATTAACATAGTATTTTAATTTTACTTTTAGCTCAATCAGGATAAATGTGCATTTATGTTTCTTAAGATTTACTCACTTGATACCCTTTGGGTTCAATTAGACTTGGGGAATATCAGTTACGTTAGGTAGATATATGGTTCTAATTGGAAAATGTGGACAGGATCTTTGCAGCATATTTAAGAAAATTAGAACATTTCCATCGTTCAAATATACCGAATAGAGTTCTTCAGTTAACTGAAGTTTTCTGATTGATGCAAATGCGAGATTTGTTATGTATGTTGATATTTACTCATTGATATATGTACAACAGCTGTTCCATATACTGAAGTTTACCGATTGCTAGACAAGTGAAAATGTTATTATGTTTACTGATGGCTATAAGTACAAGAGTTATTCTGTTGACTGATGTTCACGTATTGCTATAAGTGCAATAATTGTAATAATAATGGAACATTCCATTTCTGAATTCGTTTGAAATATGTCCCGTCCATTATGACTTTCTCTCATACATGCACACCTTTTCGGAATTATATGTACATTACTAGAAAAAACATTCGATCATTTTCTGTTATATTCATAAAGCTCCTAGCCGTCAAAAATTGTGGAATTTTTGTTCTTGTTACACTAAAAACTGTATTGTACATAAATTAAGAGAGTAAAACTATTTCTTTTGAAGAATAAAGTTTAATACATTTTCATGTGAACTTCATTTTCTCTAATAATGAATAATGTTAACTACATTTTATGTTACTCCTTTTTTTGTATTTATATTGACAAACATTATCGATGATTATTTGTACACATTTCTACGTAAAAATAGTTTTGTTGTCTGTTGGTCTTTCAACAAATATTTCAATTGGCAATTTAAGAAAGTGGGTGAAATTCGAAAACGAAACCATAACTACCACTTCAGAAACAAATAAAGAACATTTTTACTCTTGATACCCACCAAAGCATATGTTGATACACACCAAAACACATTCGTTCCCGGCCACTCAAATTGCTGCTCTTACCTTAGAGTGAGTTGAGTGGTCTGGGTTTTTGACACCAAAACATCAACATACACCAAAACATGCCTTATTTTATAGTCAAAAATATTAATTCACATAATTTAAGACATGTTTTTCAGATCTTAAAAATTGTCTATTACCAATCACTCTCAATAAAAATTAATATCAGATTTTTAATAAAGCGGTGTTTGTTTCCTCATTTAGGTTGGTACAAAGAGCATTTGAAAAAATCATAATTTGTATCCAAGCCAGAGTTATCAACTTAGCCTCTTTATGATAAAATTTAGCTGTTTATTGGAACGTTTAGTACCCAAAAATGCTGTAATATGTAAATAATTTAAATTTGCAACTACTTATAATGGCATTCGTGAAATTTAGTCATCTTTTGCCATGAAGTTCATCCACGTGTTTTCAAATCTTTTGAGTTTCGGCAGTAAAGGGAAAGACTTTTGATGAATGCAAGTAATCAAGAAAACTAAATTTTCTTGCAGCAAAAGTGGAAAGTAAAACAATCATATTTACGGCACTTGTAAACAGCTTCTTAGTGAAAGCTTCTTAGCTTCTTAGTCTTCCTTCTCAAGGGACTTTTCAGTTTTTCCCAGATATAATGGTTCTTCCCATGAAGGCTCCAGAATGCCACCAAAGGCAGCACTTCAGTAGCACTTAGCAAGGTAAACGATCCTACGACGAAAAGGGTGGATATGAAAATTAAAAGAGCATATAAAAATAAATTTATTTTTTATTAGTAACAAAATAAAATTGAAATTTGTTAAAACACATGCCTTATTCAAACATGGGATTTATCAAATGCCACCAAAGGCAGCACTTCAGTAGCACTTAGCAAGGTAAACGATCCTACGACGAAAAGGGGTGGATAGGAGAATTAAAAGAGCATATAAAAATAAATTTATTTTTTATTAGTAACAAAATAAAATTGAAATTTCTTAAAACACATGCCTTATTCAAACATGGGATTTATCAAAATGTGGATGTCTAACTTAAAACTATTTTTGACTCTCGTTTCTTTAAAAATTTATAATATTACAATTACTATTATTATTATCTTTATTATTATTATTATCATCATTATTATTATTATTACAGTATTTTCGAAGTGAGTTTGATAAATTAAGTACTTTTCCGTCAATATACTGAAAATTATCACAGTTAGTTTATTTATTTATGTTTTTTAATTACTGTGAGTGCAATTGAAATTTACATATTGTTACGCCTTGATAATTTTGACGACTTTCTCAAATTTTGGAAACTGATCTAAATTTTTTAGTTTGCGTAACAATTTCAAGAGTTAGACATGCATTACACTTAACAACTTCTCCATATGTTTTCTGATGTTTGACGTTGCCATGAAGAAAGTAGCATCTGTAAAGGACGCATTACACTCATCAACATCGCATATGATCTTCTTAAGGTTCCTATATATTCAGGCTGATGCAACCGCCATTTTTACTCCAATCCGTCCAATCAGTTGTCATCTGCCGTGTGATATTTCGGTCACGCGCTCAAGCTATATGTCTGACATTTTGTACACAATTTAGCTGTAAGCTGATTGCTTCTGCTACTAAAAAGTTGCACCAATCATTCAAGAAAGAAATCTAGAATATCTAATTTTCTCCAGACCCTTAGAGAAAGAAGAGAAGGTAACCTTCTTTTAAGCCCTGGCTTCGACTGAGAATAAAGATGGCAGCTTTCCCTCCAGACTGCATATTTCGTGGTCTCTTCCTATGTTTTCCAATGCTAGAAATCCGAGGGTAACATCTCATTCCGATCTCTCACTTTGACCTCGTGGTTTTCCGGAAAATGTGTCACAACTCTGCTGTGATTGGCTACTTTTTCTGGCATTCTGTTCGTCAACTGTTAATAACTTTACGTTCACGCCTTCTTTTCGTACTCGAACGTGATTTGAACGTTGCACACCCGTTCGAATAATAAGTGCCGATACCCTTTCTTAATTACTTCGCGGAAGTAGGGGTCATCCGGAAAAAGACCTAATGTTTAAGCCCAACCCACCTAAGAAAGTTCTTTGGTCCATTTTGGGAAGAAAATGTATGATATCTATTATATAGAATACGGTATAGTTAGGAATCTTAGTTCTTCCCTTCGGGGTTTACTCGTGTTACATGTGTACCTACTATGAAGCTGGAAATAGTGCCTTCCAGCTTCATAGCTCCTACTCGTGGAAAAAACCCACGCAGAAAGCACATGGAGACGTTATTACGTGTAATGCAGTCTCATCGATTTTTCGTGATATTTTCACAGAGGTTATATAAGCAAATCGTCGTTCAGTTTGATTGTGACGATGATTTGACGTGATATGAGTAAAAGTGAATTGTCAATACGTCCGTATCTTGATAATTTAATCTCCTGTTTTGCGAATTGGGCATTTAATTGCTGTTTTGAGTACCTCACAGTTGCTTTGTGACCTAGTCAGATAACTAGGAAGTAATTAACTGTATAGTGTTCCTGTTTACGCGGTATTATTAGTTCTTTAAAAAAAGTTTGGTACTTTAATATTGGTGCTTCAAATAAAAATGTCAGTTCTACAGACATTCAGACTCATATTTGTATTCTGCGATACACCCACCGTTTTTAACACTTTCCAACATAGTTTAAAAGTGTTTATAACTTTGTTCATTCATTCTGTATGTCTGTCCGTCCGTTCGTCCGATATCTGCCGTGAATATGACTTTAAAAATGAAATTTTAGTACGTTGTTGAGACGATCTTTGAGACATATGGGAATGTAAATGAATAGTATCACACAATTAATTTTGGATTGAACCCGGGTTGAAAAAGTGAAATACATTGAACTCTATGGGACATAATTTTTTAAACATTTTTAAAGCAAAGTTCAAATTCACATATTGCTTCGAAAACTTTAGGAGCTAATTAAATTATCCCTATAAAATACGTAAAAAAATAAGCAAAATATTTTTGGGTAGTTTTTAAATAAAAATTAAAATTATATTTGCACCCATATTATATGAAGAGATCACGTGGTCTACCTCAAAATAAAATATGGCATCCATCTTTTTCTCCCAGTGTAATAATTGTGATTTTTAAAGTTCTTTAAAATTAATATTTAATTTGCGCATCCGTCCTAAAACCACTTTATTTTTTCTTATTTTCTGTGAATCTATATTCTGGTGTTAACAAATTTACAAATTTTTTAGTTTAAATGATGATCAAACTTTGATTATTTCTACAACGAAGCCTAATTTTTATGGACGCAGGATATAAACAAATGATTGTAAGATGAGTTGTATAAGAATTACTGAATTATTCTTCATGTAAAATTATTTAGCTCTGGAGACTGAGATATAAGTGATATGAATGAAATGTTCGTTGCTTTTACATAGAGAGCCAGGCGATTTATATTTCGATGACGTCATTTGAATAAACTTCATTCTTTTCGATGAAGTTTTAAGTTTTCACATATAATAAATTATTGTAGTATTGTGATAATTTAAAATGTATCAGCGCTGTATGTATAGCATTTTAGGGATGTTTATATAAAATTGCATTTCAGTTGGAAAGTGTTTCATAATCAATGCTTTGTACATTATTGATCTTTCTTGTTTAAAGATATATTGAAACAATACGAAATTTCATTACATTCGATACATTAGCATCGAATCCAATGAAAATCAAAAATTAGTTTGAAACATAACTTGTTCACACTGTCTCTCATACCTGCACACGTTCGAACAAATACAGACAGACCTATACGGGAACATGCAATTCGTTTTCGGTGATACCTAAAATATTATTTTCCGAAAAAAAAGAAGGTAACACATTTTAGAACTCGTCATAATTCTACTTTTTATAGATAGTCTATGTTATAAGAAATAGAAGGAAAGGTATTAATAGTCCGTTTTTATAAATAAAGGTTAATTCAAATATTATAAAAAAAATAATTACTTTTTGTATGCATTTACAAATATTTGAGTAATGGGTAATTGGAATTTCTTGTTACTTTTCAAATTTTTCCCATTAATATTTATCTAATATCATTCAAAATATTTAAAATATGTCTAGACAATGCAATTATTGATAACATTTTTCTAGATAATCAGTAATAGCCTAGCCTTACTAAGAGCATGACAAAGAAGTAAGTACTGTATTCTAACATCGTAGTATTTTTAATACAGTAATACTACTTATAAGAATTATGTTGGCCAAGGCCAGATTTGAAAATTTTCCTGAACTTTCTTATTTAAATCTATTTCAGAACATATTTCAATTTATAGTTGAGTAGACGATTTTTTTATATTTTATATTTCAATTTTTATGCAGTTTCTTATTCCACTGTAACCATAGTAACAGGATTGCACTTCAAATATCGACATCGTCTGCTGGCTATTTTTCTGATAAAAATATGGATTATTTATTAATGATTTATTTTAAGAATAAAATTTCTGAAAACGTTGAAAATACGGCAACATGCATTGAGCAGATGAATAGTGCTTATCATTCAACAATTTTTATGTTAATAAAACTATAACATGTGCGCTACTTTTATGCATTCATTTGAAAAGGGTTTTGATATTCAGACTTTTATTAAGTATATTACAGATGTCACATTTAGTGATGACTAGCCATTAAGTCCGCACAAAGCGTGAGTGTAAATAACTAATTCACAATAAGAATAACCCATTTCTCCGTCCGCCCGTCTGTGTATCCGTCTCCGTAATACTTGGTTGAAGACCCAGACCGTCCGATTCACCCGAGGGTTCCATAATGCTTGGTGGAAGACTCACCCTAGGCCCTAGGGTATGGGCAGCAGGATGAGTGGCGGCCATAATGCGTGGTGAAAAACTTCGGAATAAATTTAACGGAATATCGCCAACTTGGCGACTTTAAATGTTAAAAAAAGTCAATGTGAAAAGCCAATGTGAAGCTTTAAATGTTTTAAATATTGACAAGTTTAAGAAAATGTCAAATTGATTGATAAAATTGATGCCAAATCAACAAAATTTATTGTCTTTTGAAAAAGGATAATATTGCATTGATGTTTCGGTAGCGTTTGCCTATCCGTTCAATAATTCGACTTACTAACAAATTTCGTGACTTTTTAAAATGTCGCCAAATAGATAAAACTGTCTCCAAATTACGGAAATGTCACCAAATTGATAAAGTGACACTAAAGTAATGAAAATGACACCTAATTAACGAAAATTCAATGTTTGGAAAATTAAGTTAAATTTACTATTAAGATAATCCCCGTCGCTTTGTGGGAATAAAATACTATTTTTTGTAATTTTGTTTACAAACGGAACCAGGGTGTTTTATACTTCAGATCTGCTTGTAAAGATAATTTTGTATATTAAGAACTGAGATTCGTATACTTCTTTTTGTGATAATTTAATTAAATACTTTTAAAAGAATATTTTGAGTAACAGTGCCATTTAAAACATTATAGGAATTTGCACATTATTGTGTATTTTATATTATATATTCCGTACGAAAACCGAGTATAAAGCCTTTTTTTTCGCATTTTGTACATTTTTGTCTAACCCTTGATTCGTCCAATATCAGAAACTCCATCCATTTACTATCTTAATTGCTTCTCCTTAATACAATCATTCAAATTTAACATGCTTTTCTCTACTTTTCTATTTGCTTTTGTCAATCATTTACATTTACATTTACTAATCACAATATCATCTGTTGCACTTCAGCCGGGGCGCCGATATTCTCATCTCAATGCTGGGGCGCCAGGACAATCCGACAACTAATCTGAAACCCTAGAAAGAAGAAGCTTCTCACATGTCAAATGATAAGGATTTTCTACACACCCTTCAAATCCATGCAGACCATGCTCTTCTCGCTACTTCCATTAGTAAGATGAGCATTTGTCACATCGATAATACATCGTCACAGAACTGCTTAGGATCGCGACGGGATGTCGGCTTTCTGGAGGCTGATTATTCAGCTGTTCTTTCCCAAAATTATGACTTTCCCCTATTTTCCCTTTCTACTTTGCTGGATTGAAATAAAATATTCTAATATGGGCATAACATGCCATTCCCTGCACATAGGAAATACGGTGTTTCTGATAAATTTGGAAAGAAAGTCATAAACTTCCCATCCATATATATCCACATTCAAAGTTTATACTAATGTTCCAAAGTTTATAGAAAGTTTATACGAAGTTTATTTTCCCTATTTTCCCTTTCTACTTTGCAGGAAAATTTATACGGTTTATTTCCCCTATTTTCCCTTTCTACTTTGCTGGAAATTTATACGGTTTATTTCCCCTATTTTCCCTTTCTACTTTGCTGGATTCAATTAAAATATTCTTATATAGGCAAAACATGACATTCACTATACACAGCAAAGACGGTATTTCTGATAAATTTAGAAAGAAAGTCATAACTTCCCACACATGTATATCCACATTCAAAGTTTATACTAATGTTCCAAAATTTGCAAAAAGTTTATATAGAGTTTATTTCTATTATTTTCCCTTTCTACTTTGCTGGAAAGTTTACACGAAAGTTTATTTCCCTATTTTCCCTTTCTACTTTGCTGGATTGAATTAAAATATTCTTATGTGGGCAGAATGTGACATTTCCAGTACATAGTAAAGACGGTGTTTCTGATAAATTTAGAAAGAAAGTCAAAACTTCCCATCCATATATATCCACATTTAAAGTTTATACCAATGTTCCAAATTTTATAGAAAGTTTATTCGAAGTTTATTTCTTTTATTTTCCCTTTATACTTTGCTGGAAAGTTTATACGAAAGTTTATTTTTCCTTTCTACTTTGCTGGATTAAATTAAAATATTCTTATATGCGCAGAACATGACATTCCCTGCACATAGCAAAGACGGTATTCATGATAAATTTAGAAAGAAAGTCATAACTTCCTATCCATATATATCCACATTCAAAGTTTATAATAATGTTCCAAAGTTTATAGGAAGTTTATACGAAGTTTATTTCCCCTATCTACTTTGCTGGAAAATTTATACGAAGGTTTATTTCCCCTATTTTCCATTTCTACTTTGCTGGATTGAAATAAAATACTCTTATATGGGCGAAACATGACATTCCCTAAAGACGGTGTTTCTGTTAAATTTAGGAAGAAAGCTGTAACTTCCCATCCATGTATATCCACAAAGTTTATACTAATGTTTTAAAGTTTATAGAAAGTTTATAAAGTTTATTCCCCCTATTTTGCCTTTTTAATTTGCTGGATTGAATTAAAATATTCTTATGTGGGCAGAATATGGCATTCCCTTTACATAGTAAAGACAGTGTTTCTGGTTAATTTAGAAAGAAAGTCATAACTCTCTTCCCATCCATGTATATCCACATTCAAAGTTTATTCCGATGTTCCAAAGTTCATAGAAAGTTTATACGAAAGTTTATTCCCCCTATTTTGCCTTTCTACTTTGCTGGATTGAATTAAAATATTCTTATGTGGACAGAATATGGCATTCGCTTTACATAGTAAAGACGGTGTTTCCGGTAGATTTAGAAAGAAAGTCATAACTTCCCATCCATCTATATCCACATTCAAAGTTTATACCGATGTTCCAATGTTCATAGAAAGTTTATACGAAGTTTATTTCCCCTATTTTTACTTTCTACTTTGCTGGAAAATTTATACAAAGATTTATTTCCACTATTTTCGTTTTCCACTTTGCTGGATTGAATTAAAATATTCTTATGTGGACATTCCCTGTACATAGTACAGAAGGCGTTTTGATAAATGTAGAAAGAAAGTCATAACTTTCATGTATATCCACATTCAAAGTTTATAATAATGTGTCAAAGATTATACAAAATTTATACGAGGCCTAATGTTCAAAATTTTATGCAAAGTTTATAGTACATAAAGCAAATGACTTATTTATACACAAGAAATTCTCTTTCATTTAAGTTACATTATTATTTAAATAACAACATGTGAAAAAAAAGAAATTTGATAATTTTCTTGACGCCGAAAGAAAATTATCAGAAAACATACCTTTGCGTCGCGTTAATAAAACGTGTCCGATTTACGATAACGTTGCCAATAAGTTTATAGCATTTTATTGCATATCATGCCAATTAATTAAACGATATTAATGCTTTTAATTTATGTACCTCATTAGACATTTATTCCAAACCATTTATTCCTTACATTTATTCCAAAACTATTTCTCAAGAACGATTCCTGTCACCGTTTAGAAAAGGATGTCATTATAATTTCCTAACGGTAAATGACACATAACATTTCTACTTAATATCGTTTACTGTTATGAATTTTTATTACTTCTTTTAAAGAAAAATTTTGAGGTTTTATCAATATTGAAAAACGCGTAAAATCTATAGAGTTCCAGTATTAACATAGTTTTATAAGCGTACTAAATTGCATTTAATATCTTGCTTGTTTAAAAATATCTTGCTTGTTTAAATGTTGACGAAGTTCTTTTTGCTGGCTATTTTGCGAAAAAAGCAGGTTATTTTTTTTTCGAATCGAACCAAAATCTAATCAGCACAAGACTAACTCATAAGTGTCTTATCTACCAAATTTTGTAACATTCGGCCAATTAGCTTTTTTCAGAGATCGGCTGCAAGCAATTTTTGCCGGGCGGCCATGCTGCAAAAAGAGACAAGTTCTTTTATCGCAAATCCTACCAAAATTTAATCAGCACCAGGGTAACCCACAAGTGACGTACCGATAAAATACTATGAAATTTAATCCGTTATTTTTTGAGTTAGAATTAATACATTCAATGCAGACACACCCACCCACACACACACATACACATATACATATACATACAGTGAGCAAGACAGAAAGACAAACATCATGCTAATAATAGTTTTTTCGAGTTCTAAAGATCCCAAAAAGTATAGATTATTCAAAAACTGGAGTTTTAATTTTTGACTTGACTCCAATACTTTTCCAATACATTGCCATGTATTTCAGGGAAAGTAAAAATGTGCAGGTAATGAAGAACAGAATTTGAAATTTTATCCTAAATCTACACGAGGAGAATGCGGGATCTACTTCAAATGTAGAAGGAAATATAATGATCTTCGTTGCTCAATGCATAGCGCCATTTTCTACCTAGAGTTCGATGGTTCGATTCCCCACTAAAACCATAATATTCTCAATACTTGAATGTTGAAAAATGATGCAGATCGAATATTAATATTATACATTAACATACATAGAAGTATGAACACTCATACTGGAATTAATTCGCGTTTCAGTGCAAGCTAAGTAGGGCATTTATAATTGCAGTCAGAATGAAAGACCGGTATTTTTAATTTGAAACATGGAACATGGAACAAACACTTCAGGCGGGTTCAATTACTATAAACTTTGTACAGAAGAAATTTGAAGAAATAGAATAAATTATAAAGTAAATAAATAAATTTAAGAAATTTGAAGCCTCGAATTGAGTAAGACTGAATTTGTTAATACCCATAAAAGTTCACAAAATTACTCCATATAACAAGTTTTCCTCCTGCCATTTCTGTTATCGGCTATTTTATGCTGACGAGCGCATGAAACCGATTCATGAATTCTGCTATTTACAGTGAGAGTGTTTTAAACATTTTTTCTTAGATTGTTATAATGAAATGAAAAATCAGTACAAAATAGTAGTAAAGTTTCCCACCTAACAATTTAATAAATATGAAATACCGGTGATAACGAAATACCTGTAATTTTATATCAGTACCGGGATCAAAATACCAACAAAAAATTTGACCAGAATACCAACTCTCAAAGTACACGGTATTAAATGCCCTATCACTAAATATTCATCGGAAGAAAACTCAACTTCGAATATTTGGTCCGTTCATTCCTTTAATTTTTTTTCGTAATACTTATAGTGCAGTAAAAAATAAAATAGCCTTGCACAATGTCCTCATTCACACAGCTTTTAGAGAACGTGATGACACCGGACGTGTCCCCTTATCCATCCCCGTATTTCTATTTTATCCGATACCATGATAAACACGCTTCTCGCTGTTCCATTAGAGAATTGAAACACTTCTGGACACGTCCCAACGATGATGCATTGAGAGAAGTACTTAAAGACGCGTTTTGCAGCGCCAGACTCCGCGGTGACGTTCAAGAAGTGATGGATTTTGACAACCCTCTTAATCTCGATGGTGTAGAGAAAGTCAGACAAATGTAATCAAATGCAACATTCCTTATTAATTTCCACATTGAATATAGCGTAAATGTATGTTAAAAAAGCAGAAAATTTAAAATGGCCGCCGCTTAATTGAATCATGTTGATCAAGGGATTTAATAAAGCGACTGGCTTTTAATCTAATTCAGCTTTGCGTATTCTAATTTTTAAGTCAAGCTTTAGTTAGGCTGACGTACGGTGTGTAAGTTAATTTGCTGTCTAGGATACACCATAAAGACCCTTTTACACGATATAATAAGTTGACACAACATATTGACCGTTCAAGTTTTGATTCAACTTCTTATTTCAGTTTACACAAGCTGATCACCGAATAGTAGCTCAGTCTTTTACCTACATTTACCAATAATTTAATGATTTTCATTCACTTGTTCAATCACGTTTTGACTTTCTTATATTGATCTAATAGTTTGGCACCTTGTATCTGACGCAGAATATCCTCGTTGGATTTTGTGTCATTAAATCCTAATCAACTAATCAACTTTTACAGGAAAAACTAACAGCGTTGTGGTATGTCCGGAGGGGAAATTAAAGTTCAATCACTTACCGAAGAACCCTAGCGTGAAGTTATACACATTACTCGATTATTCAGTTACTGGGATGAAATTAAATGATGTGTGCAAATGCGAGTGTACATCCGACAAGTTAAACGCAAGATCTTGATTGTTCAATTTTTATTTTACCCGATGCATGTTCGCAAAATAAGTTGGCAGTTCAATTTCTTACATCATGTAAAAGGGAATTAAATATAAATTCATAAAAAAATGATTTAATATAATTTACCCCTTTATCTTTGACTCAATATATTTATTTTCCATATGTTATGTATTGTTGAATTTTTTTTTATACAACTAGCAATAGATTTTAGTAAGTAGTGACACCATTGGTGTTTCTTTATTCATTATTCTAGTACTTCGATTTTATCCGATACCATAATACTTATTTCACACATTCGATACCTTGGCACTTATTTCATTTTCCAATAGATATTCTAACACTGAATCTAGATGTGTACATAAAAAAGCTCAGAAAAGTGCTTAAAAGATCCATTTTTGCTGCCTTGGACTCTACATTGACGTTCAAGAAGTGATTGACTTTAAAACATGTCAATCACTTCCTGACCTTGACAATGACTATCTTAGCCTTGACAGTGTCGCGAAAGCATTGATGCATTTAATTAGTTGAAATATGAAGGCTTGAGAGAAGTGTTTAAAAGATGCATTTCTGCTGCAGCAAACTCCACAGTGTTGTTTAGGAGTGGTTATTCTTTGCAATTATCTAAATCTTGAGAATGGCAAGAAAACTTTGATGAATTTAATTAATTGAAGCATGAAGACTTGAGAGAAGTGCTTAAAAGAGGCCTTTCTGTTGCGTCAGACTCGACAGTGACGTTTAGGAAGTGATTGATTTCTTTGTCAACTATCTAAATCTTGACAGTGACGAGAGAGCTTTGATGTATTTAATTAATTAAAATATGAAGACTTCAGAGAAGTGGTTATACGATGCGTTTTAGCTGCACCGAACTAGACAGTAACGTTTAGGAAGCGATTGATTTTTTTACAACTATCTTAATCTTGACGGTGTCGAGGAAGCTGTGGTGTATTTAATTAATAGAAAATATTTTTCACGCAATATTGATTATAACATAACTGCATATTCAAAATGGTGCTGAATGACATTTTATTTATATGCATGTAATTTTGGAAGACATAAAAAAGAGTCATGATGGACTCACTCACATTTTAAAGGAGATGTATTAAATGATAATGGCATTCAGTTGACATCATTTCTGCATTGTATGTGGAGAGGTGCAGGTGATCTTTCGTTTTAGTTGGAATCGTTTTATATATGAAGTACATGTAGGTGATACATTAACAGTTAGAGAAGGAAGAGAAAAGTGGAAAATCGCTGTAGAAAACTCGGAACGATGGGGTTCAGTGTCCACTTCGACGATAAGAGTTTGCAATTCCGTCCCAGTAGCTCAATTGTAGAGCGTCAGCTAGCCAGTACGAAAATACGTGGTTCGATTCCTTGTTGTAGCAGCAATGTTCTTTATATTGGCCCTCGAACAAATCAACCCTATAGGTTAGTGCAGAGAAGCCAGAGTTCTGAAAGCAACCCTCTAACACGGATTCGGTGGACTCTGGTTCCAATCGGAAGATAAACGACCACGCAGGAATGTAACTTAGAGGGTAAACATAGGAGGTTAAGCTGTGGGAATTTTATAGGAATTAAGCTGTGGGAAGCAGGAGGTTAAGCTGTGGGAAGATAGCAGGAGGTGGTTAGTCTGATTGTCAGTTGCACGTCAATCTGACATTAGAGGGTGGAGAATTCAGAGTCTGCTTTGACAGTAAAATCTTGCGATTTCGTCCCAATAGTTCAAAGATAGATCTTTAACTGGCCAGTACGAAGATCCGTGTTTTGATTCCCGGTTGGGGTATCAAGTTTTTTTGCAGAGGACGGGGAAACTTTTGCAAAACGACTAAGAGGTTTTCAAGGCGATTTGTTGGGAAATTTTAACAAAGATTGTCACAACTGGACTGTTGTATAAGTTTGTATACTAGACAATTCCAAGGATGTGAATGTTATGGAATCAACAAAGGTGTTAAATTATGGTGTTCAAAAGCATTTTTCTTATTGCTGATGTAGATGATAATTAGGAGTCAGTATTATATGCGTGAAATGGCGATTTAATGCGTTGGAATTAATTCAGTCAAATGTAAACTCCTGGCCTAAGAATAGACATTTTGTATACAGGTTAATTCAAAAGAAGCGACTTTTAAAGGAAATGTTTAAGTTTCGGTATTATGCATAATTGGTGGTGTTTTAAATAACGTCAATTCTCCATACATATATAAAAGTATAAATTTGAACAAGCCAATGCCAGTATGGACTTAATTTCACTTGCTTGCAATTTAAATTTACATATAAATATATTATATAAATTGGAATTTCGCTCCCATTGCATCGACTAGTTATCGATGGACAAGTTTAGCACTTGCTAGTAATCTTCAGCACTTTACAGACGATAAGAACATTCTAATCAAAAATAATGTCTATGTTCTCTAATTTTGCGATCCTACAAAATCCAAGACTATCATAAACACGATAAAGTTAAGCAATGCTGGTTGCTACATGGGGCATGATTTCAAACTTCGGAATTGATATCTCTCGGTGGATTTTGGAACAACTATTATTATATTTAACAGGTTGGTTGCGGTGATACTCAATAACAATGCTTTTGTGAATGACGTATGAGGGCAGATAATGGTCAGGTGAATCAGTTAGACAAGAAAAGGATGCCTTTTCTGGATGATTGTCTAAACGTAATACCTTAATCATTATGTTACCTGATTGGATAGCAACACAAATATAGTACATACAATCAAAAAATCGAGCTGCTATTAAAAATATAAATTAATGTAAAATATTCGTGAAAACACAGTATCTAAAAATGTAGGTATTAGAAATGTTCTCTATTTGTCTTCTTTTATCTGGATTTTAGTTACTTTTCGCCAATTTCGTTTAACGAAGTATCTCATATATTCTCCGAAACCAGTTGGTCCTTTCATATTTGTTTTTCTCATTTATTTTCTTTGTCGTGTTCTTTAATTATTTTTTTTAAACTGATTTTTAAACGTCGCATGTTCTTCCGTTTCCGATTTAATAGGTTTACTCTCTATTCAGTTGTTTCTGTTTGCAGTGCCATCTGTTCTTTTACCATTGTTTCTATCCGTTAATCCTTTATTTTCCATTGTGTTTTCCTTCATCCGTGGTTTCTATCTTTCATTCTTAATATCCTGCTACTCTTTTTCCTGCTGCATTGGTATTACCTCTTTTACTTCTCCTCGCAGGGACGCCAAATTTCTGCGGCTCCGTGAAGTTGGCCCCCCCGTGGAAAGCACAAACGACAAAAACTAGTGGAATCGTTTGTACTTCGTTTGTGCTGGTTTGTGCTGCAAAAATTTTCGTTTGTGCTTCTTTCGTTTTCGATTTATAGCATTTTCTTTTCCGGGGGGGCTAACTTCACGCTCAGCCATTGTTTACATAAGAGATATTACATGAATTTCGAAAAAACGTTTATGCCATTCGTTTGTGCTTCGTTTGTGCTGGTTTGTGCAGCAAAAATTTTTCTTCTAACCCTTTTCAAATTTGAACTATAAAGCTTTCATTTGTTTGGCGCCAAAACTGGCTTTGTTGACATACAAGAAATTTAAGGAATTTCGGAAAAACGTTTATGCCATTCGTTTGTGCTTCGTTTGTGCTGGTTTGTGCCGCAAAAATTTTCGTTTGTGCTCTTTCCGTTTTCGATTTATAGACGTTTCTTTTCCCGGGGGGGCTAACTTCACGATCAGCTGTTGTTTACATAAGAGAAATTACATCAATATCCAAAAAACGTTTATGCCATTCGTTTGTGCTTCGTTTGTGCTGGTTTGTGCAACAAAAAGTTTTCTTCGGACCCTTTTCAAATTTGAATTATAAAGCTTTCATTTGTTTGGCGGGAAAACCGGGTTTGTTGACATACAAGAAATTAAAGGAATTTCGAAAAAACGTTTATGCCATTCGTTTGTGCTTCGTTTGTGCTGGTTTGTGCCGCAAAAATTTTCGTTTGTGCTCTTTTCGTTTTCGATTTATAGACGTTTCTTTTCCCGGGGGGGCCAACTTCACGATCAGCTGTTGTTTACATAAGAGAAATTACATCAATATCCAAAAAACGTTTATGCCATTCGTTTGTGCTTCGTTTGTGCTGGTTTGTGCAGCAAAAAGTTTTCTTCTAACCCTTTTCAAATTTGAACTATAAAGCTTTCATTTGTTTGGCGCCAAAACTGGCTTTGTTGACATACAAGAAATTTAAGGAATTTCGGAAAAACGTTTATGCCATTCGTTTGTGCTTCGTTTGTGCTGGTTTGTGCCGCAAAAATTTTCGTTTGTGCTCTTTCCGTTTTCGATTTATAGACGTTTCTTTTCCCGGGGGGGCTAACTTCACGATCAGCTGTTGTTTACATAAGAGAAATTACATCAATATCCAAAAAACGTTTATGCCATTCGTTTGTGCTTCGTTTGTGCTGGTTTGTGCAGCAAAAAGTTTTCTTCGGACCCTTTTCAAATTTGAATTATAAAGCCTTCATTTGTTTGGCGGGAAAACCGGGTTTGTTGACATACAAGAAATTAAAGGAATTTCGAAAAAACGTTTATGCCATTCGTTTGTGCTTCGTTTGTGCTGGTTTGTGCCGCAAAAATTTTCGTTTGTGCTCTTTTCGTTTTCGATTTATAGACGTTTCTTTTCCCGGGGGGGCCAACTTCACGATCAGCTGTTGTTTACATAAGAGAAATTACATCAATATCCAAAAAACGTTTATGCCATTCGTTTGTGCTTCGTTTGTGCTGGTTTGTGCAGCAAAAAGTTTTCTTCGGACCCTTTTCAAATTTGAATTATAAAGCTTTCATTTGTTTGGCGGGAAAACCGGGTTTGTTGACATACAAGAAATTAAAGGAATTTCGAAAAAACGTTTATGCCATTCGTTTGTGCTTCGTTTGTGCTGGTTTGTGCCGCAAAAATTTTCGTTTGTGCTCTTTTCGTTTTCGATTTATAGACGTTTCTTTTCCCGGGGGGGCCAACTTCACGATCAGCTGTTGTTTACATAAGAGAAATTACATCAATATCCAAAAAACGTTTATGCCATTCGTTTGTGCTTCGTTTGTGCTGGTTTGTGCAGCAAAAAGTTTTCTTCGGACCCTTTTCAAATTTGAATTATAAAGCTTTCATTTGTTTGGCGGGAAAACCGGGTTTGTTGACATACAAGAAATTAAAGGAATTTCGGAAAAACGTTTATGACATTCGTTTGTGCTTCGTTTGTGCTGGTTTGTGCCGCAAAAATTTTCATTTGTGCTTCTTTCGTTTTCGATTTATAGCATTTCCTTTCGTTTACTTCGTGTGAAGTTGGCCCCCCCGTGGAAAGCACAAACGACAAAAACTAGTGGAATCGTTTGTACTTCGTTTGTGCTGGTTTGTGCCGCAAAAATTTTCGTTTGTGCTTCTTTCGTTTTCGATTTATAGCATTTCCTTTCGTTTGCTTCGTGTGAAGTTGGCCCCCCCGTGGAAAGCACAAACGACAAAAACTAGTGGAATCGTTTGTACTTCGTTTGTGCTGGTTTGTGCCGCAAAAATTTTCGTTTGTGCTTCTTTCGTTTTCGATTTATAGCATTTCCTTTCGTTTACTTCGTGTGAAGTTGGCCCCCCCGTGGAAAGCACAAACGACAAAAACTAGTGGAATCGTTTGTACTTCGTTTGTGCTGGTTTGTGCCGCAAAAATTTTCGTTTGTGCTTCTTTCGTTTTCGATTTATAGCATTTCCTTTCTTTTGCTTCGTGTGAAGTTGGCCCCCCCGTGGAAAGCACAAACGACAAAAACTAGTGGAATCGTTTGTACTTCGTTTGTGCTGGTTTGTGCCGCAAAAATTTTCGTTTGTGCTTTTTTCGTTTTCGATTTATAGCATTTCCTTTCGTTTGCTTCGTGTGAAGTTGGCCCCCCCGTGGAAAGCACAAACGACAAAAACTAGTGGAATCGTTTGTACTTCGTTTGTGCTGGTTTGTGACGCAAAAAGTTTTCTTCAGACCCTTTTCAAATTTGAACTATAAATCTTTTATTTGTTTGGCGCGAAAACAGGGTTTGTTTACATACAAGAAATTAAATGAATTTCGAAAAACCGTTAATGCTATTCGTTTGAATTTCATTTGTACTTGTTTGTTCCGGGAAAACAAAATTTCGGACCCTTTGCATTTGCAAAGTATAAAGCTTTCATTTGTCTCCGGGACAAGTTTTTTTTTTTTTTTTTACATAACAGAAATTAAATGAATTTTAAAAAACTGTTTATGCCATTCGTTTGTGCTTTGTTTGTACTAGTTTGTTCCGGAAAAAATTTCTTCGGATCCTTTTCATATCCAAAGTATAAAGCTTACATTTGTCTGGTGGACAAGTGAGTTTTGTTTACAGAACAGGAAATAAATCAATTTCGAAAAACCGTTTATGTCATTCGTTTGTACTAGTTTGTTTAGGAAAAAAATGTCTTCGGACCCTTTGCATATCCAAAGTATAAAGCTTTCATTTGTCTGGGGGACAAGTGGGTTTTATTTACATAGCAGAAATTAATTGAATTTCAAAAAACCGTTTATGTCATTCGTTTGTACTTCGTTTGTACTAGTTTGTTCCGGAAAAAAATTTCTTCGGACCCTTTTCATATCCAAAATATAAAGCTTTCATTTTTCTGGGGGACAAATTGGTTTTGTTCACATAATAGGAATTAAATGAATTTCGAAAAAACGTTTGAAATAACCAGATCTAAATCTGTCGTTACTATTCCTAACATTATTCAATTGATTCAATTCATAGAAGCTTAAAAAATTTAGAAGTAACATTTCAGTATTAGTCTAATTAACCTCATTTGACATGACAAAAGGCCGTGTAAATTAAAGTCACCCATAGTAACAATGTCGTAATTGAAAAAATTAAAATTAGCTTCGAACAAATTGATGAATTCATCATACGTATCAAAACTGGAAGAAGGGCTTATATATACCACACAGAGAAACAAATATTTACCAAAAGCACGATCAATTTTTAACCATACCGATTCCGTTTGATTTTCACCCATGGATAACTCATTGAACACAATGTTAGAATTGAGTACAATAAACAAGCCCCCGGCACGAAGGTCTCGAATATCCATATTAGTCCAATCTCCACGTATAATTGTATATCTGTCATCATAACATTCCGCACTACTAATATTTTCACAGAGCCAGGTCTCAGTTAAACATATTACATCATAGTTTTGAGTTAATACTGATAAGAATAGTTTGTTTGTTTTTGTCCGTAGACCCCTAACATTCTGATAATAAATTTTCATGTCACGATTTACAACACATCCACCAGTGATCAAAGACTCATCAGGTAGTCACTTCCCTGCTTCATTCTCATGGCCACGCATTTCACCCTCTTGAAGAATCTGCTTATCATTAAGTTTACCAACTAATTTGGTAATGAAACATCCATCGGGCCAAACATCACTTTCAACAACTTTGCCATGTCCTGTTCCTGGACCTCAACATGAAAAGGAAAGTAGGTATTACATTTAGTAACTAATGGCGTACAAATGAAATTATCAATAAGACCGTTCTTTAAATCAATTTCAATATCATCGGCTCTCGCATTTGAACTCAGTCTCAAGAGAAATATTACTCCCATTCTGGGACGTTTCTCAACCGCCACTAATGTGGAAACTTTACATGAACCGTTTACAACTGTCTTTGATTTCGGTATAGCAATATATCCCTTATAGCCTTTTTAAAACCAGATCCCATAGTATTTATAAACATATCCCTGTGTATGTGCAGTTGAGCAATACTAGCTCCATCTTGTAAATTTGGCCACTGTTCAGCATTTCCATTGCTCTATTCAGCAACATCATTGACAGTTTCCCTCATGTTTTTCCTGATACTATTTCTTCGATTTAATTCCGAACGTAGTTTAATCACATTCAAATCCATCCAACAGTGTTCCCGATCAACGAAGTGAACATTTACCTCTGTCTTTATGATACCATTTATACCATTACTGCCTGAATATACTTTTTATTCGATGCTGACCACTCTCCTAAGGAGGTCAGTGTCATTATCTTGCACTTTTCTATTCAAAAGTTCCACTAAAGCTAATTAATTTTATCCGAAAAGTGTGTGTTGTCATCAGAACTTACTTCCGCTCTGTAGGTTTATTCCTATCATTCAATGCTTGTTCAAAAATCTTCAGCGCGTTTTCTCTATTGAGATCGAAACTGACCCTATGTTTAAAGGCCGATTTTCTATCAGAAACAGAAATGAACAAGTTATTCAAGTTGCACACTCCAAAAATGCTTTGCGTAACACTGGCTCAACTTCTTCTGAAGTCGAACCACTATAGTCCGCCATGACAAAATTAAGAACAATTCGTTAAATTCTTCTTAACTACTTGTCAGTATCTAAAAAATAGTTTACTCACAGTATAAGCCACATTAAAAACACAATATTAAGAATAAAAACTCTTTAAAATTTTAAAACTGTAAAAAATTTATCTCTTTCTAGCCTCCCTCCTCCCTTTCGTGTTTTAAATTTTTCTTCCTCAAACCCTTCCTCGTTTTCTAGGTTTAATGTATTCACAGATGGTCAAAACTGGATAATAATGTAGGTTTATCAATATGCATTTTCGAAAATGATCGACTGATCGAATCATTATCCTTTAAACTTAGAACTGGAAACACAGTTTTTCAAGCCGAACTTGAGGCCATCAACCAGGCCATCCTCTGGGCCGGCAAAAACAATTTAAAAATCAACATCTTTTCGGACAGTCAGTCATCTATTTCGGCTTTTAAATCTATCAAGAATAAAACGAAATTTCTATCTAAAATTAAAACTAATGCTCACCCCTACAAATCATTAATTAACTTATCCTGGATCAAGGCCCATTCTAACATTCAGGGCAACGAAGTCGCCGATGAACTGGCCAAACAAGCTACGATCTCCGGCACCCCACTCCTTATACCTTTTCCCTACTCCTTTTTGATTAATAATTATAAATCTTTCCTTCTTAAAAATTGGCAATCTCTTCTTAATGATTATATTTCCCCCCGGACTCATGACCCTGCCAGAATTCTAAGCTATTTACCCAAAGTCAACCTCAATTTTCAAATTTATAACAAATTCTTAATCTATTTTTTAACGGGTCATGGTCCTTTTCTTGACTATCTTCATTTTTTCAAACATAAACGTTCTTCAAATTGTCTTTGTAATTCATATGGTGACGTAGATCATTATGTCTTTAATTGCCCCCATACCTCAAAATTTCACTTAACCCGTCCTCCAGATAATCTTCGTACGACATGGTTCTCTGGTGTCAGAACCAATTAAATTATTTTAAATAGGTTGAAAAACTGTGTTTTAATTGCGAGAGAACTCTCCCATCCTTAGCAAGCTTGGTGCCAACTGCTTTCAATTTTCTTCGGTCAATGTTGTCTACCCCCTGTTCCAGGCGTTTGTCTCTTATTGTTCCTGTACTTACACTTTTTGGTGTCCATCTTTTGTATATTTTGTTTCCTGTCTATATTCCTCTGTTGTATATATCTGTTTTCCCTGTGTTCCTCGGCTGTTCATATATTTGAAAGTCTTACCATGTACATGTATTGCTATATTGCACTTAACTTTGTTTTATCCGATTACCTCAACTGATTGCATGTAACCTTTGTTCAGCCATGTTCTTTTTGCTTTCTTTTTGTTGGTTTTTACTGTATTGTCCCTTTTCCCGAGGTTGCTCGGATTCTTTTGGCCATACGTTTTTACATAACTTTAATTTCATTTTAAGAAAATAACTTAATTTTTACCTCAAAATTCAAAATTTGTTAAAATCTACGTTTCTTTGCCCCCCCCCCCTTCCCACTGTATTTTATGTAAAACATGTAAAACTGTATTACTGTCTGTATATATATATATATATATAAATATTTACCATGTAACCACTTTATTGAATTTTAAATAAATGCAGACTAAAACTTGGTGGCTGACCGTGAAGGTCGGTTTCGACTAACCTCTCCCGGCCACACATTAAACTGCCGTAAGCCCTAGGGTTGGCCGTGTGGTTTGGGCCTTCCACATAACCGACCGATCTTCACATTGTCACAATTTTGAGTAACCTTTCAGAAGCTTTGGGATAGTTTGTGTTTCGTATTCATTCCAACATCTTTGACCTTCTTAGATTCAAAATTAAAAGTTGCTTGCTGCTGTTTAAAATTTTTTACATTGCCAGGCCATTATACTAGCTTTTCAAAAGTTATAGCTTCTATCTTAACACCAGCCTCTATCTCAACACCAGCAACAATTAGATCCCGAATAATATATTGTTCCAAAAGTTCATGGAGTAAAGTCAAGAATTTGTAAACATTTAATCCAACAAGCTGAACGCGGATGTTGAATTTGGACCCACTCGTGAATAACATTACATTTGCGATAAAATAATATTAATAACTTTTCAACACTTTTTAATACTTTTTCTAATTTCAGCATTCAATACTAGTGCATGTGGAATCAGTTCAGCTTTCGTCACCCCTAGTGCAAACGAATCGACTTGTTCTGAGCCAGGTTTGCTCTACATAAAAATTAACAGAAGGAAGAAATATTTCCTAACTCACAGATAAGATGTCAATATCGACTAGCTTGATACCTAGATTTGTGACCTTGACCGTTTAAAGGCGGAAAAGACCTCCTCCTTACCTCCTTTATGAGCTCCCATTGCAAGGGCTTATTGTGCAGCTTGCTTTTACGAAAGTTGGTTCAGACTGCTTTCGCTGGCTACATGAAAGGTGGTGGAAAATGTGAAGCTCAATAAATCTGAAACGAATATATCTGAAATGAATAAAAGGAAAATCGTTGAGGTGCAAGCCGGTACAAACCGGTAGAAACGAAATACAAAAGAATGGCATAAAGACCTTTCTAAAACTCGTGAAATTTATTTTATGTCAACAAAGCCCGTTTTCGCGCCACACAAATGAAAGCTTTATAGTTCAAATTTGAAAAGGGTCCGAAGAAAACTTTTTGCTGCACAAACCAGCACAAACGAAGCACAAACGAATGGCATAAACGTTTTTTGGATATTGATGTAATTTCTCTTATGTAAACAACAGCTGATCGTGAAGTTAGCCCCCCCGGGAAAAGAAACGTCTATAAATCGAAAACGAAAAGAGCACAAACGAAAATTTTTGCGGCACAATCCAGCACAAACGAAGTACAAACGATTCCACTAGTTTTTGTCGTTTGTGCTTTCCACGGGGGGGCCAACTTCACACGAAGCAAACGAAAGGAAATGCTATAAATCGAAAACGAAAAAAGCACAAACGAAAATTTTTGCGGCACAAACCAGCACAAACGAAGTACAAACGATTCCACTAGTTTTTGTCGTTTGTGCTTTCCACGGGGGGGGCCAACTTCACACGAAGCAAATGAAAGGAAATGCTATAAATCGAAAACGAAAGAAGCACAAACGAAAATTTTTGCGGCACAAACCAGCACAAACGAAGTACAAACGATTCCACTAGTTTTTGTCGTTTGTGCTTTCCACGGGGGGGCCAACTTCACACGAAGCAAACGAAAGGAAATGCTATAAATCGAAAACGAAAGAAGCACAAACGAAAATTTTTGCGGCACAAACCAGCACAAACGAAGTACAAACGATTCCACTAGTTTTTGTCGTTTGTGCTTTCCACGGGGGGGCCAACTTCACACGAAGCAAACGAAAGGAAATGCTATAAATCGAAAACGAAAGAAGCACAAACGAAAATTTTTGCGGCACAAACCAGCACAAACGAAGTACAAACGATTCCACTAGTTTTTGTCGTTTGTGCTTTCCACGGGGGGGCCAACTTCACACGAAGTAAACGAAAGGAAATGCTATAAATCGAAAACGAAAGAAGCACAAACGAAAATTTTTGCGGCACAAACCAGCACAAACGAAGTACAAACGATTCCACTAGTTTTTGTCGTTTGTGCTTTCCACGGGGGGGCCAACTTCACACGAAGCAAACGAAAGGAAATGCTATAAATCGAAAACGAAAAAAGCACAAACGAAAATTTTTGCGGCACAAACCAGCACAAACGAAGTACAAACGATTCCACTAGTTTTTGTCGTTTGTGCTTTCCACGGGGGGGCCAACTTCACACGAAGCAAATGAAAGGAAATGCTATAAATCGAAAACGAAAGAAGCACAAACGAAAATTTTTGCGGCACAAACCAGCACAAACGAAGTACAAACGATTCCACTAGTTTTTGTCGTTTGTGCTTTCCACGGGGGGGCCAACTTCACACGAAGTAAACGAAAGGAAATGCTATAAATCGAAAACGAAAGAAGCACAAACGAAAATTTTTGCGGCACAAACCAGCACAAACGAAGTACAAACGATTCCACTAGTTTTTGTCGTTTGTGCTTTCCACGGGGGGGCCAACTTCACACGAAGCAAACGAAAGGAAATGCTATAAATCGAAAACGAAAGAAGCACAAACGAAAATTTTTGCGGCACAAACCAGCACAAACGAAGTACAAACGATTCCACTAGTTTTTGTCGTTTGTGCTTTCCACGGGGGGGCCAACTTCACACGAAGCAAACGAAAGGAAATGCTATAAATCGAAAACGAAAGAAGCACAAACGAAAATTTTTGCGGCACAAACCAGCACAAACGAAGTACAAACGATTCCACTAGTTTTTGTCGTTTGTGCTTTCCACGGGGGGGCCAACTTCACACGAAGCAAACGAAAGGAAATGCTATAAATCGAAAACGAAAGAAGCACAAACGAAAATTTTTGCGGCACAAACCAGCACAAACGAAGTACAAACGATTCCACTAGTTTTTGTCGTTTGTGGTTTCCACGGAGGGGCCAACTTCACACGAAGCAAATGAAAGGAAATGCTATAAATCGAAAACGAAAAAAGCACAAACGAAAATTTTTGCGGCACAAACCAGCACAAACGAAGTACAAACGATTCCACTAGTTTTTGTCGTTTGTGCTTTCCACGGGGGGCCAACTTCACACGAAGCAAACGAAAGGAAATGCTATAAATCGAAAACGAAAGAAGCACAAACGAAAATTTTTGCGGCACAAACCAGCACAAACGAAGTACAAACGATTCCACTAGTTTTTGTCGTTTGTGCTTTCCACGGGGGGGCCAACTTCACACGAAGCAAACGAAAGGAAATGCTATGAATCGAAAACGAAAGAAGCACAAACGAAAATTTTTGCGGCACAAACCAGCACAAACGAAGTACAAACGATTCCACTAGTTTTTGTCGTTTGTGCTTTCAACGGGGGGGCCAACTTCACACGAAGCAAACGAAAGGAAATGCTATAAATCGAAAACGAAAGAAGCACAAACGAAAATTTTTGCGGCACAAACCAGCACAAACGAAGTACAAACGATTCCACTAGTTTTTGTCGTTTGTGGTTTCCACGGAGGGGCCAACTTCACACGAAGCAAATGAAAGGAAATGCTATAAATCGAAAACGAAAAAAGCACAAACGAAAATTTTTGCGGCACAAACCAGCACAAACGAAGTACAAACGATTCCACTAGTTTTTGTCGTTTGTGCTTTCCACGGGGGGGCCAACTTCACACGAAGCAAACGAAAGGAAATGCTATAAATCGAAAACGAAAGAAGCACAAACGAAAATTTTTGCGGCACAAACCAGCACAAACGAAGTACAAACGATTCCACTAGTTTTTGTCGTTTGTGCTTTCCACGGGGGGGCCAACTTCACACGAAGTAAACTAAAGGAAATGCTATAAATCGAAAACGAAAGAAGCACAAACGAAAATTTTTGCGGCACAAACCAGCACAAACGAAGCACAAACGAATGGCATAAACGTTTTTCCGAAATTCCTTTAATTTCTTGTATGTCAACAAACCCGGTTTTCCCGCCAAAAAAATGAAAGCTTTATAATTCAAATTTGAAAAGGGTCCGAAGAAAACTTTTTGCTGCACAAACCAGCACAAACGAAGCACAAACGAATGGCATAAACGTTTTTTGGATATTGATGTAATTTCTCTTATGTAAACAACAGCTGATCGTGAAGTTGGCCCCCCCGGGAAAAGAAACGTCTATAAATCGAAAACGAAAAGAGCACAAACGAAAATTTTTGCGGCACAAACCAGCACAAACGAAGCACAAACGAATGGCATAAACGTTTTTTCGAAATTCCTTTAATTTCTTGTATGTCAACAAACCCGGTTTTCCCGCCAAACAAATGAAAGCTTTATAATTCAAATTTGAAAAGGGTCCGAAGAAAACTTTTTGCTGCACAAACCAGCACAAACGAAGCACAAACGAATGGTATAAACGTTTTTTGGATATTGATGTAATTTCTCTTATGTAAACAACAGCTGATCGTGAAGTTGGCCCCCCCGGGAAAAGAAACGTCTATAAATCGAAAACGAAAAGAGCACAAACGAAAATTTTTGCGGCACAAACCAGCACAAACGAAGCACAAACGAATGGCATAAACGTTTTTTCGAAATTCCTTTAATTTCTTGTATGTCAACAAACCCGGTTTTCCCGCCAAACAAATGAAAGCTTTATAATTCAAATTTGAAAAGGGTCCGAAGAAAACTTTTTGCTGCACAAACCAGCACAAACGAAGCACAAACGAATGGCATAAACGTTTTTTGGATATTGATGTAATTTCTCTTATGTAAACAACAGCTGATCGTGAAGTTGGCCCCCCCGGGAAAAGAAACGTCTATAAATCGAAAACGAAAAGAGCACAAATGAAAATTTTTGCGGCACAAACCAGCACAAACGAAGCACAAACGAATGGCATAAACGTTTTTTCGAAAATCCTTTAATTTCTTGTATGTCAACAAACCCGGTTTTCCCGCCAAACAAATGAAAGCTTTATAATTCAAATTTGAAAAGGGTCCGAAGAAAACTTTTTGCTGCACAAACCAGCACAAACGAAGCACAAACGAATGGCATAAACGTTTTTTGGATATTGATGTAATTTCTCTTATGTAAACAACAGCTGATCGTGAAGTTAGCCCCCCCGGGAAAAGAAACGTCTATAAATCGAAAACGGAAAGAGCACAAACGAAAATTTTTGCGGCACAAACCAGCACAAACGAAGCACAAACGAATGGCATAAACGTTTTTCCGAAATTCCTTAAATTTCTTGTATGTCAACAAAGCCAGTTTTGGCGCCAAACAAATGAAAGCTTTATAGTTCAAATTTGAAAAGGGTTAGAAGAAAAATTTTTGCTGCACAAACCAGCACAAACGAAGCACAAACGAATGGCATAAACGTTTTTTCGAAATTCATGTAATATCTCTTATGTAAACAATGGCTGAGCGTGAAGTTAGCCCCCCCGGAAAAGAAAATGCTATAAATCGAAAACGAAAGAAGCACAAACGAAAATTTTTGCAGCACAAACCAGCACAAACGAAGTACAAACGATTCCACTAGTTTTTGTCGTTTGTGCTTTCCACGGGGGGGCCAACTTCACGGAGCTAATTTCTGCTACTTTCAGCAAAATGTGCTGTTATTCTGCTGCATATGTCAAACCTGTTTGAATAATTCAGGTTGCGCTTCCAGCTTGTTCTAAAGAAGAAAACTTTTTCGCCTTCGGAACCAGCTGACTCTTAAATTTTATTATTTGCAGTATATATACGAATGATTTATGTTGATATAGTACACACAGCCTGTCAATTTCGTATGACCTTGTAGCTTGGATTGACTTCCCTTTATTCCTTGTTCAACGTGAATACCTTAACTCAAAGCCTTGAGTTTCTTTATTACGGGAATCTATTTTCCTGAAACCCTTTCAAAGAACAGTAAGACAACATTCCCATCTTTCAATTAAAGAATTTGTGACATTTCTGGATTCCTTCCAGACATGATTCATGGAAAAAAATGCTTCCAAGGCGCGTTTGGCTACATCAGACAGCAGTCACGTGAGGAAAGTAATGGAATTGACAACCCTTTTAATCTCGAAAGTGTTGAGAAAGCTTTTTGTTGGTGAAATTCTGTCCTGATATGTAAAGAAACATTGCCAACATGGAGAAATATATACTATATTAAGTAACATGATACGGACGATATGCATGTATTTTATATTATGAAAAATATTGATTCTTACACTATATGACTGTCCTTACAGGTTAAGCTATTTCGATATTGCGGTTATAATAATGTCAATTAGTTAATTATGCTTTCTAATAAACATAATTTCTATTTTGTTACGAATCAAAATGATCATATCCAATGAAATGAAAATTCTAGTAATTAAAAAAATCAATAGGCTCTGCCTTTTGTTATCTGTCCAACCCGGCATATCTAAAAAAACGAAAATTCGAGTGAAAACAAAAATCAATTGTCCCTCTATTTTGTTTCTGATAAAATGAGCATATTCAAATAAATGAAAATTGAGTTGTTAAAGGAATATTCATTTCTTTGGAGTTATTGAATATACGACTGTACCTACAGTTTAAGCTATTTCGATATTGCGGGATAACAATAATGCCAATTAGAGCTTTCTAGTAAATTAATCTTGCTAAAAGGCAACATTCTTACAATTTTGTTACCAATAAAAATAAGCATATCCAATGAAATGAAAATTCTAGTAATTAAAAAAAATCAATAGGCTTTGGGTTTTGTTAACTATCAAACACGGCATATCTAAAGAAAAGGAAATTCGAGTAAAAACACAAATCAATTGTCTTTTTGTTTTGTTTCTGTTAAAGTGAGCAAGCATATCCAAAGAAATGAAAATTCGAGTTATTGAAAATATGAATAGGCCTTTCTCTATTGCCTATCAAATTCAACATATCCAAAGAAATGAAAATTCGAGTTATTGAAGAAATGAATAGGCCTTTCTGTTTCATTACCTATCAAATTCAACATATCCAAAGAAATGAAAATTCGAGTTATTGAAGAAATGAATAGGCCTTTCTGTTTCATTACCTATCAAATTCAACATTTCCAAAGAAATGAAAATTCGTGTTATTGGAAATATGAATAGACCTTTTTGTTTTATTTCCTATCAAATTCAACATATCCAAAGAAATGAAAATTCGAGTAATTTAAAAGAGACCAATATGATTCTTGTTTTGTTACCAATAAAAGTGAGTATATCCAATGAAATGATATTTCGAATAATTAAAAAAAAATTAATAACCTTTCTGTTTTATTACCTATCAAAATAAGCATATCCACAGAAATGAAAATTCGAGTAATTAAAAAAAAGCCAATATGATTTTTGTTTTGTTATCGATCAAAATTAGCATATAAAATAAAATAAAATCCGAGTAATTAAAAACCGAATAATTTTTGTTTTGTTACTGATCTAAATGAGCATATCCTACGAAATGAAAATTCGAATAATTACAAAAAAAGTAATTACATTTCTGTTTTATTACATATCAAAATGAGTATACCCAAAAAATGAAAATTGGAGTAGTAAAAGAAAAACAATAGGCTTTCTGTTTTGTTACTGGCCAAAATGAACTTATACAATGAAATGAAATTCGAGTAATTAAAAAAGTCAATAGGCTATCTGTTTCATTACAGATCGAAATAAGCATATCCAATGTCAAGGAAATTCGAGATATATCACGCTCTCATAAAAAAAAACATAAAAAAACGTAAACATAAAATTACTAAACATAAAATTACTAAAGTAAGAACGGCTAGTAATCACTCCATAATAAAGCCAAATCATTTCTGATTAAAAATGCGGCGTTTTGTCTGTTTGAGTGGACTAAACCTGACTTGCGGTATTAATGCCTAGCACAATCCTCCGACATTTTTGTTGTTGTTTTTATAGACAAGCGTTAACCTTGCATAAGGGAATATTTGTTTACATTAATTTACACGATATTATATACATTATATTAATTGTAGAACATTAGCAGAGCGATTCTGCGGCAGGCTGATAAGCCCTGCATGCAATCTGGAGCAGAAGGGTTCTAGGACTATAGAAGTTCGAAACAGTCGAAAGGAGGTTTCGATTACGGAGTCAAAAGTTCGAGAGCCAGTCAACGGCGGATCGACTGATCAAGTTGATTATGGATAGCAAAAGAGTAAATCTCCTAAAACAGTCAACCTTAAATCGCATGGACAATAATTACATAGTGCAAAGGCTTTCTGAGTTTAGTTGGGTTCCATCCAATCGAGGTAATTTAAAAAAAAGAACATGGAAAAGAATTTTAGTTATAATCACAATGAATATAGTGTGAAAATTTAATAATCATAATACCAGGAAAGCCACCCCACACATTTTGTTTATCTTTGCTTTCAACCTATTTCGCTAGATGACAATCAAGGACCCCATCACAGGAAGCATCACTGAGCTACTGTTTCTCAGTAGAGATGCGTAATCGAGATCATCCTGCTACCGGTGCTGTAAAAGGGGGTCCATCCAAGGCCGTTATTTTTAGACCAGAACATCCGGATACAGCTGACGACGATCGGCTTCTGCATGTCATAACCATGTAACAGTTAGAGGTAAACGGATTGGAAGAGGATCCGAGGAAGAGCTTTGACTAAGGATCATCAGTCAGGAAGTGTTCGTGAATATGTGGTGAACCGTTAGTGCATGTAGAGATAAAATCATTTTAGATTGTAGTGAGAAACGAGAACGTTAAACTAATAAAAAAAATCATATTTTAATAACTTCTTTAAAATATTTAAAGTGTTCAAAATACAGTAGAGTTCCAATTATCTATGAAGAACTAATAAGGACCAAAAAAAACTCGGATGGGGTCAAACTTTATTAACTCGTAAAAAGTTCCGTATACTACACTGTATCATTTAATGATGACTTTGAGACAATATTTCCCTCCCTTCTACGATATCCATTCATGTCATTAAATAAATATATAATGCAAGAAAAATAACATGTTTAATAAATGCATATGTATTTATAGGTTTATTTGTTTAGTACATACTATACATACCCAGGCACAATCTCATTATACTGCTTAATGTATCGCAGTGCCATCGGAGCCGAATTTAGGTCTTCTGCATGCGAAATTATTTAGCCTTCTACTGGATCCACATCAACATCATCCCCATCTTCGCTGTTATTTTCCCTCACTAACTAAATTTATATTCATGCCATCGGTCATCTTCCGTTGCTAGCAACACCATTCATTTAATCTTGAGTGTCTTCCACCATAATAGATTCTGAAACTGGAAGATTTTTACTAGCTCTAAGAGCAGAAGCTTATCTTCATCATTTCATCCTCGATTTTACTAAAAATTTTTCAGGACTTCACAAGAGTCAATGCTTTAATTACAACAGGAAAACACTGATGAATAGGTCAGCAAGAACTAGCTCAGATAACATGGAACATCGGAAAATCGGAATTCGGCTGATCAGAAATCTACTGTATTAAGTAAATGTGTGCATTGGAATGAAAAATTATGAAAATAAAGGACTTAGCAGAAAATTTACAATAATTTCAGATATAATTTTCCGAAATAACTGATTTGGCGCTGAAAGGGTGTGTGGCGGAAAGGATGTTGCCAGGCCCGAACCAGGGACCTGGTGCTTACAAGACCGATATTGAAGTGTGCGGTAGCAAAGACATCTGATCAAAGATGCTTGGAACCTGTACCCGAATTATAAGAACGGAGCAGAAGCTAGCTTTTGCTCTATGATTATAATGTCGGTCTTGTAAGCAAGAGGTACCGAGTTCGGTCCTGGCGAAGCTCTATCGCCACAGGTGCTTGCATAATGTTGAAAAAATGTAATTAATTATTATATCAGTATTTCTACAATTTGTCTATATGAGATATTAATCTCATGCCTTGCACGTAAAAGCATAGTTTTTGAAAAAGTCTCTTTACAGTCTCTAAATATTTTTATTTTTTATTTATTTATTTATTTATTTTTTTTTTGCATACTTATAAAATATATTTTGTGAAATATTTTTCATGTCTACAGATACACTGAGGACATATTAAGCATATAATACTATAGGACATATTAGGCACAGTAAACTATCCAACAGGTATTGCATATTGATTTGGTTTTATGATTAACTACGATTTGTTTTTCTCTGTCGTGTTCCATACATACATATTAGAATATATGAACATTATTGTGACTGTGATCAAAATTTCAACGGAAAAGGACAAAACTTTAAATATCCTTAAATCGAATCGGGCGATTTCGATGGGATGTCTGTGTATGTATGTATGTTAGTGTAAGTGAGCACAAGTGATTGTGTGTGTCCGTAAATCTGTGCATGCCATACCTTACAAACGAATAAAGCGTTTCAAAAATAAATTGGTACGATTATTGCAATAAGGGAATACTAGAACCTTATTGGCTTTAAACGTAATTGAATGTTTAACGGATCTCCAAATTTCCGAATTAATTTTTGATAAAATTAATAAAATAAAGACCTTCACTATTGATAAATAAATAATCATTTCAAACGTCATTTTTCATCAAAAAATGAATGATGTGTTTTTTAGAACGCTAACATGAAAGATATATAATACAAGTTATTGCATGTTTTAAAAATAAAAATTATCCAAAAATTACATAAAATTAAAAAAAATAGTTTGTACTATATGTTCACGTTTCATATGCAATATTATTCAAAAAATCTGTTTCCACTATTCTCGTAGATCTAGTTTGTTCTATTCACGTGAGAAAATACCTTCTGTAATAGTTTTATATTTAGATCGCAGAATTTGCCAATAGATATTTATTTTACAGGATATAAATTAAATGCCAATTGCATTTTTATGAGGATTTTGTTCGTTTGTTCGACTCAGACCGTTCGACCTACCCGAAGGTGTAAGGTATATGTTTGGACGGCCAGGAAGTGCCACCCAATTCAGAGCGAAACCCAGTGGGGGGGAGCATCCACGGAGACCGTACCCTCCTTCCCCTACCACTAACCGCTCAGAAGGACTTACATACCCACATATTTAACGTGATCGTACTCAGCGTGAACACGGCGACAGTTTGGGCAGAAGCGAGAATCGAACTCGGGTTGTCAGACTTCAGTCACGATAATTACTGGGTTGTCGCACCCCATTTATGATCATTTTTGCACGTAAGTAAAATTAAGTATTTTATTTCAACTAAAATGTCACAAAAATGCCCAATTTTAATTTATATGGTATTAAATTAAAACCAAAAGCAATGTTCTGTGGATCTTGTACATCATAATGTCTGTGTAAAGAAAGTGAAGTCATTACATGTAAAGTTATATTACCCACATTATATTTTTTTTTGTTATTATCTCCCATGCAGCATATTTCAACCATAAATCACTTCAGTCCCAACATGCTTGTTGTTAAAATGAATATTATTAAAATTCGTTACACCCTAGCGTTTTTGTTACCTTACACCATTCTGGTAGGTCGGACGGTCTGGGTCTCAACAACAACAACACCCTAGCGTTTGAGCCAACTACCCTACCGTGCTGAAAACACCGGTTCTCGTTAGATCACCGAAGTCAAGCAGCATCGGCCGCGGTTAGTACTTGGGTGGGTGACCACCTGGGAACATCGCGTGCTGTTGGCACATTTCGGACGCGGTAGCCTGGTGGTTTGCACGCTGCCACAACTGCCGCCGTGTTCATGCGGAGTACGATCACGTTAAACATGTGGGTCCGTAAGTCCTTCCGAGAGGTTGGTGGTAGGGGAAGGAGGGCACGGTCCTTGTGGATGCCTCCCCCACTGGGTTCCGGTCTAAATTGGGTGGCTCTTTCCGGCCGTCCAAACAGTTACCTTACACCTTTCTGGTAGGTCGGGCGGTCTGGGTCTCAACAACAACAACACCCTAGCGGTTTTTTTTTTGTTGTTGTTTTCCCCGGTCGACCATAAAGCTGCTCTATGTCTTAGGATGAGTCGGTCGGCCTGGGTTTTCGACACCCTAGCGTTTATCGTTTCACCTACATACGAGGGTAGATTGAAAAGTAATACACACATGCTTGTAGAGCGCGAACAAAAACAAATCGCAAGATCGGGCAAAAAGTACATTAAATTACAATCATATAATTTTCATTAAATTTCAAAATCATATATTTATTTTTCAACATAGTCACCGTTAAGGCTAACACATTTCTCCCAACGTGTAACAAGTTTTTTCATTCTGTCGCTGAAAAATTCTTCCGACTTTTCTCGAATCCAGGACCTGACAGTTGCCCTCACCTCCTCGTCCGAGGTGTAATGATTACCCTTGAGGTCTCTCTTGAGTAGAGGAAAAAAATTAAAATCGCAAGGCGCAAGATCGGGGGAATAAGGAGGGTGTGGAATCGGTTCAAACTTCAGGTTTCACAGAGCCTCTTCAGTTGCGCGCGAGGTGTGCGGACGAGCGTTGTCATGTTGCAAGATTATTGGCGCCAGGCTGCCTTTAACACGACAAACTCGACGTCGGAAGTGTTTTAGAGTCTGCATGTACTGAGAAGAATTTACCGTTGCCTCTCATTCCAGAAAATCGGTCACATAAACTCGGTGAGCATCCCAAAACACAGATAAAAGAAGTTTTTTTGCGGATGGTTGTGTTTTGAACTTTTTCGCCTGAGGAGAAGACGGATGTCGATATTCAGCGCTCTGTCTTTTCTCTTCCGGGTCGTAATGATGGACCTATGACTCGTCCTACGTCACAATATCCAAAAGAAAGTCGTGTCCTTCGTCACGGTAACGCTGCAAAAGTTACTCGCAGCATTCCAATCGATGCTGTTTGTTCACGTCTATGAGACGGCGTAGTACCCATCGTGCACAGATTTTACGGTATCCCAATTGTTCAATAATGAAGCCGACACGTTCCTTGGATATTCCAATATGGTTTGCTTTTGAGATATTCGCCGGTCATTTTGAATCAAATCGTTGATGAATTTGCGATGTTTATCGTCTGTGGCAGTGATAGGACGTCCGCTGCGTGTTTCATCAACAATTATGGCTTTTTCAGGCTCGCCACCACGAAATTTTATTACCCATCGATTTACAGTAAGTCAACTAAAAGACATTTCTGGCACTACTTCCTGTATAATGGAGTCTTCTCTTTTAAAATAGTAAACTCAGGTGGCAATCTAATTTATTGCTTTCCTTTGATGGCCAAAAATATCCTTCTTGGTCTATTTTGCAAAATACTATTGAATACAAATAATTATACGTAAAAGATCATTGGCTGAATTGTCAAACTAATTTATTATTATTTCGTACATCAACGGTTTAAATATCATGCACTCAAAGGACAATAATATTGATATCACGACGTCTGGTTGACTAACTTTTCCTTTACTTTTCTATGTACAGTAATTTGAATTATTTATCCAACAAAGAAGAAATATTCCACTTAAACATAGCTGCCATTAATTAGAGCTTTTTTCAGTCTGGGTTTCACAGCATTGTTCGCAATTTAGTGAAAAGAAATTTTCTGCAGTTTCAACCTTTTTCTATCTCTTTCAACATTTTTAATTCTATTATTCCCAAAGGAGTAAATTCATTTGCAATTTCATTGCATTCATTTGCTGGAGAAATCAGAAGGAAAAGAGCTGTTTTGCATTAAGTTAAATTTCAAGACTTTATAGGCCCAAACTTTCGTGAACTGCTGACTTAATAGCTGTGGCATTTGAAGTTTAATGATATTCTTAAATGGTATTGCGCGTTCTATTTTGAAATGAGTAAACACTTTTCTGACAGTTGAAAGGAATTTAACTTTTCCTTATTCCTCTGAATTCATTAAGAATTCTGTTTTTCTTATTTCGTGTTTTTGGTTGCAATATTTTAAGAAATACATCTGCAGTTTCATTGGATTGTTCAGACATCCGGAAGTGACACATTTGCATTAAAAATTAATTACTTTTTCTTTAAAGTGGATTATCTGAAATGTCATGGTTTTTGTTTTTTATATTTCATTCAAAACTGCATTAAGTCATTTATAATTTTACAAGTGCTGTAAAAAATAAATACACAGTTTCTCTGTAGGAAAGCCTTAATAAATAAAGCCTTAATATTCGACAATTATTTGCCTCTGTCAGATTGAACTAGAGTAGAAGGACCACGTGTACACAAATGAGAATAACAACTTATTATGACCATATAATCGTTGACTTTAGACTCTATATTACACAATCATTAGACTCTATATTACACAATCATTAGACTCTACATTACACAATCATTAAGCTCTATATTACACAATCATTACACTCTATATTACACAATTAGGAGATTATTTTCCATTTGTATATATGAAGTGTATTGTACATTCGAATCGTATTTTTTCATCAAACAGAAATAATTTTATTTATTCCTATGTCTTTCAGACTTACTTATTTAGACTGAATTATTATTAAACACCACGGTCGTTCCTGTCTGTTGTATTGTTGCTATCCCTATGCATACATAAATATTATTTCATTAGAAATGATTAAGCATTCTAAGTTGATCACATTATAAATGATATTCTTATTTTTAGTTTATAGTGTATATTTACTTTCGTTACATCTGGACTTGTGATTTTTCTGATTTTCTTCCATATTACCACGACAAGAAAATATTTTACACCTATTAAAACTATTGCCCCCTAAAAGTGCAAAATAATTTAGCGATATTGAAAATGCATGCCCGAAATCTATAAAAAATTAGCATTTAAATGGTCTTATTATTTACATTTATACAAAAATATCACCAATGGTTGGGCATTCACTTATGTTAAATAATTTCATGTAACATTTCCATTTGAATTAAAACTGGAATGTCAAACCTCAACGATTGCAAACCTTTAATGAATTACATTGCCAAAAATCTATGATGTTTTACTTTCAAACGTGATTATATTGAGTGTACGTGATTATATTTATACGTGATTATATTTATAGAGTGTACGTGATTATATTAGTGTACGTGATTATATTTATAGAGAGGGCGATGATTTTGACATTTTATAGAGTATCTGATCCACTATATACACCGATATAGTTTCTATTATAATTTATTTTTTCGGATATACCGATATTTTCCTTTGAAGCTACATATTGGGAATTTTTTAAAATTATTTGTCCAATAATATAGAAATATTAAAATTTGTGAAATCAAAAAGTTAATGCAACGTTTTAAAGCCTGCTTTAAATATAGAATAAAGGATAACAACAACTCAGTGGTTAAGAACTCCACTAGTCGGTGATTCGATTTTCTGCTAAGAGTTCTTTCCAATTATGCCCTAGGTACTTAACCTTGGTGGTTTGATTCAATGAATGACTGATGTCAGAATAATACCATACAAGGAATTATTCCCGAACATTACAATTCATGCCAACGGATTTAATTCAGGGAAGTTACGTCAACAGAGTGATATCATGCATAAAAAAAATAGGGAAATGATGAGGTCTGTAAAATTTTAATTTAAAAATGATCGGTAAAATTATAGAGTGCATGCCCTATATAGAAATAAAGTAATTATAGCAATAGCTGAATGGATAGGTCGTGATCTGACCAACCAGATACCGATAATTCGATTCTTCGCAGAAGCAAAATTTATTTACAGACATTTTGAAACGTTAGACGTTATTACGATATTTGATAGAACGCTTGGTTGTTACATAAATTTCACTGAACACATTTACAACTCTAAATGTTTATTGAAATAAGAACTTTTTTTCCCAAGACACAAAACTTTTCATTTTCAAGCTGTAATTATTCACGTAATAAGGCAGCTGTAATAAGGCACGCAGACCATTTCAGCAATTCAAAGCAATTTCTCCCAAAAATAATTCCCTCTTTGGAATATAAATGCAATTTCAACATTCTTCGAGCAGAATTCTATAGTTTTCGACTTGCATCAGACGTCTCAAATAAGTTTCATTAAATGTCATGGTATTTTCTTTTCTTTATATGTCTTGTCTGCTGTCTCGATAGATTGCATAATTTTGTTGGATAAATAAAATTGAACATTTTGAGCTAATGAATTTATAATTATAAAATTTTACATTTAGTCAAAACTGCGTATTTTTTCAGTGATCATTGCATCCTGGACCGTAATTATCCAGATTTTTTATTCACATCATGAAATCACGTTAATAAGCTTTAAAAAGTCACTGTTTCAAAGAAACCTTAAATGTCATTAAAAATAATATAAATACTGAAGCATGATACCATCAGTTTCATCAATGATCTCATCAATATATATATATATTCAATTGTTTAGGAACATCATTTTAAACCAGCTATTTCGAATACATCGACTTTCTGATCCTCGGTTTCACTTTCTCCACATCAATAATCTTAAACGCATTTGTCAAAATTACCAGTATCCAGAAGTATTTGTAAATAATATTATTAATAATTTCAAATATACCACGTAATCATTTTACACATGCATTATTTATCTTTGATTGGATAACTCAATTTTGAGAATTCTCCCATTCTTATCACCTAACTTACCACTTGGCCTGAGTCTAATACTGTTTACTAGTTTCGAATGACAGTTTTCCACTTTTCCTGAGTCCTATACTGATTACTATTTTTGAAAGTCTCCATACATATTATGTATCGTCCAAATGTATTCATTCCGGTGCCCACTCGCATTGACGAAGTGAGGTGAAATGCTCAGTCGCTTGTTCAACTTACACGCGGTGGCAATGCTTGTGAGTTCATATTACTTTTCTGATTTGTAATTTAATTGATTTATTTTTCTTCTTCCACTAGCCAGTAGACAGTTCCAATGGTGTATATAGTTAAATACTATCGCCATTGTCAGAAACTGGCTATTCTATCGGTTTTAATTCGAATTGTATGGCTGTCCTGATGAGAATGCAATTTCGAACTAACCGCCATTTTTGTGTAGTTTCAATTGATTGTTCTCTATGTCTTAATCTTTTATCTTGTGCTAATTATTATTGCCTTTTCTCATTTTTGCCGTGTTTTATTTTTATTTTTATTTATATTTATATTTATATACTCTTACTTGTGAATTTTGTATCCTAATATTCTTCTCATCCCCCTTCACCATTGTAGTGATATGTTACCTTCTATCTTTATCCTTAGTCTTGGTCTATAGTTACTCATTTGTAACAGATATGCTAGGGATGGGTTTTTTGTACATACAGTAGTTTATGCGTAATTTTCGAACTAACCGCCATTTTTGTGTAGTTTCAATTGATTGTTCTCTATGCCTTAATCTTTTATCTTGTGCTAATTATTATTGCCTTTCCTCATTTTTGCCGTGCTTTATTTTTATTTTTATTTATATTTATATTTATATACTTTTACTTGTGAATTTTTTATCCTAATATTCTTCTCATCCCCCTTCACCATTGTAGTGATATGTTACCTTCTATCTTTATCCTTAGTCTTGGTCTATAGTTACTCATTTGTAACATATATGCTAGGGATGGGTTTTTTTGTACATACAGTAGTTTATGCGTAATTTTCGAACTAACCTCCATTTTTGTGTAGTTTCAATTGATTGTTCTCTATGTCTTAATCTTTTATCTTGTGCTAATTATTATTGCCTTTCCTCATTTTTGCCGTGTTTTATTTTTATTTTTATTTATATTTATATTTATATACTTTTACTTGTGAATTTTGTATCCTAATATTCTTCTCATCCCCCTTCACCATTGCAGTGATATGTTACCTTCTATCTTTATCCTTAGTCTTGGTCTATAGTTACTCATTTGTAACAGATATGCTAGTGATGGGGTTTTTTGTACATACAGTAGTTTATGCGTAATTTTCGATTAAAATCTTTCAATTTTATATATATATATATATATATATATATATAATGTAATACAAAAGTAATCAGATGAAGAAAACGTAAGCATACAAAAGTATGAAAAAAGGCTTAACGTAGAGGGCGCAATGCTGCACAAGTACGTAACGCACAAGTACGTATAGCAAATAAAAGTATTGAGAAAAAAATGGGAATCAACCCAACGGGAAAGCATAAATGGCCGAGGGGGATTATGACCCCTCGTTCCCGGTTATAGCATGCTATTACACTTAGGTAACACTCCCGGAACCAAATACTTTGCCGAAACTTGACCTCCGAAATGGTGTCGAACACAAGACACTGACCGTGGAAGTGAGTACAAAACTCAAGAATCGAAGAAAAGTCCGAAGTACAAAGCCGAAGTAAAACACATAATGAAAAAGGCCAAGAGTCGTTAACTTGTGGCAGTATAATGCTATATATGGATTGCACTCTCCTTAGTAACGACTTTTATACTAATATACCATTCGTTCTATCGTAAGACGCCGCAAAAGGAAAACATATTATCCAAAACTCTTGTCTTTCCCTATAATACAGCATTTTCCCCTATGGATTCCACCATGAAGATTCTCTAAAATGCATGGATGACAACTTTATTGTTGCCCTTTAGCGACGACCCCCATCACTTATTTCTAGTAATCTGCCCATTCTGTCAAGATAAAAATCGGATTTTTCACTAAACATTTTATTAAACCTATAAAAATAAAAAAATAATTTTAGGTGTTTTCTTAAGTGGGTTGCGTGTCTATCGCCCCCTACCAGAAACCGCCATTGATTTAGAATGACATTAATACCATAAAAAAAGCATACTCATTATCTAGATTTGTTTAAGATGTAGCATATTTTTGTAATTTACATTTATTGAAATCTGAAGCGTTTATTAAATCTTCATTTAAAGAAGTCGAAGTAATTTGTTATTTATGTAGAATTCTTATTTGTCAAGTCCTTTCATAATTTCAAAACTTGCTATAAAATCTAATCAATCAAAGAATGGCTTCGTGAACTGCAAATGTGCAGAATGTGAAGGTGAAAGTCATACGACTAAAGCTTATTCCCAAGAAATCAAAAGGACTTTACAAAACATGTCATTTAAAACTGAGATTATTTACGATAAAATTCTGCATTTATTGAAGTTCTTTATTTAAAACAGGGACTATCAATAAGAAAAAAGAATCAATACAATATATATTATTCCTATAAATCTTTTATCTACGTTTTTAATTAACATTTTGTTGTGAGAAACATTTCAAATTTATGTTAATCTGCACGAGATTGTATCTGTTTACCCATGTGTTTTCTCTACGTCAGGTTGGTGCCCGTGCTTATCTGAACACACAAGATAAACACTGGCTGGATAAGTCTCTGACATTTTGCGTAAACAAGGATCCAGTAATCCTTTTCTAAATCTTAATAATGCCTGATTAAGAAGGATGGTGTTCGAACAGATCGCACCAAGAAATAAAATACTCCTATTTCCAACTAAATCAAAATATTTCCAGATATTTAAAATGTAGGCCTAGTGTAAAGATATGAAAGAAAAATTGGATGTAGAAAAATTTTAACAAAATTTACATTTTTAGATAGCAGATTTTTCAAAAATGACTGATTTTCAAACCATTGTGCATAAATTTTGAAAATAAAATTGCATTCCAATATTGTTATAATATGTTTTATCCCATTTAGTGTTGTATTTTGCTGACAAATATCAAAAGTATCGAAGCCTTTTCTTTTATTGTAAAATATTGTAAAATATGAGTTTTCTTCGATATTTTTGACTTTTTGTTTAGAGATATAAAGGGCACAACTTGAAATTCAGCATTCAAAACGAATGACTAATTCACTGGCATTTGTTATTGGGAAGTAAATATTTTTGGACCTGGGGGTGGGGCATATATCTCCCAAATTTGTTTACAACTCTTTCGTTAGCGTTTAACGCACAAATATTTTCGAAGATTCCTCCAACTGGCTTTATTCCACGGGGTTCTCGTCTCGGACATGGCTGACACTATTTTATACCTGATTCTACGCATCTGATGTCACGAGGATAAAAGACGCGCGCATTTTGTTCTGGAGATCTCAAGAAAGACAGAACTTGTTAACTGCGACCCTCATCATACCCCACTGACATAACTAAATCTATTTGGACGTTACACAACACAGTTTAAAATCTCTGCTCAAGTTTAGGTCTGGATATTATCACTTCGAAATTTACAAACAATTTTTAACTGTAATAATGCAAAAACTTGCTAAGTTTTGGCCACACCACACACATTCCTTTCTGATTCTTGCCATTACAAATGACTAATTTCTATTCTCATGACATCAACCTGACAACGTTTTGATTCGTTTTTGCCGTTGTTGGGCTATCTACATAATCATTTATTAAAGAACCTTGGTTTATTCCTTGTATCAAATCTTCACAGTTATACAGGGTGTCCCAAAAACATTTACCTCGGCTTTTATTCCTTAAATATTGATCTTAGACATATATAATAAATTACAAAGTTGCGTAAAAAAGGGGTACAGAATTTTATGAAATCGATAAACATTTTCAGGGGATTAAATTTGAAGAAATACAAAATTTAAATTTTTATACGGACCCCGTACAAAAACATTTATAATGAGTAAAATGCGCCCCATACACTAATAAGGTGATGTTTAGAATTTCAGCATTTTATCATAGAAAGTCCCAGAGATATGTTTAAACAAAGTTGGTGAGGTACTAATCACAAATTAAAATGCAAATATTTACAGCAAGAGTGCAAATGACGTAACTCAAAAATGCATCAAAGGCAAATAATATCTGCCTCTTATCTTTAATGGATCTTTGACATGGATGAAAAACATTTTGAACAAGCTTTGTAATCTTTGTGTAAAGTTATTATTTCTACACAGTATACATACCTCTGTACCAATAAATACCAAAATTATTATCTATTTATGTAATCATTGTTTTCTTTTGTAATTTCTGTATGACCCCTGAAACGCGATTTGCCGACATGATTTTTCCCCTCAGAGAACCTATGTCGATGCATCGAAAAGTGGTTTAAGTCAGCATTTTGTCTTTTTCATATCTCTGGGACTTTTTGTGATAAAATGCTGAAATATTGTACATCACTTTACTAGCATATGGAGCACATTTTACTCATTGGAAATGTTTTTGTGCGGGGGCAATATAAAAATTTAAATTTTGTATTTCTTCAAATTTAATCCACTGAAATTTTTAATCTATTTCATAATATTATGTACCTTTTTTACGCAACTTTGTAGTTTATTATATATGCCTAAGTTCAAAATTTAAGGAATAAAAGCAGAGGTCAATGTTTGGGGGACACCCTGTATAATGCATGATAGACAACTTGCATATTATAAATACTAAGATGTCTCTCGCGATCCGAAATTAAAGCGATGCAGTATATCTGGCTACATGTTTAATAACTGAGATGTGCATTTTCTGAAAGTAGTAAAAAAATCAAAATGTTAAATAATAAATACGCAAGACTGACTAATAACTTGTACAATTATTAATAAACGTTTTACCAGCCAAATAGAAAAATCAATAAAAAGTAGCTCATGAATTTAATATGCGAGATATATTGGCAATATAATTTTACATTAGCGCAATACAGAGAAAACCCAATTTCAGGCACATATGAAACGCAATACGGATTCGGCAAAATTAAATAAATACTACAATTGTACGTAAGTTCGAAAATTTAATATCCACACACAGTAAATACGTGCAACTTATTGCTGCATAATTTGAACTACATGTATCAAATTAAAGGTCATGAAGTGGCGGAAATAATCAAATTATTTCCAAACTTGACTAAATTTAACCACTCAATGGATTTTTAATGGACAAGGTCATACGTAGAGGCCAGCACCAGTGTGCTAATTCAGAGCTTTTTAACGTCTTTTATTATAAAATAATTGATAACTGATCTGGCAACAAGAAAACTCGCTATATGTCGCAATTTTGTGACTTTTTGTAGTGCTCAATGATGTCAATCATACATTAAAGCTAACTTCAAATTTAAAAAGATTGGGGTAAGTTCATAGTCACAGAACCAACCCATCGATCAAAAATTTATAAAATTCGCACATGCATTTCCGGAAAAATTTCCCATTTTGTGAGATAAAAGTTTTTGTATGAAGTATAATTTCGTTCTAAGCATATTTTATTTAACGCCTATTTTGCTATATAACGTTTACATTATACAGCGTGTCCCAAAAAGAGTGAAACGCGCTTTAATTCTTTACCTGTTGGAGATAAGTGGGCAAATTGCAAAAATGTTGAAAGTAAGGTAGGAAATAAGACTACGTTAATGAAATAGTCCTGCCATTAATTTTTAAAAAGTTACACTTTTTAAATGTTAATTTTAACGTTTTTTTTATTGATCTTGTTGCATTAAATGTATTGATCTTGTTGCATCTTGTTGCATGATCTTGTTGCATCTTGTTGCATTCGGATTGACCCAATTTGTCTAAGGGGGTTGTATAAAAATTTAAAAAGTGTAACTTTTTGCAAATTAATGGGAGGACTATTTCATTAATGTAGCCTTATTTCCTAACTTACTTTCAACATTCTTGCAATTTACATTGCCCATTTATCTCCAATAGGTAAAGAATTAAAGTGCGTTTCAATATTTTTGGGACACCCTCTACACATTTGAACACAGTATAATTCAGAATAATTTTAATATCTGCATAGTATGTTCATAGGTAATACGAAAAATTCTGCTGGTCTACAATGAAAAACCTTGAACTATTAAATCCCTCGCGTGCCATCGCTCACATTCCCTCATAGTTCTTTGACCTTACTTCTGATGAACACCACATCCTTGTCAGACCACAAAATTGCCCTGCCGTCTATGATTGATTCCTGCCCTCAAGATCCCCTTCCTAACATTCACCAATTCCATTTTCGAACCCAACACGGAATATTCAACAAATCCGATAAACTCTCCGCGTTCACTTGCTCCTTCATATCTCTGTACCATTGACGGATTTACGACTTAAAGCTTGCGAGTTATTATAAACAGGGGCTTCCCTTATCGAGGATGTATTTATGTAAACACTGATGGTGAAGAACAGCAATGATGGACAGATGGTATCTTACTGATAGAGCATCTTTGGGTCACTGTGAATTACAAGAAATTAGCAAAGTGTAGATTGCATGTAAAATGGGGTGCCGTTTAGGGGCGTAGATAATGAAGACCCCCAAGGATGGATGAAACTGTTGGGTGGCAAAAGTTGTTCAGTGATACTGTGTGACAAATATGAGAACTGCTCTAGACGGTGAAAGATTAATTATGTTTTTTGATAACTTGAGATATAACAAGAGTTTATGATTAGTGCATTTTTCGGATGTTTCCACATCAAATTTTTTACGGTTTATAAAATTCAATGCAGCTTTTGTACCTGACTGGATTCTATAGTGAATGGTGTAAGATTAGAATACAGCAACAATATATAGACTTCGATATTTTTATATTTACCTTTTTGGGGAGGGGGGGAGGGGTAAAAGTTTCAAGATACAGAACGATCCAATAAGAGGCCTAATGATTTTCAGCTATATCAGGCTAGGAAAAAGTACTGGCAAATTTAACTGGGAGGAGTGTTTTAAGGTGTTAAGCACTTCTAAAATTTATATTAGTATATTCCACTCCCTAGTAATATTCCAGATGTATACCAGTAATCAATCTTGCTACTGAAATAATTTGAACTAAAGAGACTTTAGTACCAAACGAAAAGTTCATCACCACCAAATGAATACTTCTAGCTTCAATTGTTGTGGAAGGTCTTCAATTTTCTAAACAATATTTAAAATGTGAAAGAAAATAATATAAAAATTATAATGACAAATAATAATAGTCATTTGATATTTTATTTTGTTTTTAAAAGTGAAGAAGTTATCATGTAAAATAGTAAGGATATATCATTTATTTTATACTAACACCATATAAGCAAAACATTCTTGCTGTTATCAAAATCATTTCTTTAATTATATTTGAAAAAGACTGAACTTTGATAGACTTTAGATTCGTTCATATATAGGAAGCAACCGGAATTTCTTTCTTATTCTTTTATTCAGAAAACATTTAATCCTTTAAAAGAAATTCCAGCTTTTAGTGTAATTTTGGATTTCGACAACTGATAGTGTCTTGCAATTTTCATAGAAATGGTTCTGTCAGCAACACAGTAAAGAGAAATTTAAGATTTCAAAGCTGCACCCGAGGAATTGAGTGATGAGCTAAACAAATTCACCATCAATAGAAACCTGTAGTCCAAATTCGAAGCTCTTCACGGTGTGTGAGAGGTTGAAGATTGAAAAGTTCAAGTGAGTGATGATCCGTAAGAGACTTCAGAATTTCGAATGTTATTTTGAATTTCAAACAAGAATGGAACTCTAATGTGAAATCTGTCAACGGGTTATTTATATCTTACAAAATAGACCATACGAAAAGATATAGTAGATTGTTGCCCTCTGTAACGAACCAAACCCATGTTTTGTAAAAAGGCAACACAGCAGTGTGTTTTTTTTTTATAAAAAACCTATCAGTACTCATATATAGCATTTTTATGAAAAATTTCATTGCATATTTATCATACCGATACTAGTATAAATTATATAGCTTCTTTTCAAATTTGACATAGCGAGATCCACATTTAAACGCATCTGGCCCGCACTTCTGCTGAAATTTGTACACGGACTGTTATAAATGATATTACTAACAATATATAATGTTATATGCAAGTGTGATGTATACCAAATTTTCTCAATCATTTTTCTTGCACTGGGTTTCGTCTCTTCCATGGGTGACTTTTAATTGTTTCGTTCGAAAATAAATTCGCATACACGCAACGTATACTAATTTAATATATTTTACAATGCATCTAATCACAACGTCCTTCTGGGCCACACAGATATTGTTATTGGAACTAATCCCATGCCGATGTGGTGGCTGAGCGGTCAAAGAGGCAGGCGTTTCCTCGTGATGGCTCGGTTGCCAGATTGCGGGTTCGAGTCCCGCCTGAGGGCATGGATGTTGTGATGTCTTATTGGGGCAGAAGTCAGACTTCTACCTTCGGGTGCCCCGGGTCTTTGACAAAACAGAAGCAGTGCACACATTCTTCCTTAATACAATATGTTAGGGACACGACACCAACCAACCAACTAATCCCATGTTTTTGTAATTAAACCAAGACAAGCCCATAAGACCAAAGTCAATGGTTAATGGGAGAGAGATTGCAATTTATGTTAGTCTAACAAGGAAACGTTCCCAAGCTAAACTCATAGAATTCGACGAAAATTTGACAGGTGTTAGAAGAAGTTATAGAAAATCCACACATATTCTGAAAATTAGCTGGTGAATTGCATTAGGAAAGGAGTAGAATAATGTTGAAAATTGGGTCTGGGATTGCCAGAACCATACATTTAGCATCAATTGGCGACTTTGCATTCTTGTAAATTGACGAACACATGCAATGTGTTTATACTATCAAAACGCATTTTATGCTGTATTTAGAGGCGTTAATACTTGAAAAATAGCTTCTTAAAAAAAATACCACTTGAAAAACAGAAAATGCAGATTACATGTATCAGTACAATGGTATATAGTTTATAAGAGATATAACTGATGACAAATGATTGAGGTCGAATGAAAGGGTTAATTTCTTTATAAATTGAAAGTGTTACAAATAGGAGGCTCATTGAAGAAATGCATAAAACAGAAACATTTTTTACACTACACCGAGCAAATATTTTGGATGCACAGTTTTGTCTACCGCAATCAAATGCGTTGTGTGCAGTAAATATGAACTCATCAGGACTTTCGAAGTACCCAGCATGGCTTTCTGTGTATGAGCATGCATTCCATGAATATTTCCACATGTTAACGTAGTGTGGTGAAGAGAACTGGTTCTGTGCAATGGATTGCACTTTAAAGATATTGTCTCGATGAAATAAATCGATTTGTATTTGTGCAGTCATAACTAAATCTGAAAATTTTCGAACGAAATTTTTCCAGACCCGAAAATCGTACCTATCAAGAGATTGTATTAGATGAGTGGTGTTAGGTGGCATGACAAACACATGAACGATTTTACCCAGTGGCGTAACACTATCATTCAAATCGTTGTTTTTGAAGGGTGACCAAGAATTCACTAAAAGTACGGTTTCATATCTGGTGTGTTTTTAAAATACACTTCCAATAAATATTCGCGCAATTCTTTTGATCTTATATTCTCCGATTTCGAAGCGACGGTATAAATATTGTCAGCTTGAAACATCTTCTGTCTCACTTGGGTTCCGAATTATCCTTTAGGTTCAGAATACACAATAAATAAAGGCGATAGCAGCATTCCATCTTTGCTGATTGTTGGCATTACAGTATATGAATGGGTCGTAGCATGGATAGATTGTGCGGCACTTTCAATCTGTTTTGATCCCAACAAATCAAGCGTTCTCCCCGAATGAATTTCTTTATTAAATCCCGATTCATCAGCATTAAACATCTGGTTATCGTTTAATTGCGAATCTTTAAAAAATATGTACATCATTTAAAAATGCTTGCGAAGCATTTGCAATATGATCCTCTTCATAAATCTACTTTTGAGAGACAATTTTAGTAATTTTTCTGCTAACGATTTTATATTTCTTTTTAAAATTCAGGAGCCATTTACCGGAAGTTTTGAATGACACTTTTAGGGAGAGAGCTTTATCACAAGCCCAGCTTTTCAAATTCGAATCATGCACCTTTACACGCATGTTTACCTGCGCCTTATGTCCTGAAACTTTTTAAAAACACATTTTTTTAATTTCGCATAGTTTGTGCCTTTTATCAACGAATTTATTGATTTGATTTTCTCACAAATACATTTGAGACAGACTTTTTACAAATATGTACCTGCTTTGAACAAATTGTTGTGTGCGATGTTTCATTTTTTTACTGCTGCGCCAGCATTCAACAACTGCTTATTTAGTTTCAAATGGAATACGCTGGACTTCCTCATTTTCTACCTCCTCACCCACAAACATTTTATTATTTTAATTTATAATGTCAAAATCAGAATCCTCAAATTGACTTTCGGCAACCGATGACTCGAAATCCAGAGTGTCTTCCATTTCATCACTAACAAGCATTTCGCAAATAGATTCAGGTTCTTGCAAAATTTCCATTATTTTATTTTTACATTTATTTCAGCTTCTGTAAAATCAGTCAGCCCCATTTCTGGAACAGAGAATTCATGGTACAGCATCCATACCATGTTGAACACATTAAAATGTGGTGAAATTTTATATTTGAAAGCTACTGCTGGTTTAAAAAATTGATTAAAAAGAATCGATGTATTAAAAAAAACAATTTCATGCGCAAGACTTTTAAGCATTAAACAAAGCAATAACACAAAATTATAGCAGATAGCTAATTTGTTTCACTTACATAAAATAATAGAACAGTGAGAAATGCACGATTATACTAAAAACATATATATTCAAACTCAATTTCAAATACTTTTGAATGCAAACTATAAGAAAATAACTTTACAACAAATTTCAAGTCATACACAGAAAACATGGGCAGTGCATTTCAGAATTTGGCGTTTTTCTATGTATACTGGCCAAGTAGGGTGGTATTTGGCATTAAAGATTTTAACTTTTATTAATTTTTTACAGCTTTTCCGTTGCAATTCAGCAGCTAATTTTTTCACTGTCGATATTTTGAGCCATCTATTAACACCTGTCAAATTTTTGTCGAATTCTATGAGTTTAACTTAGGAACGTTTCCTTGTAAGACAAGTACTCCATGACAGACGTTTAATTTGTGTCTAATATTATCCAATTTAGACCGGAGCCTAGTAGGGTGGCAGCCACAGGAACTGTACCTGCCTGTCCCTGACCCATCACCTCTTGGAAGAAATTTTGTGCCAAGAGTCCACGAAGAAATAAAAAAAATTTTGGATAGCGTCGAGGATTGAACTCTGACCCAATCTGGTGATCATTTTGCCTTAACTACTGGGTTACCCCCAGATCTAAGTCAGACTGATTCTTCAGCGGTTTGAACGTCAGTTCGACAGCATTCAGAGATAATAAGAATGGATATTTTAAACCGATTGTTTGTTGGAGAAGTGTGCAATCGAACTCAAACGCGATGTCATTCATATTAGGGCAAATTTGTGTTAAGAGTTTAAAAAATCGTCGAAAGAGAATTTCCAAAGTTTGAAATCATATTCACAGTGCCTGTTTAGATTTTGTTAAAGCCCACTAGCAACGAGTACCTGTTAACTGCACTAGTAACCAGTGTCTGATCTATCCTGCAGAGCGGATGAAACAGCCCAGCTTCTCAAGAAGCCTCATTTGCTAGCTAACTATCTTCCATTATTACAAATTATAACATCTGCGCAATCCATTGTATCAGGAACCAAATGAATAGCATCGTACATAGAATGATTTAAAGGCTTTATTTTGAAATTTATTCGTAAAAATAATTATGCCTACAGTTATCTTTATAATCAGCTTTCATTTTATAATGTGTTTAGTTCAAACGTCTACAGTACAGTCTAAAAACCACCAAATCAATATTGATGACATTTAACAGTGATTAAATATAAGATGGAACAACTCACCTGAGCATACAGTCTTAATGTGTCACGGATGGATGTTTCATTAAACCTTTTTACTGCGAAGTATATGCACAATAATTCATAAATATAGTGATTAAATGTTTCATTCAAACTTTAATTGCAATTATACATCAGGCCTCAAATGAGATTGGCACTACAAAATGCTATGAAATAGTCGATACTCTAAATAGCAGATACAAGATTTCTTCACCTTATTAATTGGGAACATAAAGAAAGTGGTGGTACTATAGTGTGGGGATAGCTTTAACAACATTCCGATTCATTCGACTTTTCATGCGAAAGACACCTTGAATTAAGTAGTCAGACCTGAAGGTATATTTCAGTGTAACTCTTTGGTATCGAGCTTGTAAACATGAAGGCCGTAGGTTACCTTCTACCTTCACCAAAATGGTGATATCTAGACGAACGAATAACGCAAACTTTAAGATGATTGCACCAGATTGCAGCACCACACACTAATTTTTCTGCCTCCTTGCCGACTGACGTCAATGCTTCTGTCCACCATGGCTCTGAAGAATTCAAGGAAAGTTGCTTCACAGGCTCAATCAAGCAAGCCTTTGAATAATAGGAAAATTATTTGCGGTGACATTTCTCGAGCCCTTTTGATCCGATAAACTTTCCATGAGAAAAACATCTCGAATTAAATAGTCGGATGTGAAGATACCTTTAGTGCTAGTCATTTAGGCTCCCACTTGTAACATTTAGATCGTGGCGAGACCACAGGGACTATATCCAAACTAGCTATAAATTTTCTATTCGAGAGTAACATATGAAATATGCATTACACTTTTTTTCATATATAGTACAATTTACAGTTTTATCATGATCCCCAATTGCCTCTGCTTACAGCAAACACACTTGTTTTGTGTCGCAGTTTTGTAAGTCTTTTTATACTGACTTTGCTAATCAGCGTAAACGCTTGCAAAATTGGCATAAAACGCATCTGCATTGAAAACATAGAAGCTAGACGTGGAACCGTAAAAAATTTCAAGACCAGGTTCATGATTTAAAAACATGACGAATTTTACAATTCTAAAAATTAGATTTTCTGAATGAGAATATGTAATCAGTTGAACAAGATGTCCAGCTACAACCCTGCTAGCAGTAAAGACATTTTCTTTATGATTAGCGAAGTCACTGACAAGAAACTGCAAAACAAGGTTTATGTTGGAAAAGTGTGGTAACTTATATTGAAAATGAAGTTCTGTTAAAGTATCATATGTAATTAGTAAAACATGTTTTTAATATTTCTCAATCTGCTCGAAAAAAGTTTTACAATAGAAATAACCGTTATGATACAAATGCTTCTGCCGCCTAAGATAATGCCATCTGTCAATTTCGTGCAAGTATGTGAGGACTGTTTCGTAAATGGAGCTATTGTTTCCTGTTTCCCTCCACCTGCACCAATCTCTCAACTGGCTTTCATTGAGGCCGTTGGCATCTGCTTCTGAATTTCTGATTGTGGATTTCCAATACCTCGAAAATGTGGTTATATTTAAAACCACATCCCAATCACTACAGTTAAATGGAGAGTCAATATGAAAATTAGGGATTACAGTAGAACCCGTTTATAACAATTTCACATTTAACAAGATCTCTGGTTTGACTGATTTAACAAGAAAATTATAATCTTCCAAACCTCATATCTTCACGCATTAATAACGTAATGATGGTATGTTGTGGAGTTTAAGGAATAGTTAATAGATAATGTAGTGCATCTCGCTAAAATTTCATAAATACAACATAAACACACATATAAATAGTCCAACCGGTTTCAAGGGCACTAAACAATCTGCTTCTTTGGAACAAGAAGCATCTAATTATTTTTGCAGCATTAGTTTAAGCATTTTTTATTATTATGTGTATCTGAAATTTGAGAAAACATGTTATGAAAAATTGCTAAATATTAGTAATGCAAAATTGCCAATAAATTTGTAATGAAAATCGATCTTACTCTTAACATGTACGATACGGGTAACGCTTAAATTATTCTTGACATTGTTATTGCGTATACGTTGTAACAAGTTATATTTGTATTAAATTTGGTTTTAATCGGTTGAGCATTTCGAGATCGGTAGAGATGTTACAATATTGCGAGAAACTACAAATGCGCATATTGTGCATGGCTGACAAACTTAAAAATCGTAAAGTTGTTTTCTTATTTATGTGGTAATCTAACATTCTAAAAAGTTTGGTTTCAATAGATTAAGCCATTTAGGAAAAAAATCAGTTATAATAATTTGCTGATTGATTGACCAACCGACACATTTAAAAAACTTATTTTGTTTTCAAAATCAGCCCCTTTGAAAATGTATAGATTTTTAATTTGGGCAAAAATATTTTTGACACGGAAACAATAGTTACTGCCAGGGAAGTCATAATTCCTATAATGAAAAGTCTCCTAAAATGTTAATGAACTTTAATGAAACAAGGTGTATACACAATAAAACGTTAACAGAATATAAACAACTCTTTTCTGAAGAAAAATATATATATCAATATTTATTAAATACGAGTATCATACCAGGGAATATTGCGTTATTAATATCATTTTAGTACGTGTTTTTACTTAAAGATGTGGTGAAAAAAAATTTCGAACCAAAACGGTCCCAAAAGATTGCCAATAAAACATTTTAACAAGATTTTAACTTTTGAACAATTCTATTCTTGAATTGTCGAAAACTTTGATTCAGAAACTCGAATTAAATTAAATTTTAAATATAGATGTAGTCATGAACTTTTAATAAAATGGCATGTTCTAATGATCCACTTATGTCGAATTAACCAACGTCGAGTTTATCGAGTTCCACAGTAATGGTGTATAAGATATTCAAGAAAACATTTTATTTAAGCCGTGATATTGTTGAGGTAAACGTTACCCGGAAAAGCCGCAATACCATAGGTTTAAAGCTGATATACGCTCTTGGGTATCCCATTAACACCCTTAAAACCGCAAACTTAATGGAAATTATCGTCATTATCCCGCCTGCTCAATTTTTTCGACACCGCAGTTTGCAAACCAGAAATTTCGCAGTTTTTCAAAACCACAACGCTAACCTACACAGGCCACCCAGAAGAAATCGCCCTTCTTCGAAATCTCAGAGACTTTCAGACAAGAAGGTTCGTGCGAGATTGTCCGCAGCACGGCCCACAGACTGAGTACTTCTTTTAGAAAGTTTGGAGCAGGGCGTAGGTTGTATATCTTACAAAAATTATTAAATTAATATTAGTACAACATATTTTCCAAATATATTGCAGCTATATATAGAGAAAAATAAAAAAGAACAATTTTTACGTAATTCTAAACTTGCGTACGGTAGAAGCTTGCTATGTAACAGCTCTTGGTAGATTTCAATGACTAACCAAATTTCCCGTCTAGATAGTTTTGGCATTTACTCTTGAAAAATCGTAATCTAGACTTTGTTAGTATTTGTTCGCAGTTGGTATATGTCAAATATATAAAATTTTAACCAGTGACAGATGAAATTGGATTCAAAACAAAAAAAACCCTGATCCGGCTGAATTAAAGATATGTCATTACTGTCATTGAAAGAACCTGCGATCTGAACAAATAACATTTCCTCATTATTTATGCATAGTTCAGGCTTAAATTAGACGCGGATCGAAAATGTGCAAATATTCCGTTATATTCTTCCTTTGGTGTCGACACGTACAGTGTATGCTGATGACTTAAACTCTAAGGAAAAGCAATTTTTATATTAGATAGGAGGAGGTCCAAAATAGACCATTTCCCTTTCAATTATACATATATCTTGTGATAAAGACCTTATTGCAAACCTAACTCTTAGACCAAATCCTAGTCCGGTCACTTCCTTGTAACACGTTGCAGATTTCTATTGTATTGAACTTGAACTCTGGCTTATTGTAGAAAATGTTGGGCCAAGTCAAACTTAAGTCTGTGTAACTTTCGAGCTGAGAAGGTCTAAAATTCTGGTATGTGCATGATCTTATTGGAGAAAATATCTACTTATTGGAGAAAATATATGGTTTTCAGCTTTCCAAAAATCCATTTATGTATATGGCTTATGTATATCCTTAATTTTCGTTACTTTTTAGGTCATTTCCCCATTGTACACGTTAAAAACAAATACTTCGGGAAAAATAAAACTTCGATAAGTACACCATGAAGATGAAAATGTATCAGTTACCGGTTTCGGGTGCAGAAGGTTGTCATCCATCTTCAAGAGAATAAATGATTAACATCTAACGCAATTAAAGCTAGATAGGGTTTCGTCGCCAGATAATTAGGTACTACATCCAATTAGTATGGCTTCATTTCACCATGACAACGCTACAGTACCTGAGTCATGTGCTATATCTCTCTATATGTGTACAGAAACATATCTTGCTTTGAGTTAACTGTTATCTACTGTATTTTTCATCCTGAAGAAAGAGGCCCTTTTTGCAGGGGCATACATTTTATCAATAAATTTCTGTACTTAACGAAGTTACATTTTTTAGTTTTCTGCAGCATTTTAAGAATAATTTTTATAATTATTTTATATTACGTGATCTCAGAACGTAACAAGTGAATTAAATAGGAATAGTTTACCTAATGTTAACCTACTTAAGATATAACTTTCTAATACTTCCTTGAATAAAGCAAACCCAGGAAAATTAGGTGACTACAATTGTTTCAAGGGTGTTTTGAGCCCTTTTCTTCAGGTTAACAACAGTGCTAACAGACGCAAATAGCTGTTAAAATGACACTGTTTTTAACATGAGGAAAAGGACTCGAAACGCCTTTGAAACAACCGGACTCCCCTAATTTTCCTATGTCTGCTTTTTTCAAGGAAGTATTATAAAGTCATATTCTCACAAGCAACACTGCTGTTTATTGTGCTACTTATGATATTTTCCCTACGCGTAAACTTTTCCTGCTTAACATTCTCTATGCATCAATTCTTTCATGCAGGAAAATTTAAAAGGATTAAGAATGATTTATGTGTTGCTTGCATAAATGATCTTTCTTAAATCTTGACTGCACATCATCGTGTGTATTTGAATGTCACCCATTATAAATTTTCCCTTTCCACCTATAGCTACCCTCACATCCTTCAAAGATAAGATCTCGTGTCGTCGGCTAATCTGACGGAATTCATTAGCAAACAGTAGAGGATTGTTATAAAATATTGGCTTGGTTACTTTCCATAAAAGGCATTGTCTACACGTGGCATTCAATATCGGCAAGTAACGACATGTTTTACCTTAATTCTTATAAAATATTGACTGCTTTACTTTCCATAAAAGACACGGACTATAAGTGACATTCAGTAGCGTCAAGTAACGAGATGTTTTACCTTAACTATTATAAAATATTGGCTTGGTTATTTTCCATGAAAGGCATGGTCTACACGTGACATTCAGTAGCGACAAATAACGGCATGTTTTATCATAATTGTTATAAAATATTAGCTTAATTACTTTCCATAAAAGGCACAGACTACAAGTGACATTCAGCAACAACTAGTAATAACATGTTTTGGCTTAAAGCTTTTCTGACAAAGGCTAGGATAATTTGTAAAGAACCTTACTGCCCCAACCGAGAATCGAATCCTGGATCTCCGAATTGGCCAGCCGATGCTCTACTGTTGAGCTACTGGGACGAAATTGCAAGCTCTAATAGTAGAAGTGGACTCTGCATTCTCCACCCTCTAATGGGTGGCCTAGAGATCGTGCTGAAGGATGGATCTTCGATATGTTAAAAGTGACCTAACTCTAACTTAAAGTACTTGATACCAACCGAGAATCGAACCCTGGATCTTCGAGCTGGCCAGCCGATGCTCTACCTTTGAGCTACTACGAAATTGCAAGCTCTTATCGTAGAAGTGGACTTTGCATTTTCCATCCTCTAATAACACAGGACGGCAATGTTTTAAATCAAACTGTTTTAAATCAAACAATCAATTGTGAACTTCACAGAAATTACAGCAGCTGGCTGCTTAAAGCAACTGATAACATAGGCCATATCTATTTTCGCAGACGCCCAGGATAAATTACAAATATACAAGATACTACAATTCACTTGCTTGGTAATAACTCTTAAATGGAGACGATTCTAAAGCGTTTATGCTTACCACTGGCATTCTTTTACACCCCTTCCTATTGCGGCCAAACCACGGATGCTAAACTCTTCCTAGTCATAGTGGTATTTAAATGGATTTCCTTCCACTAGGCTGCCGGCCGAATTCCGCACTTATCCACATCTATATCCTGCCTTCTCCAACACTCACACTCGCCCACGTCAAAATATTACTAGAATCATTCAACCTTCCTACTTACTCCAATCCTTCCCCATATCTACTGAACCTCTCACGATCCAAAACTTATTCCAATATCACCTTAGGAACGCAGGAGTGCTGATTAGCTCAGCGATTGGTCTAACAAACCGAACCACTTAGACTGGTTTGTCTAAAGAAACATAAATTATAATGCAAACTGAGGGGAAAATAATCAAAAGGTTATTTAGACCACACAAACTCAATCGAATAATTTGCCAGATACATGACATGTCTGGGTGTGATTCATGTAGATTTTAGAGTTGAAAATTTCTGGTGGTGATGCTGTGTGGATATGTAAGAGTGCTTGAAAGGAGATACTTTGAAAAACAAAATGGGAGAATACTGGAGGCCTATTGTTTTTAAATGTAATCGAATGTTCAGAATCCCCTTAAATTGTCGAGTGAAATTTTGAAAAAATCATCAAAAAATCAAAATCTTTAATAAAGTTACGCAAATAGACATTTCTAATGTAATTTTTCCTTAGAAAACGATTGACATAAACTTTAGAACGCTAGCGTGAGCCGTTCTCGAGATATTGAACATTTTTAAAATAAATGTATTAAAAAAAATCCCATAAATTAAAAAAAATATATTAACTTTTGAGAAACACAGTTTTCATATTTAATACCATGCGATAAATTGGGTGACATCATTCTCGTGGATCTAGCTCGTTCCATTCATGAGAAAAGATACTTTGAGTAATACTTTTGTATTTGAACGCCAATAGTCATTTATCTGCTGTAAGAATAACTTATTTCTCCGTCCATAACGCTTGGCGAGATTTTGGCGCCGAATTTGGCGGAATGTCGCCAAATTGGCGACTTTTTTAAGTGTTGCCAAATTAACGAAAATCTCGCCAAATGGATAAAAATGACACTAAATCAGTGAAAATAACGACTAATTGACGAAAATTCAATTTCTTGGGAAGAATATAAGTAGCTACTATAAGAAAAACATATCTTTTTTATTGTAAAAATAGTAAATTAATCGCATTATATAAGGAAAGTCATGTGTTGCCCACATCAGAGTTTTTAATATATGGACTATGCATTGCTTAGCAGCTGGTAGCAATATTTCTATGTGATTGAATTTAGTTTAGTGTCCCATGCAGTTGGAGGTATGTGCTGATTTCAATATCCTCATATGACGAGTATAGAATTAATTTAAGATTCGCGTTAACAAGGGTGATCACCACTATGGTCTCGAAATAATATAAGCTGTGGTCTCACAAATATAAGAAAAGAAATCCCATTGTTAGACGTTATTGGAATGCTTTTGTATTAGATAACGGTAATGTTTGTAAACACTAAAGTATATTCTAATATAATTAAATAAAGAATGTATGTGTAAAAATTACTAGATTGTCTTTAATGACTAGACAATTTATATTTTCTTTGCAGCAAAAGAACACTGAAGAAAATAGGAGGGTTGTAGGGTTTAGGGTTAACAAATTAATGCCCGAGATTCTACTATACGCAAAATTAATAATTTAATACAACATACGACACCAAAAATTCTATTTCACATATTATTGCACTCAAACCCTCAATTTCAAAATGCACAAAATATAATAGTACATAGACAATACTGACTGCATATGCATTGCGTACTTGAATACTAAAGCAGCAAAGGTAAATAGTCTCTCACTGAAGAAAATGGGAGGGTTTAAGGATTAAAAATACAATTTGTCCGATATTTTACTATACGCAAAATTAATGCACCAAAAAATTCTACTTCACTGATTATTGCTTCCAAATGCTCAATTTCAAAATGCACAAAATATAAAAATACATAGACAATACTGACTGCCTATGCAGTGCGTACTTGAATACTCAAGCAGCAAAGGTAAGTAGTCTCTCACTAAGGAAAATTGGAGAGTTTTAGGATTGAAAAAACGTAATGCCCGATATTCTACTACACGCACAATTAATAAATCTATATAACATACTACACCACAAAATTCCACATTGATTATTGCATCCAAATGCTCAGTTTCAAAATGCAAGAAATATAACAATACATAGACAATACTGACACTACCTATGCATTGCGTACTTGAATACTCAAGTACTAGAAGAGTCTTTCCACTTTCCTCTACAAGAATTAACACATTGCATGTTCCTCCCCATTCAGTTTGGCATCCCTAGGCTCAACCTGGTGCATATGCCACAAGTGGATTATACAAGCATAATCCGTGGGTTATACATGTATAATCCGTGACTCTTCCCAGCAGGCCCTCTAGTACTCGGAAGAGGTCTGAAATGGCATTCTCACATTGCATATCTTTCTATGCGTTGTCATCTCCATTTCAATCTTATTTGAACCTTCGTCAGTTATAAACACTGATAATAGTTTCCATTTAGGGAACACACTGAAGGGAACTCTTCCCCTAATTTCCTTGGAATAATGTCGGCGGTGGCACTACCATCCTATAGAACTTGGGGTGGGGCCTGTCATATGCAATTCCCAGTCGATTCTTGGAATCAAGTTTCAGCCTCTAATAGGAGTTGATCGCTGTCGGAATATATAACATAGTTGTCGCGTTTAAAAAATATTGTGGTAGAAAATAATTTAATTATTTTTGATTCAGAATATTCTTTTTTATCAATTCATTTTACAACAGTGAATATATGTAGTAATAACTGTCAGTAGAAATATCCTCTATTTTAATAATGCATACATATTTTAATATTAATTGTCTAGTATATAATTTTATCGCTTACTATTTACATCTGTCTTTTACTGTTTACTATATATTTCTCGTGAAATTTAGAAAAATTAAAAACCACTACTACTGAGCTACTTTTTTTTAAAGTTTTTTTCGAAAGAAAAACAAAATAAAATATTAAAATATTGAAATTATTTTTATATAATCATAATCTAGACCCTATTTCAGGCAAAACAAGAAACATTATTTGCGTTTTTTTCTATTAGTTCAGAGGTATAAACGTCTAAAGTGTTTACATTTTTCTTAATGTTCCGTTTTCCCTTAGGAGTAACCCCAACCATAGATGTTATTTATATCAAAAATATCTCTGTAGCAGAAAATTTAATTATTTTGATTTATTTATTTATTTAAATAAAATGCTAAAATGAACAACAATTAAATGCACATGAAACTAATGTGCATTCTATTCAAAATGCCCTTTGTCAGCAGCAATGCATATTTGATTTCAAAAAAAGAAAACCCGCTTAATTTGACACGCATTGCAGGTGTTACCGTGTCAGAGCATCTCGCAAGTATGATTTTATTGTTTTTCATATTACTTTTATTGCTTTTTATATACGTGTTTCGTGCTTAACTAGTGTCTATTTCGACTCATTAGAGAAATCTGTACAATTTCGTAATTGACTTTTTTCGTCCATCCCGCTTTCTTGCTACGTTCGTTCCGAAACTTTAAATTATTCATCAGGAGTGTTTCAGCCACTTTTATGCAATTGACTATAATCACTTTACTATAGTTAGACCAAACATTCGTGTACATTCATGGAACTTTCTTCACAAAGTTATTAGAGAGCTTAAGGGATTCCATTTCCTGTATATTTCAGGTACGATTTAGTTTTTTTGTGCTCTACCTTCTGAATAGACTTTCAAACATGTCTACCGTAATTACATCCATCGTTCAAATAAATGTATTTTTACTTTCCTTATATACATAATGTATAAGGAAAGTATTGTGACGGGGTCTAAATTCGAATTCCAGTTTTCGTAGGGAGAGCACGTTTCAAGCATCCCTGATCACGAATAAAACATTTTTGAAGTGATGTCTGTGTGTGTGTGTGTGAGTGTGAAATGTGAAAGTATGTGTGTGTGTGAAAGTATGTGTGTGTGTGTTTGTGTGTGTGGGTGTGTGTGTGTGTGTGTGTGTGTGTGTGTGTGTGTGTGTGTGTGTGTGTCAGTGAGACTATGGAGACGATAACTGACGAACGAATGGACCGAATCGAACGAAATTTGGTACAAAATCACAATCCGTAAACACTGGAAACCTGTTGTTTTTATATGCAATCGAACGTTCAGACCCCTCTAAATTTTCGAATGAAATTTTGATAAAATCGTCAAAAAATCAAATCCGCTAATAAAGTTACGCAGATAGACATTTCCTATGTAACTCTTCATTAGAAAACGATTGACATAAATTTTAGAATGCTAACATAAACTGTTTTCGAGATATTGCATATTTTTCAAAAAAAAATATCAAAAAGTCATATAAATAAAAAAAATATATTTCCTATTCAGAAACATGTTCACTTTTCATATGTAATACCATGCGATAAATTGAGTGACATCATTCTCGTGGATCTAGCTCGTTCCATTCATGAAGAAAGATACTTTGAGTAATACTTTTGTATTTGAACGCCAATAGTTATTTATCTGCTGTAAGAATAACTTACTTCTTCGTCCATAACGCTTGGCGAGATTTTGGCGACGAATTTGGTAGAATGTCGACAACTTGGCGACTTTTTTAAATGTTGGCAAATTAACGAAAATCTCGCCAAATAGATAAAAATGACGCTAAATAAATGAAAATGACGACTATTTATCGAAAATTCAATATCTTGGAAAGGATATAAGTATCTACTATAAGGAAAACGTATTTTTTTTTACTGTAAAAGTAGTAAATTCATTGCATTATATAAGGAAAGTCATGTGTTACCCACATCAGATTTTTCATTATTTTGTTAAGCTTTCTGGAACGGTAGCATAGGTAGAGTGTTTGGAGAGGTCATATTCTAGTTCACCTATTAATTGGAAATGTATATTAGTTCCCCACAGGGCCAACAATGGGAAACGAAACCCAGCACTGGAAAACATCAATTTGATTCCTGATCCCATTATTTGCAATATCCCTATTCCAATATTGCATATGTAATAAAGAACAACTTTATGTCTGAGAGGCTTTGAAGAGTCTGTAACGTGTTTAAAAGTTACGTGCATTTTCAAGTTGAAATCATGTCAAATTTCTCAATGAAAAATTTGCATAATATAAAAATCTACTTTTATAATATTTCATTGAGAAAATCTGCACTTTGAACTTATTAAACTGATGTATAATCAGTACTTATTAAACTGATGATGATAAGTTCAATCTGTATTTTGCATTTATTAAACTCATAATTTAGATAATTTTGCGAGCAATAATAAAATTAATCATAAACAGTGGTTGGCGCGACTCGGCTTGTACTCACTAGGGCCACATCTAATTCACTGACAGTGAATTAGGGTTAACAAACATGACATTGAATTAGGGTATACAAGTAACAGAAAGCCACTGAAGCAGTGGCTTTCTGTTACTTGTATAAACTACGTTATCTGCCTTAATTCGTTTTGCAGATAATGCAGAAATGTAAAAAGTGTAAGAGGAGAACATTCTTCTATAGGCCAAGTAGACCCTACAGAAAACATTATCGAACACTTATTTTGACAGTAACATTCTGACAAGGAGAAACGTTTACATTCAGATACCTTCATCATCAATTTTTATTATTTTCTTTTAAATTTTTATAATAAAATCCCTGCAAACACTTCACTGTGAACCTCCTTGTAAGTCAAAACTGATTTTAGTTGCTTCAGTAGCTTTGCATTTTATTACAGCTGAAAATGTAGACATATAGAATTAATTCCCATAATTGACTATAAAATTTTCAATTAAATGATTTCAAATTGAATTAAGTATTTAGAAATGGGGGAACCCTCTGAATTGCGAACCTCTAAACGACCGTTTAGTTCGCTTTTCTGTAAATCCTCCCCATTTCAATACGACATCTGTTAATACTATTACATTTTAGTTTTCTGCTGCTTCCTAACAAAGATTTTTTTATCCATAGCTATTTTCTGCAGCTGGCTGAGGGATTTATTGTCAGAAAAATCTGTTAAATCTTTTTTTACAATCTCTAACTTTTAAGGGTCGCATAGATCTAGGTAGATTTGAAAAACATATTTCTTCTTTTTTTTTTTTTTTCTTTTTTTACATTTCCGTACAATGTTTGAAAAACATTTTTTTTTAAATTTCATAAAGAAATACATTGAAATAGCTGAGGTAAAGTGATTATACCGACGAGCACAAGACTGAGTTCTCTAAACTTTAAACACGTTTTCTGATAAATCAATTTCGGAAAATCAGTCGTCATAATAACTCAGGTAATTTTTAACTGCAATATTTTTAATTTTACATGATACTTTGAAAAAGTAAAGCACAGTTAAATTCCTTAGTCGATTTTCGATAGAGATTTTCCTCGATTGAAGCAATTTTATCGCAAAAAAAAATTAAATAAACATCGTTGAATTTTATTTCCATTTGCATTCGCTATTCCGTTCACTTCATTTTATTTTTCTCACGCTGAAAATAAAAAAATACCACTATGCAAACTACGTAAAGTTTTAATCATTAAGATTTATTTTGACCTTTCCATTTCAGTTGAAATACGTAAAAATTACCCTGCAGCAACCTCGAAGAAAACAGTTTTGGCAAGAATTGCTGCCATATGCAGAACTTTTTTATTTTTTTCAACAAAAAGTTTGAAATTTGTATTTTATTACAACATGTATTTTTGAATAAAATAAAAGCGTTTAAATATCGTCTGTCAATTTTTAACAATTTAATCCAGACCTATGCTCCCACTTAAAACGCTTGAAGACTGGCTGATGTGAGGCCACACAAAATGGAATAATAGGCAAACTCAATTTCTAATCACGGGCGATCTATTTCAATCTATGAACAGCGATGATAAAAATTTATCTTTATCTGTTCAGCAAATCGATTATTTTTTTTAGATATCTGGAGAATTAAAATGGGAATGTTATTAATAGGAGATTATCGAAAATTCCGATCTTAATTGAGTTTACGGCTCGTTAAATTTCTGATTTATTGATACAACAAAGATGATGCCTTGATATGTTAATTAATTAATTATTTTATTTTTACTTTCCTTACGAAATATAGTATATGCAAAGGGAAAATGTTGCGATGTGTCAAAAATCCAATTCTAGAGTTTTTGTAAATCTATATGTACTGAGCATTCTTAAATACGAATTAACCATTTTTTCATTGGTATATTCAAAGGTATATTCAAAAATATATTTAAAAGCAGGAAAAGAATTACATGACTTAAATTTTCTAAAAAAAAGTTGAATATTAAAAAACAACGATTTTAATAAAAGTATTTAAACATCTGGATAATTATTTTTTTTTTTTACTTTTTGAATACTTCAACTGAATTGAACTTTGGAATGTCGCCAGTTTCTGCGGCATTGTACTGATTCTTTTTTGTCAACTTTTCTCATTTTTCTGACAACTAAATTGCTCTCCAAAGCAAAAGCAGGACAGTTAATTCACAGAAACTAGACAATAGCTTGTTCTGTGCTTCGCAATTCTTAATTGGTAACGGAAGTAAAAGTGAAAAAACTTCAACTTTTCGAGAACTAGAAATACCAGAACTCTGAATGGAATTCTGTAAAAGATCTTTGCAAAAAAGAATATCTGCTCTGAATAGTTTGCGAATAATGAGTAAGCGTTGACAATGTGGAATTAATGACGCGAAAATGGCAACAGAGCACCTTTAGCAAGATAATATGCGGAAAACACAAAGAGAGGCAAATAGAATACTAAAATGATTGATGATTTTATTCTATGGGCGCTGGCAGATTTTCAAGCTTGAAAGAGGTCGCCGAAACATTAAGAGTTGAAAAGTTTCGCTGTTTAGCAAAGTGGTTGACAAAAATAATGGTTTGTTCTTCTGAAAATGAGTTGTTGCGATAATGAATAGAGCACTCCAGAAAGACAATCCAAAGTAAAATGCTTTGATTTAGAAAACGCAAATAAAGAAGTTTAAACTCATATTGTTATCAAATGGAAAGCATGCATTGGATAAGAAAAAATACATGGTATTTTTCATTGGGAGGTGGTCACATACATACCTCTATTACATTTATTAAGGTTCTACTAACTCAGTTAGAAAGAGTATATGTATAACCGGTCTTCGAACGGAATACAAAATATAAAGAAATTTAATTTACAATTTGCAGTGAGCTTTTAATATTTTTGGGGGTTATTATTGTTGTAATTTTATAATAATAAATTTATATCACAAAATAAATTTATATCACATTATATATTTATATCACAAAAAAGAACAGACGTGAGTTCTCCTGTGTTGAGATAATGAGCAAGCAGATCGAAGCACAACGTATAATTTTATTTATACAGAAGACTCAAATGAATAGTTTGTGTTAGCTTGGGGATCGAGCCTAAAAACAATTGGGTCCTATCGTTTTTAGGCTCGTTATAACGTTTGGGTCATTCTCAAAGTGAGAAAACAGTCAAAAAACATGAAGACAGACAGACTGATGCTTAAATTTTATGTGGAACCATTCCAACGGCAAAACTGCCCATCAATTATTTTTATAAACTTTGACACAGCCGTTCTATCTTAATAATAAGTCAAACAGATAGATTTTCAATTTTATTTATGTAGATATAATACGCATGCAACGAACTTTTTCCTAAACAGAATATAGACGCATCGGTCTCCCTCTAACCAGACCATGACAATGCTCATAAAAGATTGTGAGCCAAAGACGATGGTCTTCTATTCTAAATTCTAAGTGGATCGGTCGTTTCTTCTCATTCACATTTCAGATGAACAACTTGGAGCGTCTTGATCTGAACAACCTTATGATTCGTCAGTGTTTTATAAAGGATAGCATCATGTTCTGTGTAACTCTCCGTGAGTTGAAACTGGTGCCATAAATCGCACGATTCTGAAAAATTCGATTTCGATATTATTCAAACATCAGTTATTCACTGCAACTAAATTGTAGTTGTTCTGTGAGGTATTCTCATTTCAGCGAGGAATTTATCTCATTTTTGCCTGTTGAATCGCTGAACTAACGAGCTAATGGGAACATTATCCTTCCTGCTGTACTTGAAATGAAATGGACCTTAGAAGCCCTTTGCATTTCTTAAAACATTCTAATATAAAGGAGCGATATTTTAACAAATAATGTTTAGATATCTCTGTTGCAACAGCTGATGGTATAATGTTGAATATTTACAATTTACAGTGATACGATTTGGCAAAAGTTTGATTGATGTGAGAGCTTTTGAATGTGACCTTGTGTGTGTGTGTATCGCTTGTTTTGAAGGTCTGTTTAGTTTTACATCAGTGAAGATATCAAATTGTCTCGACAAATTTGTAAATACCTACTTCTAAATACCTTGAAATTTTTAAATCGTCTGATAAATGTGGTAAAATATATTAGTAATAGTTATTTATTATATTCCCTACAATACATATTTCGAACATAGAGGAAAAATAGTCTCTATAGCTCATTCATTAAGGTCATTGTTTGAGACCAGGCGGAGATATGCTTGTTCGATCCTCCTCTGAAATATGAATTCTCTAGAAAATCAATGAATTAATAGAGTGAAACAACTTGTGCTCCAGCCAAAAATATTCTAAAATCTTTGCTTTAAGGTGTTTTGTAGGCCCTGATCATCTCATCGCCAGCGCCGTACTGACTAATGGCAATGATCGTGAAACAATGATACACGAGTGGTGACAGATAGTCAATTGAGACCTTTTTTGCAGTCATTAATAACTGAAAATGAAAAAAAAAATTAACTCAGTCGGTAAAACGTTCATTTCGAAATTCAGAGATTATAAGTTCTTGATCCACTAACAGTCAGATTTTATGTTAATGCAAGACTGGTATTTTAAGAATAACAACATCAAAAGAGATAGCAAATGTTGCTACGCCCCCCTCCCCTGAAATAAAAATCGGTGACTCGCCTTTAAATACCGTTTTGGAACGATTTCAGTTTGTTGAATCAAGGAACTGGAACATCTAGAAACACCGTTAAACATCTACATAGCGTGTTGCATTTAATATATTTATCCTCAGTCCTCCTTAAGCCCCTATCACATTCAACAACTTTTCCGGCAATTTTTCGGACAACCAACTTTTCGAACAATTTTTACGCCGAGTTGGGGGAAAACTCGGGTGAAATGAGGTCAAAAAATTGGGACAACTTTATCTGACAGGTATAGAAAAAGTTGTTCATTTGGGACAATTTTTTACCAACCAGCCAATCACAGATGAGTAGCGAAGGAATCACGTGTGTAGAAAGGTTGGCGCAGATTCTACTACATTCTGGTTTGGCGTGAAATCCTCGCGCAAGTTTGAATCTGTGGAGCGCGAACAGATAGAATATAATAACAGATAGATTATATTGATATAATAACCAAGCTGCGCGAAGTATTATTTTAGTTTAGATTTAGAATTTTGTTAAGTATTTATAATATTTCTGTGTCATAAAGGTGAATGTCAATGAAAGTCGTCTCGAAGTCAAAAAAAAGTAGTCATGCGAGATGGAAATGGAGTTAATTGAATCAATACGTGAAAAATCATTTTTGTGGAATCTAAAAGATCCACTGTATTTAAAAAAGAATTTGAAGAACCATGCGTACGAGAAAATATCATCTTTACGAACCATCTCTTCCAAAGCGATTTTATATACATGAAATATTATATAATAAATATTAACATATTATTACTAATATAATCTCTTTGGTCTCTTCTGATTAAAATTTATATTTACCAGTGGCTTGCTGGTTTACAGTATAGATGCGTTTCAGAAAATCCGCCTTTCTGTGAATTTAATCAAGAGCGTACGCGAGTTTGCTTTGGCGATATATACATATTTCATCAGTTTGCTGAATGTGAAGTTTTGGCTTGGGTGGTAGAGAATCAGATCAGCAAACGACTGGGCTCTGGTTCGAATCCAAGCGAATTTTAAATTTTACAAGTGCTGCCATCTGTTGCTAAAATATTCAAATACAGTTTTCCTTTAATAATCTGCAGAATTTTTTTGTTTTAAATTATTTTACGTTCTATATACAAAATAATCTTATATCAGTAAATTATTTTTAAATTTGAATGCTTATAAAAATTTATTTCGAAGTTACTTTGAAAAATATCTTGAAGTATACTTTATACCAGGTATTGATGGAATATATTCTTAAGTAAAAAAGTGCTTGTAAAATTAGCAAATATAAAATGTGCATGTAAAATTAGACAGAAATCATCGAACATCCTTATACGAGTAGTAGTTATCTTTCGACATGTAATTTTGAACATTTTAGATTAGAATAAAAACAAAAATCAAACTACTTTGAAATTTTAATAATTTAATGCTAACATTTGAAGACTTTTTTTATTATTTTAAACGCACATAGACAATTAGAAATTTACAATACATTTGAAAATCATTTACTTTTCATAAAAAAAATAAGTTTGTATATAAATATGAAAAGTTAACTCTTTTAAATTTGAATGCTTATAAAAATTTATTTCGAAGTTACTTTGAAAAACATCTTGAAGTATACTTTATACCAGCTATAGATGGAATGTACATTTAAATCTATTTTAAAATATAATTACTAAATAAATATAAATGTAGATAAAATAATTTTTAAAAGTTTACTTTAATGAGAAATATTTTAAACTTTACAAACGAGCAAAGAACATCTTCGGATATTTAAAATAGATACGTCTTTGAAAACCTTTGAAATCAAGTATAAAATGGTAATGAACTTAAATTTGTTGAAGACATAATATTTTAATAACGGCATTCTTGAATTTAAATACTTTTTACGTTTTCTTTTTCTTTGTTTCATTTCAGTCAATATCGCTTTTTAAACTAATTTTGTATCTTAAAATAGAGTCAATATTTTTCACCAAATATTTATTTGCGTTTTATACGGATGTGTGACAAATCCAAATATTCTTTAATGTTCATTCATCTGTTTAAGCTTATGATATCTGAAGTAATCCATATAAAAAAGAGCAAATCAAAAATTTACAATAGATTTTGTCCACATCCTTCTCGGTTTACTTTGTTTCTTCTTCTTAAGCAGGAATAATCCTAGCGTAATTATGCCAAGGCATATTTGATTTTTCCCCGCAGCTGATAGCAATTTAGTCATAATTATAAAGTAATAAAGGTTACAAAAGGAAGTACTAAGTAAAAGTCTTGTTTTATTGCCGAAGTCGAAGCGAGAACGCGCTGCCTGCCGAAAAGTACAAATGTATAGTTGTCGCCAAAAGGCGATAAACATACTGCCATAGTTTTGTCATTTAGCACAACTTCTTCAAACTGTCAATAACCCTATCGCCAACTTTTTCACCGAAAAATTGGGGGAAAAGTTGTCCGAAATAGTTGGTTGTTCCAAAAGTTGTTGAATGTGATAGGGCCTTTACACTTCCAAGGATACGGTAGAAGAGTTACGGAAATTAAGTGCAGAAAGAAAGGGGGGTCTTGTTCCCGCACAGGAAGTGCATCCGGGGGGCACGTGGCAAAGACAAAACTGCACGTCGCGTGCACAAAGCGTGCGTGGCGCATTCCTATCCAATTTGCACGTACCCGTCCCTGTCTCTTCCGTTCAATCCAATCCCCCTCTCACCTTCATCTTTTGGGGTTTTCTTTTTTGTTCTCTCCCGTGGATATGAAAATGCGGGAGATTGAAAAACGAGAAGGCAAGGTATGTCAATGGTAGTGAGGATGTAAGGCCATTATGCTATCATTTGTTTGAAGTGATATGAAACAATAAAAGTAAGAAACTAATGAATTCGCTTGGGGAACAAATTTCTGATGTGGGCAGTGCATGGCTTTTAACTGCATAATGCAAGGACTCCTTTGAATATGAAATAATGATGGATAAGATCCACTGCACATTGTTTTTAACGTTAAAAAGTTTACTGACAGACGCTTTGCTGAATGACAAACTGCACAATTATTTTGAAATACTATATTAACTTATTTTTTACGCAAATATAATTTCACAATTGAAAATATTCCTAATATATTATTTATTTAGTATTCTTGAATTTCCAGATTTTTTTGGAATTTTTTTTAAAAAAATCATTCAAAAATTTGTTGGTCTTTCAAACGTTTGATCGCATTTAAAATCAATAGAGTTTCAATATTCATCATTCATGACAAATTGCGTTTAAAACACCCCATTCGTTCGAGAGATAGTGCATCCACAGACTCACGAACATACACACACACATACATATATATACACACGTTCGATTCGAGTCCAAGGATGCTTGAAATGTGCTCCTCCGTCGAAAACTCAAATTTTATATATCATCACAATATATTCCCTATACATTATACTGTGTGCTAGTCAGTACCCATGCAAAATCACGGAAAAACTGTTATGTATTTTACCATAAGGAGTTTAATGTCACAAAAATCGCACCTTAGGAAACAATCAGGAGGGATAAGGGTATTATAGCACCTGGGTGCTTGCTCTCTTCAATAATTCCTCCTTCTTTAAGCAGAAACTATTGAGTAAAGGTTAGGAGGGATTAAACACTGAGTTTCTTTATGTAAGCCCCACATGAGGGCGACTTATATCACTGAACTCAGGAGTTCTTTTTTTACTCACATTAGGAATTACATTATTTTATGTAGTAAAAGTAAAATTATCCATTAATAAAAGTTTAATATGTTTAACTTTGCTTATACCATATATTTTATTTGCTTATACCATATAATACATGTTGAAAATCCAGATTCGAATTTCCTATAATAACTCATTGCGCATGTCTGGCAGTAAATATCAACTCCAGCTTCAAAATTATCGGTTCAAATTTTTAAGAGTTCGAGGTCAAAAAAATCTTAAGTGGGCAGCACATGACTTTCCCTGCAGACTTATATACACATTCTCTTTATTTTAATTAAATTTAATTTACTGTTAATTCGATTTTCGTTCTCATTTGGTAACTGGACTCATTTTCAAAGGTGGCGTGGAGAAAAAACGAAAAAACAAAAATATCTCGAGAACGGCTAGTCCTAGAGTAATGGGGTTGGTCTTATTCTTTTCTTGGTTAAAAATTACGTATTAAACGAGCATTTAATGGATATATTTGAGCATACGTAGTTCTTTATTTTAAATTTTGGAGATTTTTGCGGGTCATTTTGCAAAAAAAAGGCAGGTAATTTTTTTTCGAATCGTACCAAAATCTAATCAGCACCAAAGTGAACCACAAGCGACTTATTTACCAAATTTTATGAAATTCGGTCCAGTAGATTTTTAGCTAGAGTAGATACAAGCCTTGGCGGGCCATTTCGCAAAAAAAGGCGGGTTCTTTTGTCCCGAATCGTACCCGAAACTAATCAGCACCAGATTCGTCCACAAGTGACATACCTACCAAATTTTATGAAGTTAGATCAATTAGTTTTTTAGTTAGAGTGGATACAAAATCTGCACAGACAGACAGACAGACACACAGACACACACACAGACGTCACGCTAAAAATAGTTTTTTCGTATTCTTTCGTATTCTTTCGTATTCGAAACGTATTGATCCGTCGAAAACTCGAGTTGCGATTTTCGACATGATTCCAATACTTTCCCTATACATTACCATGTATTGCTGGGAAAGTAAAAAGTCATGGATTGCTTTGGTGATGATTAGAATTTAGTATGCTACGGAAACATAGAACTGGCTCTTTTTTCAAAATGGTCACACACAAAAAAGTCTAAAATAAAAGATTAATACATTCTAAACTATATTAACTAAATTCTTTTTTCATGCTTATTTTTTGCAAGAAGCTAGAATAAGTCCTTCTCGATATATTTCATTTTGAATTATTGATGACATAGTGTCTAGTTCGTTTACATAAAAGGAATTTTAGTGGATCTTTTCAGTCACTTTATCCGCTCTATAATGTATCCGGTAGTGCTCTTAGCGCAAAAGGTAGTGCTCTTAGCGCAAAGGGTAGTGCTCTTAGCGCAAAAGGTAGTGCTCTTAGCTCTTTCTGCAATAAAGATATTTAATTAATTACAGAAAGATTAATGTTGAAAAAGAAAACTCCATCTATTTTCGTCATTGTTCAAGGATGGGCCGTTATGACACTGTTTAAATCCATGCCTCTTGTCAATACTCTTATGAAATAACAAAATTAAAAATAAACACTCAACTTTTCGACGTTTCATGCCTGTGCAAAAGCATTCCTCGCCATCGAGAGCAAATATAGCTCAACCAACGCATCTCACCAGCTGGTTCTCACTTTCCCATAAACTCCGAGTTTTGAAAAAACAGGGAACCAGCAATGACAATTGACAGCCTGTTTGTTCTGAGTTAACACTCGACGGAACGGAGGCAAGACCTGTCTGTCTGTCCGTCCGTGGGCTGCAAATTGACATGGGGCTCCTGTCACAGATTTTATGCTTTAAAATTCAGTTGACAGGAACGTTTCAATTTGTTCGAACGACGTTTGAGGATATACAGTAATGATACTTGCAGCAAAACCGTTGCTTGTCAAATTGTAAGACATATGTAACGCCGTATATTGGCATTTCTTTTAAATATTAGTTTACGCATTTATCTCGTTATAAGTGCAAGCTTACCAAACAAATCATTAAATTAGTGAAAACAGATTAATTTAATTTAAAGTTATATAACTAATTGTGTTTAAAATTTTGTTAAATAAATGTCAGTTATAACATTTGAATTAATATAATTAACAAAAGGGAGGCAAATGAGTCCATAGAACATCATATACTGCCACTTCAGATTTATTATTTAAAATTTGGAGCAACAAAATGATCGCCAAAATGGGATTTATTTTTAGAAATATCTGTATATGAACATGAGAAAATATAAGCATTTCTTTCAATACGATTCATATATGTACATATTCACCTCAGCATAGAACAGAAATTTGAAATCATACTCCCATTGTAGCATAATCCCATTTTGGGGATCATTTTATGGTTCCAAACTTTACATAATACACACATTTTTGTAACGATTTTGAAAAAAATATATATATAAACAAAGATAAGAATTTTATTTTCTAATATGTTCAATCTGATAGCCCTTTTGTTGAACTATCATATTACATCTTTATTTCCAAGATAAAAAAGCTTTTCTTAAAATATCAAGGTTGATTTTGTTCCACTCCTCTACCACAATCTTCCAGAGTCCATCCAAAGTTTTGGGATGCCGCTTATAAAGAGCTTGCTTTAAAAGTACAAATGCACAGTAATCCATAAGAGACAGGTCGGGGGACTTGGGTGGGATGCATTTAAATGGAATAGCCTCAATTCAGGTTTCATTTCGCTTTTTTTTTTTCAAAAAATATAGCAGTAGATTTAGAGGTATGGCTGGTAGCCTTATCCTGATGGATTTAACACAGTGAAGATTGTTTGGGTAAAGTGATGGATTGTCTTTTCAGAAAACAGGTGTTAAAACATATTTCTGATAGTAATCTGAGTTAATTTTGACATATTTTTCTACTTTCCTTATTTTAAATTTTCCGTTATAAGAGAATCCAGCAATGACCATAAAACCTTTAGCAAAACATTCCTTGTTTTCTCTGAACCACCCTTTGTTGGATATGCATTTTTTACCTTTTTCCCAGTCAAATGTGAACTTTGACGTTTCTTTCATTTTTTATTAATTATGTCACTTAATTTACGTGTAGAAATATTAAAACTATGCTTTTCACATCTTTTTTTAATAGTTGAATAAAAGTATTATAATTTAATAAGAGTATTTCCCTTCGGAAAGAGCAAAAATATAGCCTTCGATCCATTGTTTATTTTCTAGCGACATTTTAAAGCAAAAAATATTTTTAGTGATGCAGACGATAATTAAACCCTATTCCGACTTGATGCCAGTCAGATTTTATTTTTCATTATTTAAATTTAATTCATGGAGAAAGTCAAAATCGTTACAAAAATGTGTGAACACCCTCTATAAATCTGAAGTGATACTATTGTCTCTCTTTTGTTATTTATAGCCATTCAAGTGACATAAATTGCACTTATTTAATGAAATATGAAGGAAAATTCATTATTTGTTAAAATTAAATAAAATTTACTCGTTTTCACAAATTTCTTTATTTGGTTGGCAGGTATAGGCAGCGTTTAAATCTCCTTTGAACTCATCAAAACTCAATAGCCGTTACAGAAGAAAAGGTGAAAGAAATATGCTACTACAATAGCGATAGTTAGGGCTAATTAGCTCTAAAGGGTCGTTTACATTCTGCTCTTATGGACACGTTTAAGGCTTTTTATTGTAAAATAGTCCCATGTCGCATTTTTTGGACGCAAGCATATTTGCAATACATAAGATTTTGAGCATTGGCAACTTGGGACGTTTGGGTAATTATGGTCAATTTATTTATTGCGGATTGAGAGTTGACCAAGTATATCTTTCGTCGGATAGTTGTGACTTATGTACACCGGGATCGAAGATACTTTGCACCAGGTGGGATAGTTTTCCCTTCATCCGGCATTTTTGGTTTCACTCTAACTGATCTCGGACTGAGTAAGTGATTAATAGTTGTAAAAGATAGAACCTCCTAACGTGGACGATAAATAAACAAGAAAGATCAATCATGCATAAAGCATTGATTATGAAACACTTTCCAACTGAAATGCAATTTTATATAAACATCCCTAAAATGCGATACATTCAGCGGTGGTATTTTTTAGATTATCACAATACTACAATAGTTTATTATATTTGAAAACTTCATCAGAAACAAATGAACTTTATTCAAATAACGCCATCGAAATATAAATCGCCTGGCTCTCTATATAAAAGCAGTGAATATTTCATTAATAAATTTTTTTCCATTCCTTTCATTCAGCGGCGATATTTTTAAAATTATCACAGTACTATAATAATTTATTTTACTTAGAAACGCAAAACCATGGAGGTAAAATTACTTTCTAACTCCATGTTTCAAACTTCATCAAAAAAGCAATAATATAGAATCGTCTGCTTGTCTAAGCAAAATCAATGAATGTTTCATTCATATGAGCAATATTGCAGACTCCAGAGTTGAATAATTTTGCGTTAAAGAAATTCAGCAATTCTTATACAACTCATCTTACAGCTTGATGTGTTTACATTCTCCATACGTGAAAGTTAGGCTTCGTTGTAGAAATGATCAAAGTTTAATGATCATTTAAACTCCAAAATATTGTAATTGCGTTGGTGTAGTATATAGATGCATAGAAAAAAAATCAATAAAGCGGTTTTAGGACGGATGCAAGACTAAATATAAATTGAAAAGAAATTTAAAATCACAACTTTGACACAAAATAGATGCCCCATTTTATTTAAGTGGGTCATGTGATCTTTTCGTATAATATGGGTCATTTATTATTTTAATTTTTATTTTAAAAACTACCTAACATATTTTGATGAATTTTTTTTGTATATATTTTACGAGATAATTTGAATATTTCCTTAAATTTTCGAAGCAATTTGTGAATTTTAAATTCGCTTAAAAAATGTTTGAAAAATTAGGTCCTATAGGGTTCAATGTATTTCATGTTTTCAATCCGGCATCAACCCAAAACTAATTGGGTGATATTATTCATTTACATTCCCATATGTCCCACAGACCGTCTCAACAACATACTAAAATTTAATTTTGATAAAGTCATTTTTACTGCAGTTATCGTGCAAACGGACAGACAGACAGACAGAATGAAGAAAGACACAAACACATCTTAACTATGTTGTAAAGTTTTAAAAATCACATGGAATCAGGTTACAAAGTTCAGAAAACCATGTACAAGACCCCTCCCCGCCCCCCTCCACAGAAAAAAGAAAAGAAATATTATGCTGACAAATTTTCTTTTTTTCACTTCCGTAACTTGGTACTGGTAATTTCTAACATACGAAGCCAGTTCACCCATGATTTCATTATAGATGTAAGGACAACATGGATTCAAGTTCTTTGATAAACCTCCTATGACTGCAGAATACACATATTCACTGCAGTACAGTACACAGAAATTCACCGTGGTGTAGAACACATATATTCACCACAGCAAAAACATAATGCAACAAACATTCACCGCAACACACTACACTCATTCACCGCAACATACAACACACATTCATTGTAACATACAACACACTGTACCGTAGTAGCGTTGTAGTGCCGAGGAGCACACGAGGAACAGCAGATTAAATTTTTAAAATAAGACTTTAATGCATAAAAAAGAAATATTTACAACTATGTACAAATAGGCAATTGTAATAACATATTCCTTGTAAGTGTCGGCTCTCGGCCGAACTCAGGTTCGTGAGCTGCAGAAGGAGAAGCGACTAGCTCCGTCGAATTCTAAAATCGAACTCCTCTTTCCAAAAAGGGTCTTCTGTCCTCCCTCCGTTGGCAGGTCAGAGATCACGGCTCTGCGGGGGCGGTCCATCCGTCCGAAAACCGAAACGCAGGCCAAAGATTCCCTTTCCCGGTGTCATATTTCACAACTCCAGCACCACAGCTGTGAAAATCCAAACCTTCTCTTATACATGAATTTGGTGGACACTGGGCGTGTGGATGAGAAAAGTATATTTGCCTCTCATGGCAGTTTTCGTAAGCACAGGCAGTTTTTTTGAGCTAGTAACAGTACGTTACAGCTTCCTCCCCCCCAGAAAACTTTTCTATCCAGTAAGGGAGAGAAAAGATAAAAAGCATTTCTCTACGGCTTGTAGTTTATGAAAACATAATTATATTACACATGAGTAAAAACATCAGCATTCCAAAAGTACCATGATTATACAATAGGGCTAGTGACAAGCACCCTGCACCAATGCCTACTCAAATATCCTAATTAGCTTGGACATACATCAAAAACACTTAACTTATAGTTACAATTAGAGAAGCAGCAAGTTTCAATACAATACCATAACTAACAAAAAAATCATTAAGGAACATAAGTGAATAATATAAGGTTACATAAAAGAATAAGGAATAAAATTATAACCTAAAATATCAAAATATGTAAGACGTTTGCCCTTTATATGACAGTTGTCCTAATTACTTTCCTTAACCAACGATAATTTATACAAGGTGGAGGATCTGTACCAGGTGCCTCCACCATTATTATGGGCGACGTATACTCCGATTCTCCAATTTGAATGATTTGTAATTCTAACACTTTTTGAATTTCAGCCTTTAAAATTTCATTTTGCCGTTGCGAAGACCTATACGGCCTAGACCTGACAGGTTTGTTACTAATGAGCTCAATATGATGCTCGACTAAATCTGCCTTACCTGGTTCATTTGAAAAGGTCTTGGTATACCTCGTCAAAGGGTCTTGTAGGTGATCGCTTTGTTGGCGATCTAATCTCTCGGGCAAATTATCTTTCTCAACTACGTCCGAAAAATCGTTAATGCTGGAATTTGAATCTAAATAAAGAAAATCCACATCATTGTTTATCAACTCCTCCCGATTATCTTCACAAGATAAGCATTTTATTACTTCAGGTCTAGTGTGATATGGTTTTAATATATTAATCAATTTGAGATCAATTTGAGATCCCTCTTTCTTCCCCGTTAGTTTAACTATATGATTTGTTTCCGATACTTCATTCTCAATTACACACGATCCAAACCATTGGACTCCCAATTCTTTACATTTTCGCAACCGATCTACCCACTCAAAACCATAAATTGTTACGGGATTGTCTCCCTCCTTAGAAGCAACCCAGTGTTCATAATTTAGAGTTTCAGGTGTTTTCAAGATTTTCCCCTTCATCCTAAATAACAGATCATTCCCCACAACATACTCCAACTTGGAGTTCGCCCCCGACTCTTCCAAAGCTATCCGATAAATCTCTTTTCTGAGCGTCTGACACGCCTTCTGAAAACCCGAAAATTCGCGGGGTGCAAAGTTTAGCAAGGGAAGCCCCTTTGTTCTGTCCTTAGAGAAGCAATCAAGTGATTCGAGCTCTTTGGCTTCGTCTATGGTTCCTTCATTCACGGGGGGTAAAATGATGGGGTCTCCCACATCTTCAGTTAGGTGAGGGGACAGGACACTTCCCCTTTCCTTATCCAGAAGATCTACTTCCGAATTTTGTTTATTTTCTTTTTCCAACTTAGTTTCTACTGCAGAAACCATTTCCGACTGCAGTGCATTACAACATTTTTTGTCTTTTAGTAAAGCAGCGGTTCTGTTTCCCAATAAATATCGATGTGAATCTAATTTATGAGCAAAAACAGCGGCTTTTGTCTTGATACGCCCAAATTCTCCGTTTATTTCTACAGTAGCAAGAGGTAAACACTTACAATTGTCATCTAATGGCTGTTTAACAAACACAACCTCTCCGGTTAGCATTTCAGGTGTGATATATTTACGACACACGAGATCTATATTTGACCCTGTATCTCGGAGTACTGTCATTTTATGTCCATTTACATATGCCTTACTCAGATAAGGGGATGACCAATCGTCCTCCGTTTTATCACTTTGGATATGGTTTATTGTTAAAACCTCGGGAATTGTTCTTTTCAGTTTAGGACATTGCGGTCTCAGGTGATTTAAATTCCCACACTCGAAACAACGAGTTTCCTTACGTTTATCGAAGAACTCATTCTTTTCATTACTTTGTTTTCCCGCACGTTGTTTATCCTCCGGATAATTACGTCTCCTATCTCTCTCATTACGAAATTCCTCAATTTTCCCTTCTTCGTAAAATCCACTTTTCATGGGTTTCTTTACAACCCTCCGGACATTATCAAAATCATCTAGTTTATCAGCTAAATCAGATGCGGAAGTGAATTTTGTCCATTGGTCTAAAAAGTGGTCCCGAGCTTCGCTACTAACTCTACGTTTTAACTGATCGGTGATCATTAAATCTTTTAACTTCTCAAAACTATCAATTTCTAAACCCTCTAACCATTCCTCAAAATAATTTTTTAACTCAAACACAAAATCCTTCCACGTGCTATCCGATCGTCTTTGATATTGCGTAAATTTAACTCTAAATTTCTCGGGGCTTAGTTTAAACCTTTGTAATAAAATTTTCTTAACAAAATTGTAATCTTCCGTTTGCTCTTCGGGCTCTCTCATAATGATCTGAACAATATCGATGGGCAGAAGTGCCATCAAATGAGAAACCCATTCAGACTTTTCAATACTAACCCGCTTTGCTTGCCTTTCAAACATGACCAAGTACAAGCTAATATCAATTAAATTGGGGTCAAATTTTTGGACTAATTTTTGCAAGTCTAACTGAATTTTTTTATTTCCCTTTTCTGAATTCCCCGTTTTTTCTACAGTTGAAATTCTCAATTTTTCGAGCTCAAATTCCATTTCCGCTTTGCGATTTTGGGCTTCAAATTGCCTAATCTCTGCTGCTGCCTTTTCACGTCTAACCTCCGCTTCTAACTCTTCTTTCTCTACTCGAGTTTTAACAATAGTCTCAAGAAGAGCTTTTACAAATTCTTCTTCATAGTTATCACGTTTAGTGATTATTGATTTTAAATGCACTACTTTTAAATCTGAAGAGGCAGTTTCTCCTAACTCAGATACCAGCGAGAACAAATCCTCTTTCTTAGCTTTACCCAAAAACGACATTTTTTCCCTTATCAATTTAACCAATTGATACAAAATAAACAATTCCTACGTTGTACACACTGATTTCATACAATTATAATTAAACAACAAATGGCAATTGTAACAACAATTTGGCAGTATTGAAACTTTCAATGCTATTTTAAACTAAAACACCTTTCTTAAAGAACTACAGATTCGATTATTATACATGAATTATATTAACCTTCAAATTATTAAATTTTAATTATTCAATACAATTCTACTCTTCACAAATTAATAACCAAAGCATAGCAAAATTCTTATCCTTTAAAATTTTAAGATTTTAATATTTAAAAGATGTATGTCAACTAAACTAGAACTGACAATATGCTCAAAATTCTATAAAAATTAACTACTGTCACTGCCTTTTGTAAAATCAAGGTACTCACCCCTTTTGAAGACGTTGACCTTCACAATGCTGAAAAGGTAAGGATTTCTTCCAATGAATCTTCGGTACAAGAGTTCACAAACACAATTAGGATCCGCACAAGAAAACTGGAACTAGATGTTCCCACTTTTTATAAGCATGGTTTTCTTCTAATCACAACACAACGCGCACAGAACTAATGTCCGGCACAGAAGTAAGACTTTTCTACAGGTCTCTGGAACGGGTGCTCCCAAAACAGAGGAACGGATGTCTTCTTTTCACAACACGGATCTGGTGATCCAACCAGGGACTGGTGTCCAAAATAAAAACAGGAACAGATGTCCTTCTTAGCAAGGGATCTGCAGATGCAGCACAGGAACTGATGTCCCCAATAAAAACAGGAACAGATGTCACGATCCAACACAGGAACTGATGTCCAAAATAGAAACAGGAACAGATGTCCTTTCTTAGCTAGGGATCTAGCGATCCAACACAGGAACTGATGTCCAAAATAAAAACAGGAACAGATGTCCTTCTTAGCAAGGGATCTGCAGATGCAGCACAGGAACTGATGTCCCCAATAAAAACAGGAACAGATGTCACGATCCAACACAGGAACTGATGTCCAAAATAGAAACAGGAACAGATGTCCTTTCTTAGCTAGGGATCTAGCGATCCAACACAGGAACTGATGTCCAAAATAAAAACAGGAACAGATGTCCTTCTTAGCTAGGGATCTAGCGATCCAACACAGGAACTGATGTCCAAAATAAAAACAGGAACAGATGTCCTTTCTTAACAAGGGATCTTGGCGATCTACTTCAGCGCAACAGATTTACGCTTTGGTCAACCGATTACTATCGATGACCTCTTCAGGGACGGATGCCCACTTTAGCATAGGAACAGTTGTTCCACACGGATCATGGCGAGGGCGCGGTAGCCCATTGGTTAGCGCGCTGGAGTTGCACTCGGTAGGCCCGGGTTCGATTCCAGCCACTGCCAAAACTGCCGCCGTGTTCATGCGGAGTACGATCACGTTAAACATGTAGGTCCGAAAGTCCTTCCGAGAGGTTGGTGGTAGGGGAAGGAGGGTACGGTCCCTGTGGATGCCTCCCCCACTGGGTTCCGGTCCAAATTGGGTGGCACTTCCCGACCGTCCAAACAGTTACCTTACACCTTTCTGGTAGGTCGGACGGTCTGGGTTTCAACAACAACACGGATCATGGCGATCCTCATCAGCGTAACTGGACTTACGCTCTGGTCAGTCGATTTCCGATGACCGTCCACTTCCACAGCTCAATACATAAGACCGCTGCCACCATTTTTTATATGCTGTACCGTAGTAGCGTTGTAGTGCCGAGGAGCACACGAGGAACAGCAGATTAAATTTTTAAAATAAGACTTTAATGCATAAAAAAGAAATATTTACAACTATGTACAAATAGGCAATTGTAATAACATATTCCTTGTAAGTGTCGGCTCTCGGCCGAACTCAGGTTCGTGAGCTGCAGAAGGAGAAGCGACTAGCTCCGTCGAATTCTAAAATCGAACTCCTCTTTCCAAAAAGGGTCTTCTGTCCTCCCTCCGTTGGCAGGTCAGAGATCACGGCTCTGCGGGGGCGGTCCATCCGTCCGAAAACCGAAACGCAGGCCAAAGATTCCCTTTCCCGGTGTCATATTTCACAACTCCAGCACCACAGCTGTGAAAATCCAAACCTTCTCTTATACATGAATTTGGTGGACACTGGGCGTGTGGATGAGAAAAGTATATTTGCCTCTCATGGCAGTTTTCGTAAGCACAGGCAGTTTTTTTGAGCTAGTAACAGTACGTTACAACACATTCACCGCAACATACAACACACATTCACTGAGTAATGTTCAATAGGACACGCATATTCACCTCATAATGGAACAACCATATGCTCCACATAATAGAACACATATATTCATGAAATAATAAATCACTCATATTCACAGCACAATGGAATACATATATTCACTGCCCACTAGAACATATATTTATTTGTTCGACGAGCAACAGAACATACATTCACGAAATTCAAATTGCGGTTTTGACTGAAATATATCAATTACGACCTTCGGGTTTAAATATTATTATTAATATTTTCCATTTCTTATGTCATCGGCTTTATTTTGGCTAATATGTTTCAAACTCATATCCTACGTTTAGACAATTGCTGAAAAAGAATAAAAATGGTACTGGAATATCTTCTAATACAATTTAAGAGCTTTCATTCTGGCATGTATTGATCCAATTCCATATTTCGTGTACAATTGTTTACAAACGAGTCTAATATCTTATTCTTAAGATCTGCTTGTGAAGTTAATTCTGTATAGCCACAACAAATATTCTTATACTTCTTTACAGTAAAATTAAATAATTTAATAGAATGTTTTCAGTAACAACGCCATTTAGAATACTACAAAAATCTTCACATAACTGTAAATTTTAAGTTTCTTAATATTATATATTCCGCACGAAGAGTACGGAAGTAGTACTCATCGTAAGTAATGCTTGAAATACATAAAAATAAAATGTAAAACAAAACTGCTAATAATTTCTTTTATTGCCAGTTAATTCCACCTAACTACTCTTTTAAATTCTGATCACATGTGCAATGGATTTAATCAGTATATTCCTTTTTGAGACTTTCCAACATAGTTGAAAAGTGTTTACGACTTTATATATTCTGTCTGTCTGTCTGTCCGTTCGCACGTTAACTGTCGTAAAAATGACTTTATCAAAATGAAATTTTAGTGTGCTGTAGAGACGGTCTATGGAACATTTGAAAATGTAAATGAATAATATCGTCCAATTAGTTTTGAATTGTACCCGGGTGGAGTTAAGCGAAGTTATAATTCAAACATTGATTCAAAAAGTTTAAAAAATATTCAAATTATCCCATAAAATATATAAAAAAAAAAAATCATCAAAATATGTTCGGTAGCTTTTAAATAAAGATTTAAATAACAATTACACCCATATTATTTACCAATTGTCCTCGGACGAGTCGGGTGGTCTGGGTTTTCGACCCATATTATTTACCGGCCACACAAACAGCTACCATAAGCCTTCGGGTTGGTCGTGTGGTCTGGGCTTTCTACCCATATTATTTAGACCGGAACCCAGTGGGGGAGGCATCCACAGGGACCGAACCCTCCTTCCCCTACCACCAACCTCTCGGAAGGACTTACGGACCACATGTTTAACGTGATCGTACTCCGCATTAACACGGCGGCAGTTGTGGCAGCGTTCAAATCCAGGGCGCAAACTACTGGGGTACCGCGCCCGAAATCTGCCAACAGCACGCGGTGTTCCCTGGTGGTCACCTACCCAAGTACTAACCGAGCCCACCTTTCTGGTAGGTCGGACGGTCTGGGTCTCAACAACAACAACAACAACAACCCATATTATATAAGACAACGGCCCTACCGTGCTGAAAACACCCGTTCTCGTTAGATCACCGAAGTCAAACAGCTTCGGGCGCGGTTAGTACTTGGGTAGGTGACCACCAGGGAACACCGCGTGCTGTTGGCACATTTCGGGCGCAGTAGCCCGGTAGTTTGCGCCCTGGATTTGAACGCTGCCACAACTGCTGTCGTGTTCATGCGGAGTACGATCACGTTAAACATGTGGTCCGTAAGTCCTTCCGAGAGGTTGGTGGTAGGGGAAGGAGTGTACGGTCCCTGTGGATGCCTCCCCCACTGGGTTCCGGTCTAAATTGGGTGGCTCTTCCAGGACGTCCAAACAGTTACCTTACACCTTTCTGGTAGGTCGGACGGTCTGGATCTCAACAACAACCCATATTATATAAAGAGATCACGTGACCCACTTCAAAATAACATATTTTTTTCCCCAGTGATTTTGAATCGTGATTTTGAAAGTTCTTTTAAATTTATATTTAGGGTTGCATCCGTGTTTAAATCGCTTTACTTTTACGTATTTTCTGTTTATCTATATTCTGTGCCAACGGAATTATAATATTTATGAGTTTAAATGATTATCAAACTATGATTAGTTCTACCACGAAGACTAATTTTAACGTATGCAGAATACAATCAAATCAAGCTGTAAGATGATTTGTATAAGAATTGCTGAATTTCTTTACACAAAATTATTTAGGTATTTGAGTCTGAAATAAAGCCGATATGAATGAAACATTTATTGATTTTACTTAGAAAGCCACACGATTTATATTTCGATGACATCATTAGAATAAAATTCATTATTTTTTCGATGAAGTTTTAAAGTTTTCAAATATAATAAATTATTGTAGTGCTGTGATAATTTAAAATATATCAGCCCTGAATGTATCGCAGTTTAGAGATGTTTAAAGAAAATTGCATTTCAGTAGGAAAATAATTCATAATTAGTGTTTTATGCATGATTGATCTTTCTTATTATTTATGGTTTCTTGTATGTATGTTATGTAATCCCATTTTGGTTATTGACGAAACTCAGAAAAATATTTTTAACGAGGAAGTACTTAGACATGTACTTTCAAGTTGAATGTACTTGGCTTTTTCCAATTTACTTGTTCCTCAATATATATTAAAATTTTAGTTTCAGTTCAACAGAATATCATTGGCAATGCGTTTAATGACATGTATTCTGTTAAGCCTTAAGGAGAGAGATTAATATATATATTTTAGTGTTAAAAAGCATACTTTGAAACAACATATTTTCAAAAACTAATTACTCTAAATGCCCATTGTTTCCCAAATTAATATTTACTTAGAAATATAATTTTTAATACCGACATCAAGTGACAACAGCAATAATGACCGATTTATAAATTGAATAAAAATATAATATGAACTTTTCTTAGATTAAAAAAAAATTTACATATTTTTAATGCAATAAAAGTATATTTTTAAAGAATATTTTTTCAAAAACTAATTATGCTAGAAATTCGCTTCCTTCCGAACTGATCCTCATATTTATGTACTATGTTCATATGAAGACATTTTTGTAAAATAAAATTCCATTTTACCATCCTCTTAATATTGCGGTCAACAACACATGTGACTTTAAAAATAATTAAACATATCATTTAATCAGGAAGTCCCTTTTCCTGCACAACCAAATTTGTACAGCCTTTCTCATTTATAATAAGGTAAGTTATATATATTCAATTTATGACAAAATGATAAACAAAATAAACACTTTAATTTAAATTTAAAACAACTTTAATTTTGCTATATATTTTTGATAATTTCATATTCATTCAGTGACATCGCACTTGTTATCTTGCTAAAATAGGAAAAGAAAAAATCTGATGTGGGCAGCACATGACTTTCCTTATATAATGCAATGAATTTACTACTTTTACAGCAAAAAAAATAATAGGTTACTCTTATAGAAGATACTTATATTCTTTCCAAGATATTGAATTTTCATCAATTAATCGCTATTTTCATTTATTTAGCATTATTTTCATTCATTTGGCAAGATTTTCGTTAATTTGGCAACATTTATAAAAGTCGCCAACTTGGCGACATTCCGCCAAATTCGTCGCCAAGTGTTATGGACGGAGAAATAAGTTATTCTTATAGCAGATAAATGGCTATTGGCTTTCAAATACAAAATTATTGTTCGAAGTATCTTTACTCATGAATGGAACGAGCAAGATCCACGAGAATGGTGTCACCCAATTTATCGCATGATATTAGATATGAAAAGTGAACATATTTCTCAACAGTTAACATGTTTTTTAATTTATGGGATTTTTTGATAAATTTATTTGAAAAATGTGCAATATCTCGAGAACGGTTCATGCTAGCGTTCTAAAATTTATGTCAATCGTTTTCAAAGGAAAAATTACATAAGAAATGTCTATTTGCGAAACTTTATTAAAGGTTTTGAATTTTTGATGATTTTTTCAAAATTTCACTCGAAAATTTAGGGGGGGTTCTGAACATTGGATTGCACTTAAAAACAATAGGCTTCCAGTATTCACGGATTGTGATTTTTGTACCGAATTTCATTCGAATTGCTCCATTCGTTCGTGAGATATCGTCTCCACAAAGTCACTGACACACACACACACAGATATACTTTCACACACACACACACAGACATCACCTCAAAAATATTTGATTCGTGATCAGGGATGCTTGAAACGTGCTTTCCCGTCGAAAACTTGAATTCGAATTTTCGACTCCGTCACAATACTTTCCTTGGCCAACGGCCGTACCGTGCTGAAAACACCGGTTCTCGTTAGATCACCGAAGTCACGCAGCATCGGGCGCGGTTAGTACTTGGTGGGTGACCACCTCGGAACACCGCGTGCTGTTGGCCATCTCGGGTGCGGTATCCCCGTGGTTTGCGCGCTAGATTTGCACGCTACCACAAATGCCGCCGTGTTCATGCGGAGTACGATCACGTTAAACATGTGGGTCCGTAAGTCCTTCCGAGAGGTTGGTGGTAGGGGAAGGAGGGTACGGTCCCTGTGGATGCCTCCCCCACTGGGTTCCGGTCTAAATTGGGTGGCACTTCCCGGCCGTCCATACAGTTACCTTACACCTTTCTGGTAGGTCGGACGGTCTGGGTCTCAACAACAACAATACTTTCCTTGGGCGCGGTAGCCCATTGGTTAGCGCGCTGGAGTTGCACTCGGTAGGCCCGGGTTCGATTCCAGCCACTGCCAAAACTGCCGCTGTGTTCACGCGGAGTTCGATCACGTTAAACATGTGGGTCCGTAAGTCCTTCCGAGAGGTTGGTGGTAGGGGAAGGAGGGTAAGGTCCCTGTGGATGCCTCCCCCACTTGGTTTCGGTCTAAATTGGGTGGCACTTCCCTGCCGTCCAAACCTTACACCTTCCTGGTAGGTCGGACGGTCTGGGTCTGAACAACAACAACAATACTTTCCTTATACATTATATATATAAGGAAATTCAAAAGGATATATATTGATAACGTATCCTCAAATAAAGACGTATGCCGCCAACTGAATTTTCGGGCTCCTATGCAGAATCACCTACTACCCCACATTTAACAAGTTATTGACAATTATGACAAAGGTTTATACGGTTTAGGCCTCCAAACCTTCCTGGCCCCTATTTAATGCATGTCAAGCATTATTTCGCCTCCTCTGTAGGCGACTCAGATAAAGGTAATAGATGCTTTCGTTTATTAATAAAATATTACATAACAAGAAAAATCAATCATACGTAAAGCATTGATTATGAAACACTTTCCACCTGAAATGCAATTTTATTTAAACATCTTTAAAATGCGATACATTCAGTGGTGATATTTTTTTTAAATTATCACAAAACTACAATAATTTAAATTAATTGAAAACTTAAAATATAAATCGTCTGGCTCTCTACGTAAAAGCAATTCATTCGAATCACTTTTATCTCAGACTCCAGAGCAAAATAATTTTGCGTGAAACAAATTCAGTAATTCTTATACAACTCGTCTTACAACCACTTTTTGACATCCCGCATCCATTAAAATTAGGCTCCGTTGTAGAAATAATCAAAATTTGATGATCATTTAAACTCAAAAATAATGCAATCGCGTTGGGGTATGGAATATAGATGCATAGAAAATACGCAAAAATAAAGTGGTTTATTGACGGATGTAACACTAAATATAAATTTAAAAGGTCTTTAAAAATCACGATTTTTAGACTGGGAAAACAAGATGGATGGCATATTTTATTTTGAAGTGGGTCAAGTGATTTCTTCATACAATATGAGTGCAATTATTATTTTAATTTTTACTTACTACAAAACTACCGAACATATGTTACTGATTTTTTTTTATATATTTTATGGGATAATTTTAATATTTACTAACATTCTCGAAACAATTTGTAAATTTTAACTTTGCTCAAAATATGTTTGAAAAATTAGGTCCCATAGGGTTCAATGTATTTTCCTTTTTTAACCCAGGTTCAATCGAAAACTAATTGAGCCACAGACCGTCTCAACAACATACTAAAATTTAATTTTGATTAAGTCATTTTTACAGCAGTTATCATGCGAACGGACAGACAGAAAGCCAGACAGACAGCTAGGCAGAATGACGAAAGTCATAAACACTTTTCAAATATGTTGGAAAGTGTTAAAAATGATAATTTGTCTTACTATAAACTGTTAAAACGCGTCCGACTACGTATCTATTTCTGTATCTGCGTATTTATCCATGTATTTATGCATATATGTATCTACACTATCAGTGTAAGACCATTAGGATCCGGACATGTGTTCTTCCAAAATGTACAACCCGTGTAGCGGTTGGGAACCAGATATGTAAGTGCAGTACCTTACGGATCCTCGTAACGGACAAATCCACAATGAACTGCTTCAATAACTTTCGATAGCATTCGTAAAGAATGGTACTGAACTCTCAGAACCGCTACAAGTTAATAGCTGTTTTGGAAAAATAACCAAGCTGACGTCGAATGTGGCTGGTATACTACTAAAATACTAGTATATCGGCATAAAATGATTTATTTCGTACCGTAATTTTCGATATTTCCAGGGCATTCATTAAACAAAGGAATACTTCTCTCCTCCAAAATCTAATCATCAGGACGGGTGACAACTAATAACAAATTTTATTAATAAATCGTGCGCTAAAGAGGATTTACTGCATAGGCTGGCACAGATACATAGGCCAACACGTAAGCATACAAACAACATATTAAAAAATCGTAGATAAGTGTATTCTAACATACCCAAAACGTATAAATTTCGATTCCCCTTTTCTGACTTCACATGGTTTAATTATTTACCATATTTAACTGTACATATACTGTGTATTGCAATTGTTAAGGAAGTATAAAGCAATCCAAATTATAACTTTTCCAGGAGTAAAAAAAAATATGTATACAACATAAAACACATAAATTGAGGTATCAACGAATTTGGGAAATAATATTAGGTTCCTCCATCAAGACCATTTAAATTGATCTTTACTGCCAAAAAATCAATTCTGCCCTATTCTGTCTCTCTTCTCACTGAACTGTTTAGAAGAAAGCTTATCCTGTCCGGAGAATTAAAAGCAATCTAAGATTTTCCACCAAGACCACTTACTCTCACTTTGCACTACAAAACATTGGACTTTACTTAAAACTGGCAGTCGGACGAAATCTGAAATCGGGCCAATTTCTTCCGCTTGGAACTAAGGTATGCTGATTCCTACATCATAGTAGCACCTCAACCTTCCTGCAACTACTATATTTTAATTGCTCCATCAAAAAAGGCTAGTTTTGCTACAGTTTAACCATTGAACAAACAGTTGTCTACAAAAAAGTTTCTCATGTCCGGACTTGAAAGCAATTTGAGTTGTTCCAGTAAGATCAGGTACTCTGTTTGCACTGCAAAACATTGGACTTTACTTAAAACTGGCAGTCGGACGAAATCTGAAATCGGGCCAATTTCTTCCGCTTAGAACTAAGGTATGCTGATTCCTACATCATAGTAGTACCTCAACCTTCCTGCAACTACTATGTTTTAATTGCTCCATCAAAAAATGCTAGTTTTACCACAGTTGAACCGTTGTACAAACAGTTGTCCACAAAAGAGCTTCTCATGTCCGGACTTGAAAGCAATTTGAGTTCTTCCAGTAAGATCACTTACTCTCAGTTTGCCCTATAAAACACTGGACTTTACTTAAAACTAGTAATCGGCCGAAATCTGAAATCGAGCCAATTTCTTCCGCTTATATCTAAGGTATGCTGATCTCTACATCATAGTAGTACCTCAACCTTCCTGTAACTACTATGTTTTAATTGTTCCATCAAAACATGCTAGTCTTGCCACAGTTGAACCATTGTACAAACAGTTGTCTACAAAAAAGCTTCTCATGTCCGAACTTGAAAGCAATCTGAGTTTTTCCACCAAGATCACTTACTCTCAGTTTGCACTACAAAACATTGGACTTTACCTAAAACTGTCAATCGGTCGAAATCTGAAATCGGGCCAATTTCTTCCACTTGGAACTAAGGTATGCTGATTCCTACATCATAGTAGTACCTCAACCTTCCTGCAACTACTATGTTTTAATTGTTCCATCAAAAAATGCTAGTTTTGTCACAGTTGAGCAATTGTACAAACAGTTGTCTACAAAAAAGTTTCTCATGTCCGGACTTGAAAGCAATTTGAGTTCTTCCAGTAAGATCAGGTACGCTATTTGCACTACAAAACATTGGACTTTACTTAAAACTGGCAGTCGGACGAAATCTGAAATCGGGTCAATTTCTTCCGCTTAGAACTAAGGTATGCTGATTCCTACATCATAGTAGCACCTCAACCTTCCTGTAACTACTATGCTTTAATTGCTCCATCAAAAAATGGTAGTTTTACCACAGTTGAACCGTTGTACAAACAGTTGTCCACAAAAAAGCTTCTCATGTCCGGACTTGAAAGCAATTTGAGTTCTTCCAGTAAGATCAGGTACGCTATTTGCACTACAAAACATTGGACTTTACTTAAAACTGGCAGTCGGACGAAATCTGAAATCGGGTCAATTTCTTCCGCTTAGAACTAAGGTATGCTGATTCCTACATCATAGTAGCACCTCAACCTTCCTGTAACTACTATGTTTTAATTGCTCCATCAAAAAATGGTAGTTTTACCACAGTTGAACCGTTGTACAAACAGTTGTCCACAAAAAAGCTTCTCATGTCCGGACTTGAAAGCAATTTGAGTTCTTCCAGTAAGATCACTTACTCTCAGTTTGCCCTATAAAACACTGGACTTTACTTAAAACTAGACTGATCCCTACATCATAGTAGTACCCCAACATTTCTGCAACTGCTGTTTTTTAATTGTTCCATCTCAAAATGTTAGTCCTGCAACAGTTGTATCATTATACAAACAGTTGTACCATTGTACAAATAGTTTTACAATTACTTTTCGTTCTTTTTTTATTACATACCAACAATTTTTAAAGGAACTTTTTGCTAAAATTTAAGTGATTATTTCAAACTATTAGCTGTTATTTTCAGTAATTTATGGATGTTTTAAGTTAATGATACATTAATTACCCTAATATGACTAAATGCATTTTCTAACAGTCTTTCCTTGAAAAAATTGCCCAAGATCGTTAAGTGAAGGTTTTCCTTTGTTTTCTCATTCACACGTATGTGGGTGGTAATTGCTTTTTCCCCAAGAGGACTGAAATCGTAATCAATGTTAAAGATATCTTGACGAGTGGAAAGTAAAGTAAAGAGTAAAGAATCTATTTTTATAGAATTCTCATTTCTATACATTTCTATACATAGAATTCAATACATTTCTCGGTAATATTTTAAAACTTATCACGATACTACATTGATTTATTATATTTGAAAACTTAAACCTTCATTGAAAAAAATGAACTTCATTCAAAAGACGGCATTGAAATATAAATTGCGTGGTTTAAATATCTCTAAAATGCAATACATTCCACGGTAATATTTTTAAATCTATCATAATACTACGATAATTTATTATATTTGAAAACTTCATCGAAAACAACTGAAATTAATTGAAATGACGTCATAGAAAAAATAACACGCCTGGATCTCTGTATAAAAGCAGCATTTCATTCATAACTTTCTCCATTTCATTCATCACAATACTATAATAATTTATTTTATTTAAAAATTAAGACCATGGAGCTACAATTCATAAACTTTATGCTTAAAACTTCATCGAAAAATATCGTCCTTCTGTTTATAAAATCAATTAATATTTCATTCATATCAGCCATGCAGACTCCATGGACTGAATTATTTTGTGTTAAAGAAATACAGTAATTCTAATACAACTCATTCTACATATTTTGCTGTTTACATTTTACATAGGTGAAAAATAGGCTTAATTGTAGAAATAATCAAATTTGAATGAGAATTTAAACTCAAATATATTGTCATTGTGTTGTTTTAGTATGTAGATGCACAGAATTTAAGCAGAAATAAAGTAGTTTTAGGATGGATACAACACTCAATATGAATTAAAAAGAACTTTAAAAAATCACGAATTTGAAACAAGATGGATGCCATATCTCATTTTGAAGTGGGTCATTTGATCGTTTCATATCATGGTCACGTGATCGTTTCATATAAGATGTGTAATTATTATTTTAATTTTTATTTAAAAACTACTGAATATATTTAGCTGAATTTTTTTTATATATTTTATGGAACAATTTGACTATTACCTAAAATTTTCTAAGCATTTTGTGAATTTTAAATCCGCTTAAAAAATGCTAGAAAAATTAGGTCCCATAGGGCTCAATGTATTTCATTTTTTCAACCCGGGTTCAATCCAAAACTAATTGTGTGATATTATTCATTTGTATTCCCATAGGTCCTACAGACCGTCTGTACAACATACTAAAATTTCATTTTGATTAAGTCATTTTTACGGCAGTTATCGTGCTAACGGACAGACAGACAGACAGACAGACAGACAGACAGACAGACAGACAGAATGAACAAAGTCATAAACACTTTTCAACTTTGTTGTAAAGTGTTAAAAATACTCTAAATCAGTGTTTATATATATCATTCATTGAAATGTAAGATGTACCCCAGGATGCACTTTAATGAAGTTTTTAACTAAGTAAAATTGCATATAATCGCACTTAATACAAAACGAAAATATTTACCACAATACAAAAGACAAATAGTTAATTCAATACAAAACGCAAATAATCACCTCAATGAAGAATGCATATATTTACTTCAAAGAAGATATGTGTATTCAGTTCAATAAACAAAACACTTCACCTTTATATACAAACCAAGGCTGCCCATAAATTGTGTGTTCCTTACACGTATTTATCATGGGTCCTCTTTCAAATTGGATTTCCTCCGCTAGTGAATATTTCCTATCTTCCCTTCCCTAAAATATTGAAATCGGGAGACCGTGTTCGTCTTGACTCCTCTTACTCGAGTGATTCCTGTACCCTGTATAAACCATATATTCCTGTATACACAATATATTAAGTATGCTTGTATAAACCATATATTCAGAGAGGAACTGGAGCTGGTATATACAAGTACGCAATTGCAATAATTTAAACTTTACTCATGTCAGTGTTTAAATTATTAAAAGAATATATTTTGCAGCAAATGGGGGCAATTCTAAAGTAATTAAAATGTGATAAACTTAGCACGAAAGTCAAATAACTCAAACCATAAAAGTGTAGCATGTTTACATATCGCAAACTGAGAATGATATAACTAATTTCTTAAAAGCAGACTATTAATATTTCGTGGAGAACCAACTGGTTGTTAAAACTTTTTCACCTCATTATTGTATATGCTCCTATTCACTTCAATACAAAACACATAATCATCTCAATGCAGAGGAAATGCTCGCCTCAATACAGAACAGAACACATATTTACAGCGATACAGAATACATATTCACCTCAATGAAGATCGCATATTTACCTCAATGAAACACATATTTACCTCAATGAAGAATGCATATTTACCTCAATGAATCATACATTTACCTCAATGAAGAATGCATATTTACCGCAATGAAACATATATTTACCTCAATGAAGAATGCATATTTACCTCAATGAAACATATATTTACCTCAATGAAGAATGCATATTTACCTCAATGAAACATATATTTACCTCAATGAAGAATGCATATTTGCCTCAATGAAGACTGCATATTTACCTCAATGAAGAATGCATATTTACCTCAATGAAGAATGCATATTTACCTCAATGAAGAATGCATATTTACCTCAATGAAGAATGTATATTTACCTCAATGAAACATATATTTACCTCAATGAAAAATGCATATTTACCTCAATGAAGAATGCATATTTACCTCAATGAAGAAAGCATATTTACCTCAATACAGAAGACATAAATATTCGATCAATATTGAAAACATAAATTCGTAGTAAGAACTGTAACATTTTTTGTCATCAAGAATAGTACTTTTGTGCTAAAAAGAATTGCAGAAAATGACAAAAATCACGTTTAGAGTCGCGTTATTAGGTTCTCTTTTTACTTATATGTAGCATAGAATACAGAAGACGATATTCAATATAGATATTCGATTAATTACAGATATTCGATTAATATTGACAACACAAATTCGTCGCAAGGCCTTTAGGAGTTAAAACAATTTTTGTCATCAAGAATAGTATTTTTGTGATGAAAAATTGCAGAAAAATGACGAAAATTACGTCTAGCGTCGTCTTACTTGGTCTTCTTTCCTATTTATATATACCATGGAAATATAAGAGGAGAAAACACTACGATTTCAATAAATTGCCTACTAAATTGCAGAGCAATTTAACTTCGCGCAACTGTACTTATGAATTCTCATTACATGGGCTTTAGGTATAATCATTATCTTATTTTTATACTTATCTACGAAAATTGCTTTTATCAATCAGGGACAGTTATAAAGTCAGCTATTGCATGCAATCATTTTCGTATATGAACTTTGCTAGAACATATATATGTCATTGAGGAAGTTGCTGAGGATTTATTCTTTAAATTTGAACATATTTTGATTTTCATCTCTTTAATTGTACACTCTGAATTTTTCCAGCTCAATGTGTTATCAAAGGACTATACATTTACAAAAATAGATTCAGTTAAGCATATATACTAAACTACTTCTACATCTATTATTCTCTGAAAATGATTAGCTTTTAGTCCTTTAATTAACTCTGCTGATTGGAAATTCTGCTTGTTTTATGCTGGAACAGGAATGCTGTGTAATAAAATTTAATCGTTGTGATCATTTTATAATTCTAACCTCATTAGTTTTACAAATTACAAAAAAAGTCAACCTATTAACTATTAATTGTTCTAATTTCAGGACCGTTAAAGTTGATGAGGCAATAATTACTCTATAATGGCTAAATGCATTTGCAACTATTTAATTTTGTCAAAATCAATTACCAACCGTGCTAAAGATGCTTTATTAAATTTTCGAGTTTCTTTTCTTCATTCTGGCACTAATTGTTTGAATCCAGAGGGATTGGAAAAGGGTAAATACATAAGTGTAAGAATGCGGGGTTACAATTAATAAGAAAATCTGATGTGGGCAGCACATGACTCTCCTTATATAATGCAATGAATTTACTACTTTTACAGCAAAATAAAAATTAGATTATTTTTATAGTAGATATTTATATTATTTCCAAGATTTTGAATTTTCGTCAATGAGTCGTCATTTTCATTGATTTAGTGTCATTTTTATCCATTTGGCGAGTTTTCGTTAATTTAGCAATATTTAAAAAAGTCGCCAAGTTGGCAACATTCCACCAAATTCGTTGCCAAAATCTCGCCAAGCGTTATGGACGAAGAAATAAGTTATTCATACAGCAGATAAATGACTATTGGCGTTCAAATACAAAAGTATTACTCAAAGTATAATTTTCTATGAATGGAACGAGCTAGATCCACAAGAATGATTTCACCAAATTTATCGCATGGTATTATATTTGAAAAGTGAACATGTTTCTCAATAGGAAATATTTTTTTCATTTTATAGGACTTTTTGATATTATTTTTTTAAATGTGCAATATCTCGAGAACGGTTCATGTTGGCGTTCTAAAATTTATGTCAATCGTTTTCTAAGGAAAAATTACATAAGAAATGTCTATTTGAGTAACTTTATTAGCGGTTTTGAATTTTAGGCGATTTTTTCAAAATTCCACTCGAAAATTATAAAAACAATGGGCTTCCAGTGTTTACAGATTATAATTTTTGTACCAAATTTCGTTCGAATCGGTCCATTTGTTCTTCAGTTATCGTCTCCACAGACTCATTGACACACTCACACACATACTTTCACACACACACACACAGACATCACTTCAAAAATGTTTGATTCGTGATCAGGGATGCTTGAAACGTGCTCTCCCGTCGAAAACTCGAATTCGAATTTTTGACCCCGTCGCAATACTTTCCTTATACATTATGTATATAAGGAAAGTAAAAATATCTTAACAGCAATAGATACGGGTGCAGACAGAATCATTCTTTATGAAGTAAGATTAATGCATCAGTACACTGTTGATTCATCGCAGGGGAACTTAAAATTGAACTGGAAAGATTAATCATGAATAAAACATTGATTATGAAACACTTTCCCACTGAAATTCAATTTCACTTTTAAACATCTCTAAAATGCGATACATTCAAAGGTGATATATTTTTTTAAATTATCACAATACTACAATAATTTAGTTTACTTAGGAGCTTAAAACTTCCTCACAAAAGGTAATTCTATAACATCGTCTGCTTTTCTGTGTAAAATCAATGTATATTTCATTCATACCACTTATATTCCGGACTCCAGAGCTAAATAAGTTTGCGTTAAAAAATCAGCAATATGCTTATACAACTCATCTTACAGTCGCTTACTCCGTTTACATTCTGCATACGTTAAAATTAGGCTTCGTTATAGAAATAATCAAAGTTTAGAGATCATTTAAAATAGAAAATATTGTAATTGCGTAGGCACAGAATTTAGATACACAGATAATATGCAAAAGTAAAGAGGTTTCAGGACAGATGCAACACTAAATACATAAGCGTTCTATAAAAATCCCGATTTTCACTATGCGAAAAAAAGAATGGCATATTTTATTTTGCAATGAGTCACGTGATCTCTTCTTATAATATGGGTCGAAGACCCAGACCGTCCGGCTCGTCCTAGGACTTGAGCAGCAGTTTGAGCGGGCTGAACATATAATATGGGTGTAATAATTATTTAACACTTTACAACTATGTTGGAAAGTGTTAAAAATCAAATTATCAAAAATTTATATTTTAAAAAAAAGGGTAAATAATTGTGAAATCTCACAATATGGCACCTATTTGATTTTGCACTAATGATCATTTTCAGAGCAACCTTACAGGAAGTCATAAAAGTTTGTTTTAAATTATATTCATCACGAACAATTTTATCCTTGCCAGAGCAAGTTTCCAATTGCTTCTGACGTTCCTGATAGTTTATACTGACATCACTGCATTAAGGGTAATTTAATAAAAGTTGACACAGACTTCGTGATTACTACAGATATCTCGTGAGCATAATTCCATCTTACATAACATTTAAATATCCTTGCTTGCATATCTATTTACGCCTATTATAAATGTATTTATACGTATTATAAACCGTTTTATGCATATTCATGCCAATTCGTTCTTATTGCAAACAAAAAAAAATCTGTTGTGGGCAGCACATGACTTTCCTTATATAATGCAATGAATTTACTACTTTTACAGTAAAAACAAATAGGTTATTCTTATAGTAGATACTTATATTTTTTCCAAGATATTAAATTTTCTTCAATTAGTCGACATTTTCATTGATTTAGCTTCATTTTCATCCATTTGGCGAGATGTTCGTTAATTTGGCAACATTTAAAAAGTCGTCAAGTTGACGACATTCCACCAAATTCGTCGCCAAAATCTCGCCAAGCGTTACGGACGAAGAAATAAGTTATTCTTACAGCAGATAAATAACTATTGGAGTTCAAATACAAAAGTATTACTCAAAGTATATTTCTTCATGAATGGAAGGAGCTAGATCCACAGAAATAATGTCACCCAATTTATCGCATGATATTACATATGAAAAGTGAAGATGTTTCTCAATAACTAATATTTTTTTTTATTTATGGGATTTTTTGATAAATTTATTTGAAAAATGTGCAATATCTCGAGAACGGTGGGTGTATGCTAGCTTTCTAAAGTTTATGTCAATCGTTTTCTAAGGAAAAGTTACATAATAAATGTCTATTTCCGTAACTTTATTCAAGGTTTTGATTTCTTGATGATTTTTTTCAAAATTTCACTCGAAAATTTAGGAGGGGTCTGAACATCTGATTGTATTTAAAAATAATAGGCTTCCAGTATTCACGGATTATAATTTTTGTACCAAATTTCATTTGAATCGCTCCATTCATTCGTCAGTTATCGTCTCCACAGGCTCACTGACATACACACACATACTTTCACACACACACACACACATACTTTCACACACACACACACACACACACACATACAGATATCACTTCAAGAAGTCTGTTCCGTGTTCAGAGATGCTTGATACGTGCTCTCCCGTCGAAAACTCGAATTCGAATTTTCGAAATCGTCACAATACTTTCCTTTTATACATTATATGTATATAAGGAAAGTAATAACGTTTATGAAATTCTTCCACTGTTAAGAGAATGTGACTTTGTTGAGTATACTACAATTTGACAATAACCTGATGAATAACTGACACGAACAATTTTCTCTGCTTAATCAATTCAGTAAATCCGCCCCTTCCCTTAAAAAACATTAATATACGAAAATTTTGACATTTCTACTCTAATATAATTTTTAATGAATATCTGTATCAAACGAATTTAAAAAACCTTTAAAGTTTTGAGAACATATCGAAGCGTTAAAGATCCAACACACCTCTTAATATGACGTAAATATCAATTTAAACTGCATCTAGCCAAACATTTCATAAAAAAATTATTTAATGCCACTGTATTATACTTAGTATATGTAGATGTTTTAAAAACCCATCGAAACATTTAATTTTAAAACACTTTTAGTACTTCCTTAAAGGAAGCAAACATATGCAAATTACATGACAGCAAATGCTTCGAGATAGTTTTGATCCCTTTTCATCAGGTTAAAACTAAAACCCCCAAGCAAAGACTGTTTCCTTTGTTACATGGCGTTTCTTAAGCAAATACATTAAAATAGTAAAAATGACGCTAAGTTAACGAAAATGATTCTAAATTGATGAATTTGTACTCGCGGTTGTTATGTAGATAAAATTGTACGTACTAATTTCAATAGTTAAAGGAGAATATTGCTTAACGTATAGACAACCACTTTATAAATATACTACTAACTCCATCACCTGGGTCGAAGTTACCCCAGGACATTAATGTACTTTTTTAGAAAGATTTGTGCACATGCAAAACACATCGACTCAGGAACTACATTTTATTTAACCAGTGTAAACGCTAAAACAGAACAAATCAAACAGAACAACATCACATTCCGGAACATATCCGGACCACCAGGGCACATATACAAAAAATTTGATGTGGGCACCACATGACTTTCCTTATATAATGCAATGAATTTACTACTTTTACAGTTTAAAAAAATGTTATTCTTATAGTAGATACTTATATTCTTTCCAAGACATTGAATTTTCTTCAATTAGTCGTCATTTTTATTGATTTAGCGTCATTTTTATCAATTTAGGGAGATTTTTGTTAATTTGGCAACAATTAAAAATGTCGCCAAGTTGGCGATATTCCGCTAAATTCGTCGCTGAAATCTCGCCAAGCGTTATAGACGGAGAAATAAGTTATTCTTACAGCAGATAAATGACTATTGGCATTCAAATACAAAAGTATTACTCAAAGTATTTTTTTTCATGAATGGAACGAGCTAGATCCACGAGAAAGATGTCACCAAATTTATCGCATGGTATTATATATGAAAAGTGAACATGTTTCTCAATTGGAAATTTTTTTTTATTATTTTATATAACTTTTTGATATTTTTTTTTTTAAATGTGCAGTATCTCGAGAACGGTTCATGTTAGCGTTCTAAAATTCATGTCAATCGTTTTCTAATGAAAAATTACATAAGAAATGTCTATTTGCGTAACTTTATTGGCGGTTTTGATTTTTTGATGATTTTTTCAAAATTTCACTCGAAAATTTAGGGGCGTTCTGGACATTCGATTGCGTATAAAAGCAATAGACTTCCTGTGTTTATGGATTGTGATTTTTGTACCAAATTTCGTTCGAATCGTCCATTCGTTCGTCAGTTATCGTCTCCACAGACTCACTGACACACACACACACACACAGACATCACTTCAAAAATGTATAATTCCTGATCAGGGACGCTTGAAACGTGCTCTCCCGTCGAAAACTCGAATTCGAATTTTCGACCCCGTCACAATACTTTCCTTATACATTATGTATATAAGGAAAGTAATAATTGGTCAGATTACCGAACCTCTAACGTGCGAAGCTAACATTCAGAAAGTTAGTGAATTCATCAAGAAGTATCAGCTGGCAAAGCGGCCTTCTTATAATACGACGTCTTTCCTAAGCATTCTTCCTAAGCATTTGCATATCAGGCGCCAAAAATTAATTATTCAAATATTTTAATGTATGGACCATATGGCTTATTACGGATGCTATCAATATTGATAATTGTCAATTTATAGTTGCGCGAAATGTAAGTTAATGCGGGGGTACTTCGAAACAGTTTTACACGTTATCATCTAGCCAACGGCCCTACCGTCCTGAAAACACCGTTTCTCGTTAGATCACCGAAGTCAAGCAGCATCGGGCGCGGTTAGTACTTGGGTGGGTGACCACCTGGGAACACCTCGTGATGTTGGCACATTTAGGGCGCGGTAACCCGGTGGTTTGCGCGCTGGATTTGCACGCTGCCTCAACTGCCTCCGTGTTCATGCGGAGTACGATCACGTTAAACATGTGGGTCCGTAAGTCCTTGTGGTTGGTGGTAGGGGAAGGAGGGTACGGTTCCTGTGGATACCTTCCCCACTGAGTTCCGGTCTAAATTGGGTGGCACTTCCCGGCCGTCCAAATGGTTACCTTACACCTTTATGGTAAGTCGGACGGTCTGGGTCTCAACAACATCATGTTATCATCTACCAAATGTGCAATTTAACATTAAAAACATTGTGCCGTAGGTTTTTTGTATCATTTTTTCACTGTGTAAAAAGAAAATTCATGTGATTCCCAAAGTGGCAAAAGTCATATGCTGCCCACATCAGATTTTTTTTTATTTTAAGTTAATATATAATTTGCATAAATTGAGCCATGCTGCGATGAGTAAAATTTCATATAAAAATTTGTTCAAATTTCTGACTAAAGTAAGCTGAAATAATACAGCATAAACAGTTGATTAAAAGTATTAACCGATTTAGGAGTCAAAACACAGCCTCCTTATTCAAGATAAAAGACAAGAATAACCACATCAGCAATGGTAAGAATGCGTTTGTTTATTTAATTGTTTGTGGGAGATAATTTGGACAAACACTCTCCTGTGATAGCTGGTCTGGTCACCCTGTATTTTTATTCCGACGAAAACGTTAGTTTTATGCCTCCAAAACCAATTGATTATTTTCTTCAACTATTCATTTCTTTTCATCAACTATCGAAATATGTTGGTTTCAGAGAAATATTTTATCGTGATAATATTTTATCGTGAAAAATCATGGTAATTATTTATTTTTACATATATAATATTACTCTTTTTCCAATTTCAAAATTACCTTTCTTTACATATATATTTTAACTAACTCTTAAATGTTTTACCATGTATATTAAGTGGATAACTTATTATAAATCTCTCAAACATAGATGACTTTTGGATTTTTCATACACGCTAGAGACATAATTCCCTATGCCAATTCATTATCATATATTTTAAAGTATAACTGAAAGAATTGAATACATTTTATGCATATTATCCATCATAAATAATTCAAATTGTATAATATTCATCTAATTACAATTCGTGATTTGTTAGCAGTGGAACATTAACACATTTCAAAATATATGCATAACATTTTCAATTTAATTAATATTTCAAGTGAATTTCCAGTTGTTGGATTGTTTTACATCCAACTAGATCTAGGTTTTACATCTACAATTACACGAATTGTTTTACATCTACAAATTGTTGTACATCTACAATTACACAACTTTCAATTGAAAACATTTAATTCTTCAGTTGTACAACATGTTGTTGTCATTTATCCAATTAAAATGTCAATCCATAGATGAAGAAAGATTATTTCAAAGCATGTAGTTAAGAATATATTTCCAACTAGAAAATCAAGTTTTCAATAAGATACCAACTCCCATTGGCCATTACATGCTCATTAAAAGATTCGCTGAACCACAAATTATGATATCAATATGAATCAGCCCAAACTGTTTGAGACTCAATTCTATAGGCGTTTACGCGTTTTCATTAAGGCATCGTCTTCTTCAGACTGAGTCAGCTCTGTCATGATGTTCATCAACTCGTCTCGGAGCTACATGTAACCCATTTGCCATGGTATTATCAGCGAGCTAATAAAAAGAAACAAACGCTTGCTGTCAAAAGAGGAACTTTAGAAGGAATGATAAATGTCGCGGGTATTGCTATCTAGCTTTTCAATCTCTAGAGCTAATGTCGCCAGACACTTATCAAGCAGGTAGAGATCAAAGACACTCTGGTGAGCCGCTTTTACCTGCATTGTTTCTTCTAAAAGCTACAAGGCATGGTTGTCAAAAAAGAGTGGACGCCTGCTTCATAAAGGGAGCCTAGTTTGCGAATAGAATGACTTGTGTTTGTCAGATACTAATAAAAAAAATCTTCTGCAAGAGTTTTGACTTAGAAGTATGAATGGATCCCGTTGTTTGAGCTTTATCCCCCGGTAAAAGTATTTTTATGCAATAAACGATGTCAAAACAGTTATTTAAAACCAGGTTTTGAGGCTTGAAGAACGGAAGTAATCTGCGATATAAATTACTAGAAACGCAAACGCAGATTTTCTAAACACTTTTATCTTTCCACGATTAGTATTTATGCTTAGAACTCATTTTAAACTTACTGTAGTGTTTGGACAAAGTAGGCCTTGTGTGCATGAAAAGAATCGTAGAATACGAAAACAACCCAATCTACTCCAATCTATGAGCTTAACCAAAATACAAAATATATTTTTGCAGAAAAACTATCTTCGCTCATCAGGGCAGCATGGGTCCTTTATCATTCAAGATATCTAGGTGCATAGGCCAGGATCTCAGAACGAAAAGTGGCTATTGAGGCGAGGAGTGAAAATGACAATCATTTTTAAGACCATTGTGGAATCCATATAATTATTTAACCAGCGAAAAGGATTCTTATTCCTAAAATCTTACTTTGGCTACACCATTGTCTAGGACCATATACTAACACCTTATAGCACGAAATTAAAAATAAATCCGATAGTAACGAAAATGTTTTATTGATCACAGCTAGTGTTAGGACATAGGAATATTTCTATGCAGGAAAATATTCTGGAATCATTTTAAGGACAATTTCCAGAATTTGTTTTATACTATTCCTCACTTTACTTTGACTAAAGTTACGAGCGCAGAATAGAGTAGTGAGAAGTGAGAAGAATCACAAAAAGTTAGAACCATAATAAAAGAGGAATAAGTTAACCTCACAGAAAGCTGTGAATCTAATATTTATTTTTCACAAGTAGAAATTGCTGAATCGTTGTGAAGAAACATAGGTTGTTAGATAGCAAAGTTACCAGGAATTTGCTTATCACTAGTTACAACTCTTCAATGTTGCTAAATATGAGAGCTTGACTTTATTATACTTAGTGTCTAAATTTTTTCGCTGTTTTTCCCGACCATATACTTTTCAAAAATATTTTCAACTACATTCAAATGACATATTTATTATCCCGTTTAAAAGTTTCAAAACTAAACAAACATTGAAGACCGAATGCCCCAGAACTTACGATCTCCAATCAACAAGTGCATGAATGGCCCAAAGGTTTTTCTTAACTGTTTCTAAATTCCCTCGAATACATGTTTGACAGCCTTGAAAAGAACGTGCTTTGACGAACACAAAAGCAACATCAAATGCTATAATGAATTGAAAATCTTTCATTAAAATTCTTAGGCAGCTGAAGTGTATTTAAACTTTACATCCATTTTTCAAAATTATCTGATATGATAAGACAGTCTTTGTACAGGTGAATGAAATATTTTCCATTAGCTCTTCATTGTCTGAAAAAAAGTGTTACCATTATTTTATAGAATGATTTCAGTGAAATTAATGGGTTTATTGTAAGGATCGTTTGAACATGGTTATCTTGTTGGTGGAATAGGCGAAAGTGTGTTTCATTCTTGACGTAACCCGTCATTATGGTAATATTCAAGTGTAATGGGATTCAATAGAGCAATTTGTTTAACTCATCATTTCCATCATTTATTAAAACAAGTCAATGAATTTTTTCAGCATCAGTTGCTTGTTTTTTTATATATACATCTATTACTTCCAATCAATAAGATAATTTATTCAATCAAACACTTTCATTTCTATACCAAGCTTTACGAAGTGGTTCCAGCATTCTTCTGAAGTAATTGCTGAAATATTATAATCATAAATTTCACCTGCAGATTATAATTAAATAAGTTCTGTGACACAGGACGAAAAAGCTAAAAGTCCTTGAAAATATTCTGTCGTGTAAATTCTTGAAGATTTCGTAATTATTCCACCAGATGGCATACAAATCTAGTACTTTAGGATATAATCAATATAAATTAGGATTAGCTGTTTGGCATCAGCATTTGCCACCAGTCGAAATTCTTTATATGGTGCAGGTTTTAGCTAAATATGTAAATAGTAGATATGTAAAATGTCTAGGAAGTGAATAAAATCAACGGTATTCCTTCGATTATATAACTATAGAAAACATTATTATTATAGAAAACTCCACAGCTTAAAAGTGTTGCAAAAAAAAATTGGTTTTGAATATAAGCATTTTGGATGTAAATATTGCTGTGACCTGAAAAATGTGGGCGAAAAAACACCCTCGAAGCAATACCGTCATTATTATGCATCCTTTTACTCAGGAAATTTTATCATTGATATTATTGTCACAATAAACAGTTGTATACTCAAAGTGGATTAATACTCTAATGTGTTTCGAATCCTGTTACGTTCGTCAACTAATATATTATAAATGTAACATCAAAATCGGAATAGCTCTGCATGTTTAGCTGGTAAAGCGTGGAAAGAACTAATATTAAAACGTTTCACTATTTTTTAACCAAAATTTACCTTAAAATGAAAATTCCACACCATTAAAATTTTATTCGATTACTATGTGCCACTTTGTTTTTTTCCCCGTCTAAAAATAAAAAAAAATCTTAAAAATGCACTTACTACTTCCGGTCTTCCTAATGTTTTAAAATCGTTCGGTCCTTCCATTTAATTAAAGACCAACTGGAAGAAACACCTCCTCAAATCCTTGGAAAGTCATCTTTCTTTAACAGTAACAGATACGATGCACTTTGTCCCTTCGCATAAACTGTTCCAATACTGAAGACTACTCAATACGACTATAAATCAGATCTAACGTTCGGCAGTAGGTTGTTGCTATATCAGTACGACAAATATGTTACTTCGCAAATGTTAAAAATACCCTTTAAATGGTTGTTGGAAAAAAATTCAAAATGTGAAAGAAAAACCTAATTGTATTACTTTATATAGTAACCTTGCAGAGTTCACTTCAACGATAACAGCTTGAAATTTCGTCCAAGTAGCTCAACGGTAGAGCGTTAGCTGGCCAGTTCGAAGATCCAGGGTTCGAGTCCCGGTTGGGGCAGCGAGGTTCTTTACAATGACGCCCGAACAAATCGACCTTGTAGGTTAGTGCAAAGATGTCGGAGGTCTGAAAGTGACCCTAGTACGGATTCAATGGACTCTGGAAGATGAGCGCCGATTTCGAATTGAGAGGGTAACGACCACACAGGATACGAACTTGGGTAAACTTAGTAGTGTAAGGAAGCTAACCTGAGATAAAAATAGCAGGAAGAGGTCAATCAGGTTATCAGTTGCATGTCATACTGACATTAAAGGGTGGAGAATACAGGGCCAACTTCAACGATAAGAGTTTGCAATTTCGTCCCAGAAGCTCAGCGGTAGAGCATCGGCTGGTCAGTTCGGAGATCTAGGGTTCAATTCCTGGTTGGGACAGCATGGTTCATTACAATGTAAGTTCTGTTGGCTGAAATGGGCGACACTACAATACAACCTACATAAAAGCAAGAAAAATCTGATGTGCGCAGCACATGACTTTCCCTGCAGCCTCGACTTCATTTTTTCCTCACTTATATCTCAATCCATTAAATTTAGTTACACAGTTTAATTCATATTTGAAATTCTATTCAATGTATAGTTTTAAAGCAATTTTTATAAATCTGGCTATTCATCTCATTGTGAAACATCGCTAGCAAGGAAAAAAAATACAAAAAAGAACATTAGATATCTCGAGAACATTTTATCCAAGCGAAATTGGGTTGGCCTTATTCTTTTCATTATCAAAAATTACGTATGAAACGAGCATTTTAAATATTTTTAGTTTTTATTTCCGATTTTGAAGATTTTTGAGGCTAATTTTGTGAATAAATAAAGGTTTCCGTCTTTCTTTATCATAACGAAAATCAATCAACACCAGTCCATCCCAGAAATTCAGTCAACACCAAACTTGGTATGTACTCACATACCAAGTTTTGGGAAATTTCGTCGAATGCTTTTTAATCTAGAGTGGATACATAACATTGCATAGACACTCAGACAGTAAGATACACAGACAGACAGTCACACACACACAAACATCACGATGAATATACGAGTACTTTTTTCGTGTTCTAGAGTGCTCGAAACGTGTAAATCCGTCAAAAACTCGAGTTCCGATTTTCGACATGATTCCAATACTTTCCCAATACATTAACATGCATTGTAAGGAAAGTCCTAACGATTGAGTTAAAACTGCAAACAAGTTACTGCAAACCCTGGTCACGAAATCTCAAAAGCGACTTCATAAAATGTAATCTTCTGTAAATCCAATGCTGATTGTTTCAAAGAATGTCGTTGGTGATTGATACCACATAGGTCCTTGAAACTATGATAAACTTTCTTACTTTCAGTGCAGATATCGGCCATTCCAAGTGAATCTGATCAACCAGTTGTTTCAGAAACAGAAATTTTGGAACTTTGAAATTCCAAAATTTTGGTACGTCTCTTATCGACAAACTTTATGACTAGTTAAATTGCTTATTAACTAGTTGCGTTGCAATTCATTCTAGTTACATTGCACTTCTGACTAGTTACATTGCCCTTCTGATCATTCTCGACTGAAGCAAAATCCCAAAGCTACGATTTAGTGTTGATTAGTGGCATCATATTTAAAATTTTATATCGTTCAGCTGAAGCATAATCATTTTTAATATAAAACGAAAGGCATTTTTTAAAATTTCAATAAGAATTACTTTACTTAAAATTTAGAATGCTCTTTCATTTAAACAAAATTTGCAGAAGTAAGATAACGAGGAGACACAAACATAAGCTTAAAAGCCCCTAAATTACACGCTGTTGTTGCGTCTATATCTTTATTTATATTTATTTAAGCTAATTACCCAACTTATTAAATCTAATAATTTATTTCTAACATCGGTTTATTATAGTACGCTAAAATTATGCATTTCATTATATGAGAAGAAGTTCCCATCGCTAAAACACCATTGTAGCTTGTACTTCAATTAATATTTTCCCGAAACAATCGAGTGGAGGAAAAGAAACAAATTAAAAGCCATCTATTTGCAATCCCCATCAAAACATCCAAAATCTATTACCTCTCAAAATGGTTCTGCATTTTAAAAACGCCCCATTTAATTTTCGCCGATACCCCCATCGTGATCCTTATCTTTACACAAAGGTTTAATAACGCAACTTTTCCATATTGAAGACAAAACGAAAACTTCCGCCATTAATGCAAGGAACACGATTTTCGGGGTGTTCCAAGCATAGCAGAGAACCAATTTCAAGTTCCATAATTGGTTGTTTTTCATTCTCTGGAAAAGAAAAAAGAAGTTAAAGAGGCAGAAGAGACAGATTAAGATCAGCCCTAGTTCATCATAAAGGCGTTCTTTGGTCTTTAAGAGTCTATTACTTCACTTCTGGGATGCTATTAAGCTCATTAGGGCCCCAAAAGGGGGACCTCTTGCTGCTATTACTGAACATATTCAGGCTTATTCCCGTTCAGCATACGTGTAAACGCGGATTTTGATGAACAAATGTACTTTTTGGCGAAAAAGATCTTCGCTAAATGGACCTTCAAATGTGGTTAAGAAATAACAAGCTTTATGGGAAGTAATTCAATAAAGAGTGAAGGATAAATTAATTGAATGATTTTATGCGTGTTTCTAACCTAATGATATTTATTGTTTTTTGGTATTTTCAACTTCGTAAAATTCCATTAGCTCTTCTTCATTTTATGCACATCCCATAAAAAACCGCATAAACAGAGGAGCGTTTATGTAATATTACAGACTACTAATTGGAAACATGTAACTGTAAGTTAGTAATTTGTAGATATAGGTGAAGCTTTTTGAATTGAAAATCAATATACCATTCACCTTGCTAAAATAAAGATTGGATGAGAGCGCAATCATGTGTTAAAAGAATTATTGCTTAAAAAGAATATTTATTTTAAAAATATGATTTCATTAATAAAATGCTGACAAGTTCCTTTCTTGAATCATTGCTGTTACAGTCAGCAGGACTTGTCTTGCGTTAATTCAATTAATTTTCATGTCCAGAATAGTGTAGCTGGTAATATGTCAGCGCGTTATCGAAGAAACTAATGTAGAAAACAAACATTTCTGGATTTTCAACCACTCTCATGTTGCGGTTATAGCTACTTTCAAACCCTGGTTAGGTTAAATAACTTCCATGTAAGCCGTGTTTCGTGTAAAGCAGTACATCGTGTTTTACAAAGTCAAATTAAATATTGTCTGAAACTCGTAAATCTATTTGAAAATCCAGAATTAATTTGTGACAGCAGAGAAAATTCTTTGAAAGTAGCTATTGCAATGAAATATATCGTTTCTTTTCTTTCTTTGCGCACGCGTTAAAGGGGAATGAATGAAGCAAATGGGCAAATCTGAGAGTGTTAGTGCGAACTGTTGTTCAAATAAGACGAAAGTCATGTTGCTCACTAACGCAAAGGGCTCCCTAACAGCATTTTTTTTTTACAGTGACTTAAGCTTTGCGTCACACTGTGACTTTGGGACGTCACAGGACGTCGCAGTACGTCTCGGCAATGTCATATTGAGGTCACAGCGAAGTCATTTTGGCCATTTTCATGGTCGTTTGTGACGTCGCATATTAACTTGTTTGTGATGTCACATTGTAATTACCATTGTAATGTCGTCACATTATTACGTGTTAATTAAATTGTGGAAACGTCACAATATAGTCACAATGAAGTTACAAAGTTAATAATACGTAACGTCGCATAGAAGTCACAAATACGATGTCACATTGTGACTCAGGTGTCACGTGACTACAAAGTCACTATCACACATGTGACGATCTTTGCTGTGAGGGCTATTTCAGTTTAAATGATCAGACTATTTTCTGCATCAATTACCACATTACAAACATTTTTCATAAAGAAGAATCTGTTCGTGAAAGATTGTGAACTATAAGCCTCTGTACATATAATTTACAATGTAAAATTTAAACATTGGCAATGAACTTGATAATCACATAACAGTCCTTACGAGAGAAATCGCTTCGGGTCCTGATTCCAAATTACACAGACTTAACTAAACTAACCAAGCGAACAGCCAAAAGCTGAAATATTCTAATGGGCAATGTTTTTTTTTTTGTTAGATAAGCAATGTCTTTCATGACTGTCCATTTGAAGACTCGACCTTGATAAACTACCATTTCAGGCTATTACAGTTCGAGCACATTAAACTTTCCCGTGTGAAAAAAATTAAAAAATTCCTTTTCGGTTTAATAAAAAGAATAAAAAGCCAGCATCACGACAGAGTATCTGGACAAGTCAACATCGTTTATTTCCATGCTCTATTGGAATATTTTTTAAGCTTAGTCAACGATCTAGCAGTCCATTGCATTATCGCCGGTGTTTTGGAGATTTTGAGACACAATATAATTCCAGGGTGCTTATGATGTGCTTCACTTGCGTAGCAAAATAGATGTTTCAAAAAGTAAAGTGTAATTTGAGAGATGTTAGACTTTTGATGCTTTTGATATGCTTGGCTGGGGAGAAAAGTTTCTTTTTCTAGTGTAATAATCAAGTGGCGTAACGAAATATGTATAAATGCAAAATAATTCTGAAATTGTCTATATAAAATCACGAACGCGTTCTATTAGAGATATGAATATTCAATATTTATTATTTCTTTCTTTTTTTTTTCGCATTTTACACTTTCAGTTTTATTGTTCATATTTTAAAATTGTTTTTTTTATCATTTAATTACCAAAGTGTTTATTAATTTACTTGCTCTATTCATCACACTTTCTATAGGGTAGCTTTTGATGCATAGATTATATCTTAGTAATAAAAACACTTTCACATTTTTTTTATTTTTATCTATTACATAATATTTAATTTTACTTTCTCGTACTATGTATTTTTATAGGGTAGCTTTTGATGCATATATTATATCTTAGTAATAAAAATACTTTCACATTTTTTTATTTTTATCTATTACATAATATTTAATTTTACTTTCTCATACTATGTATTTTTATAGGGTAGCTTTTGATGCATAGATTATATCTTAGTAATAAAAACAATCCAAGTTCACGAGTTAAGTATAGTAAGACATACTTTCACATTTTTTTATTTTTATCTATTGCATAATATCTAATTTTACTTTCTCATACTATGTAATATATTATAAAGTAACGCTTTCACAAAAATTTTCAAATTCGAGATTTTGATGTCGATATATGTTTTAAGACTTCTTGAACATGTTTTGACTATTTTTGAAGGGGTGTCCGACTGCCTGTGTGTCTGCAGTTGATTTCATAAGCATACGATAGCGGCCACACATATTAATAGATTTTCATTAAACTTTACATCCAGCTTTATTATCAAGATATCTAGAACTAGATAGTGTTTTTTTTTTCTAATTCGAGCGAACACTTCGGAATTTATTCAACATTTTATATTTTTTCAGCGTGGCAGCATAGGAGAAAATTTGACATGCATAAAATTGTTTATTTGTGGCTCAATGACCACGTGACTTAATAGTTTCAACCATTGTGATGAAAAATAGCCACGGTACAGATTTTATGTTAGGGGCATCATTAGACCCCTGAAGGGGAGGGGGGGGGGCAAGTTACATAGGGGCTACAATGTCGAGTATGGTATCAATCGAAATATATTTTTCAAGTCTTTTAATGTGAAGTGTGGCACGATATAATTGTAATCATTTGCACTTGAAACCAATTTTTCAAAATTTTTCTTATGAAATTTGGAAAAATGGATTTTGGTATAAAAAAGTCAAGTGGAGCTACACTCTGGTTAATTATTTAAAAAAAATTATTTTTATTTCATTAAGGCATATACTTGGTTTTTGCTACAAATAATGTGTTCGCAATGTTATTCTAACCGACAACCTTTTCAAATCAGAGGTGGCTCCAGAAATTTCCGTTTAGATGTAGAAATATTCGATATTGCACGAAGATCTTTCATTTTTGTTAATGCACATAAATGTAAATATACTTGCAAATAATGGAATAAAAGTGCGATAGGATTAATATATGTGTAGATGGGTCAGATTAGAAAAAAAGTAAATTGTCTTTCCCCATATTTATGTTAATTATCCATACAATCGTTTTCTCTAACATAGCTGAGGGGCACACTATCAAATTTTTCCTACGTAACTTAATCAGTACATTGTTAGTCTCTAAATCTACAGGTCTGGCATTCTGGACTTCCATATCCCGGATTTCATACTTGTAATCTAAAAGTTTCACCGTAATTAAAAAATATCTGTGTAGGGTAATTGTACCAATAATTGAACGCTAACAAATAGTTGACCATGCGCAAAAAAAACATTCACATTAACGTTCTTAGAAGATATTTTCTAAGAAAACGGCATAAGAGTGGTATGTCGCTCTCAGTTGGAGGAAATACCCGAACGGAACGTTATTTTAAATATGTCTTTTGCACATGGCCGACGACTCGTCCACGGTCAATTACAGTACCTTTACTTTAAATTAAAGTTTTAAAAGGCAGCAAAAATTTGTGAATCGTTTTCTTAAAAGAATGAGCAGTAATGGCAATGCAAATTGAGAAATTATGTTTACTGACTAGTAGAAACGCCCAGTCTTTCTGAGCATATATAATGTTCAATAGAATAGAAAACTTGTAAAGCATTCTTCACAAACTTTGTTATTTCCGTTCTTGAATATTTGCATTTACAAAAACTATTTTCTGTGTTATTAAACTACACTCATCAAAAGTGAAATTTCAACACTATGAAGGAATACACGTAGCCATATGCAAATCACAGTACTAGTAGAAGAGAGAGACATATGCAAATGATTAAAAGAACAAAGATATGCAAAATAAACATGTTTATTCAGTAAAGCAGTGGTTCCCAAACTGGGGTCCCCGGACCCCTGGGGGTCCGCGACGAGGTTTTAGGAGGTCCGCGAACAGCACGCAATATTTAACTAATAAATAGTTAGCTTTCAAAATAATAAAATTCATTATTCTTCTCCACTCTTTTTTTCATTTTATTTTTTTAAATAAAATAATAATGCACTTTTTCTCTAAATAACTTTGAATTAAATACATTCATGAAATTTATTTCAAACTGATAGGTTATATCTTCAAACAGAATTAAATTGTTTGGGAGTAGGTTTCGTTTCGGCACAATGCCATGATTAACGGTGACGATACTCTGTAGCTCGGACGTCAAAGTACTTGTAACTTCGAGCATTAATACTACTAGAAACCGGATGACGTCAGCTTCGAATAGAGGGGGGCTTAGCGAATATCTCCCGCCTCTCCCGCGCTGATTTACGCGGGTGCTCCCGCGGAAAATCACGTGACATAGCTCAGTGGCGGCTCGTTTATAGGCACTGTGGCACTGCGGGAACGACAGTGCTCTCTCTCCAGCGCAGCCTCGCTTGCAGCTTCCTATGTGCGCATGCGCTCAACAGTCAAACACCGCTCTCTCTCCCTCGCAGCTTCGCTTGCAGCTTCCTATGTGCGCATGCGCTCAACAGTCAAACACCGTTCTCTCTCCCTCGCAGCCTCGCGTGTAGCTTCCTATGTGAGCATGCGCACATAGGAAGCTGCACGTGTCACAGAGAGCACTGTCTGCAGAGAGCACTGTCTGCAGAGAGCACTGTCGTTCTCGCAGTGCCACAGTGCCTATACACGAGCCGCCACTGACATAGCTACTAGCTATGTCACGTGACGTTCTTCACGAACGTACTTTCAACCCTGCCGATATTTGTTAATTATTTGATAAAATGGATCGTCGGTTAAAATTAGGTGCTTTAAAGGTGGTCACCAACCACTCTCTTACACCATAAGAAGATTTTTTGGCGGATCTTTCATCGGATTGTTCTCTAAAATTAATGTTCTCACAAGTACAATTAGCTGACTTCTGGTTATCAGTAATGGCTGACTATTCTCAACTCGCAAGAAAGGCTCTTAAGTGCTTAACTCCCTTTCCCACAACTTACTTGTGCGAAACAGCTTTCTCCCACCTGACATATTTAAAATCTAAGCTGAGAAATAGACTTGAAGTTGAAAGTGATTTAAGACTGAAATTATCAGACATTAAACCAAATATTACTAAGCTAATTGCAAGAAAGTAGCATCACTGTTTACACTAAATTATGCTTGTTGTACATATCCAATAGAAACACGCCTTTGCAATATGGTTTTAAGGGGTCCGCGAAATTTATTTTTTCTCTGAGGGGGTCCGCGGGCCCGAAAGTTTGGGAACCACTGCAGTAAAGAATGTAGCCCCCACGGGCAGCTATACAGGCCGCTAAACGGTGAGGCATACTATCAATGACGCTACTAATGGTTACCTCAGGTAATTGTTGCCAAGCTGCATCCACTGCGGCACATAGTTAGTCTACGGTATATACCGGTGGTCTCCGGTGCACTAGACGTCCGATGAGTGTCCACACGTGTTCAATGGGAGGGAGATCCGGCGAGGCTGCAGGCCAGGAAATGATGTGAATTCCATTTAGGCACTTGAGAGTTCGCCGTGCGGTGTGGCATTGTTTTGCTGGGACACCGTACAGTGGACGGCCTGCACCAGTGGCCGAACGACATACATCACAACTTGTGTGACGTACCGGTCCGATGTCAGATTACCTGCAATGTGCAACAGAGCTGTCCGATGATCAAACATGATACCTCTTCAAACTATGATACCTGGTGTGTGACCGGTGTGACGCTTGGTGATATGGGCTGTCAAGTGGCGTTCCCCGGTAAGCCTCCACACCCGTCCAAGGCTATCATTCTTCCACAAACAGAAGAGAGATTCATCCATACACAATACTCGATGCCATTCATTATTCCAGTTGCAATGGCGACGACACCACGATAGACGTGCATCCCTGTGTCGAGCGCTTAATGGCACCCCAGTGGCTGGCCGCCGTGCGTGCAACTGCAC